>OZ004335.1:1969053-2569053 GCA_963924455.1 Pelagia noctiluca
CCTTTTAAAGATAAGATAAAAAGGACATGATGCCAAAGGAAATGCTGATCATACTTCTATTAACTTGTTCACAAACACTTGTAAAACCAGAATATGCTGATTGAGAAGATAGCTAATTACTTTTGGGGGTGTGACATAGTATTATTTATGATAAATGAAGTAGTACAGTCTTATACAAGCAAATCTCCTTTATTAATCTTAAAATAAATTGAACACTCATTTTATACTGAATTGTTTTGGTTTTCCCAGAAAAATGATTCTGAAGGAAGATCTGAATTCTAACCTAATAATCATTGAAACTGCTTTATCAATTGACAATACTTTGATTTTGATGTTTCTATCAAATCAGAGAGATTTATTATCAGCCAATAAAGTAAGTTGAGATAATTTTTGTGAAAAACCACCTCAGAAACAAGACATCTCAAAATTCTACAACCCTCCCCTCTAGTTTCTAGCAACACTTTAATTTCAAGCAAATAATATCTTCCTTAATCTAACAGACAGGCCAGAAATAAATTTTGCTAAGAGGCGGAGGATGAGTATAAGAAATTGTGAAGAATGAGCCCGGCAACTTGATAACAATGATATTTTATGAAAAAAATTATAGAAAACTCTGCTTGCTCAGCGCACCCTGCCATTTCTGTTTTTGAAGACATGTTGAAGAAGAAGACGACGTTTCTGGTCAAGGACTAGCTCAAATATTTTTACAATTTTCTCTGTATTCCAAAAAATATGCAAATATATCTCTAAAAACGTCAGTATAAATCCTTTGATTTGGTTTTGTTGAAGTAAAAACCACAGAAATATATCCTTTCCGGCTTGAGAGACTTTTTGACTGATCAGTTTAACTGACGTCAGAAAAACTTCTCAAATTTTATCTGAAGAGAAAAAACTGACGCAAAAAAACTGATCGTATACTTAAGCCTTGAAAAAGGCTTACTGAAAAGGAAGACTGATCTAAGCAGTTGAATTTGCTAGTTGAAAGGCGAATAGGCTTACTATCTTCTTGATGCGTAGGTTTCTGTGCAAAGTACAAAGGGCATACTGATCAGGTAGACTAATCGAAGCAATGCATTGATAGTTGATAGACAAATACGCTTACTATCTCAGTAAGGTATTGGTTTATAAGTTAAGTGCAAAGTGCCCAGTGAATAGCATAGCTAGACTAACGCAGATAAAGAAGCAAGAATTGTCAAGTTCAACTTATCTCGATCTTTCTAAAAAGGCATGATTGGTTAAGCAGGCCGTAAAACTGCAGCTCAGATCGTAAAAAGATTGAGACAATTATTTTCACGATTAAATTTTTCTCGACACAGCACGACTCACGAGTTTCTGTTTGGTGCACTGGCTGAGCTTGTCGACAACTCAAGGTGCGTTTTTATATATTTGTTTTTAGATCGATCCCTGTTTAAAAATCCAGTTTAAAGGCCGAGGTAGTCCTTAACCTCATACAATTTCAAACAGCTTATCTATATAGGGGGTCCTCAAGGGGAGGGTAATGATCCCAATTCCTAGACCTGAAGTAATCAAAAATCCAGGTGATGAAGATAGAGAAATTTCCAATTTTAAAGTGTTTGACGATCCCTATTTGCTTTTTCATTCCCAAGTCCTAGTGCCAAGAAGCTCAATAACATTTTCCTGTTAATAAAAAGGCAAATCCCAGTCCCAATTCACCCCTCCCTGACCCTCTATGATATTAAGCGAGTGCCTGCTCCCCTTTGGAGACAAGTTGTATTCGACAAATTTGATGCTTGCTCGATGTCGTTTGATTGTGTGACGAAGGAAGAGAACATGTGGGTGTTTATTGTGCCTATTTATTAAAGCTTGTGGACACAGATGTGTCTTTTCCCCATAAAGCGTAGATCTTGGCCTGTAGAGATTCAGTTTGTTTCCTTCTTGTACTTTTTTAAAGATAATTTATCACTGCACATTCTGATACATGCTGCAAGCTTGAGTATCGGAATATTTAGGTAATTTGTGTTGAATGCTCCTCCACACCATGCTCTCATACACCAACCACAGATGGTTAGTTTTGCTTAAAGGATACGACAAAGTAACAAACTTGAAGGAGAAATGTGTTACAATAGCATTACCCATCTTATCAAAAATCAAAATATCTAACGCCTCCTCTAACGATGAATGAGAAGTGAATTTTTGGAGGAAAGTTGATTCTCCAAGGAAAAAATATCACCAATAAGTGGGGTTTTCAAATCATATAGTCTTGCATCTCTTATAGTCTTGTATTCTCATCAATATGTTCTTCTATTTCAATTATATTCTAAAGGAAGCAATACTGGGTAGTTGGAAAACCATTGTGGTTGCTTGATCAATTCTAGGGGTGGCGGAAACCTTACTAGAATTGCACCATGTGTGACAATGCCATCCTTTCCACCCTTTACCCACGGGTCTGCACAAAACCATTTTATCACAGCATAAATTTGTTAATCTAAAATTAGGCATGCTCTTTCTTGTACTCATTCCGTCTACTGTATTAGATTTCATGCGATTGTCAATCCATAGGGATGCAGGAGCAACGAAGATGCATATTTACACAGGTTTGTTTGTTGTTTATTTTATTCTTCAAAAATGCAATACAAACTCAACAAGGTCACGACAGCTATGTGAAGCCATCACCAGATCTAAGGCCCCGTTTACACGAGACTGGTTCACTTTTGACCGGTATTAAAAGTGATACGAATACGCCTCCCGTTTACACGACACCAAACAATCCGCATTAAAATAGTTACGAGTTGCCAGATCAATCCTGATCCTTCTAGCGAGACATTTCTCGCGTGATTCGGTCTCGTGTAAACTGCGAATCCGGCTTGCTTTTGTATTCCATTTTATATACGCTGTCGCGCTGTGCGCATATTCTTATTTGAATTCACAGCTTCACTTAGTTTTTCACCTCTTTTTCATGCGAATCCGCACTTGTGTAAATAGAAAGCCCATCAGCAACAAAAATAGTGCAGCTCCGTGTAAACGCAATCTACCCGTACCACTTTTTACGGATCAAAAGTGAACTGGTTTCGGTGTAAACGGGGCCAAAACCCCAGGTTTACCCACCAAAATCGCTCTGTCATTGGTATAGTGTGTCTGACAAGTGCACAAGCACGAAATTCGGAGTAAAAGAAGGACATATGTCGATTTTAATGTGTTCATTCTGCTTTATCTGTCTATCCATCTACCAATTAATGTTATGATGTTATCTCTTAATGATTTATATGACTTTGCATGGTAAGTAAACCGTTTTTAGATAATAAACAAAAGGATTTGATATCGATAACCTACAGTACTACTCGTTGTTTTCAATACTTTCCATTTATTGTTATTGTATCATTGTTATTACTCATGAATTCACTTCTTCATTTGCTTTTTTTACCATTTTCCTTTTGTCCTTTTGTTGGACTGTTTCTTTTCCTAGTCAAATTTCTTTTTTGTATCTTCTTCTTCCTCTATGTTTTTCCCCTTTCATTTTTCTTACTCCTTTACCTTTTTCTTCATCTTCTACTTCATCAATATTCTTTGCTTCCCTTTGTCCTCCTGTTTGCTTTCTTGTTCTTCCAATCTTCTTCTTTCTCGTGTTCATGATTGTGCACCTTTTAACATTTTCTTCTCCTTTTTTTATTCTTCCTATTCCTTTATCACGTCCTTCATCTTCTACTCCATCATTTTCTTCTTTATCTTCCTTTATCTGCCTTATTTGCCTTCTTGTTCTTCCAATGTACTTCTTTCTCTCGTTCCTACCATGGTGCGTCTTTTAACATATTCTCTGTCCTTCCACTTCTTCATCCTTCGTCTATTTCTCATTTTCTTTATCTTCTACTTAACCATACCCTTCTTTATCTGCCTCTATCTGCATTATTTGCCCTATTTTTCTTCCAATCTTCTTCTTTCTCATATTAATGATTGTGCACCTTTCAACATATTCTTCATCCTCTTCGTGTATGTCTTTCTGTTTCCATTCTTCCTGCTCCTTTATCACTTCCTTCATCTTCTACTCCATCATATTCTTCTTTATTTTCCTTTATCTGCATTATTTGCTTTCTTATTCTTCCAATGTATTTCTTTCTCTTGTTCCTACAATGCTGCGACTTTTAACATCTTCTCTATCCTTCCACTTCTTCATCCTTCGTCTTTTTCTCATTTTCTTTATCTTCTACTTAACCATACTCTTCCTTACCTTCCTTTATCTGCATTATTTGCTTTATTGTTCTCCCAATCTTCTTCTTCCTCGTGTTCATGATTGTGCACCTTTCAACATATTCTTCATCCTCTTCGTGTATGTCTTTCTGTTTCCATTCTTCCTACTCCTTTATCACTTCCTTCATCTTCTAATCCATCATATTCTTCTTTATTTTCCTTTATCTGCATTATTTGCTTTCTTATTCTTCCAATGTATTTCTTTCTCTTGTTCCTACAATGCTGCGACTTTTAACATCTTCTCTATCCTTCCACTTCTTCATCCTTCGTCTTTTTCTCATTTTCTTTATCTTCTACTTAACCATACTCTTCTTTATCTTCCTTTATCTGCATTGTTTGCCTCATTGTTCTCCCAATGTTCTTCTACTTCGTGTTCATGATTGTGCACCTTTCAACATATCATTTTCCTCTCCGTTCATGTCTCTCTTTTTCCATTTTTCCTACTCCTTTATCACTTCCTTTATAGACCAGGCGGTCACTCGAGGGGGAAATTCATGAGATGAAGTGCATTTGGTCAATTTTAGGGTGCTGATCTCGAAAATCAATGCTACACGGGGATTTATGGGGGCCATCTGCCTCATTTTCGTGTTTAAAGCCTCGTTTTCATGTATCTTAACCAAACCAACAAGAAAACAGTTTTAAGCAGAGATGGCAAGCATCTAAAATTAGATTAAGCATCTTTGGTGGGCGTGAATGTGGAAAATTGAATTTAGAAGTGTTAAGGTGGGCAACAGCCTGGTTTTCATGATCTCTCGAGGGGCATCTTAACAGGTCAAAGCGCTTAAAAACCTACAGTTGTTACGGTTATCCTCTACAGGGCTATGCAGCGCTATTAATTTATTAATACTCTTGCTACTGCTACAAATACTAATACTAATCTTCAGTATAGCAAGAAATATCGGAAATGATTGGTATGGTGTAGGAAAACCAATAAACACCCACGATAAAGTGAGCTCACCAATAAGATTACTTCAAGAGTCCTAAGGCGAAAACGAACTCCTTCTGTCTGCACAATAGGGGATCCCTAGTTTTTATGTAGACTGATTCCAAAATACCTAAGTGTAATGTAGATCTTGCTCTGCCAATTATTCGAAAACAACTCTCACTGTAGGCTTTAGCACATTCTGGGTTATCGAGCAAATGTTGACCTATAGCAGAGTCATGTTTTAGTGAACTTTTAGGTTTTGAGGCGCGAGATGGTTGTTCTCGTTGCGGCACAGTTTTGTTGAATTATGGAGAACTGTGAAACGTTGCGTCTCTGTTTAGATGACCCGCTTGCATTTCCATCAGTGTTATTGATTAACCAGCAATAATCAGTAGCTATTAAAGCAGTTTTTATCGGTAGTATTAGTATTGGTATTAGTATTGGTTCTCGTATCAATCGGTAGTATTAGTATAGCTATTATAGGCTTCACGAGACTTCACGAAAATGAGGCAGATTGCCTCCATAAATCCCCGTATAAACATCGATTTTCGAAATCAGCACCCTCGAATTGAACAAATGCATTTCATCTCATAAATTTCCCCCTCGAGTGACCATTCCCCTATTCTCCGCCTGGTCTATTATCTTCTACTCCATCTTCTTTTTCTTCTTTATCTAGGAAATAAATGAAATGTGATGATGTTACCCATCTCAGTAGAAAATTGTTTACAGGGAATACAACACTTCCCTTTGTATTTAGGCGTGGATTGGCAATGTTTGATCGATCCTTTTTAAAGTTTATTCACGAAATTCTTTCAAAAGTAGTTTAAAAAAGTTGTTTATACTCTAGAGAGGCTTAATAGACTTTAAAAAATGTAATCGATTGAATCTTATGAACTAATTGTCAATGGGAACCAGCATGGTTAAAAGTAGTTTCGCAACAAGTTAAAAAAAGTAATCTAAATCTATCATGATCGTAGTTTAGGAAAACATACGTTAGCATGGTCATTTACCATAGAACTGTTAAGAAAAACTGAGAAATTGAGGAAGGCTTCAAACGTTCCGTCGAAATGATATGCAAGTGCCGTTCAATAGTATTTTTAAGAACCACCCATAACCTAGTCGAACAAATAACGACAATCAGTTTGTAGACTGTTTGCAC
The DNA here is from genome assembly GCA_963924455.1 of Pelagia noctiluca. Lineage (NCBI taxonomy): Eukaryota > Metazoa > Cnidaria > Scyphozoa > Semaeostomeae > Pelagiidae > Pelagia > Pelagia noctiluca. Next base: position 1,975,341 of record OZ004335.1, read on the forward strand.
ATGCGTAATAATTCTATCCCATAATTCTAACGCAAGGGTTAATTAAGTTACAAATCAGATTATCGTGAGGGTAAAATGAGAGATTAAAGAACGTCTATTTGATAATTGCTAACTCTACTTCATTATTGCCCTATACTCATGTAGACCGAGCACTATTGTCAGGAAGGGTACGATGTTCCCCGTGTTGAATGTAAGACTTGTAAATAAACTACCTGTTTGGACGCAGTGAGAGCATATGTTGATAATCAACGAAATATGGATGGTTAGATTAGCTTATAAATTGAGTGATTTCCCTATAATGGTGAGTGCTATCAATCACATAGGATGTTGATGTAGCACTTGTGGTATATGACGTATGTACAAAGGATCTACTTGTTATGAAACAAAATTGAATATGCACTAACTATATAAGTTTACTGATGAAGATTAAATCGAAACGTTTAAGAGTGATGGTTCATCAGGCCCGGCGGAATCAGTCTAGTTGGCGCGGCGTCTGCCGGATCAACTTTTGGACCAAAACTCTTTTTGTCCAAAAAGTTGATGTTAGAAACAACATTAGATTTTTACCGTAACTTTAGGTTAATTTTGCGTAAACTACTTTCTTGGCTCTCTGAGAACCTAAATTTCAAAATTTTCAGGGGATATGCCCCTGGCCACTGCAAGTTTAGCTTGAAACGGACCAGCCATGGACAGCTTCCGCCAGGCCTGTTCATTTTTCAATTAGTCTGTCAATATTTTATAAACCTAAGATATCGGGCTCTTGTATTGTCACTAACTAAGTGTATAGGCATAGTTTCGTTACAATTGGTATCAAAAAAGATTCAAAGTATAGGCTTATTGTATGGTTATATGGAAGAATAATAGATACTTGCAGGAACAAACTTGGATATAGATATATCCCTTTAATAAGATGTTGGCACTTTAATTTCATCGTAGGTGAAACAAAATTATTGTATGTTATATGGAAGAAACAGTTATAGATACTTGTAGGAACAAACTTAAATATGAATTCTTCTTTTTAATAAAATCTCAGCACTTTGATTTCATCGTAGGTGAAACAAATTATTGTATGGCTATATGGAAGAAACAATTATAGATACTTGAATGAACAAACTAAAATATAGGATTTCCCTTTAATAAAATGTTGGCACTTTAATTTCATCGTAGGTGAAACAAAATTATTGTATGTTATATGGAAGAAACAGTTATAGATACTTGTAGGAACAAACTTAAATATGAATTCTTCTTTTTAATAAAATCTCAGCACTTTAATTTCATCGTAGGTGAAACAAATTATTGTATGGTTATATGGAAGAAACAATTATAGATACTTGAATGAACAAACTAGAATATAGGATTCTTCCCTTTAATAAAATGTTGGCACTTTAATTTCATCGTAGGTGAAACAAAATTATTGTATGTTATATGGAAGAAACAGTTATAGATACTTGTAGGAACAAACTTAAATATGACTTCTTCTTTTTAATAAAATCTCAGCACTTTAATTTCATCGTAGGTGAAACAAATTATTGTATGGTTATATGGAAGAAACAATTATAGATACTTGAATGAACAAACTAGAATATAGGATTCTTCCCTTTAATAAAATGTTGGCACTTTAATTTCATCGTAGGTGAAACAAAATTATTGTATGTTATATGGAAGAAACAATTATAGATACTTGCAGGAACAAACTTAAATATGAATTCTTCTTTTTAATAAAATCTCAGCACTTTAATTTCATCGTAGGTGAAACAAATTATTGTATGGTTATATGGAAGAAACAATTAAAGATACTTGAATGAACAAACTAGAATATAGGATTCTTCCCTTTAATAAAATGTTGGCACTTTAATTTCATCGTAGGTGAAACAAAATTATTGTATGTTATATGGAAGAAACAATTATAGATACTTGCAGGAACAAACTTGAATATGAATTCTTCTTTTTAATAAAATCTCAGCACTTTAATTTCATCGTAGGTGAAACAAATTATTGTATGGTTATATGGAAGAAACAATTAAAGATACTTGAATGAACAAACTAGAATATAGGATTCTTCCCTTTTATAAAATGTTGGCACTTTAATTTCATCGTAGGTGAAACAAAATTATTGTATGTTATATGGAAGAAACAGTTATAGATACTTGTAGGAACAAACTTAAATATGAATTCTTCTTTTTAATAAAATCTCAGCACTTTAATTTCATCGTAGGTGAAACAAATTATTGTATGGTTATATGGAAGAAACAATTATAGATACTTGAATGAACAAACTAGAATATAGGATTCTTCCCTTTAATAAAATGTTGGCACTTTAATTTCATCGTAGGTGAAACAAATTATTGTATGGTTATATGGAAGAAACAATTAAAGATACTTGAATGAACAAACTAGAATATAGGATTCTTCCCTTTTATAAAATGTTGGCACTTTAATTTCATCGTTGGTGAAACAAATTATTGTATGGTTATATGGAAGAAACAATTATAGATACTTGAATGAACAAACTTAAATATAGGATTCTTCCCTTTAATAAAATGTTGGCACTTTAATTTCATCGTAGTTCCAAATGACAAATATCGAGGAAGGTTTCTGTTGAATTTCTTGGATGATGGTTGTGGTATGGACCCAGGTGAGGACAGACTTTTTCCGCTACACCTTTGCAAGTTGGAACAAGCCATGGCTTCCTCGTTTTGAATAATCACTGTGGCTTACTACTTTGGTCTCTCACCAGATGAGGATAGGCAATTCAGTTTGAAGTGAACCACTTTGTGGGTTGGAACAAAACATGGCTTTCTTGTTCTGGATAACCACTTTACCCTACCACTTTGCCCAACTGTGAAATCTAGATATCTCAACCTTCTTTATTTTTTATTTAAATTAATTTACAGCTCTTTGATATGTTTCAATAAACATTTGTTTTTCAGTTGAGTTGTCACAAGTTATTCAATTCGGTCGATCGATGAAGCGTCATTCTGGCTCAAATCAAATCGGACAATATGGAAATGGTCTCAAATCGTAAGTTTGACAAAATTTTACTCCTATCTAAATCCCAGAAGTTGTCTAGTGACAGTCGTTTACGAACTTCTGTCGCACGATTGAGAGCATATACGTTTTGTTAGGACTTCATACTAATATTTATGTAGATATGTAGTGCATGCTACTGTGCCCCTTAGCCTGCATAAGGTATCTTGTGGCCTTTAGCAGGCAAGCACGTTAAACGTAAACTCACTCACTTATTTGCTCAATAGAGGTAGTAGGACCTTATTTACTTCTATGTTTATTGATGAAACGCATGCCGCTTTACCCCTTCTGGAAATAAGGCCCCTTTTATATATTCTTCATTTTATATTTTCATTTAAAAGTTTTTTAACTCCAATCAATTTACGCATATTTTTAAACATTTTTATTGTATATGGTAGTTGTTAGTGGAAAAACACACTTGCGTACATACATTGACTATGAAAAATGTCATTTTAGTGGCTCTATGAGGATTGGTAAAGACATGATTTTATTCACAAAAAAGTAAGTAAACTTAGAATTTTACATTCGACTGAACAACTCACTCCACCCTCCTTTGAAAGGGATGTCAAACTAGGGGTCTAGTGCCCCTGCTAAAAAGAATGCCTCTGGCTGTTCGCAGGCCATTATGTAAAACATATACTTACCGAATCACTTGCTTACTAACAACACAAATTTTTACATAATCGTTTCAAAACCATCACAAACAGTGTCACAATGGCTCTGCTCAGAGGCTTTAGAATATTGTTGCAATAAATTCTTTTTTTAAGTACTTTCGTACATTACAATCAATCTAATTATTTTTGTAGACGAAACACAATGAGCTGTTTATTTCTATCAAGAACTTTTCATGAACAAGAAGGAATCGAAGAAGTACTGGCTACAGCTATTTCCCATCATTATTTGTTGTTTTAAATATTGAGCATGAATTGTCAAATTGTGACAGTGTCAAGTTGTCAAATTGCCGACTGGCTCGATAACTTAACCCTAGATCAGAGAGTTGTGGGTTCAAAACCATCTTTAGACCTATAACATAAGCGTTCAGGAGAGAATTTTCAGCTCTCTGTTACTTCAGGCAAAAAGGAAAAAGTCGTAGGTGTGTTCACATCAAGAGGGACAACCAGGGTTGCGCTCCACTATTAGTTAACCAATTTAGTGGGCCACTTGTGCTTTACACATAAACCAACACCTTACAATGATAGTAAGTGTAATTATTTTATAAAGTATCAAGCATATTATTGATCGGAAGGAAAATGATAAGTTTTGCTTTTTTTGCCTGTGCGAGAAGTAACCCTTATAAGTTTATGAAATGATACAGTAAGGGACAGAAGGCTAAAGAGCCTATCAATGAAAATATAAATTTCTATTTTGAATATAAATATATGTTTTACTGTTTGATTTAAATATAAATCTCTATTAAGATTCAAAAGTTTGAATGTATTTGTTTTTGCCCATCTTTATATTTGATACCTTCTTTGTTTAGGTTATTGTTCCGATGCCCTCTTGGAACTTAGAAACGAAAGAGCCACTTGTAAATGGCGCAGATGAGTTGGAAAGAGTATGTATCTTACACTTCAAACATATTATATAACTTGTTGGATGGATGATTTGTGAAAGTTCTCAAGCAACCGTCTGTGGGGTCAGTGTGCAGGTTTCAAAGGGAAACCTCGTCCCGCTTCCTTTAAGTGACGTTCTGGCTCTATGGATCATTTTTTTTATCAAAAAGATGGTTTACAAACCTATTGTTGTATCTTTCTTTGGATGGTACAAAACTTCAATATAGCCAGAAAAATCGGAAGCATAGCGAAACGAAACGTCTACTTAGTCTACAAAAATCTACATGAAAACCAGGGATCCCCTATTGTGTAGATAGAAAGAGTTCGTTTTCGCCTTAGGACTCTTAAAGTAATCTTATTGGTGAGCTCGCTATACCGTGGGTGTTGATTGGTTTTCCTACAACATACCAATCATTCACTTCTTTTCTGATTGGCCTATTTCGATCCACATCTACGTATATAAATCAGTTAGGTTTCTGTTTCGTTCTCTTTCTGACGTATTACTTTGTTGAGTGTCAGACAAAAAGCTTAAGTAATCTATGTGTTCGTTTCGCTATCCTTCCGATTTTTCTGTTGTATCTTTTTTTGCAAGTTTTTCAACATTGAGAGTGCACAGTGTAATTTTTTGCCATTGTTTTAGCCAACAGGGTCATGGTTGAGCGAATAGACAAAACGCTTCTTTTGTATCCCTATCCAGAAATATTCGTTATTTAGAAAAGAGTTTATAATATTCAGCATCATATTTATGTAGGCAATAGCCATTTACATGTAAAATTTTAACAGTAAAGAGAGAGGATAAGACATAGGTTGTGCACGTTCAAGTACTACTCAACATCAACTGTTAAACAAAGACGTACAACATAAGGTTTCTAAACCATCTTTCTCGATAAAGCATGGTGCTGATTGGTAAAACACTGATTAACCAATCCTTTGTTCAAAATAAAAGATGCTTGAGTTCGCTTTCCCAACAATGACAACTTGTTTATTGGAGAGGTGTTTATTGCCTTGAAGGGCAACCTTCGTGGGTTGGAATCCATGAACAGTTGGAATCATGAACTAAAAGCCGTCAGCCAACTCGGCTGTCCATTCTTGCAAGGTCGGTAAATCTGTACCAAGGATATTCGTTCTAGAATATTTACTCTGGGTGCACAAGCTGCAGGTTCACATCAGTTTCAAGCTACCATACTCTTGAGTCTGTGTTAACAAATGAATCTGCTTGCTATTTGCTGAATATCTATGGCTGATCTTTAGAGCTGCTTGGTCAGAAGAAAGTATCTGTCACTTGGCTATATTTGTTATAAATCATAGTATTGCATCATGTTGCATACTCGTCGTATTTTAAACTCCATTTTGAATTTGTTTTCAGCATGAAATCGAGATGGATATCATTTTAAAACATTCTCCCTTCACTAGCATATACGCTTTATTCGACAAGATGAATGAAATAGACGGTGCAGCAGGTGAATTTGTACTCTCTTTTTGTTGATTTTCGGTTATGCTGTCCCTAGTTGTTAGGTTACATACTCATTCTATTTCTGAAGTACTACTCTGATGCAAAGTGTCAGATGCAAGGCTTTAGCTGTTATTATGTTTCGCTATGTTTTCAATTATCCTTACCATCCTCAAAGTTCTGCACCGATCAAATACTTTCCTTATATACTAATCTGATGAGTGTTAGATGCAAAGCTTCAGTAGTTATCATGTTTCGCTCTATTTCTAATTTTTCCCGCTATCATCAAGCTCTGTACTGATCAAAGACTGTTCTGACGTACTACTCCGAGGAGTGTCAGATGCAAAGCTTTAGTAGTTATTATGTTTCACTATGTTTCTGATTTTCCTCACCATCCTCAAGTTCTGTATTGATCAAAGACTGTTCTGACGTACTACTCCGAGGAGTGTCAGATGCAAAGCTTTAGTAGTTATTATGTTTCACTATGTTTCTGATTTTCCTAACCATCCTCAAGTTCTGTATTGATCAAAGACTGTTCTGACGTACTACTCCGAGGAGTGTCAGATGCAAAGCTTTAAGTGGTTATTATGTTTGGTTATATTTCAATTCTCCTTACTATCCTCAAGTTCTGCATCGATCAAAGATTTTTCTTTTATACTACTCTAATGAGTGTCACACGCAAATCTTAATAGGGCTTGTAATGTTTCGTTGTATATTCTAGTTTTTCTAGCTATGCTGAGTTTATGGACCAGCAAAGACTGCTCTAATTTTTTATTGGAATAACAAATTTGTCTATCTGTCGACAGGTACATTAGTGGTGATATACAATCTGAAAATATTAGACAGCGGAGAACCAGAACTTGATGTGAGTCAGGTTAAACTTTCATATTCGTTTTCTCTCTTCAAAATTATCTCAAATGCATGCAATACATGCCCCGTAATGATATAATTTTTTGTTTTCCAAGATGAAAAAAGCTATATCTTTTAATGTCATTCGAAAACCCCTCGTATAAACGTTTTGTTAACTACCACAATGAATTGTATCTTACTACACCATTTTTAGTATCAATATGACGTGTTTTGAGGCTACTAGATTAAGAAAATTAACAATTTTATCAGGGCTGATTATCTCTATAGCATTTCTTAGTCTATTATTTCGTCATACTGCTTGATTTACAGAATTACAGAGTGATAACGATCAGAAACAAGAAAGTAATGATATTAGTAAAAAATAATCAATTATAGTCTGTCTGATAATTGCAAGAGCATGAAACTTTGAGTAACAGAGAGCCAGTCTCATTTTTTGTTTCATATTAGGCCCAATTATATTTCTATATTCCTTGATAGTAAACGGAAAATGCAATCAACTTGAATGGACCCCTCAGTGTTGCATCAATATACGAGAGTCAAGAGTAGGAGACTCCTGCTAAGACCTTACCTTGTGCCACCTTGTCCTTCTTTGTGCCACCTTTGTGCCACCTTTGCTTCCTAAAATCAAAAACAAAAATGGCGCAATAATACGTTGCAAAATATTTGATACGTATGTGGAATAATCCATCTTCCTCCATAAAACCAATCCTTAAACATAAAACTTTCAGCAAAAAAGTAAACGAAAGCATTATCGCCAGGTACTAAAGTTAAATGCCATTAAGTCGAATTAGATTTCATTAAAAACTTCTCTATCCCATATGTATTTACACATACAAGATCTCTTTGATTATTGTGTTATTCTCAATGTTGTGCCTCACTTATTTGTGTGTGTGATATTTTAGATTTTAACTCATGGCCCAAGCTAGATAAGTATTGTTTCCCTTGGGTCGTAAAGTACTTTTTTTATATCATATTATTGTTATTCTATGAATAAAATGGAATGGAATTGAATTCAAGTATTCAAAAAAGTGAGCTGATGAATATTATGCTTTGCTTCAGTTTCTCACAAATGAATACGATATACTTATGAAAGATCCTCATGCCGGTGAAGAGTATGGCTTTGACGAATAGTAAGTAATCTCGTAGTTTGAAAATGCATTATATGCTACATTTGCATCCTATCCAACATCTGCCCAGATTATAATTTGTTTTGATTCATTTTTATTTTATATGCTACATTTGCATCCTATTCAACATCTGCCCAGATTATAATTTGTTTTGATTCATTTTATTTTATATGCTACATTTGCATCCTATTCAACATCTGCCCAGATTATAATTTGTTTTGATTCATTTTATTTTATATGCTGCATTTGCATCCTATTCAACATCTGCCCAGTAGTAAGGCGCTGGTCTGAGTGGGGGTAGTTCAGTAATGAGATAGTGTTCGTGTAAATGATTCAGTAATCAGTGCAGTGTTGGTTGAGGATTTCCTTTCCACTTCTTAACAACCCTCTTATACGACTCGGAGATACCCAATGATCTCAAAATAAAGACTGGATCGAGCATCTGCCGTTCTGAAATGAAGTCGTTTGGCAGCCATATTAGGAGATCCCCTTCAATAGAATGAAATTCCACTGGGGATGCCTTTTTACCTTGTTGATTGTTGGAATGTTATGAATGATCAGCATGGGACTGAATAATTGTGCAGCTATTAATAACAAAGAATCAAGTAATTATCATTTCTTTGGCAGCCATATTGGGAGGCCATCTGCAAGCCAAAGCAATTGGCATCAAATATTTGACTCCAGAAAGGAAAGAATGATCGATCCAGTCTTTATCTTGAGATTAGTGGATAAACCCCACATTATTGAAAGTCGGAGCTTCTACAGCACATCCAGATCCACACAATACTGAAGGTGAGATGCTTACTAAAAATTGAAAACACTTTATAATTTGTTTTTATCGTTATTTCATTCTTTTGCAGCATCAATCCTGAAAAGTCCTCATTCAGATCATATGTGTCAGTTCTTTACAGCGAACCAAGAATGCGTGTCTTTATTCAGGTAAGAAGGTTATGGTCAACTTGCTTATTCTAATTGTTGTTCGATTCAAAGGGAAATTTGTAAGGAGAATTTTCCTCCACTGGAAATAAGGTATCTTGTTAATGTTGATAGTTGATAACCAAATACGTTATAAGGGCCCACTGAATAGGTAGACTAATCGAGCAGTGCAACCCTGGTTCTTCCTCTCAATAATGTGACCAAACCTCGTAACTCCAATCCTTTTACCTGTTTGCAAGAAGTTACGGAGAGCTGGCAAATTCTCTCCTCACACTTTATGTGACAGGTCTGAAGTTGGTTTCGAACTAGTTTTGAGGCATCTAACCCCTCGGCCATCCCTACACAACTGCTCTGGCTTTTTGCCGGCTAGCACGTTGATAGGTGTGCCAGCACAAAACTCAGGAGTTTCAAGAGGACATGTCTTCTTATAAAGAATAGATTCTATATTGTCTGTAATTTTATATTGATTAGGTTTTAGAAACAGTGTTTCAACTTAAAGTGTAAAGCAATACATTTAAAGATTTGTCTGTAGTGGAACAAATCTCCTGATGAGTGGGAAATTACGAGACATGGTTATAAAGATGAACAGTCTCGTCCCTTGAATCTTTTCTTCTTCGTCTATGTGCAACGGTCTTTCTCTCTTTTAATTCAATATTTTCCTTTTTAGAAAAAGAAAGTTCGGACGAAAAAGCTTATGAATAATCTATACAAACCAATGTGAGAAATGTTCATGATTACTATTATGATATTTCAATCACATCCACCTCGAGAAGAGAGTGTCTATCCTGGCTATAGTGCTCGATATACTCAAGTATAGAGCAATTATAAGGCAGAACGATGTTAGATGTATTATAGAAAATTATGATTAAAAAACCAAGCAGAATGATCAAATTAGAAAACAGATATGTCCTTCTGTTACTCTGAGTTTCGTGCTTGCGCACTTGTCAGACAAACTATACCAAATCAATTTTGTATAGTCTGTCTGACGAGTGCGTAAGCACGAAACTCAAAGTAACCGAAGGAAATATCTGTTTTTTAATTTGATCATTCTGCTTGGTGTTTTAATCATAATTTTCTATAATACATCTAACACGAGTAGCAAGTACCTATCCTAGGTATAGAGCTGGTTATGCTAGGCATACTGAGTGCGTATGCACAAAACTTGGAGTCACAGAAGGACATTGCGATTTCTAAATGTGCTATTCTGCTTTATTTCATATGATATATTCCCTTGTCTTTGATTAATTATGATACAAAAAATCAATCTCGATTTCAACCCTTAGTTCATACACCTACACGTCAAACAGATTCAGAACGAGGTCTGAGAAGGAAGTAGAGAAGGCTGAACGTGAGGCGAAGATAGGTTTGTAAAGATTTTGAATTTTTTTGAAAGTCAAGGATATTCAGTAATGTGGCGAGCTTTCTTCAAATGGTGTGCTAATCTATTACTGAACATCCTCCTCATTACTTTAAGGGACCGTGCACAATGATCGGCTATGCATTTAGCCGAATTTAGCTGAATTTTGATTTTTCGGCTAAAATAAAATTCGGCTATATTTCTTACAAATTCGGCTAAGTAGCCGAATTTAGCCGAATTTGTTCGGCTAAACTTCGGCTAAACTTCGGCTAAAATTCGGCTAAAATTCGGCTAAACTTCGGCTAGGGCTGAAATAAACAATTGAATAGAAAATCCCACGAGATCGCTTCAACTTTTTGTCTTGTTTTATAATTATCTAAACGATTGTATCGCCGTGGCTCTGAAGTTTGAAAGAGCAACACTTCCAAACAATAACTGAATAATAAATACTGTGTTGGAAAAAAGCTTCCAGTGTTTTATTCCCTGCGTAAGCTAGATTTGCTTTATAAACAATCCCCATGCGCACTATATGCACGTTTTGTTGATTGCTAGCTGCTATGGCTAGTTATATCAAAAAGACTTTTTCAACGCAAAAAGAAAGTGAAATAAATTCTTATTGTAGTTCTTTTTCTTTTAAGACCAAGGTTGACTTCAGTTGCATTTACTCAATTTTTACCAAATGATCTTAGTAGCAATAAACTTGATACGATTTTTATAAGAAACCGCGGATAAGAAACGGTAGGGCTTGATTTTCAAAACTTAAGAAGCTTTGGTAGGAGATTCGGTGTGAACCAAAAAGTTAAGAAACTTTTCATATCTTTCCTAACGAGAAAACAAGCTGCCACACATGCTATCGCACGAGAGCATTAGCTTGTAAGGTATTTGGTTTTGTTTCTAGCTCAGTTTAGTTATATATAATAAGATATTTTAGCTGTTCGCAATTAAATTTGCATTTATTATTACTTCTTTATATCTATTCATATAACGCAGTGATAGAAAATAAAGAAACGATGGTATATGAAGGAAAATAAGGTTTTTATGTTATGAAATTTGCTAAGAAACTGTTCGTGCCATGATTAGGGTGAAATCTAAGAAACTCTGGTACGAAGATTTACCATAGTTTCTTAAAAAAATGAGTGCATTGCATACTGGTCACACGACAAAACCAGTCACCTTCCGAGTGTTTTCCTAAATTCCTAAAAGAGGAGTCTCTTATTGGCCTGCAGACGGTTTCTTATAGAATGCTTTTTATGGAATTCATGATAGATGTTTCTTGCTCAGCGATTAGAGTTGTTTGTTGATTTGGCAAATTTATTTCTTAAAGGTAAACCTTCTAAACACGAATGCATGCACTTGTGGGACTTTCGGCTTTTTATTCTCACAAGCTCCGATAGTAAACCAAATTTCCTCTATTCAATTTCGTAAATACCATTTGGCGCTTTTGTTCTCAAGCAACACCAGCCAGCCTCGAGAGACCTGAATGGATTAGAACATGATGAGAACATTCGGCTAATCAAAATAGCCGAAAGTTAGCCGAAAAATAGCCGAATTTTCCATGAATTCGGCTATTTTGAAAATTCGGCTATGAAAAATTCGGCTAAAATTTTACAAAATTCGGCAATTTACCGAAAAATAGCCGAATTTAGCCGAATATTGATAGCCGAAAAATAGCCGATTATTGTGCACGGTCCCTAAGATATCCCTTCCTACTACTTCAAACATCCCTCAAAATTACCAAACAGATATTACTTAAGATTGTTAGTTGATTCACAAAGAGCCTTGATAAGTCCGAATTTATTTGCTAGATAGTTATTTCAATCTTCCTTTTTTCTTACAGCGGAAGAAAAGGCCAAAGAACTCTCGCTGCAAGCAAAGTATGTATATCAAAGCAATTATCGAAATAATTGTATATAATTATAACAATGTTTTTGTTTGTTTGTGTGTCCATTGGATTAAATTTTAGTTTATTTTTCTGTTTCTTGTTTCTCTTTTATTCATTACTTTTTCAAACGACCTCTGATTCTTTTTTCCAGAGAAGCAATGCCAAGAGATAATGTATCAGCAAAAAACTCCAGGGTAAGTTTCGACTCATTGCTCTGCTACTGACTGAACTCAAAACTTAACAACTGCAGTCACCAAACTATAAAGAAGGAAGCTACCTACTAGAGCCTAACAACTGCAGCTCCAGAAGTTAACAACTGCAGCTATGGGAACTTAACAACTGCAGCTACCAGAACTTAACAACTGCAGCTACCAGAACTTAACAACTGCAGCTACCAGAACTTAACAACTGCAGCTAACAGAACTTAACAAATATAGTCATCAGAACTTAACAACTGCAGCTAACAGAACTTACCAAATGTAGTCATCAGAACTTAACAACTGCAGCTACCAGAACTTAACAACTGCAGCTACCAGAACTTAACAACTGCAGCTAACAGAACTAAACAAATGTAGTCATCAGAACTTAACAACTGCAGCTACAAGAACTTAACAACTGCAGCTACCAGAACTTAACAACTGCAGCTAACAGAACTTAACAAATGTAGTCATCAGAACTTAACAACTGCAGCTAACAGAACTTACCAAATGTAGTCATCAGAACTTAACAACTGCAGCTACAAGAACTTAACAACTGCGGCTATCAGAACTTAACAAATGTAGTCATCAGAACTTAACAACTGCAGCTAACATGACTTAAAAACTACCAGAATTTAACAACTGTAGCTACAAGAAGTTAACAACTGCAGGTTCCAAAATATAATGACTGCAGATACCTACCAGAACTTAATCACTGAAGCTACTAGAACTTGATAATTACAAGAGCTACACTTTTCGTTTTTTAAAAGTATGCATATGCAGTGTTATGACGTATGACTTCGGATTTTCTGGAATTCTAGATAGAAAGTCAGTCACGTCAAATGAAAGCGGAGCAAGCTCGAATCGATGCTCAAGTTAAGAGAAGAATAGCTGACGAAAAGAAAAAGTAATTTCACCTTTTTCAATAATTTTCATCATTTCAGCATAGGAAATTGATTAAAGGCAATGGATCAGCATCAATAGCAAGATATTTGATCGTGTCAATAAAACAATTTAGCCACTGTTGATAGTTGATGGGAAAATACGCTTTTATCTTTATTATGTGCAAGGGTTTATGGTTTAGGTATTGGTTTATTTGCAAAGCACAAAGGGCCCTCTGATTAGCTAGACTGATCAAAGCAGTACATTGATAGTTGATAGGAAAATACACTTACTATCTTCATAAGGTATTGGTTTATGTGAAAAGCACAAAGAGCCCTCTGAATATGTAGACTGATCAAAGCAGTACATTGATAGTTGATACGTAAATACGCTTACTATCTTCGTAAGGTATTGGTTCATACCCGAAGCACAAAGGGCCCACTGAATAGGTAGACTAAACGAGTAGTGCAACCCTGGAATTTCCCCTCGATTTGATCAAACCTCATGACTTCTTTTGCCTTTTTGCCTGGAGTTACAAAGAGCTGGCAAATATTCTCCTCACACTTCACATGATAGGTGTGAAGTTGGTTTCGAACCCACGGCACTTTGAGCAAGGGTTGAATGAACATGTGATCATTAAGATGTCCGAACTCAGCGAGGTTTCGTTTCAAATATCGGACTGTATGTATCAAATTGCAGCCAGCAAAGTGCGATAAATTACTTGACTTGCTTTATTCAGATCATTAAAGGAACCAAAGCAGTTGACGTTTACATTTGGGTTCAACACTGACATGAGAAAATGCGATGGAATGTTTATCTACAATTGTAACAGGTTCGTACATTTCATCTGTAGTTATATTAAGTTAAAAGCGAGCTGAAACCAGTTTGATCCACTATAAACCAGGTAAAACCGGTTTAAACCACCTTAAACCAGTTGTTTACAAGACGATTGCCCCATCAAATAAGGAGTTTTGATTTTCAATTTTTTACTAATACAGTGTACGGTTCGCACAATCATGATGATAAATTTTGCACAATCATGATGATAAATTTTGCACAATCATGATGATAAATTTTGCACAATCATGATGATAAATTTTGCACTATCATGACGATTAATTTTGCACTATCATGATGATAAATTTTGCACAATCATGATGATAAATTTTGCACAATCATGATGATAAATTTTGCACAATCATGATGATAAATTTTGCACAATCATGATGATAAATTTTGCACAATCATGATGATAAATTTTGCACAATCATGATGATAAATTTTGCACAATCATGATGATGAATTTTGCACAATCATGATGATAAATTTTGCACAATCATGATGATAAATTTTGCACTATCATGATGATTAATTTTGCACTATCATGATGATTAATTTTGCACAATCATGATGATAAATTTTGCACTATCATGATGATAAATTTTGCACTATCATGATTATTAATTTTGCACAATCATGATGATAAATTTTGCACTATCATGATGATAAATTTTGCACAATCATGATGATAAATTTTGCACTATCATGATGATAAATTTTGCACTATCATGATGATAAATTTTGCACTATCATGATGATTAATTTTGCACTATCATGATGATAAATTTTGCACAATCATGATGATTAATTTTGCACTATCATGATGATTAATTTTGACAAACATTAAATTCTCAAGGATATTTCCAAGTCTGCCAAATATTGTTAGATTTCCCTTTTCATGTTGATTTTTATGGTATAGTGAGCTCAAGAGGTCTTCGACGGAACATTGAGGGATAAGCGAAAACCTAACAATTTGTCGTTTCGTATTTTTCTGTTCGCAATTTGCTAATTAGGCGACTTCCTGACTAACTTGTACCTCCTTTGAAGATAGAGCAATGGTATTGGCTAAAGGACGTTTTATAGCTATAGTGCGAGGGTGGCTTTGCTCAACCACTGTAAGACTTTCATTTCATCCATTTTCATTTCATTCATTTTTAGATATTTATACAGGTAAACAAATTTCAGTAAAAAATACTGTTTTACAAATTGACCTGTGCAAAAACAGAAAAGCCTAATTTAAGAGAATTAGAATTTACAATAATATGAATTCAAAGAAGTATAAACTAAAGTAAATATGAAAATAAAATGTACCTCTCAGATCGATTTTTTAAAGGTAGCGAGGGACGTCGCCAATTTAATTTCCTTACCCAGCCCATTCCATAACTTAGCTCCACGATAAGAAAATGCTTTTTGACCTGTGCTTGTTCTAAACCTAGGTATCTGCAAGTTTGTTTCAGCAGATCGAAGATTTCGATCACTGCCTTTCCCAGAAGATTTTTCAGCCTGACTTGTGTATTCCTCTAAATTTTACCCCTTTCGTTTTAGTTTTTTTCAGCCGTCCATTATTCATCTACCAATTATATTTATTTTCTTGTTTAGATTAATTCGAATGTGCGAAAAGATTGGACCTCAACTTGAAGGAGGGGTGTAAGTTACAAAGATATTTGGAGGCATCTTCATAATGATATACGATATAATATAAGAATGATACGAATATTTTTAACAGGATTAATGCTTCAGTAAAAAATATTGCTGTTTTTAAAAATGTCTCTCTTGCTAAGTAGCTGAGAAACGAAAAGAAATATTAAAATTGCAGTATACAATTGTATAACCTGAGGAGAAGCAGGATTTGGAAAATCAATCGAGATAATTTGTGAGAATGAAAATGACGCGAGTAGGACTCGAACCCACGACCTCTAGATTCGCACTCTAGAGCACGAATAGCCTGGGTAGAGCGCGAATGAAATTTGTGTGAATGAAATGGCCTGGGTTTCTCGTAGCCCCGGTTGCGCAGTGGTAGCGCTCTAGAGTACGAATCTAGAGGTCGTGGGTTGGAGTCCTACTCGGGTCATTTTCATTCTCACAAATTATCTCGATTGTATAACCATGATTGAATACCAGGATAATTTCCTTAAAAGTCCATAATAATTTTCAAAAAGCTTTATTCATTTTATAAAATTAGTTCGGTTTTAAAAATAAGTCCAGTCCCTCCTTATATTTTGGTTAGTTTTGGGCAATTCTTAAAATCTAAATCGTTTTTCGACATTACCCCTGTGAATAAAATCAATGAGTCCAGAACAAAATAACTTACAACTTAATTTCCTTTTTTAGCTTGCAACTCCGATGAAAGTTTCGCCATGTTTGTGACTTTTCTTGCTATCCTAAAGTTCTGTAACGATCAAAGACTATCTAATAATTCTGTCTTTTATTTCTTTAGGAAATGTTCTGGAATCGTAGGTAAGTAAGATACTTTATTCTCATGAGTTTTGAAATATGCAGAGTGCTATTGCCTTATTTTCGTATCTATCTATAAATTGTTGAAGAAATCCATATGAAAGGTTTTAAATGGTAGAATATGGCTCAAGATACACAAAGAGTGCTCAAGAAGTTACTAGACAACGAGTGCAATATAAGTATGTGACCAAGAGACCCAATGTGCCATCCCGGTTATCACCACGATAGCTGTGCAGGGTAGGAACCACACTAGCTGTGCAGGGTAGGAACCACACTAGCTGTGTAGGGTACGAACAATTCATGCGTTGCTGCACAGCCAGTGTTGCGGATAACTGGAGAGCACACTGGGTTCTCTTGGTCGCATACTTATATAGAATGTTTTTGATAAGAAACAAGAAAGGAGACTGGCTCTCTGTAACTCAAAGTTTCATGTTTTCGCAATCATCAGATAGACTATATCCTATTCGAAAGGTTTTATAGTTAATTTCATTTTGTTTTCAGGAGTGGTAGATGTTCCCTATCTAGTGTTAGAGCCCACTCACAACAAGCAAGATTTCGCAGATGCTAAGGTCCGTGTTTTGTTATTTTGCATTTTTCCTAGGGCCTTTCAGGGATCGTCCAACACCTTTACATTTCAAAATGATAGTAAATGAACAGAATGAGTCTAAATACTTCTCTTCAATTAACGAATTTTTAAGCACCCAGCAGCAACCATCTTACAGGAAAGAATAGAGCTGCACAATCAGTAAAAACAACAAAAGCATTGTAAACTAAAAGATTAAACTAATGAATTTTTAAACCCAGAACAGGAAAAGATCACAAAACAGCCTACACTATCTCCTCACTAACGAGTTGACCAGTGCATGAAATACGTAACAGAATCTAAGGTTTGATAGGATGGGATTTCGTTAACTCCTTCGCTAATCAAAAGCTCAAGATGCAGAAAGGATTGGTAGATAGGTAGTAAATAGGTAGATGTAGAAAGAATTGGTAGATAGGTAGTAAATAGGTAGATGTAGAAAGAATTGGTAAATAGGTAGTAAACAGGTAGATGCAGAGAGAATTGGTAAATAGGTAGTAAATGGGTAGATGCAGAAAAAATTGGTAGATAGGTAGTAAATAGGTAGATGCAGAAATAATTGTTAAATAGGTAATAAATCGGTAGATGTAGAAAGAATGGGTAGATAGGATAGTAAATAGGTAGATGCAAAAAGAATTGGTCAATAGGTAGATGCAGAAAGAATAGGTAAATAGGTAGATATAGAAAGAATTGGTAAATAGGTAGTAAATAGGTAGATGCAGAAAGAATTGGTAAATAGGTAGATGTAGAAAGAATTTGTAAATAGGTAGTAAATAGGTAGATGCAGAAAGAATTGGTAAATAGGTAGATGTAGAAAGAATTTGTAAATAGGCAGTTAATAGGTAGATGCAGAAAGAATTGGTAAATAGGTTGATGCAGAAAGAGTTGGTAAATAGGTAGTAAATAGGTAGATGTAGAAAGAATTCGTGAATAGGTAGTAAATAGGTAGATGCAGACAGAATTGGTAAATAGGTAGTAAATGGGTAGATGCAGAAAAAATTGGTAGATAGGTAGTAAATAGGTAGATGCAGAAATAATTGGTAAATAGGTAATAAATAGGTAGATGTAGAAAGAATGGGTAGATAGGATAGTAAATAGGTAGATGCAAAAAGAATTGGTAAATAGGTAGTAAATAGGTAGATATAAAAAGAATTTGTGAATAGGTAGTAAATTGGTAGATGCAGAAAGAATTGGTAAATAGGTAGATGCAGAAAGAGTTGGTAAATAGGTAGTAAATAGGTAGATGTAGAAAGAATTCGTGAATAGGTAGTAAATAGGTAGATGCAGACAGAATTGGTAGATAGGATAGTAAATAGGTAGATGCAGACAGAATTGGTAGATAGGATAGTAAATAGGTAGATGCAAAAAGAATTGGTCAATAGGTAGATGCAGAAAGAATAGGTAAATAGGTAGATATAGAAAGAATTGGTAAATAGGTAGTAAATAGGTAGATGCAGAAAGAATTGGTAAATAGGTAGATGTAGAAAGAATTTGTGAATAGGTAGTAAATTGGTAGATGCAGAAAGAATTGGTAAATAGGTAGATGCAGAAAGAGTTGGTAAATAGGTAGTAAATAGGTAGATATAGAAAGAGTTGGTAAATAGGTAGTAAATAGGTAGATGTAGAAAGAATTCGTGAATAGGTAGTAAATAGGTAGATGCAGACAGAATTGGTAAATAGGTAGTAAATGGGTAGATGCAGAAAAAATTGGTAGATAGGTAGTAAATAGGTAGATGCAGAAATAATTGGTAAATAGGTAATAAATAGGTAGATGTAGAAAGAATGGGTAGATAGGATAGTAAATAGGTAGATGCAAAAAGAATTGGTAAATAGGTAGTAAATAGGTAGATATAAAAAGAATTTGTGAATAGGTAGTAAATTGGTAGATGCAGAAAGAATTGGTAAATAGGTAGATGCAGAAAGAGTTGGTAAATAGGTAGTAAATAGGTAGATATAGAAAGAGTTGGTAAATATGTAGTAAATAGGTAGATGCAGAAAGAATTGGTAAATAGGTAGATGCAGAAAGAGTTGGTAAATAGGTAGTAAATAGGTAGATATAGAAAGAGTTGGTAAATATGTAGTAAATAGGTAGATGCAGAAAGAATTGGTAAATAGATAGTGAATAGGTAGCTGCAGAATGAATTGGTAAATAGGTAGTAAATAGGTAGATGTAGAAAGAATTGGTAAATAGGTAGTAAATAGGTAGATGCAGAAAGAATTGGTAGATAGGTAGTAAATAGGTAGATGCAGAAAGAATTGGTAAATAGGTAGTAAATAGATAGATGCAGAAAGAATTGGTAGATAGGTAGCAAATAGGTAGATTCAGAAAGAATTAGTAAATAGGTAGTAAATAGGTAGATGCAGAAAGAATTGGTAAATAGGTAGTAAATAGGTAGATGTAGAGATAATTGGTAAATATGTAGTAAATAGGTAGATGCAGAAAGAATTGGTAAATAGTTAGTAAATAGGTAGATGCAGAAAGAATTTGTGAATATGCAGTAAAAAGGTAAATGTAGAAAGAATTGGTAGATCGGTAGTAAATAGGTATATATAGAAAGAATTGGTGAATATGTAATAAAAAGGTAGATGTAGAAAGAATTGGTAAATAGGTAGTAAATTGATACATGCAGAAAGAATTGGTTAATAGGTAGTAAAAAGGTAGATGTAGAATGAATTTGTAAATATGTAGTAAAAAGGTGGATGCAGAAAGAATTGGTAAATAGGTAGAAAACCAAATCATCATCTGCAAGGTAGCAGCTAAACAGTTCATGTGAACAATCCTTCTTCCCTGTTTACACAATATGGGACATTTTAATTTGATGTGGATAGATTCGGAAAGTAAATAAGATACCTGATGCATTTGAGGGTGTAGCAAAGCATATAGAGTATTTATCTCAAACTGTTCATCTTTTACTGCAGGAGTACAAGCACTTACTTCGATCGATGGCTGAACACATGATACAATATTGGAAAGATTCGAAGATCGAAGGTATGGACTATTCCAACACACGTGAATTTTCATTTCCACTAGTCTGATTCAATATTCAATTTTATTAATAAGATAAACTTTATAAAACAGTTACAAGAAACTGTACCTTATACAACCCAAGTAAAGCAGCGCTTATCTAGCTTGGGCAGTTAACGAGTAAGGATTACAAAGTTGATAAATACAATATAGGTAAAAATGCAATGTTGTTAGTTGGTTGAATTCAAGATGAAGAAAATTCAGTTTAATTCTTATTTGTCTTAAAAGTGATTTAGAAGCCTGTAATAGAACTATAAAGATCATGTCTAGTTTTTGATATTTTAAGATCAATTCAACTTAACTGATTATTATTTATTGATGAAGTGAGGGAGGTTTGTTTAACTAGCTAGCTAAGTTGGGGTTGGCCAAGCTCAGTTCACAATGGATTAATAACTTCCTACTGGACCTGGTGCATCATAATATCTGAGGCTATCAATCTACCTCATTACAAACGAAATTAGATGAAAATTCGTTAGATTTTTAGTTTTGGTTGAGGTATTACTCCATTGAGAACCAGAGAAAAAGCTTTGATAAATTTAGTTTTGCAATGTTTTCAATTTTTCAGGGTAATAGTTCTTTGCTAATCAACGACTGTTCTTTACTTATGACATCAATACCCTTATGAAATTTGATGTTAAGGTGACATGTTATTTTCTTCTTCAGATCATGGAGTAACTTCGTTTTGGTAAGCTAGATTATTTCTTTTGCAGTCATGCTAAAATGTGCAGGAGTTCTTTTCAAAAATTCATTCCTTTTACTCTCTGGTCTCTAATAGACGGGGGGTTGGAAAACTGTCAATAAGCGGTGGGGCCGGAATAAGAATGTCCTGGATGGAAAATTTTCTAGAAATGAATAAGCGGTGGACGTCTATTAGAGACCAGAGAGTATTTGATGACTTTCTTTTATCAATCCGTAGCCTATGATATCTATGTAAGGGTTTCCTATTACAGTCTGGCATATTATCTCTCAAATCTTTATTTGTCTTACCACGATGCTTTTGTAGAGATTTGCAGACATGTTAGAAATATATAGTTCCCCTTTACGAACCTTGGAGCTATATAACTTTTTATTTATGTTTTAGGGAACAATTTGGTTACACCGGACGATGGAAAGATGATCCTTCTAGCGATCAGAAATTTGTACTGAAAAGAACCATGAATGTTCCTCTGTGTGTGCAGTGTGGTGAGTACTACTAGGAGCCCGTCTATATGCTGGATAACTATTGTTACGTCGTGCCGAAGAATGCCCTCTGTCAGATAGGGTGTCTGTTCACACCGTATCGTATAGCATCATCTGCATCATGACACACCTATGCCGGAGTGATTTTCATATCACCTACAAAGCGAAGTGATTCTTGCTCCGAATTTTGGATAGTCTAATGTAAAAGGTACCTCCTATCCGATACAAAAACTGCGACGTGACAATGGCTATCCAGTATAGGTTAAAAGGGCCCTCAGTCTGGCTCTGTCGTTCTTCTTGAAAATTCTCACCAAGAAAAATGAGGATCCTCACACCTTTTAGATCTGACCTCTGCAATAAATTGGGAAGAAACCACATTTCTCACTATCGGTTGATAGGAGATGGATCTCTCCCGAAACATTGCTCTACTAAATATCAAATGCTCGTAATGATTAGTGGTCAAATATTGTATCAGAAACTCCCTTGATAAGTCTGAATATATTTACAATTGTCCAACTAAATATCAAGGGTTTTTATGTTATTTAAAACAATGGATCAACTTAGTATGAGCCAGATTTAGCCTTGTAAATTCCTTTAAAGGTTTATCTAAAGTTGAAGAGGTTGAATACATCAAACTTTATATGTACTAGACAAAATGATTTTCTTGGTTGAAAGGGTATTGGAATTACCAAGTCCTAATTCAGCTCAACTATTTCTGTTTTATCTGATTTTAGATACATGTTTGAAATGGCGAACACTGCAATTCTCGCGAAAGCTGACAAGAGACAACGTGCCAGATGACTGGGTGTGTGCGAATAATACTGATAATAATTTCAAATCGTAAGTTTTTCACTCGTTTCTCTTATAAATCTTGCATTGCATTTCTCCCGCTCATGCTGCCACGTTTACACCTCAACGTCCACACTGCCCCTTTCACGCTACTGCTCCCGTTCGCACTACTGCTCCCGTTAACACTACTGCTCCCGTTCACTCTACTACTCCCGTTCGCACTACTGCTCTCGTTAACACTACTGCTGCCGTTCACTCTACTACTCCCGTTCGTACTAATGCTCCCGTTAACACTACTACTCCCGTTTGTACTAATGCTCCCGTTAACACTACTACTCCCGTTCACTCTACTACTCCCGTTCGCACTACTGCTTCCGTTAACACTACTGCTCCCGTTCACTCTACAGCTCTGTATTTGATTGTCAAAGTAAAATCATTATGTTCTAAGAAATTGAGAACATACCTAAACTTTATTTAGAAAGCTTGTTTAAACAAATAAGTTATAGTTGCGTTTTTAGAAAGATCCTGCTACGTGTGCAGATACAGTAGAACCACAGAAATATATTCAAATCCCAAATTCGTTTTTAGCTGTTCGAAACCAGAGCAAAAGCCAAACATACCAATTGGAAAACTTCAAAAAGAAATAAAATCAGTAGAGCTACGAGCTGAGCAAGATATTGAAAAGCTGCAGGAGAAATTAGAAAAAGCAAAGGTATTATATATGTTTCAGTTTATTCCTAAATCTTATCAGAATAGATGGACTGGTAACATTGTTTTCGTAAATGGTTAAATGGAAGGGAAGATTAAGCTCCAATTCAACTCTTAATGGGGAGTATTGTGATTTCGATGCTTGTCTGAATAATCAGAGTCGGACAGTATGGGGTTCAATATTTATTCACATGCGATGACCTAGCAGATAGAGCAATACCATTAGACTGAAGACTTTGTTCATTGCATTTGTGCTATCTCACTAATAGCTTTTATGCAACTTGATATTTTGATCCCCGAGGTAATTTCTAACTTTTTTACATGTGGCACTCCTTAGTTTTCTCAGTGTTGAGGTCTTGTGCTATTAGCAAAGCAGCTATTTTGCAGACTGCAATGTAATGTAGTGTATTGTTAGCAAAATATGTTTGTTTTGGTAATAGAATATTTTACCCCATATTGGTGTCTTTCTTGCTCTCTTAGTTTAGCTAACTACCCTCTTATACAATAGACCAAGCTAGGTAGCCTTTGGATCAACGAATCGAACTATGTTCTGTATTCCGTTATAATTCACATAAGATTTTGATTCTTTTTCTACTACTTCGTATGTGTAAGACATTCAATTATTTTGGTCTGTCACTTGTAAAACTCCTACATTTTGTTTCAGAAAATTGCAAACAGAGCAAAACCATCTAGATCTCGTGTTCAAGAACCACCACCTCCTCCTGTTAAAATATCTTCTGCGCCACCAACTCCACGAAACATCACCAGGGTAAGAAATGGTTTTTAGATCTAAGGGGATAATGAAGCCACAATTTCACTAGTATGCAGCAAAGACTTTTAGAAATATCTTCTGTTTGCTTGAACTACCGTCGTTTGGAATTAATAGGGACGGGAAGGTGAAAAGGGATAAAAAAGGAACAAAGATTATTGACTTTGAAAATTAAAGAGGGCCTTCTCATTTTGAAACAAGTTGATCTTTATATCATACGTAATATTGTTGGGTCACAATCAGAAACCTGTAACCTAATCTTCAATGTCAAAATCTTTTGTCTGTTTTTGTCCGTATTCACCTTCCTGTCCCTATTCACCCCAAACTACGGTACATTCATTTCATAGCCATTTTATAGCACTGTTTTGTCAGCCTTAAGACCCTATTGAACCAGGCCACATTCTAGATAATAGTTATTGTAATCTCCAGGGGTATCTTTGTTATCTATACTTAAATAAAGTCAAAATTCATTCTCCAAAACTCAACATGTTACACAATCTCCTAAAGTACGTTGCTAACATACTACCCCCACTGTGGGCAGTTCATTAAATCCCAACCCGGATCCAGATTTCTGACTTACCATAATCGCAGATCCATAATGGCAGATCCATAATGGCAGCCTATTAAAATTTCACCGCAACATATGCATATACATTACTCTACAACTATATTACACATTCTAGATTTTATTCATCAGCTCCTAGATAGGACAATATTATTAGCTCTGTTCGCTTTAATTATTCAGGAAAAGGAGTCTAGACCGAAAACAGTCGAGAAGGCGTACCAAGACATACGACCCACGGGTATGAAAAGCAGGAGATCTGAACCAGCACCTAGCAATGTGCGAAAGGTAAGTTGTCGAATTAGTGATTAATCAGTATTGGATCGAAATGATTTGTGGAATCTCCATCCAGATCTTTCCAGAGATCATAAAGACAGATTCGGCTTTGGCAAAGACAGGAAAAGTCGATAAGTGCTAATCGATAGGAAAGGAGAAAGAAATGATTCAGGAATTCAAGGACTTCATCTCTAAGAGCCTGTTTAGTGGATGCCCGCTCCTCAGGAGATTCACTGGTGGACAACCAAGAAACAGGCTTGTAGAGATGCAGAATTTAGTCTCTTGACTCTTCTCTTCACAATAAACATTACACTCTACGTTTATGTGTCAAGCACTGTCATAGTACATGCTGGTTCATCGAATACTTCATCTCCTGATGAGTGGAAAGCCAAGAAACATGCTTGTAGAGATACAGAATTTAGTCTCTTGACTCTCCTCTTCACAATATACATTACACTCTACATTAATGTTTCAAGTACTGTCATAGTACATGCTGGTTCATCGAATACTGCATCTCCTGATGAGTGGGAAGCCAAGAAACAGGCTTGTAGAGATGCAGAATTTAGTCTTTTGACTCTTCTCTTCACAATATACATTACACTCTACATTAATGTTTCAAGTACTGTCATAGTACATGCTGGTTCATCGAATACTGCATCTCCTGATGAGTGGTAAGCCAAGAAACAGGCTTGTAGAGATGCAGAATTTAGTCTTTTGACTCTTCTCTTCACAATATACATTACACTCTACGTTTATGTGTCAAGCAATGTCATAGTACATGCTGGTTCATCGAATACTGCATCTCCTGATGAGTGGTAAGCCAAGAAACAGGCTTGTAGAGATGCAGAATTTAATCTTTTGACTCTTCTCTTCACAATATACATTACAATCTACGTTCATGTGTCAAGCACTGTCATAGTACATGCTGGTTCATCGAATACTGCATCTCCTGATGAGGTGAGTGGTAAGCCAAGAAACAGGCTTGTAGAGATGCAGAATTTAGTCTTTTGACTCTCCTCTTCACAATATACATTACACTCTACGTTTAGGTGTCAAGCACTGTCATAGTACATGCTGGTTCATCGAATACTGCATCTCCTGATGAGTGGGAAACCAAGGAACAGGCTTGTAGAGATGCAGAATTTAGTCTCTTGACTCTCACAATATACATTACACTCTACGTTTAGGTGTCAAGCACTGTCATAGTACATGCTGGTTCATCGAATACTGCATCTCCTGATGAGTGGTAAGCCAAGAAACAGGCTTGTAGAGATGCAGAATTTAGTCTTTTGACTCTCCTCTTCACAATATACATTACACTCTACGTTTAGGTGTCAAGCACTGTCATAGTACATGCTGGTTCATCGAATACTGCATCTCCTGATGAGTGGGAAACCAAGGAACAGGCTTGTAGAGATGCAGAATTTAGTCTTTTGACTCTTCTCCTCACAATATACATTACACTCTACGTTTAGGTGTCAAGCACTGTCATAGTACATGCTGGTTCATCGAATACTGCATCTCCTGATGAGTGGGAAACCAAGGAACAGGCTTGTAGAGATGCAGAATTTAGTCTTTTGACTCTTCTCCTCACAATATACATTACACTCTACGTTTAGGTGTCAAGCACTGTCATAGTACATGCTGGTTCATCGAATACTGCATCTCCTGATGAGTGGGAAACCAAGGAACAGGCTTGTAGAGATGCAGAATTTAGTCTCTTGACTCTCACAATATACATTACACTCTACGTTTAGGTGTCAAGCACTGTCATAGTACATGCTGGTTCATCGAATACTGCATCTCCTGATGAGTGGGAAACCAAGGAACAGGCTTGTAGAGATGCAGAATTTAGTCTTTTGACTCTTCTCCTCACAATATACATTACACTCTACGTTTAGGTGTCAAGCACTGTCATAGTACATGCTGGTTCATCGAATACTGCATCTCCTGATGAGTGGGAAACCAAGGAACAGGCTTGTAGAGATGCAGAATTTAGTCTCTTGACTCTTCTGTTCACAATACACATTACACTCTACGTTTATGTGTCAAGCACTGTCATAGTACATGCTGGTTCATCGAATACTGCATCTCCTGATGAGTGGGAAACCGATGAACAGGCTTGTAGAGATGCAGAATTTAGTCTCTTGACTCTCACAATATACATTACACTCTACGTTTATGTGTCAAGCACTGTCATAGTACATGCTGGTTCATCGAATACTGCATCTCCTGATGAGGGGAAAACCAAGAAACAGGCTTGTAGCGATGCAGAATTTAGTCCTTTGACTCTTCTGTTCACAATACACATTACACTCTACGTTTATGTGTCAAGCAATGTCATAGTACATGCTGGTTCATCGAATACTGCATCTCCTGATGAGTGGGAAGCCAAGAAACAGGCTTGTAGAGATGCAGAATTTAGTCTCTTGACTCTTCTCTTCACAATAAACATTACACTCTACGTTTATGTGTCAAGCACTGTCATAGTACATGCTGGTTCATCGAATACTTCATCTCCTGATGAGTGGAAAGCCAAGAAACATGCTTGTAGAGATACAGAATTTAGTCTCTTGACTCTCCTCTTCACAATATACATTACACTCTACATTAATGTTTCAAGTACTGTCATAGTACATGCTGGTTCATCGAATACTGCATCTCCTGATGAGTGGGAAGCCAAGAAACAGGCTTGTAGAGATGCAGAATTTAGTCTTTTGACTCTTCTCTTCACAATATACATTACACTCTACATTAATGTTTCAAGTACTGTCATAGTACATGCTGGTTCATCGAATACTGCATCTCCTGATGAGTGGTAAGCCAAGAAACAGGCTTGTAGAGATGCAGAATTTAGTCTTTTGACTCTTCTCTTCACAATATACATTACACTCTACGTTTATGTGTCAAGCAATGTCATAGTACATGCTGGTTCATCGAATACTGCATCTCCTGATGAGTGGTAAGCCAAGAAACAGGCTTGTAGAGATGCAGAATTTAATCTTTTGACTCTTCTCTTCACAATATACATTACAATCTACGTTCATGTGTCAAGCACTGTCATAGTACATGCTGGTTCATCGAATACTGCATCTCCTGATGAGGTGAGTGGTAAGCCAAGAAACAGGCTTGTAGAGATGCAGAATTTAGTCTTTTGACTCTCCTCTTCACAATATACATTACACTCTACGCTTAGGTGTCAAGCACTGTCATAGTACATGCTGGTTCATCGAATACTGCATCTCCTGATGAGTGGGAAACCAAGGAACAGGCTTGTAGAGATGCAGAATTTAGTCTCTTGACTCTCACAATATACATTACACTCTACGTTTATGTGTCAAGCACTGTCATAGTACATGCTGGTTCATCGAATACTGCATCTCCTGATGAGTGGGAAGCCAAGAAACAGGCTTGTAGAGATGCAGAATTTAGTCTTTTGACTCTCCTCTTCACAATATACATTACACTCTACGTTTAGGTGTCAAGCACTGTCATAGTACATGCTGGTTCATCGAATACTGCATCTCCTGATGAGTGGGAAGCCAAGAAACAGGCTTGTAGAGATACAGAATTTAGTCTTTTGACTCTTCTCTTCACAATACACATTACACTCTACGTTTATGTGTCAAGCACTGTCATAGTACATGCTGGTTCATCGAATACTGCATCTCCTGATGAGGGGAAAACCAAGAAACAGGCTTGTAGCGATGCAGAATTTAGTCTTTTGACTCTTCTCTTCACAATACACATTACACTCTACGTTTATGTGTCAAGCAATGTCATAGTACATGCTGGTTCATCGAATACTGCATCTCCTGATGAGGTGAGTGGTAAGCCAAGGAACAGGCTTGTAGCGATGCAGAATTTAGTCCTTTGACTCTTCTGTTCACAATACACATTACACTCTACGTTTATGTGTCAAGCAATGTCATAGTACATGCTGGTTCATCGAATACTGCATCTCCTGATGAGTGGGAAGCCAAGAAACAGGCTTGTAGAGATGCAGAATTTAGTCTTTTGACTCTTCTCTTCACAATATACATTACACTCTACGTTTATGTTTCAAGCACTGTCATAGTACAAGCTAGTTCATCGAATACTGCATCTCCTGATGAGTGGGAAGCCAAGAAACAGGCTTGTAGAGATACAGAATTTAGTCCTTTGACTCTTCTGTTCACAATACACATTACACTCTACGTTTATGTGTCAAGCAATGTCATAGTACATGCTGGTTCATCGAATACTGCATCTCCTGATGAGTGGGAAGCCAAGAAACAGGCTTGTAGAGATGCAGAATTTAGTCTTTTGACTCTTCTCTTCACAATATACATTACACTCTACGTTTATGTTTCAAGCACTGTCATAGTACAAGCTAGTTCATCGAATACTGCATCTCCTGATGAGTGGGAAGCCAAGGAACAGGCTTGTAGAGATGCAGAATTTAGTCTCTTGACTCTTCTCTTCACAATATACATTACACTCTACGTTTATGTGTCAAGCACTGTCATAGTACATGCTGGTTCATCGAATACTGCATCTCCTGATGAGTGGGAAGCCAAGAAACAGGCTTGTAGAGATGCAGAATTTAGTCTCTTGACTCTTCTCTTCACAATATACATTACACTCTACGTTTATGTGTCAACCACTGTCACAGTACATGCTGGTTCATCGAATACTGCATCTCCTGATGAGGTGAGTGGGAAGCCAAGGAACAGGCTTGTAGAGATGCAGAATTTAGTCTCTTGACTCTTCTCTTCACAATATACATTACACTCTACGTTTATGTGTCAACCACTGTCACAGTACATGCTGGTTCATCGAATACTGCATCTCCTGATGAGGTGAGTGGGAAGCCAAGGAACAGGCTTGTAGAGATGCAGAATTTAGTCTCTTGACTCTTCTCTTCACAATATACATTACACTCTACGTTTATGTGTCAACCACTGTCACAGTACATGCTGGTTCATCGAATACTGCATCTCCTGATGAGGTGAGTGGGAAGCCAAGGAACAGGCTTGTAGAGATGCAGAATTTAGTCTCTTGACTCTTCTCTTCACAATATACATTACACTCTACGTTTATGTGTCAAGCACTGTCATAGTACATGCTGGTTCATCGAATACTGCATCTCCTGATGAGTGGGAAGCCAAGAAACAGGCTTGTAGAGATGCAGAATTTAGTCTCTTGACTCTTCTCTTCACAATATACATTACACTCTACATAAATGTATCAAGCACTGTCTTAGGGAAAGCCGAAACACAGACTTTGTAAGTGGATAGGTGGATGTGTTCTTGATCCCGTTAAATTTCATATATATTGCTATATTGAAGGTGGAGCCCAAAATGGAGACCCCTTGTCAACACTTTAGATAGGCATTAAATGGAAAGTGCAAAGCCTGTAGCTTTCCCTAAGATAGTGCTCCGTTCTTAAACGCAGTGTGTAATGTATTCAAGGAATAAAATATCTAAGTGACTAAGCTCTCGTCTCTAAAAGCCTATTTTATGGTAGCTCAATCAATAGGAGATATATTAAGTAGATGTAATTAGTAAAGATTTGCCAGTACAAAGTCTTTACTTTGGCTTTCACTAAGACAGTGCTAGACACATAAACGTAGAGTGTAATGTATATTGTGGAGAAGAAGAATCAAGGCACTAAACTCTGCCTTCCTACAAGCCTGTTTCACGCATGCCCACACATCAGGAGATTTTACCCTGATTGTACTCGGAGTTTATTCTCTTGCCTCTTTTCTTAATAAGATAAATGGTTAATCGGATGTGTTCATATTTTTACTTATCAAATTTCATAAATTGTTATATTGAAGGTGGAACCCAAAATTGAGACTCCCTTATCACCGCCGGCGAAGAAGAAAGCCCCGTCTGCAGCAACACCTTCAGCTCGACCGTCGAGGAAGCAGGAGAAACCAAAACAGACAAGAGAACTCGTCAAAGTCAAAAGACAACCCGTAGAAAGCTCACATGAGGTTTGTTGAAATTATTTCTCTAAGTTCTTTATCTCCAAAACAATGTTTGATCGCTCTAGATTCAACTCGTGGATCAGCCAACAATATTCTAATTGAGGGAGCTACCACTAATTCTCATATAATGCAATGGTTTCAACGGATTCCAAGCGATTATGAAAAATCTTGTAATGATTTTTAAAGAGTTCAAAACATATATTTATTGATAAAAATAATGATATGCAAAAGCTTTTCGGAATATGTCCATCTTCATTGATACATATTTCAAAAAGCTTTTGCATATTATTATTTTTATCAATAAATATATGTTTGAATTCTTTAAAAAAACGGCAGATATTTTTCCTGCATGATTCTACAATGCTTTGGGTTCTTTAGCTTCAACGGCTTTTGAAATGGATTTTACACGGTAATTTGTGAACGACCCCATACTAAAAGTGAGTATAGTGGAATCTCGATATGATGAACCCTGGATATGGAACAAAAAACTTCACTGTATGACAAAACTAGATTTCTAGTCTCTTCTATTTTGCCTCGAAGTATATTCTCTCGGTAAAAAGAACTCATGGTGTAACGAACAGTTTTCTGGTTCCCTTCAGAGTTCATTATAATGGGATTCCGCTGTAGTATATATACATCTTTATTTTTAAATTTTTTTTGCAGTGATCTATATTCTACTTACCACAATATTTAGTTAAATATGTACAAAATTTAAAATTTTTTATAAAACTAATGAAAACATATCAACAAAATAACCTAAAAACCTGAGATCCTCAAAAGTCCTTGCAGATAACCAATGTATTCATTGATCAAGGTACTAAATCTTTCAGGAGGATGAATCAATATCGCTGGCTGCTGCAAAGCGTAAAAAGGTGGCAGAGGTGAGAACTTTTTAACGATCATACTACTTCAGGATAATAGTGAGAAAAGTCGGAAACAAGTAAAACTTGAAACGGAGAAAGTCCACAATACTAGGATTTGTGCCGGATCCTTTCGATGCTTGCGGCCAAGTAAGTAAAATAAAGCGAGACAGGAACAACGCAAGACGACACACACACAGAAAAAAGCGTAGCTGGATTAGATATTATATATATAAAAGTATTGTCAATATTTCGTACAGGGCTTCTTCAGGACTAGATTAGTAAAACTTTACGTCTGACACTCATCAGAGTGGTACACCTGAATGAGAATGCAAATGAAACCTAACATATTGTTGAAGGATTTTTGTTTATAAAGAGAAAATTAGAAGAGAAACAAGAGAGTAGACTGGATCTCTATAACTTGAAGTTTCATGCTCACGCAATCATCAGACAGACTATAATGGATTCTAGTCACTCATTATAGTCTTTGTTATGATTGCGCAAGCATAAAACTACGAAGAACAGAGAGCCTGTCTCCTTTCTTGGTTTTTCTTCTAGATAAATAGATAGATGGATAGATAGATAGATGGATAGATGGATAGATGGATAGATGGATAGATTGATAGATTGATAGATTGATAGATCGATAGATAGATAGATAGATAGATAGATAGATAGATAGATAGATAGATAGATAGATAGATAGATAGATAGTTAGATAGATAGATTGAGCACTATGATGGAGATATAGACAACGCAATTCTATAGAGATAAATTATCATCATTATTGTCTGTCTGCTGAGTGCTACAGCATGAAACTTATAGTTACAGAGAGCTAGTCTCCTTTCTTGTTTCTCATCTATATCGCTCTGTACCTTCGTACATTGAGCACTATGATGGAGATATAGACAACGCAATCGCTATGGAGATAAAGAGTATACTGATGAATAAGGTAAACTTCGCAGATAAAGCTGCATGTGTAATATTACGATTTTACCCAAAAATTAATATCTTTTCAATTTTCAGGACCACACAGTCGAAAATGAGAATATAACTCCAAGTTCTACAGCAGATGATAAGGTACTAAACGTTTGAGTTCCAAACTCTTAAAACTCTATCCCTAACTTTAACCCTAAACCTAACTCCAAATCTAACTCTTATTCTTATTAGACTGGTGAATTTTGCACAAGCTGTGCATGCATGAAGCGTTATCATGAATCAAGAAACTTGATGCGTTTTTCTGTCATCATCATCTAAGAAAAAGATTTTTATTGATTACACCAGTTGACTGCATGTAGGGGCGAATCCAGAAAAAATCTAAAGGGGGCCACTTCTTGATAGGGTCCTTAATATATGCTAGTCTTGAGCGGAAGTATCAAGAATCAGTTTTTTCAAAGAGCAAAAATCTTCCAGAAAATAAAAATCTAAAATTGTTTTTGTCAGCCAATAGGGGGAGGGGTAACTGCAGCCTGAAATCTGCCACTTGCTATATTATTAATTTGAAATTTCTAATATTTTTAGGAAATAGAGAAAAAGAAAGAAGAAGATCATCTCGAAACTGTCTGTAAGTACAAACCATCTTTTGATGGTACAGAACTTCAATATAGCCAGAAATATCGGAACCATAATGAAACGAACACATAGATTACTTAAGCTTGTTGGCCTATTTCGATCCACATCTGGGTACATAAATCAGTAAGGTTTCTGTTTCGTTCTCTTTCTGACGTATTACTCTGTTGAGTGTCAGACGAAATGCTTAAGTAATCTATGTGTTCGTTTCATTATGGTTCCGATATTTCTGGCTATACTGAAACCATCTTTTATGAGTCTTTTATGAGAATTGAATCTCACGTTTGTGCAATGAATTTGCTTTTAAAATCAGGTAATCAAAAGACCCAATGGATGTACCCTCCCGGTAATCATCACACGGGCTGTGCAGCACATCGTAACAGGGTCAGGAAGGAGTAAATTGGGAACTGGGATTCGGGAATGAAAAAGTTAATTGGGATTGGGATTGTTAATCGCGTCAATATTGGAAATTTCGCTATTTTCTTCATTTGGATTGAGATTTAGATTATTTCAGCTCTTGGGATTGGGATCAGTATTCCATTCAGGACGCTCATGTAAACTTGAGCATTAGATGACGATTATGTGGATTGAATAATGTATTTACTTGCCCCTTGCTAACAGAAGACTGACTGTTATCTCTGCATTTCACAGACAAAATTGGAATTCGAGTGGAAGCAAACATCAATCGACGGTGGTGAGAAAACTGTTCTGTTTTTTACCAGGCACTTAGGCCTGTTTATGTGAATCTGCTAACGGGATGGCCTCTCTAAACGGGCTGGATTTTCTTGTCTGGTTTATATGAAGTAATCTGGCCTACTTACTGAGGCGGGATTTTACGACTGACAACACACTAGTCAGCATCTCGGTAAAGCTGTCAATCAAGTGATGAATAAAAGGTTAGCGTAGTGCACTACACGTCATTCCAGCCCAGTGAGCCCGTCTGTTTATGTGGGGGGGGGGGGGTATTTTCATCCTGCCAATCAAGATCTTGGCAGTGGAGTAGAGAAATATCGCATACAGGACTGGCTTGCTCCTTCATTTAAACAAACTTTCCCTAGAGATTTGAATGAGCAGCGAGATCTCTCTTAGTAGGCAAGCTGGCTCATATAAACAGGATCTTGATCCATCGTTTACATTGTATTCATAATTTTCAGAGATATTTTATATGCTAAGAAGAAAGAGACTCAAAAGATAAAACTCTACATCTCGAAAAGCCTGTTTCGTGGTTACCCGCACATCAGGAGATGTACAGATAGTTATGTTATATAGTTATATGATATGTAGTAATATGTATAGTTTCATTTCCGTTTGAAGGGATGCTGGAAAAGTAATAAATCCCGTTCAGCGGGCTCATAAAACAGGCCCGTAACCCTAATTGATTGTTTATAGAATTATCATAATTTTAAGAGATAGTTATAGGTTCTTTTCTGTTTGAAGGTACGCTGGAAAAGTAATAAAACATCAACTAAAACCTTTAACCCATGCTCTCAGCATCAAAGTCAAATTCGATCTCCATTATCAAGACAAATTCGATAAATGGTAAGTACTTCAATGTGAACTTGCTGTGAATCTGGTAAAACTAAAAATC
The DNA here is from genome assembly GCA_963924455.1 of Pelagia noctiluca. Lineage (NCBI taxonomy): Eukaryota > Metazoa > Cnidaria > Scyphozoa > Semaeostomeae > Pelagiidae > Pelagia > Pelagia noctiluca. The sequence continues at coordinate 2,009,795 of OZ004335.1, forward strand.
TGAACCATATGTGGAGTTGATATTTGATGATACTTGATAGGCAAATACATACGTTCAAGACACAAAGGGTCCACTGAATAGGTAGACTAATTGAAGCAGTAGCTGATAGGCAGATATGCTTACTATCTTCACAAGGTATTGGTTTAAGCTCAAGACACAAATGGCCCTCTAAATAGGAAGACTAATCGAGCAGTTCGACCCGGGTCCTTCCTCTCGATGTGACCACATCTCGTGATTCCTTTTACCTTTTTGCCTGAAATTACAGAGAGCTGGAAAATGCTCTCCTCACTCTTTGTGACAGGTTTGACGGAGGTTTTGAACCCGGGACCCTTTGAACAAGGTCAGGTGATCTAACCATTGGGCAATCCCTACTACACGAGAGTTTCAGCTTGATGAAAAAAATGTATTAATCCAGTGCTGATATACTTTAAAGTACCACCCTGCCCTGGTATTCAGTTCTTAGATTTGAACATGGACAAGATAAATAATCCAAGCTTTTGTAGCTCTACCCCAAGGTATGAATGATATTTTTCTGTTTGGTTTCCACCACCTCCACGAAATATCCCCAGGCTATTTAGATATTTCTGTTTTATTGTTACCAATTATATTTCTGTTTTATTAGCTTAAGTAATCCACGTTTTCCCTTCACTAAGCTTCCGATTTTTCTGGCTATTGAAGTTTTGTACCGATCAAAGACTGTCCTTTTTATCATTTTGTTTCTCAGCATTTTCAATTCGATTCTGTCCGTTGTTTTACAGGTTTCTCGACTCGGATCCCAACTTACGGCTTCTGCAGGTGCGTTTTTTCGATTTTCTTCTTATCCAGCCCTTCAGGGTTCTCTGTAGTAATACAGTTAAAAAGTTTTGGCCTGACTATCTTGCCTCAAGCACCTCCCAAAATTGGTTGCGGGAAGTTGTCCCCACTGTTGCTTTTTGCCCTGGGGGAAAACATTTGTTTGTTTGAGTACATAAAACTTCTTTCGTGCTTCTCCCCTTACCAGACAGACTATATCAATCATCAAACAAAATCTACCATTGGTTAAGTCTGTCTGATAAGTGCTACTATGCTATGCTATGCATACTATGCCAAACATACTATACCAATCATACTATACTAATAGACAATACTAATCATACTATACCAAACATACTATACCAATTATACTATACCAAACATACTTTACCAATCATACTATGCCAATAGACAATACCAATGATACTATACCAATAGACAATACCAATGATACTATACCAATCATTTTATACCAATAGACAATACCAATCATACTATGCCAATAGACAATACCAATCATACTATACCAATAGACAATACCAATCATACTATACCAATCATACAATACCAATAGACAATACCAATCATACTATACCAATAGACAATACCAATTATACTATACCAAACATACTTTACCAATCATACTATGCCAATAGACAATACTAATCAGACTATACGAAACATGCTATACCAATCATATACTATACCAATAGACAATACCAATGATACTATACCAATAGACAATACCAATCATACTATACCAATAGACAATACCAATCAAACTATACCAATAGACAATACTAATCAGACTATACGAAACATGCTATACCAATCATACTATACCAATAGACAATACCAATCATAATATACCAATAGACAATACTAATAATTTTATACCAATAGACAATACTAATCAGACTATACCAATAGACAATACCAATCATTTTATACCAATAGACAATACTAATCAGACTATACCAATAGACAATACCAATCATTTTATACCAATAGACAATACTAATCAGACTATACCAATAGACAATACCAATCATACTATACCAATCAGGCAGAACATACCAAATTCGAGTCACAAAAAATATGTCTGTGTTTTGACTGTTACTTCTTATTTGTAATAGCTCTATGCCTAGCTTATATCGAGTACTATAGCCAAGATAGACCTCGTTCTACTTGATTTAAATGTAAAACTGCTTCTTTAAACTGCTTCTTTTGGCGTAAAACATGGAAGTGGAATGGCTACTTAAGTGCATGTAAACTGGCGCAAACCATATCAGGTAGTGGTGGATTTGAGGGCGTGCAGTTCGGGGTAGTTGTCCCCTCTTCGCTGATAAAAACAGAAACAGCCTTTTCGCCCCTTTAGAACACAGATTCCTGATATTTCTGTTCAAAAGAAGCATTAATTAGCATCGTCATACAGGTAACAGGACGTTTCGCCCAACCTCCAGTTCGCCCAACCTCCTTTTCGCCCAACCTGGACGGTTCGCCCAACCTCGTTGGACGCTTCTGGATCCGCCCCTGATGTCCGGCAAGTTATCAGTCTATGAAATTCCTCACCCATATGTTGTTAGAATTTCTAAATAGCAATTCAAAGACTGTAATATCTAAACAGCAATTTTTCTTTTAGGATGAGCCTGCGGTGCCCGAACCACCCAAAGCCAGTTCACCGAGTAATAATGAAATATCGTCATCAATTGCCTCTCCTTCTGCAGCTACCGACGAATCTACATCAGAACTACTCAATGGTGTCTGCAATATTTTCAGGTATGCGATAGGCCAAAAATATTTGCTGGAATAACTGGATGGCCACATTAGCAGGGTCTCTTTCATATCATTTTATTTGTCTTTCCGGAACCAAAAAATTGGCTGATACAACGATGTTGCCCTACTTACGAGGTGGCTGTAAAACATGGTTTCTTTTTGTTATTGCTGAAAATCTTGGTGTTGGAAGCCAACTAGTATATTTCTATCTTATATTGCGTGAAATGCGATTTTTTCTCAACTTGAACATATCATTAATTTTTTACCAAAGCTTAACTTTATCATGCAGTGGGCAAAACATATTTACTCGGGGTGGCCACAACAGCGGGATCTTTTCTCAATAAAGATTTATTTTCTTTTTTTTCAGGAAATGTCTGCATTATTTTCGTCCCCCAGACTTTGCTATCGACAGAAATGACATTCTACACAATCTTACTCCTAATGAGCTGAAAGACTTTCCATTAGTAAGTTGTCAGACTTTTTCAAAGAAATTTACTTGAAATACGTATCATCTTAAATCCATAAAATTGTAACAGCTGTGTAATAGACCCTTTCCGGGTAAACGCGTCCATTTTGAACAGGTGGCAAGTTGGACTTTGACCCTTTCAGTTTGCTTTGAAAAGTCTATGGCGGAAGTCGCACGCTGTCTATTCTTACGCAAAGGTAAGTCTTCTGTGAGACGATATTCAATATATTTTCTTAAAAAATAATCAAAAATTCGTTTTTCAAGGATTTTGGTGTTGTTACTTGTAAGAATTACCTTTGTTTGGCAAGTTTTAGCGTTATATTTCAGGGATAAAAATATTAGGCCTTAGGCCTAGGCCATAAGTCGATGTACTTATGGAGCTTCGAGTTTTAATATCTGGCGTTATTTTTCTTAAACATACTAGAATTTTGGATTATTTGTATGATCCTTCACTGTATAATAAGACAGATATTTTTTATATTTTAATCTTCCTTGTAGTTTAAACTTATTCATCAAACAATTCTGAAGATCATGGGAAATGACAGGTGCTGTGTTGGCCCTTGTGATAATGATAGGAGGTACCCTGACAGGAACATAATCTTTAGTCATGTTTCACATTTGCAATGGCATCGTTTTCCTGCAAATGAATTGAAACGAAAAGTGTGGATAAAATGTGTTGAAAGAGGAAGAGCAAACTTTTGTCCTGGCAGTGAAACAACCGTCTGCTCCAACCATTTTATAGATGGAAAACCAACAACTCGCAACCCCTTTCCAATGTTGTACATGACACTTGCAGATGTGAGAAAAGCCAACAGTCAAGATCAACCTGCATTTGTGAAAAGAAAAAGTCCGAGGAAAAGATGTGCTGTGACTGATACTGATGAGCAGTCAGTGGTTAAAAAGAATGTTGCTGAAGATGACAATGATGCTTCTTCCCCTTCTGTGCATGTTTCCATGAAATTTGAATTTTTAACAAGAGAAGCTGATGTCAGATTTTATACAGGATTTCATTCCTGTGAAACCTTCAAAGTGATCTTTGACCATGTGGCCCCAAAAACACATGTTATGCTGTACTGGGAGGGATCAAAGAACTCAAACATTGATACACCAACAACAGGATATAAGCAACGCATTGACACAGTCTTATTGGGATCGAATTTGCCAAAAATAATTCCACCAATCAATAGGAAAGGTCCAGCAAGGAAGTTATCATTAGAACAGGAGTTTCTAATGACAATGGTTCGCTTGCGACTAGGCCTATTTCACGAAGATCTGGCCTGGAGATTCTGTGTTTCCTCTTCAAGAGTGACTCAGATCATAGCAACATGGATAAAGCTTTTGTCCAAAGAATTAAGCTGCCTGATTATTTGGCCTTCTAAAGGTCAAATTCATGCAACTATGCCAGATTCTTTTAAAAGATTGTATCCAAAAACTCGAGTAATAATTGATTGTACCGAGATTTTTGTTGAAACACCAAGTTCATTAGAGGTGCAAGCACTGCTTTGGAGTGAGTACAAGCATCATACAACATTCAAAGTATTGGTATGCATAACACCAAATGGGGCAATTTCGTGGATTTCCCCTGCATATGGTGGAAGAGCATCAGACAAATTTATTGTCAATGATAGTGGGTTTTTGGACTTACTGGAGCCCTTTGATTGTGTTATGGCAGATAGGGGTTTCAAAATAAAGGAACTTTTACTCATGAAACGTTGCACTCTTGCCATTCCACCTACAGCTGCCAAAGGAAATCAGATGACAGAACAGGATATCAAAGAAACAAAACGTATTGCAAATGTAAGAATATATGTTGAACAGGCCATAAAAAGGATCAAAGACTTCAATATTCTGAATGTATGTTTGCCACTGACAGAACTTCCTTTATTTAATGACTATATTATATGTTGCTGTGCATTTGTTAATCTTTTAAAGCCACTTTGTGAATAAAATCTAAATTAGTCATTTGTGGCCAATTAAAAATGATGTGACAAAAAATGTTGGATACATTTTAACCCCTTTCCCCTTGATATGAGTGTCACAAAAAAGAAACGACTCCCATTTTATGCAACAAACTCTAGTTTTTAAAAATCAGTAGACTTAGCAGCAAATACGAAGATCAAAATTTTTGTTGTGGTGGGGATAAGCTTGAGGGTAGTACAAATAGTAGTACTGCTATAAAACAGCAGTCTGCAGACAAAACAGATTTGATGTACCCCTCCCCTCCCCTCAGTATGTGACATTATATTTTCAGGGCCCCAAAACAAGACATCATGCTTAAATATTTTGAGGAATGTCAGTTAAACAGTTACAACATAGCCAGTTAATTTCTTTGTCAATGTGTATAATTGATTGACATTTGTAGTGGTACCAACTGCTACACTGATCACAACAAATAGATTTTTCATTAGCTTCATCTTCTGCTATTTCATCTTTTGTTAGAAGGACTTTTTCACAATCAGCACAAAACTTTACTGGTTTGATTGCAAGCAGGGCTTTTGCAACATACTGTTGAAAGAAGATTTGTAAATTTGTGTACACCTTGTTCCAATGTACTTTATCAATCACAATGGTCTCAATGAAAATGTCTTTCTTTGTCCAGACAACAAAAAATCCTTGCAGGGAATCACTGAGCATGATTTGGGAAATTATCTGTGTGTAATATTTGTGAGATTTCTTTAAAGTTATTTTATTATCAATAACTGTTAGGAAGTTACATTTTGCTACACCAGCCTGAATGGTTTCATCTTTAATGTTGTATGGGCACTTAATTTCTATTACACTTTTTTGATGACACTTGCAATACATGATTCCATCTGGGGATGCACCAATATATGGATGAGTTCTATCAACATACAATCCACAGCTTTGAAGTTTAAAATCCTGATGTTTGCAAGCCTCAACAGAATAAAACAACTTCAGTGCATTTTGCTCTTGCTCTTGTCCCCACTGGATTGCCGGAATAGAGTTAAGTGTCTTATCTCTGTAAATGAGCTTTGCAATTAAGGGTGTCACTTTCGGCAAAGGGGGTACCCTTTTTCTTGCAATAGAATTCATTTTGGTAAAGACCTCATGATGGACAGAAGCTGTAATCCGTCCCTTTCTTGCATTTACCCATGCTTTAGAATCAGCTTGACCACGAGTAGATATTTCAATCCTCCTTTTTTCATTTTCAGTGATGTTGAGCTCTTTGTAAAATTCTCTTTGTTTTTCCTCGTCAGTTTTGTCGTCACACCTACTTATTACCTTGCTTGCAATTTTTAACATGTCATGTGTTGCATTACTTGCATTCTCTGTGCCTTCAATTGATTTAAAAAGAACAGCACTTTGATTTGTTCTCCAAAGATCCTGAAGAAGGCTTGATACATCTTCATCTGTTTTCTTGCAATGAGCAGGCCGCCGTGGATCAAATTTCTGCAAAGCTTCCAAACGTCTTTCTTCTCGTACAATTTCATTTTCTTTAACTTTTGTTCTGCTTTTTTTTCTTACCACGATCTCTGTTATTCTTCTAGGTACAATTTCCTTCTTTGTTGACTGGTTCCATTTGCAAGGCATGGATGTGCATGCCAGGTCATTATACCCATGATTTGTGGCATACTCTACCTTATTAAGTGTAGCAATTACATGATTGCAGCATGCACTGCTACCAGCCATGCAAGAGCACCAGCTAGTGATGATTGTATCATCTTTGGTGGCAATCCACAATTCTTTTGATTTGTGTACTGCCATTGAGGCTCTGACATCACAGTAGAGAAACTTAACATTTGTGCTAGGCTCATAAATTAAAATCTCCCCAACAAATCCACTGTCAAAATAGCTATAGGCCTTCTGATCTTTATATTTCCCTATATAGTCAGAATCAAAATCCCTGGTGCTAAGGATGCATTGAAAGATATTTCCCAGATTTACTTTAGGCCATAGCATTATGTTGTCAATCCTTTTCTCCTTCCCAATACTAAATGGGTCAGGCAGTCCCAATTCTTTTAATTTGCTTTCATAATCCTTCTTTAAAGTTGATGTTTGCTCTTCATTGGACATTATGATAGGCAAATTCATCTCTGAAGCAGAAAAGGCCCTTGCAACAAGTTCCACTTTGCTATAACCAGATGACGGTATTCCACGAACTGACAGAAAGCTTCTTAATGCTACAACACTGAGTGACAAAAAGTCATCGTACGATCTGGTATTTGACATTCTGAAAAAGAATTTTTAAAAATTAGATAAAACACTGGACTTGGTTTATGAAAATATCTTTAAGTTTGTTTAAGAAAAATAACGCTAGATATTAAAACTCGAAGCTCCATAAGTACATCGACTTATGGCCTAGGCCTAAGGCCTAATATTTTTATCCCTGAAATATAACGCTAAAACTTGCCAAACAAAGGTAATTCTTACAAGTAACAACACCAAAATCCTTGAAAAACGAATTTTTGATTATTTTTTAAGAAAATATATTGAATATCGTCTCACAGAAGACTTACCTTTGCGTAAGAATAGACAGCGTGCGACTTCCGCCATAGACTTTTCAAAGCAAACTGAAAGGGTCAAAGTCCAACTTGCCACCTGTTCAAAATGGACGCGTTTACCCGGAAAGGGTCTATTGAAGATCAGGGCCATCTTCAAATGAGAAGTAAGCCAGCCCGATTCGCACAGATCTAATCCTGTGCTCTGTTAGATCTGGTTGTCGTTGGCTGAGTATTTTCCATACGAACTCAATACAGTTTCACACGTCAAGGACAGCCCGGCAAGGTTTGTCGATTTCTTCTGAAGTTTGGTTTTAGCGCTACCTAATGTCGTTTGTTTTGTGAGGTAAGGATCCTCTAGATTATTGCCATAAATCCCAGTTTCGTTAGCTTTGCTTCAAGAAATTTCACGAAAAGGAGGGGAAGAGGCAGACCACCAAAACGTTAGAAAGTTCAAATGAAAGAAGACACGGGAATAGATCAAGACACGCTTGCAAGAATCACTGTGGATAGATCAGAATGGAGGAGACATGTCAACAACATATGGGCCAAGTCTCAGCATTGAGATATGCATCAAAGAAAAGCAATGTCGTTTGGATCGGTCTTGAAAAGGGCCCATATATCTGGGAAAACGTTTGAAAATTGATTGAGCATTTCCCCACTAAGTGAGAACAGGGTCTAAATATAGTGACCATGCTGGAACCCACATGATTCTCTGCCTTTCGTACATCGAGCAGGTTGCAAATGGAGATTAGTTGCTCTACAGATTTATTCATTCATTCATTTATTTTATTCATTGTTCATTCATTTTTCATTCATTTTTACTATTTTGATTATAATCATTATTCACCCAGTATAAGGTTATTTGCATACTCTGTTAACATCTGTTTATTTCTTTTAAGGCAGACTTCATAAAAGATTATGAACGAAATATAAAACGGGTAAGTTGGCATGTTGTCTTATTCCAGCCGATATGTTGATGACATAGAAGATAGGGGGAAGAGCAGGGGTCTAAATCTCCCTTCTCCTTGATGACTGTGGTGTCATTGCGTAATGATAGAAACAATGGGCTTCAGAACGTTTCTTAGGACTACTTACAGTAGCTTTGCAATATATTAATGTCCCTCTTAAATGATATGTAAGTAAGGTACTATTTACACGAGTGTACAGAAAGTGCTTAAAACAGTGGGGAGCATGCTGCTCGATACTAAATTCCTCATGTTCCGGGTTGTATTCTCTTGCACGTGTTGCACCACAAGCAGACTTTTGTAATGACTAGCTGATAGGTAATCTCTAACAGAGAATGCCAAAAATGCCAAATCAGGGTTGCAAGATGCCAAAAATGAGAGTTTTTCCTTACCAGCATCGGGGATTAATAGAACAAAAAGAATAAGAAAATTGAGCACCCCCGAGGGATGCCCAACTTGCTTGAACGGCTTCTTTCATCCGTTCTCAAGAACGCTCTCTATCGAAACGTCCAAAATGAACCATCTACACGATGCAATAAGGTGGTAATCCGCTAAAATACTTAAGCATGCCCGTTTTTGGGTCCGTGGGGATAGTACCTAACAGCCTAGCTTACATATAAGTTTCTGCCTTCAAAGTATCACGCACACAAACACGCACAAATAGAATTTGTACTCCGGCCGTTTTTCGTGCTAGCAGGGGTTGACCGGTCTTATTTTGGTTATGGAGCAAAAGATGTTTATGGCTGGATGCCCTTCCTGACGTCCACCCTATTAGTCGCCTCTTACCATACACAGGGATTAATGAATCCTGACCCTTAACCACTGGAGAACCTCAAAATATCTTATTAGAATTTCATAGTTATTCTTTTTCACAGTTGGTTGGGGAGCAAGAAAACCCCATTCCCACACCGACAAAAAGGCTGTCCTTTGCAAAATTTCTGAAAGAACATCGTGTTGTTGAAAATTTATCCTTTATAAGTTTCTTCCTTCAAAGTATCTTGTCAAAATTTAATATTATTCTTTACAGTTGGTCGGGGAGCAGGAAAACATGCAAAGGCGATTGGAGGAGGAGGTCGAACGGGAACTCAAGCCAATAAAAGCTGAAATCGCTGCAAAAGACTTAAAACTATCGAAATTAGAAAAAAGTTTGGCTGCAACTGAAAGTGAGCAGAAAAAGCTTCGACTTAATGTTAATGTTATGATTCGACAAATTCGTCAGGGGGTAAGTACATTATTTTCTTTTATCTGCTTTCAACCATTCTAGGACCTGTTCTTCTAAGCGTTAAAATCTTTCAAAACACAACAACAGATTGCTGCTAAAAACAAAATCCATGAACTTCGAAAAACAATTCTGAAAATCTGAGACTTCAATAGCCTACCAAGATTATTACAGATTATTACATTAAAAATGGCTGCAGCAAAATTTCCTAAATTTTCCCACTAAAATCATGTTTTCGTGAACTGTCTGACACAAGTTACAGGAATTTTAGTCTAGGCCTAGCCCTCGCAGCTTTGCAATTTTGCCGCCATTTTGGGTCCACCTATGCAAAAATCCTAATAGGCCAGTGTATTAGACCCAAAATTCTTTCTTGCTTGGCTCTCGCTTCCATTGCTGAAAGGCTGGCGAGTGAGATAATGGTAGACATGCCCCAACTGTAAACATGTAAACTTTGCAGACAGTCCCTTGCAATATTTCACGGTAAGAACAATATTAAGTTTCAAATCGAGCTGAACCACTAGCAATCTTTTTCTAGAGTCAATATCACTTTGTTATTTGTTTGTAATTGTAGTGAGTTGAACTAAGCTCTTCTGGCACAGTTGAAACCTGTTTAACCTTAACTAAACCCTTCTGGACCCTCCTGAACTCTCGAACGTACTCAACCCAACTGTTGAGTTTATAGGCAAATACGCTCACCATCTTCGTGAGGTATTGGTTTATGCGCAAAGTGCAAAGAGCCCACTGATAGGTTGATTGATCGAGCGGTGCGACCCTGGTCCTTCCTTTAATGTGACAGATTGCTGGCCAATTTTCTCCTTACACTTTGTGATAGGTCTGAAGGTGGTTTCCAACCCAGAATCCTTTGAACAATGGTCAAGTGATCTAACGACTTGGCAATCCCTACCAAGGTAGTGAGTTGAACCAAGCTCTTATGACATATTTGACCTAACTCAACCCCCATTCAAATTAACCCCAGAGGCCAGAAACCCCTAAGATTCACTTTTATTACAAAAGATGGTTTTGAAGATTGAGAATAATCGCTAGCCAGGTTGAAAAGCCATCTCTCTTAATTTCTCAAATCTTCTGTCATAATTACCCCCTCCCTAAATTCCCCTCATTTGATTTCAGGACTCTGAAATCGATTCTGCGGACTGCTCCAAGCGTGTGGACACTCTACTAGAGCAGATAGTCAACGAAATAGGCGATGCTGAATCGAATATAGTCAGCAACGAAAGTGATCTTGAAATAATATCGTGAGTAGTATAACCAATTATTGCCTCTGTTCTGTTTGGTCGACAACTCAATTTTGTTATCTGGAAATTGCGCACTGTTTTTGAAGAGGACTGGTTTCACCGTTGGAGTTATTAGACCCTATTGTTATGAATCTGTGATGGGGAGAAGCAAATCTTGAGAAATGACGTAATGGCCTAACAATCAAGTTACAGATCACTATATTTCTGTTTGCGCATGGTTCAAGGACACAATATGGCAACTACACAAATACTTCTGTTCGTGGCTAGGCCGGTGTGGCAGTTATTCGTCATTTTACGAAGGAGGCTTTCCTGTTCTCTTTTGAAATAAGATGCTGCGCTACGTCCTAACCAATATGGCTGCTGCACATGAACTTCTATTCATGCATAGGCCGGTGTGGCTGGTGTGATATCGGAACCAATACTGCAACCACACCTATTACTCTGTTTAGTTACAGCCAGAGTTGAAATGATTCGCCATTTTTGAACGAGGTATGGTTATATTCGATTCTGGAAATGAGATGGCTGTGCCACCCTGGACCGAAAATGGTGGAAGAAAGGCCTAGATTTCAATGAAAGTTATTGGGAGTTGATGGAGATGTTGAAAATTGCTACTAATCTGTTTTTGTTTTTTACTGGAATGACTACATACAGTTAAAGATGTTTATCTGGTTCCTTATCCGCTGCTTTCGATAAAGGCGTTTCATCCGTCAAGTACAGTCACTTAAACATGCAACCGTGGAACATTTTATGTAAATATTGCTGCTTTAGTATACTCGAGTTTCTTAATTGTTGAGAATTGTTGTACATATTTATACGTAAATGTTGACATTTGTTAGAGTAGCTTAGGATAGGTTTTTCATTGTGATTCTAATGATCCATTATGATGTTTGAAAATTTTGTTTTATCTTAGTCCTCATTTTGCTTACTTTGTAAATAGGTATTTTTAAAAATGAATACCCTTCTTTTTAGGGAGTCTAATGGGTGTGGGGTTGAAGGTTTTTCCAAGTGGACTGTGTCCCCAGACCATCTTGTTCACTTCAGATGGCTGGATCTCCTTCTGTACATGAGTCAGTCTCCGTTAAACGAACTGGCCTAATTAAGGGTGGGTTTGTCCGAATCTCTTTTCTCCATAGAATCAGGCAATTTTTGCTCTAACTGGTGCAAAATTTCAATTTCTGGTTGATAGTAGATAGTTACATTTAAGGTATTGCTGTATGTATAAATTATAAAGGGTCCACTGAATAGGTAGACTAATCAAAGCAGTGAGTTGATAGTTGATAGGCAAATACGCTTACTATCTTCGTAAGGTATTGGTTTAGGCTCTAAGCACAAAGGGTCCACTGAATAGGTAGACTAATGGAAGCAAGTCATCGATAGTTGATGGGCAAATACACTTACTATCTTCGTAAGGTATTTGTAAATGCACAAAGCACAAAGGGCTCTACCCTTAGAGACAGCCCTTTTTCTTGATTCTACCACGCGTTTCGAATCTTTCTCCCTCGAGCTACAGAGAGCTACCAAATTCTCTCCTCACACTGGGGATGGGTTTGAGCCGACGATTCTTTCAGCAAGGGTTGACTGATCTAATAACTCGGCCTTCCATACCACATTATTGAGGTCAATATGCACTAAACTTAGGCCTGAGGAAGGAACGATCAGGCTCCTAAAAATCTCCCTGTTTCAACAAGAAATCTTCTGCACAATGATTATGATAATCATGATTATGATGATACACTCCTTTTTTGTTTGAACCTGCTTGTTCTATATTGTTCATACTTTTATAATGATTTGGAAGCTGTGCGTTATAGCATTCATTATCATTATTATTATTATTTTATAACTACACTCAAATTGGTTAGAAGCTGGCTATTCTTAAATATTCCTATATTTTCAGCCTGAAATGTTCTTTATTATTTATACTTGTATAATAATTCAGAAGCTCTGCGTTATGGCATTTATTATCATTATTATTATTATTTTATAACTACACTCAAATTGGTTAGAAGCTGGCTGTTCTTAAATCTTCCTCTATTTTCAGCCTGAAATGTTATTAAATTGTTTATACTTTTATAATAATTCAGAAGCTGGTTTGCTATCAGTTGTGTTGATTGCTGCAAAGTTTGACTCTCCTGACCATCTGATACATCTGTGTGCTGTCAAACTGCTTGTTTTATTATAATTTTTCAGTCCCTGGTCCACACTTGCTGTGCAGCAACTCGTAAACTTGGGCCTATGATGTACGGTTGCTCATCGATAGGAAGGACTAGGATGGTGATGATATTGAAAATTTAATGATGATAATGATGATGCTGTTTTTATCGAGATGTTTTAAGCGTCAGCTCGCCTATCAATTTCCATTGTGAAAGCTGTTTACAACACAAAAGGGCTTCGTGAATGCCACCATCTTGTATAGCATGTCAAAATCAACTATACCCGCGCACTCATACTTGCTTTATTAACAGGTAATTTTACAGTGATAATACTAAACCATGTCCTTAGCCACGCGTCTATTCTCTCTCCTCTGTTCGCATTCATTGCTCTTTTTATATCAAGCATTTTTATATCGAAAATGCTCAGATGCGCAGAGTAGTCGAAGAATACGGCAAAGAGCCTAAATAGAGCTGTAAGAATTGTACGAACGGCCTAAATTCATTGAAATCTTCAAGAGTTTTCTTAGTTTCAAGGGGAAGAATAAAGTATTCGATACCATAGACCTCAAGGTCTAGAAATCATAACTGGCTACTGGATTCTTCAAGGATAAGTCTCAAGGACGTGGATTAATAGCTTCAAGTGTACTACTAGCTTTAAAGAGGAGAATAGAGGATAGCACACCATAGACCTCAAGGTCCAGACTTCGAAGCAATACACTTGATTCTTTGAGGACATAGGCAGAAAGGTAAGATACTATAAGTCTCAAGGAGGTGGATTGCTAGCTCCAACATCATTGTTATCTTCAAGAGAGTTTCAAACGATAGCATACCATAGATCTCAAGGTCAAGACAACTGGGAAAGATTCAGAATCCTTTAGAGATAAGGCAGAAAGCCTCAAGATACTTGGACGAGGATAAATTTAAAATTTCAGCCTCAGAAAGAACAAAGTTGAAAGAATAGCTTTGATCACTTTTAGTTGTATAAAGAAAAGGTTCTGGATACTGCTTGCTGCGAGTGAGACAACTAGTTGCAAGGAAAACTGAGATTGAAGACAGCTAGAAAATTAAGGTAAACCGTTTTCTTTACTGTATCATTTCAAGAGAAAGCTTTGCTTTTTCATGCATCAAAGGGAGGAAATTCTTTAAATACCTCTTGCTTCAAGAGTAAAGCTAGTTGCTGATAATCTTCTATCCAGAGAATATAAGTGAGCTAAAGTAGGACTTGAGGTTAACTTGCTTGCTACATTGTTTCAAGAGCAGCATCTAAATCTCTTTGCTTCAAGAGTATAGAAGGTTGCAAATACCAGTTGTCCTTGTGTCTAACTTGCAGGCTGCAGTATTTCAAGAGCAGCATCTGAATTTGCTTGCTTAAAGGAAAACTGACATTGAAGAAAGCTGAAAAATTGGGTAAACCGTTTTCTTTACCGTCTCATTCCAAGAGAAAGCCTTTATTCTTCCTGCATCAAAGGGGAAGGAAAGGGGCCGCATCTGAATCTGCTTACTTGAGAGAAAAGTGCTCAGATCCCTTAAACCATGGGAACAATGGAAGAACCCCACATTGTTGTTTTACCTCATGACGCAGACCCCACTCCCAGAGAATATGGGACGTCCGAGAAATATCACCTCAAACGCCACAAGCACAGCGTCATCAAACGCATGATTCAGAATGTAGGAGTGTGGAAGTATGGCAAGTATGTATCTAGAATTCAAGACAAACGCATGCGCTGTTAGCTATCATTGTGTGACAGTCTTGGGACAAAATTAAATTATGGGACAAAATTGTTGAATCTCGACGTTTTTGCTTCGCAGTTGGGAGTCAGCTACGTTAATGGGTTTTCTTTGAGTGTTCTAGAGGTACGAACCATTGAGAGCTTTGCTGTTGGACTCTTTTAAAGATGTTCTCAGCCTGCGTTATAGTTTTTCCAACATTTGGATTAATTTAGCTACAAGGTAAGATGTTGTTGGTAATTTTAACTCTTTGAATACTTGAAATTTTTGGATTAGGAAAATCATGGCTGGCAAGACCATAGAGCCTTAATAAGTGTTATTCGAGTTTTAGGCCCCAGGCTCGTCGATAGACTGACTAGGATGCACACAGCGATGGCAGGTAGGTGGGCCTAATTTCTGCCAAGAGAAACCTTATTGTTAATGAAGAATACATTACTTATTTAGTACCCCTGGTAACTACCCTGGCTACCC
This sequence comes from Pelagia noctiluca, assembly GCA_963924455.1. Classification (NCBI taxonomy): domain Eukaryota; kingdom Metazoa; phylum Cnidaria; class Scyphozoa; order Semaeostomeae; family Pelagiidae; genus Pelagia; species Pelagia noctiluca. Next base: position 2,025,078 of record OZ004335.1, read on the forward strand.
TTCTTGGTGCCCTCTCCTAAAGGGGTTTTCTGCAAAATCTAAACAAAATTTATTTTCAATATTTCAAAAAGAGTCCATTGTTTCCCTTCAACAAAAAACACTTGGTTCTTTTTAGTCAATAATTATTTCAGTAGGCAGACTTTTCAAGAACACTTTATAGTGAACGTTAATTAGTGGTGCACTTATTCCATTCGGGGCACATTCGAGGCTTTAAGGTTGACCATTCTGTGGACCAAATGGTGGATCTTATATCAAGCAATGCATAATAGGAATTTTTCCCTTAGAAACAAAAACTAACGACAGCAGCACGAGATATTGACCACAGCTACGAAGGAGCTATGCCAATTTCATCGTAAGACTATTAATCAATAATTCTCCGACTAGTTTTCTCGAGCAATTATCTTCTTCGGTAAGCTCTTTTGATAAATAAAAGCTTGTTTATTGAAACTGAGTTCAAGAAAATAGGATATTTAAGTAAATGGCGGGAATTGCCAAGTGGTTAGATCACTTGACAAAGTGTGGGGAGAGCTCTTTGTAGTTCCAGGCAAAAAGGCAAAAGAAATCACAATATGTGGTCACATCGAGAGGAAGGACCAGGGTTGCACTGCTTCGATTATTTTACCTATTCAGTGGATCCTTTGGGCTTTGCACATAAACCAATACCTTACGAAGATATTAAGCGCATTTACCTATCAGCTATCAGCAAATCTCGAAAGTCTTGTTGATTGCTGATTGGATAAGTTGCTCATGGGTATTTTCCTACAATGCATTGCGTGAGATGGGATCTACTATCCTCTGCAGAATTTTCTGTTGTCGAAATGTTGAATTGTTAAAAACAAGCTACTCTAACTTACAACTTAAGGATAACAAATCTAATAAGAATTAAAGATAATTTTCATCGTAGTGAATCTTAGGTAGGCCTACATAAGTATTACACTGCAGAGGTTTGCGTTTAAACCCAGTTTATAATATAACTTTTAATAGAGTTAACTAATTTCAATTAAAAATTTAATGGTTTGGATCTATAGATTGTCTGCGATAGATAGTTCGAAAGAAGATTGTTTTAATTATAAGTTTATGAAACGTTGTTAAGCATGTGATCTTTTTGTGCTTAATAACACTACCTTGAATTTGAATATGAAATTTATGACCATACCACACTCTGTAAAGAATTTTGGAAAGTCGATTTTTATGTGAAATACAGGTCCATACACCAGCACGCATGCAATGCAGGAGCAATTTCAAGTCATACCACAAGGATACACAAGCAGCAAGTGCACCAGCACGCATGCAATGCAGGAGCAATTTCAAGTCATACCACAAGGATACACAAGCAGCAAGTGCACCAGCACGCATGCAATGCAGGAGCAATTTCAAGTCATACCACAAGGATACACAAGCAGCAAGTGCGGTGCCTATGCAGATTGAAGTCTTTGGTGCATCCATCTCTCAGATTGTATCCAGAATAACATTTGTAAACCTTACCCACCCTCGTTTGTGCAATGCAGGGTGATATGCCAATACGCATGCAGTGCCTCAAACAAGTGCAGATAATACCTTACAAGATTGCAACTGCAGTGCTGATGCACATCAAAGTCACTAATGCAGATTTTATCAAGGATCACCTTCGTGTTATATAACCATACCAACTCTCGTTTGCATAATACAGGGTGAAATACAAAACCGTGTACAAACACCGTGCAAACACGCGTAAAGTGCCTCAAACAAATGCAGATGATACCTTACAAGATTGCAACTGCAACTGCAGTGCTGATGCACATATCAAAGTCACTAATGCAGATTTTATCAAGGATCACCTTCGTGTTATATAACCATACCAACTCTCGTTTGTATAATACAGGGTGAAATACAAAAACCGTGTACAAACACCGTGCAAACACGCGTAAAGTGCCTCAAACAAGTGCAGATAATACCTTACAAGATTGCAGTTAGCAAGTGCAGTGCTAATGTAGATCGAAGTCTTTGCTGCCCATCCATCAGATCTTGTCCAGAATCACATCTGTAGTGACCATGCCAACTCTCCACGCTCCTAACCCATACTGCCCTATCCTGCTTAACCCCCTCTTTGGAGCAGCTCCCTTCATTAAGGGGATCGGCCATTGACAATCAGATCGGCATACTGGATCATGACTAACATCCTGTTGATCACGCTCGACCGGATGGCTAGGGGAGCGATAGTTGGGAGAAGCCACAGTGTCTTCTAGATTCTCACCTTGTTGGCCATCCTCGATGTCCTTGCCATCCACAAATGTTTCTTCGTCCGTCATCTCTACTTCTTTTGCCTCCTCATGCAGTATCCCTAACTGACAGTTGCTTGGCTTGCAAGTGACGCTTGGATCAGAATCCATGATCTATTACAATAACCAAACAACCCTTAAAATCAACTTATTTTCTAGATTTTCCCTTTTTTAAATTGTGACGCAGTTTATTTCGTGATTTCTGCAGATCTAGGCCGGTCGTTCGGTTACCAACTTGTTAAAACAAATCGCACGTGTTTCGAATCTCGTAGATTACTGGTCACCCTAGGCCATGCCACCCGTAACATTCCATATAAGTATTTTCGTTTCAATCCAAATGAAAATAGCTACTTCAATACCCTATTCATGATTCTTGTGATTAAGTTAACACGTGCAAATTTCGTCAATCTTTGCAGGATACCGGGTGTCCCGGGAAATAGGGTACGAGTTTTTGTATCTACTTTAAATATGCTCAAAGAGCAATATTCAAGCCTCTGAGGAAATCAATTTCTTATGCACCTCATACAGCCGATGTCGAGGCTTGAAACTTACACATTAGAAAATTTAGGCCATTTCATCTCTCTTCCATCATAAGACTTGCTCTTGCATTCTTCTTGTCATATTTTCCATTGAAAGGCAAAGCTCTCCCTATTCGAACTCTATTCCTGAAAATCCTGCTTCCAATGGAGGTCCTATGGAAATACCTTTGTTTTAAAAGAAATCTTGTGCGCTTTGAAAGGGATAGAAATTCCTCTCGATTTACAACCTCATGATTGGTTAGCTTAGCTGCTTTTAGCTAATCAAAGATTTTGAAGAAATTATCTACCCTTCTCTTTACAGATAACAGTGAAAAGTAGCTACTGGTATACAAAATACATCTACCTTTTCTACATATACCCCCTGTTCAAAATTCCATATTTAGGGAAATTTTTAGTTATATTTCAGCGTGTTCCAATATGGGTATAATTTTAGGGGGCCCCCTGATTGAAACATAATTTACAGCATCTTTTTATACATATGATTCTATATGTTCATCTCATCATTCTGTGAGAGACGTTTGATGTTCCTCTGGAATAAACTCTAATAGACCCTTACCCCTTAGCCATGTCTTATTAAATAACCTCTTAAAATACCTCTGTCCTGTATCACATAGACACGTGACTATAGTATGGCCTGGTCCTAGTTCCTTAGCAACATCAACAGCAGCAGCGACATTTAAGCCAGAGGTTGCACCAACGAAAAACCCTTCTTTGTGCAGTAGTTCGAATGTCATTTTCACTACTTTTTTGTCCTCGATGTGAAGTGCAAAGTCAACAGGCGCTCCGTCTACGTTGTTTGTGATTCTGCCTTGCCCAATACCTACAAAATGAAATTGAATAGCGCATTTGATGATTTTTTCTTAGATGATCTAACTAGGAAATTATTGGATTTGTGAATGTAATTTGTAATGGGAGCAGATGTAATTTGCGAATAATGTTGAATTGAATTGAAAGGAGAGGGATTGGCAAATAAGGAAATCAAACAACCAGGTCCTGAGTTTGCTTCATGAAACAAATAACATGGGAGAGGACCACCAGATCCAGTAGATATTTGAAGGGGGCATCTGCTAGCTGCTTTATAAGGACACAATTATATGCTACTCTTGAACAGAAATAGTAAAGAATCAGTTTGTAACAAAAAGACACAGAATTTCCAGAAGAGGTGCCAAAAGCAGCTTATGTCAACAAAGGATGTTAGGAACTACCATCAACTGCAGCCCCTTATATCCGCCCGTGGGTAAAGTACAGCGGAATCCCTTTATAATGAAATCTGAAGGGAACCATGAAACTGATTACATTGGGAGTTTGTTAACCCGGGAGAATCATTTCATAAAGAAAAATCTAAGAAACCAGACACTTATTAGCTATAGAGAAGTAGGTTACCGTGGATATATGTACTCCGGCACACTTTTGTATGCAAGATACCATTGACAATTGTTGGTCAACAACTTCCGAGATAGTATTATAAGAAACAAATCTTCAAGTATAAAAAGCAATCAAGCTAAGCAATTGATAAGCAATTTTGAGTACTCAAATTTGCCCTCTAGCTAACCAATTTTAAATACTGAGCTCAAGCTGAAATTGCTTGAAAGAAAAATGCGTGTTAACCACCATTAGCTGCACCCTGAGATTAGCTAATGCAAATTACAGTATAAAAAAGCATGTATAGGTTTGTTAAGTTCTTATCACTTTCGCACATACCCTCAGTAATGGATCCATTGCCTGTTCTTTCCACCTTGCCAGTAGTGAAGTATGAGTAAAGTACACTTCCTTGTGGATCGGCAGCTACAGCTTTGATATCCTTATTCCTCTCCTTCAGAAACATACTACTTCCTGCTAGTGTGCCACCAGTACCTGTCCCAAACACAACAGCATCCACCTTACCATTGGTCTGTTCCCAAATTTCTGGACCGGTTGTCTCGTAATGAGCTCTTCTGTTGGCTCGGTTGTCGAATTGGTTGGTCCAGACTGCATTTTCCATGGCATCTGCATGGGCCATTGCAAGTTTATTGAAGTTTCGCGGATCATTGAAAGGAAATCTTGGCACGGGTCTTACATCTGCACCAAGTACTCTAATGGCGTCTATCTTCTCCTGTGATTGGTCATCAGGCATGTAGATCACACATTTGTAACCCAGGGCAAGGCACATGTGGGCAAGGCCAATTCCTGTATTCCCGGCTGTTCCTTCTACTACGGTACCCCCTGGCCCCAACAGACCTAGAAGAAAATAGAGGTATATTATAATAGCAGACCCGGTTGTAAGACTTTTAGCAGGGGGGAGTAAACTCATCATTGATGTCAGTTGGACTTTTTTAGCATCCATAGTGAGCATAGAAATCCCTCTACAAATGAATCTAAGACAAGGGTAACCCTTTGCCCAGTTCCTGGGGTCCATCCTTCTGTTAATAAGAGCCAATAAATTTCTGTCCATCATATCTGTCATGGGCTTAAGCCTTTTTAGAGACCATAATTGAAAATTGATTGTAGATGACAAGGCTTTTTTTCTTATTTTCAGTAGGGTTTAGACAGTTTCAGTTAAATTGGCTTCAGGTCAATAAGAGAGTGAGCTTATGAAGTTTGGAAACAGTGGCTAACCCTCGTTAGATGTTAGGCTTACCTAACAAAACAAAATATCTGGTATTTTCGCATCTTGAATGCAAAGCTTAGTAGTGCGTCTTGTCCTTACAGATCAGAATTCACACCATACCTCTTTCTTCTGCATCTTTAATCAGATATAAAGCAGCTCTGTCTTTCACAGATCCTCCAGGATTCAGAAACTCGGCTTTCACCATGATATTACATCCAGTCTGTGCACTCAGCTTCTCTAGTTTGATCAATGGTGTATTCCCCACTGTTTCTTTGAAGCCTCGAAAAACATTCCTTCCAATGATTTTATTGCTCGATAAACTTCTCGTTTGCCTGTTTAGAGATATAATTCCAAATTTCAAATGCTTTATTGCTGGATTTCGCTGCAAGGAAGAAGGCATTCTTGCTGTGAGGCAAGAAGCGACCATGACGGACGCCATTTTGTTCCTGAATGAAAACAAACTGCGAGGTCGTGTTTTTATACTGTGTATTGTATTCTTCACGTGATTGATCACGGGATGACCTTTGACTTGTCTGTTGCTGGGAAACACGCAATATTTGGTTATATTGCGCGGATTTGTAGACCGAAAAGTTTACCATAAAGAATCTAATTTCAGCCAAGATAATAGGAAGGAATTTTTGGAGCTAATGTTTAACATCAGATATGATAAATTAAACCCTTCGCGGTACTTCTCGTGATTTCTCGTGATTTTGTCAAACACAGATTAAACCGCACCTGCTGGAACTTTCAGGAACTTTCTTTAATGATGATGAAATTTTATTATGAAATGCATTGTATAAATACCAAGACCAAAGGTTAGGAAATTGAAAGTCTTGAAGCTGAACCAGTCTAATTTACTACTGTTTGTTAAGGGGGGGCTGGGGGGCCATCCAGTTCTAAGCTAGTTTGAAGGGCTTGGCTCCCAAACATTTTCAGAGGGCTTCGCCCCCGGGCCCCTTGGTTTTTTTACTAAATGGCCCCTCCCAAACTACAATGCTGGATCCGCCCCTGTGTATGTAGTGATGTAGTTCATGCTACCTACTCCTTCTGGAAATACTACTTTTAACTTTTATCTTACTAATTTAAACTTGCTCACTCACTAGTACCCTTATTACTAATTTTTATGCAGTGATGTAGTGGATGCTACTGGTAATAAGGCCTCCTGTGGCCTTTCATCGGCAAGGACGTTCAACCTCAACTCACTTACTCAACGATGGGGATAATTTTTCAAACATATTAAGACCTTACTTCCTACTATATGTAGCGATGTGGAACATGTTTCCGTACCCATTCTGGAGGTAAGGCCTCTCCTCTTGTGGCCCATCGTTGAAGATAGTTGACAGTTAATAGCCGAATAAACTTAATATCTTCGTAAGGTACACTCTTTTTTTAAAAGATCCAGTAAAATTGATTTAATGCTGGCTGTTCTTAATTATTCCTCTAGCCTGAAATGTTCTTAAATTGTTCTTACTTTTACAATGATTGGGAAGCCTTTTTTGCTATCAGTAGTGTTAACTGTTAATTGTTTTAAACTTTGACTCTCTTAACCGTCTGACGTTATCTGTGTGCTGTAAATCAACTTGTTTTGTAATTATTTCTCAGTCTTGTAGTTATTTCGTAAAATTTCCATACTGAGCCACTGAGCCAAAAATGGTCAGCCTCGGTTTGTTCTTAGCTTGTTCATAAGTTTTGGTCAAATTTGAGGCTCGTGCTTTTATAAAATTGTACTTAAAGAAAAAAAGAGTGTATAGGTTTATGAAGAAAGCACGAAAGGCCCACTGAATAAATAGGTAGACTAAATCAAGCAGTTTGACCAAACTTCGTGATTCTTTTTGCCTGGAATTAATGCGCTGCAGCCGCAAGAGTGAGACGGAAAGAAAACAAGAGTTGGCGGCTGTGGCGTCTTATGATATAACATAAGATAACCAACATACACTCTCTTTTTTTATAAGAATAAATTTTATAAGAATAATGAGCCTCAAAATCGGTGAAATTTAAGAATATTTTAAGAATATTGCGAGGCTCAGATCTTATTGAAAAAAATTTTAGCGAGTGTTTCTTTACTTCTAAATTGGTGTGCTTTTTACCGGGAATGGTTTGAATACACTCACCTAAATTTTGATGCAAGTGTCGATGAGCTCTGTTTTACAGGAAATAAGGATATTGTTCTGTTCTCCACCAAAATTTGTAATACTGTAGGTGTGCTTTTTTGGCATTTATGACAATAATTACAATTTATTGCTATATCCGTGTTTTCTGCCGTAAGAATAATTTAAGAATATTTCGAGCCTCAAAATAGCAAAAAATTAAGAATATTGAGGCTCAGAAAAAAATTAGATATTCTTATAAAAAAAAGAGTGTAACTAAAGATCGTTATAAGCAACAAAGCGAATATACATAATAATGACGGTCGTAGCGGTGGTCTGGATCATCAAGCTGTGTTTTGACTAGGGTCGCTATAACGATCGATAATACATTCGTAATGGTGGTCTAGATCATCAAACTATGTTGTGACCAGGGTCGCTATGTTATATATAACCTAGCCAGGGTCATTGTGAGTGGTACTTGTCCACTGCAATGGTGGTCTGGCACGCAGAGGGGAATCTGAGAGCACTGTGGTGGACTGGAACATGATTAGATTGCGCCCAGGGTCACTGTGATAAATATATTGACAGCTAATAAACAGACAACATGTGGCTAACATGGACCAAGGACTGAAACAACTGTTAAGCAAAAACTAGTAGGTAGGAGGACTTACAAAACAATTAATTAGAACCAAAACTAACGGAACATAAGATATATAACAACAATCGAGCAAACGAAGATGTAAGTTCACTAAGTGTTCCGAATCACCAAGAAGGCATACAACCCAGATGTTAGGCATCCAGTATAATAAAGCTAATGTTAGCAAAAAAACTAATCGCAGTAATTAATATTGGCAGGAACCGGTAAGTGAAACTGTTGAGACCTGCTGGCAAGTAGGTGGGATGGTGGGAGGGGAAAATAATCCTTGACCGGATAATATCTCTGGAAACAAGTAAACTGTGTGGTTCAACTGGCTGATAATATTGAGTGAGGCCACCACGTGTGGAATGGCGACATCTATCCCAAGGGGCTTTGCAGCTTGCGCATTAAATCACATTTACACAGTAAATGCACAATTACAGAGATCTGGCAAATTCTCTATACTCACATTTGTGGCAGGTCTGAAGATGGCTTCGAACCCGGGACCTTTGGACAGGGGTCGAGTGATCGAACTACTCGGCTAGGGATTGTTAACACGCTCAAATAAGACCAGTTCTCAAGCCAGCAGGAGAACAAGGTTATTTTTTGTCAACCATGAAAGAAATATTATTTGATCCCGAAATCTGGATGCAGCCACCCTGAAGAGCCATTCATAAAACAGACATTCGTACAGATATCTAACAAATTCAAATACCTTGATCATTTAAACGTGAACCGTCATTTGCATCTTTTATATCGTCAAAGATATGAAGAAACGTAGAACCTTGATTAGATACACGAAAACTATTAAGAAGAAGAAAGATGTATAGAGGAAGAAAGCAGAAAGATATAAAGCAGAAAGATAGATAGAGAAATATTTAAACCAAGAAGACGAAACTCAGAGTCAGAGAAGGATCAGAGAAGGATGTCATTGCTCTATACTCGCGTATCTCAAGCACTATAGCCAGGATAGGCACTCCCTACTCAAGTTAGAGAAATATTTATAAGCAGAAAGATAGATAAAGAAAGATTTATGAGCAGAAAGATAGCTGGAAGATAGCTGAAAGGTAGATACAGAAAGATTTATGGGCAGAAAGATAGCTGGAAGATAGCTGAAAGATAGATACAAAAAGATTTATCAGCAGAAAGATAGCTGAAAGATTGATACAGAAAGATTTATCAGCTGGAAGATAGCTGAAAGATTGATAAAGAAAGATTTATCAGCAGAAAGATAGCTGAAAGATAGCTGAAAGATAGATACAAAAAGATTTATCAGCAGAAAGATAGCTGAAAGATAGCTGAAAGATAGATACAGAAAGATTTATCAGCTGGAAGATAGCTGGAAGATAGCTGAAAGATAGATACAGAAAGATTTATCAGCTGGAAGATAGCTGGAAGATAGCTGAAAGATTGATACAGAAAGATTTATCAGCTGGAAGATAGCTGGAAGATAGCTGAAAGATAGATACAGAAAGATTTATGAGCAGAAAGATAGCTGGAAGATAGCTGAAAGATAGATACAGAAAGATTTATCAGCTGGAAGATAGCTGAAAGATTGATAAAGAAAGATTTATCAGCAGAAAGATAGCTGAAAGATAGCTGAAAGATAGATACAAAAAGATTTATCAGCAGAAAGATAGCTGAAAGATAGCTGAAAGATAGATACAGAAAGATTTATCAGCTGGAAGATAGCTGGAAGATAGCTGAAAGATAGATACAGAAAGATTTATCAGCTGGAAGATAGCTGGAAGATAGCTGAAAGATTGATACAGAAAGATTTATCAGCTGGAAGATAGCTGGAAGATAGCTGAAAGATAGATACAGAAAGATTTATGAGCAGAAAGATAGCTGGAAGATAGCTGAAAGATAGATACAGAAAGATTTATCAGCTGGAAGATAGCTGGAAGATAGCTGAAAGATAGATACAGAAAGATTTATCAGCTGGAAGATAGCTGGAAGATAGCTGAAAGATTGATACAGAAAGATTTATCAGCTGGAAGATAGCTGAAAGATTGATACAGAAAGATTTATCAGCAGAAAGATAGCTGAAAGATAGATACAGAAAGATTTATCAGCAGAAAGATAGCTGAAAGATAGATACAGAAAGATTTATCAGCTGAAAGATAGCTGAAAGATAGATACAAAAAGATTTATCAGCAGAAAGATAGCTGAAAGATAGATACAGAAAGATTTATCAGCTGGAAGATAGCTGAAAGATTGATACAGAAAGATTTATGGGCAGAAAGATAGCTGAAAGATAGATACAGAAAGATTTATCAGGTGAAAGATAGCTGAAAGATAGATACAGAAAGATTTATCAGCTGGAAGATAGCTGAAAGATTGATACAGAAAGATTTATGGGCAGAAAGATAGCTGAAAGATAGATACAGAAAGATTTATCAGGTGAAAGATAGCTGAAAGATAGATACAGAAAGATTTATCAGCAGAAAGATAGCTGAAAGATAGATACAGAAAGATTTATCAGCAGAAAGATAGCTGAAAGATTGATACAGAAAGATTTATCAGCTGAAAGATAGCTGAAAGATTGATACAGAAAGATTTATCAGCAGAAAGATAGCTGAAAGATAGATACAAAAAGATTTATCAGCAGAAAGATAGCTGAAAGATTGATACAGAAAGATTTATCAGCTGAAAGATAGCTGAAAGATTGATACAGAAAGATTTATGGGCAGAAAGATAGCTGGAAGATAGCTGAAAGATAGATACAGAAAGATTTATGAGTAGAAAGATAGCTGGAAGATAGCTGAAAGATAGATACAGAAAGATTTATCAGCTGGAAGATAGCTGAAAGATAGGTGAAAGATAGGTAAAGAAAGATTTATGAGCAGAAAGATAGCTGAAAGATAGCTGAAAGATAGATACAGAAAGATTTATCAGCAGAAAGATAGCTGAAAGATAGATACAAAAAGATTTATCAGCAGAAAGATAGCTGAAAGATTGATACAGAAAGATTTATCAGCTGAAAGATAGCTGAAAGATTGATACAGAAAGATTTATGGGTAGAAAGATAGCTGGAAGATAGCTGAAAGATAGATACAGAAAGATTTATGAGCAGAAAGATAGCTGGAAGATAGCTGAAAGATAGATACAAAAAGATTTATGAGCAGAAAGATAGCTAGAAGATAGCTGAAAGATAGATACAGAAAGATTTATGGGCAGAAAGATAGCTGAAAGATAGCTGAAAGATAGATACAAAAAGATTTATCAGCAGAAAGATAGCTAGAAGATAGCTGAAAGATAGATACAGAAAGATTTATGGGCAGAAAGATAGCTGGAAGATAGCTGAAAGATAGATACAAAAAGATTTATGGGCAGAAAGATAGCTGAAAGATAGCTGAAAGATAGATACAAAAAGATTTATCAGCAGAAAGATAGCTAGAAGATAGCTGAAAGATTTATGAGCAGAAAGATAGCTAGAAGATAGCTGAAAGATTTATGGGCAGAAAGATAGCTGGAAGATAGCTGAAAGATAGATACAGAAAGATTTATGAGCAGAAAGATAGCTGGAAGATAGCTGAAAGATAGATACAAAAAGATTTATGGGCAGAAAGATAGCTGGAAGATAGCTGAAAGATAGATACAAAAAGATTTATCAGCAGAAAGATAGCTAGAAGATAGCTGAAAGATAGATACAGAAAGATTTATGAGCAGAAAGATAGCTGGAAGATAGCTGAAAGATAGATACAAAAAGATTTATCAGCAGAAAGATAGCTAGAAGATAGCTGAAAGATAGATACAGAAAGATTTATGAGCAGAAAGATAGCTGGAAGATAGCTGAAAGATAGATACAAAAAGATTTATGGGCAGAAAGATAGCTGGAAGATAGCTGAAAGATAGATACAAAAAGATTTATCAGCAGAAAGATAGCTAGAAGATAGCTGAAAGATAGATACAGAAAGATTTATGAGCAGAAAGATAGCTGGAAGATAGCTGAAAGATAGATACAAAAAGATTTATCAGCAGAAAGATAGCTAGAAGATAGCTGAAAGATAGATACAGAAAGATTTATGAGCAGAAAGATAGCTGGAAGATAGCTGAAAGATAGATACAAAAAGATTTATGGGCAGAAAGATAGCTGGAAGATAGCTGAAAGATAGATACAGAAAGATTTATCAGCTGGAAGATAGCTGAAAGATAGGTGAAAGATAGGTACAGAAAGATTTATGGGCAGAAAGATAGCTGGAAGATAGCTGAAAGATTGATACAGAAAGATTTATGGGCAGAAAGATAGCTGGAAGATAGCTGAAAGATAGATACAGAAAGATTTATCAGCTGGAAGATAGCTGGAAGATAGGTGAAAGATAGATACAGAAAGATTTATGAGCAGAAAGATAGCTGGAAGATAGCTGAAAGATTGATACAGAAAGATTTATGGGCAGAAAGATAGCTGGAAGATAGCTGAAAGATAGATACAAAAAGATTTATCAGCAGAAAGATAGCTGAAAGATAGATACAGAAAGATTTATGGGCAGAAAGATAGCTGAAAGATAGATCAGAAAGATTTATCAGCTGGAAGATAGCTGAAAGATAGATACAGAAAGATTTATGAGCAGAAAGATAGCTGGAAGATAGCTGAAAGATAGATACAAAAAGATTTATCAGCAGAAAGATAGCTGAAAGATAGCTGAAAGGTAGATACAGAAAGATTTATGGGCAGAAAGATAGCTGGAAGATAGCTGAAAGATAGATACAAAAAGATTTATGGGCAGAAAGATAGCTGGAAGATAGCTGAAAGATAGATACAAAAAGATTTATCAGCAGAAAGATAGCTGAAAGATAGCTGAAAGGTAGATACAGAAAGATTTATGGGCAGAAAGATAGCTGGAAGATAGCTGAAAGATAGATACAAAAAGATTTATCAGCAGAAAGATAGCTGAAAGATAGATACAGAAAGATTTATGAGCAGAAAGATAGCTGGAAGTAGCTGAAAGATAGATCAGAAAGATTTATCAGCAGAAAGATAGCTGGAAGATAGCTGGAAGATAGATACAGAAAGATTTATCAGCTGGAAGATAGCTGAAAGATAGCTGAAAGATAGATACAAAAAGATTTATCAGCAGAAAGATAACTGAAAGATAGATACAGAAAGATTTATCAGCTAGAAGATAGGTGAAAGATAGATACAGAAAGATTTATCAGCAGAAAGATAGCTGAAAGATAGCTGAAAGATAGATACAGAAAGATTTATGAGCAGAAAGATAGCTGGAAGATAGCTGAAAGATAGATACAAAAAGATTTATCAGCTGGAAGATAGCTGAAAGATAGGTGAAAGATAGGTAAAGAAAGATTTATCAGCTGGAAGATAGCTGGAAGATAGCTGAAAGATAGATACAAAAAGATTTATCAGCTGGAAGATAGCTGAAAGATAGGTGAAAGATAGGTAAAGAAAGATTTATCAGCAGAAAGATAGCTGAAAGATAGCTGAAAGATGGATACAGAAAGATTTATCAGCAGAAAGTAGCTGGAAGATAGCTGAAAGATAGATACAAAAAGATTTATGGGCAGAAAGATAGCTGAAAGATAGATACCGAAAGATTTATGAGCAGAAAGATAGCTGGAAGATAGCTGAAAGATAGATACAGAAAGATTTATCAGCAGAAAGATAACTGAAAGATAGATACAGAAAGATTTATCAGCTGGAAGATAGCTGAAAGATAGGTACGATAAATGCAGCCAGTATTTCTTAGCCTGATATACTATTTGGTCATCTGCTAACCATATGCAGACGGAAGGTGCAGAAATTGTTCTTGGAGGAAGCCGAGAGACACAATTTGCTTTCTAGTTGTCATTCTCTGGAATATTTGCCTAATTCAAGATGGTACCTGAACTTGTAATAGGCCTAAGCTGCGTTGCTCTCGGATTCTACGCAGTGCACAAACTATCAGATAACTGTGTGTTGATTGTGTATCGGAGAGACAGGGGTGAAGGGGGGATAGTCACAAGAGATGGCCCCCGTCGAAGTCATTTCTCCCTTGGACGAACATTCAGGGATGGGATGCAGGCCTTGAGGGAGCACGGCTCGCTGAATGTGAATTTCGGATCTAATTTTGGTGGCAGAAATCAATCATCGCATAATTGGAGTATAAGTCGAGGCTCGCGCAGGGGCCGTGCTCAGAATGAAGGTCAGATCACCGAGGTTCAGTGATTAGGTTGAACATGGGTTGATGAGTGATTAGGTTGAAGAAAAAACAATAACTTATGTGTGCCACTGGTCTCAAAATAAAGACTGGATCCAGCATTCTGTTGTTTCTGGACAGTTGAAGCTGAAGCCACGAGGTTGAAGCCAATTGCTTCGGCATGCGTTTGGATTTCTTGGCCTCCCAATATGGCTGCCAAAGAAATTATATTGACTGGATTCTTTGCAAATAATAACTGCACGATTATTCAGTCTGATACGGAGCATTGGTAACATTCCGAAAATCGTCAAAGACAAAAGTAGCCCCTATTGCAATCTCAATGTATTGAATTGGACCTACCAATATGGCCGCCAATGGCTTCATTTCACAACGACAGATACTCGATCCAGTCTTTTCTTGAGATCAGTAATGTGTGCAATAGCAGTAGTACCAATAATCTCAAAATTAAGTTAGGCTATAGTCTATACCGGATTGCCATCGGAACAGAGTGACTTTCACATCGGATAAGGGTTGCAGTTGCACTTTTCCGCATCAATCCGATACATAATGCTCCGACACAGTCTTTTAAGAGAGATATAATCTTGAAACTAAGCGAGTCTTTTTGTGCTGAAAATCGTACTAATTTTATTGTATCCTTTTGTTGGAATGCACTCTCGTTCTACTCTACTACCGAATCAATCACATGACTTGATGTTATTTAGCATTAATTTCTTTTGTCAGTGTGCACTCTCGTCATGCTCCACAAGATAGCTGGCTAATGCAATGAGAGAACAATGCCTGTTGTTTTGGTTTCTAGACGATGTACCTCTTATATGACTAAAGCTACGATTAGCGGAGTGAAAATCACTCATCTTTGGGAGTGGTATGAAATCACTCCGGAGTCACTCCGTTGCAGAGCGTTATAAACATGTATTTGAATAGCTAAGAAGAAGGATATATCATCTCACGACCTTCGTAGTCGAAGTGTGATCTAAACCTGTTTAATCTTACATCACATGGCCTTGTCTAGATTAATGGATGCTTTGTGTAATATAAAATAACTCTGCGGTTTCATCATATAAGCTAACTCGCAAGAGTTTTGATTAGGTTGAACGTGGGTCTAGTGAGTGAATAGGTTGAAGAAAAAAAAAGCGTGTAATAGTAGTATAACCTTATTAACTGCTTTTGTCTATATGGAAACCAGGCTTTGAGTATAGGCATTGAGTAAGGACATCAACATAAACTGTATTTGAATTAATTCTTTATTCTCAATTAAATTCAAAATATAAAACAAAAATCATCTCCAACCATAAACTGATAAATAGAAATTATATTATCTCTACTTCGATAAATTATCAACATCAAAATGCAATTATTTCAATTCAACAAAACTCAATTCAACCTAACTCAGTCTAAGGAATCTGTGGTCTTTTACAGAAAATTAACTCGACTCAATAAAAAACGATAAGAGCCCATAACCAAGACTCTCTTAGCAGTGAAACTAACCTTAAAGTTAGTTGACGAACAGAACGCTTTTTTCAAAAAAGAAACAGTCCTCTTCAATTTGAAAACAAACAGGCCAATCAGATTGTCTCCAGAAAAGATTCTGAAATCCTATTGTTCGATAGGCCCAATCCATTTCTAGGATACCTAGACCCCTTGCTTGTGCATCTTTAAAGTTTCTATTCACCCTCGTCAACTGACTTTCAAACTTGCTAGCTACATATAAAATCTGCTAAAAACGATAAAAAGCATGATAGATTTAAATATATGATACAACAACCACATATAAACATTTAAAATCAAGAAGTTCCACTTCTACAAGCTAGAACGCCCCTTCCTTCCAAAGCATCTGAATTAGCGTATTCAAGACAGCATCTAACCTTCTAGTTTGGCAGTAGAAAAAGTTAACTCCCTCCCCTTAAAAAATTGCTTGTATTTGGCCCATCAGTTTAAACAATTTTATATCTACAACAAGCAAATATGTTCACCTTTAAATTCGTCTTTATATCCAGCTATTTCAATATTTCTTTCGGTTTTCTTTCTTGCACTATCGTCCACACTTATCTAGGGGCAAAGGTTTGTTAGTACTCAAAAGTCGTAGAGCTCAGCATATTTTGCCTTTGCGGTGTTGATAGGCCATAAGATCGACTTTCAACTACCTTTACCTTGGAACTTTGCCAGTGCACCTTGCTGTTTCAATATTTCTTTCGGTTTTCTCAACGATCTCGTCTGTAGTTATCCAGGAGCAAAGGTGTGTTAGTACTCAAAAGTCGTATAGCTCAGTATCGTTTGTCTTTGCAGTGATAATGGACCATAAAATAGACTTTAAACAACTTTTACCTTTAAATTCGTCCATATACCAAGCTTTTTCAGTATTTTTTCGGTTTTCCCTGAAGCACTATAATATCCAGTTATCGAAGAGCAAATGTGTGTTAAGACTCAACTGTCATCGTTTGTCTTTGCAGTGTTGATGTGCCATGAAATAGACTCTAAACAACTTTTACCTTGGAACTTTGCCTCTGTACCCAGCTATTTCAGTATTTCTTTCGGTTTTTCTGATGCACCATCAGGTAGTGAGGTGAGATGGGGTATTTGGACTCAAGAGTCGTGTGCCTTCTAGTCTTCTGTACAGAGGACCAACTTCTTCGGTAGGCAAACAGAGTGAGAAATCCAAAGCAATGAGCACTAAAAGCTCGCATGACAACAGATCACGAAGATGCAGTCGAAATTTATCAACGATCGTCTAAAAAAGGATTGATTAAGTCAATCATGAAGAGGGCACTTCAATCATTTAAACTGATGATTTTTTATGAGGAATTCAAGCTCAAGATCAGTAATATAAGTTCTAATTGAATCAATATATTAAGAAATTGTTGCAGTTAAGACACTGACCTCGAGAATAATTGACATTGAACCTTTTTTGATGTCTTCCATGAATTTGGCAGCTAAAATTAGGCAGGCACCTAGAAAAAAACAAAATTAAGAAACCAAGCAGAATTAGATAAATTTAAATGTACAGTCAAATCAATCAGTTAAACCATTCTCGGAGGACACAAATGAAATACAATTCGGTTCTTACCAGCACAGTATTTTCTGTTCACTTTGTTAATCTTTTCCTGAAAATATGTCACAAAATGAATAAAACTAGCTATAAATAAATCAAGTCATTTGTGTCGAAAAAACATAGCCAGAGTAAGACTCAAACCAAGAACTTGACACATTGCACGTCAGTGCACTACCACTGAACAACCAGGACAGCCATTATCAGATTTACTTTCTACATCCTGCTTCTTCTCTAAAGTTACGAGGTGTGGTCACATCGAGTGGAAGGACCAGGGTTTCACTGCTTCCATTAGTATACCTATTCAGTGGGCCCCTTGTGCTTTGCGTATTTGCCCATTAACTATCAATTTACTGCTTCGGTTAGTCTACCTATTCGGTGAACCCTTTGCACTTTGCACATGCACCAATACCTTAAGAAGATAGTAAGCGTATTTGTCTATCAACTATCAATGCACTGCTCGATTAGTCTACCTATTCAATGCGCCCTTTCTGCTTTGCACATAAGCCAATACCTTGCGAAGATAGTAAGCGTATTTGTCTATCAAGTATGAATGCACTGCTTCCATTAGTCTACCTATTCAGTGGGCCCCTTTTGCTTTGCGCATAGCCCAATATTTCACAAAGATAGCAAGCGTATTTGCCTATCAACAATCAATGCACTGCTTCGGTTAGTCTACCTATTCGTTGAACCCTTTGCACTTTGCACATAAACCAAAACCTTACGAAGATAGTAAGCGTATTTGTCTATCAACTATGAATGCACTTTTTGATTAGTCTACCTATTCAGTGCGCCCTTTCTGCTTTGCACATAAACCAAAACCTTACGAAGATAGTAAGCGTATTTGTCTATCAACTATGAATGCACTGCTTCCATTAGTATACCTATTCAGTGGGCCCCTTGTGCTTTGCGTATAGCCCAATATTTCACAAAGATAGTAAGCGTATTTTTCTATCAACTATAAATGCACTTTTTGATTAGCCTACCTATTCAGTGCGCCCTTTCTGCTTTGCACATAAGCAAATACCTTACGAAGGTAGTAAGCGTATTTGCCTATCAACTATCAATGCACTGCTTGATTAGTCTACCTATTCAGTGGACCCTTTGTGCTTTGCACCTAAGCCAATGCCTTGCGAAGATAGTTAGTGTATTTTCCTATTAACTATCAATGCACTGCTCGATTAGCCTACCTATTCAGTGCGCCCTTTCTGCTTTGCACATAAGCAAATACCTTGCAAAGATAGTAAGCGTATTTGTCTTTCAAGCACTGCTTCCATTAGTATACCTATTCAGTGGGCCCCTTGTGCTTTGCGTATAGCCCAATATTTCACAAAGATAGCAAGCGTATTTGCTCATCAACTACCAACAACTATCAACCATCAACTACAGTAAAAACTGACTTTCTACATGCTTAGAAACAAGGCTTGGACCAAATTTTTGTAGAAATCTCGGCAGCCCATCTCAGTACTTCCAGGACAAAAATTTAAATGGAAAACAATACAGACCGAGATTTCCCTTCACCTCATTAACAATATGAATACGAAGCTACTAAACTACTAGACTGGCAACACGAGTCCTTGTTTTGTTACCAATTCTTTGCTGACGTCATTTGATCAATTGACCGAGTGACGTCAGAATATCAGAGAACGCAGGGAATCAAGTCTACTAAACTACTCATTAGTAACAGGCGTACAACTACACCACTAGTTCCACACTTTAACACTTTCACCCTGGCAGTTAAACCAGCTTTAAGTAAACCAGGTTTTTAAATGGAACACTCTGATTGATTGGTGAAATCGATAATTCAGATGCTTTTGATAGGCTATTGAGGAACGTAGAGTAAATGCTGGGTTAACCATGTTAGTATGAATGCGGTATTGGTTACAAACCTTTATGACAAGTTTTTCAAAATAGACATGCCCACATGCAATAGTAGCTTTTTCCAGACAACACTAAAATAAGACAAATGCAATTATAAGCTTTTTTTGTATTCTTATCAAGAAAATAAAACTGGAAATAAGGGCCTGTAACAAAAATTATAAAGCCTTACCTTCACGCCTATTTCAAGCATATCTGCCTTAATGCTAGGAAAAAGGGAAATTGTTAGTCAAGCTTTATAGAAATGACATGATTATTATTTATTTATTGCTGTTGAATCGGGGACGTGAAGTGGACAAAACGTCAAGATTACTGAGTAGTAGGGTAGTAGATAAAAAAGAGGTAAATAACACCTAGGGAGATACTCATAAAATTTGTTTGGATAAGGGGGCTCAGATGGAGGTTCCTTTCTTCAACCCAAAAAAATAATTTCAAGCAAGAACATCGACCCGAAAAATAACTTTGCTTGCTTTGCAGACCCAAAAAATAATAGGCCTACATAAAATTAGGCCTAATGCAAGAAGGCTAAATGTCAAGGAATTCAATGAAGTAGAAAAAGCAATGTGAGCACTCCTACAGCAAAGTTTTATGGATGCCCTTCCTGATGCCAAACCTTTTAGTCGCCTCTTACGACATGCAGAAATACGGTGGATTGAATTCTGACCCCAACCCCAGGGGAATCAATGTAGAAGCCATGTCAAACAAACTAAACCCTCAGCCCTTACAATTACAAAAACTCTCGGAATATTCTATTAGAGATAGACACAAGGTGATTCTTAAGATACTTTCTTTACCTAGGAAACCCGAAAAACTGCCTCCTTGGGTATAAGGGAAGGAATTTAGTAAGCAAACCCCGAGTTCAAAGACATTTTTCAGCTTTTGTTTGAAATAAAACTAAAATTTCAGAGCCCTAAGAAAATTTCTATAAATTCTTCAGATAGAAATTTGATGATTCCAACATAATTTGAACTCTCACTTGAAATAAAACTAAAATTTCTTACCTGCGTAGTTTAGTGAGAGTTATGTGTGTGTTGGGAAACTTTTCTTTGAACCTCTCATTGATGTCTTTTTTAATTTCTGATGGTTTTGCGTATTGGATGATTGACACCTAGAAAAGGACAAACATAGGTAATTTAATTATGAATGAGGGGCCACAGTGAGTGAGGGGCCATAGCGGGGTGAGTGGCCAAGTGGCTGAAGCTTGCTTTGTGCAGCTGCAGTTGAGCTTAGTCATGTGATGTCGACATTGAGATCGATAATCTTCGAGGTGTCGACTAAACAACTCACTCTACCATCCTTCAGAAGGGGTTTTAAACTAGCGGTTCCGTGCCCCTGCTGGTCACTTGCCGTTTGCAGGCTAGCATGTTAAAGATATACCTACCTACATACCTAGTTAATTTGAAAACACACAAGGGGTCATAATTGCTCAAGTCATTTGAAGGATCACTTATTTCATCTCCTTGAGCGTTTTTTTACATTGAGTCACTGGGTCATCTTCTAATCCGAGGGGTGGATCCGAGGATGCTAGGGTAATCCTGGTTGAGATCAGCAAGATCTTGCCCTAGACCCTTGGATAGTGATTTGCATTTTCTCAAGGGTTGAATCTCTGTGGATGTTTGGGTGGAGTTCAACAGTTTAGTTACTAGTTAGTTAGTTAGTTAGTTAGTTAGTTAGTTAGTTAGGTACTAGACTGTTTAATTTCGTCGTTTTTTATATATCTACATAGTACCATACGCAGTCAACTCTTTTTATTGATGTCTGGGTGACTCTGTAGGTAAAAATTTGTTTGGAAAAGAATGATAACGATAACAATAGACAAATAAGGCAATATGATTAACCATCCCTTACAGTAGAAGATGGAGACTTTGCACCACTTTAAACCCCATACAGGGGACCCATTGTTCATACAGTTTGGTATTACCCCACTATCACCAGGAACCCAGCCCCCTGGCTAGAAGATGATGCGTACATAAATAACTAGGGTCACTGGACGCACGATTTGGAGGGATCCCGGTGACCCAGAAAGTTTT
Source organism: Pelagia noctiluca (assembly GCA_963924455.1). NCBI lineage: Eukaryota > Metazoa > Cnidaria > Scyphozoa > Semaeostomeae > Pelagiidae > Pelagia > Pelagia noctiluca. The sequence goes on from OZ004335.1 coordinate 2,046,295, forward strand.
AGAATCAAAAGCTCAATAATACAAAATAACCTACCCTAAAAGACTTGAGGTTCAAGACGGTTTTGTGTTTACCAGAGGTCAATCCAGGGTCATCAAGGATCAAAGGGTCATATGAGAATTCACTTGATTGGTCGTCTGAAATGAAAAGGCAAAATGGGTTTCATATTCTATCATCCTTTCCCAATCAACAAATGCTTCATCACAGTCAACATTAATCTATTTGTAATATGCTAGCGGAATTATACCAAATTATACCAAATTTTTCCTTATCCTTGCCTATTACTATTTTTCATGTTCCCTTTTTGTTCTCTTTCTGATTATTAAAAATCAGAAGCCTACATCAACAGGGCCTGCTTTTTAAAGAATCAAACCCAGTTACTCTAGTTCAAAAACATCTTGAACACACATAAAACTTGGAAACTGCTAGGCCTAGTAGGATATACTGTGATAAGTGCCAGACGTAAAGCTTCAGTTGTTCCAATAACAAAGTTCCAATGATCCAGGGTTTACAGTATTTAAAATGAGGGTAACTTAATCTGTATATTCCTTTACCCACCTCTAGCTGAGCTTGGCAAGGAATCGTCATCTCCTTGGTGAGAATCAGGATTAGTTCTCTTTGAAAATGCAGCAGGTACTAACATGTGACTGTACGACACAACCTATGATTGCGAATCATGAAATTAAATCAGCAAGTTTTTATATTAATTATAAAAGATTTTTTCATGAAGAAAGGGGCAGAGAAGTAGTTTAACATTCATATGGCCTACACGTTTCTGATAACACCCCGACTATTCCCAGAGAATAGGTGCTCTATAACACAAGAAATAAAAATCATATTGACATTGATGTAAATAAAGGTCTCTGTTACATTAATCTACTAAAAAACCAAGATTTTCATTACTTTTGCAAGATCTTTTCATGAACAAAGGGGAAGAGAAGTAGTTTAAGATTCATAATGGCCAACACGTTTCTGATTACTTCCCGCTTCATTCCCTGATAATAGGTGCTCTATAACATAAGAATCATAAATCATGTTGACATTAATGTAAACAAAGGTCTCTATTACATTAATCTACTTGGGAAAAAACAAAGATTTTTAAAACTTTAGCAAGATTTTTTCAAGAAAAATGATTAGAGAAGTAGGTTAAGATGGTTGGCCGAAAAGGAGGATGGGCAAACTGGAGGTTGGGCGAAACATTCTGCTACCGGTTAAGATACACATGGCCTGCACATCCCTGATTGATTCCCCTTAAAGAATGAATGATGTTTTGGGCTGGATCTTTTGAATAGCTGATAATTACTACTTCCTTTAGAGAATATCTGTGCTCTGTAGATTAAGAATGTTTGGGTTCCAGATCCTATATAGATGAAGTTGATAATATTAGGACTTCAACTTTCAACTTCAACTTACATTTTCCCCTTCAGCTTTTTCAACCCCTTCAATAAATATGGTATTATTTGTTTGATGCTGTGCAGTAGCTTTCTTCTCCTTTGATCTGAAATTAAAAAGCGATAACAGTTCCTTATCTATTATGAATATTCACCTCCTTAGCTATTTTCTATCCACCTCTATAGGTATGATCATTGGTTAGTTAGGTTTAATTTCTGTTCTCGTTATGACAATTGGATATGAGTGTTGGACATAAAACCACTCTCTAACAGCTAGGGATACTAAGCTAGAACGGGCTAATTTTTTGAAATTAGCTCGTTCTGGCTAATTTTAGCCCGTTTTGGCTAATAAAAAATTATTTTCTTGAAAATTTTGAAGCCCAAACGGGCTAAAACGTCGATTTCTTGGATTTCCAGGAACCGGGCCGCTATTTTGACGCGATATTTGGGTTCTACGCATCAAGAAACAGGGATTCATGTAAAAAAATTTGGGGGCTTCTCCGGCGGAAGTTTGAGAAAAATGCGACTTTAACTTTTTTGATGTTTTCTATTGTTCTTTCTGATGCGGTTAAGTCCGCGTAATGACACCCGTGCCGTGCGGGGAAGCTTCAGAAACAAGGCTTTCATGAGTGCAACTTTAATTTAAACATTTTTGTAATTTACGTTGTATTGATAAACATCTTATTAGAAGACCTCATTATAGAAACTTACAAAGCTGGTGTTAAAGTCTGAATTATCTATTTTTTTCATTTCGCCGCACGGCACAGGCGTCATTACGCGGACTTAACCGCATCAAAAAGAACAATAGAAAACGTCACAAAAGTTAAAGTCGTATTTTTCTCAAACTTCCGCCGGAGAAACCCCCAAATTTTTTTACATGAATCCCTGTTTCTTGATGCGTAGAACCCAAATATCGCGTCAAAATAGCGGCACGGTTCCTGGAAATCCAAGCTTCAAAATTTTCAAGAAAATAATTTTTTATTAGCCAAAACGGGCTAAAATTAGCCAGAACGAGCTAATTTCAAAAAAATTAGCCCGTTCTAGCTTAGTATCCCTAGCTGTCTAAAGGGGTTTATTCTGCTCAATAAGCCTAAGGATATCATATTGTAGCCAAAAATACCGGAAACATAGGAAAACAAACACATAGATTACTTAAGCTTTTTGTCTGACACTCAACAGAGTAATACGTCAGAAACTGATTTATATACCCAGATGTATAGAGATAAATCAGATGTGGATCTGGGTATGTAAAACAGTTGGGTTTCTGTTTCGTTCTCTTTCTGACGTATTAGTCTGTTGAGTGTCAGACGAAAAACTTAAGTAATCTATTCATTTTTTTTCGCTATGTTTCCGTTTCCAGTATTCCTGGCTATTTTGAAGTTTTGTATCATCCAAATACTGTTATATCATATGGTGCTTGACAGTATCATTGAGACAAGTTGCAGTAAAAATGACGGGCAGATCAAGAATGAATGTGAATGGAGGGCAGATGCTTTATGGAGGCGCTATTTTTCAGTAGAAATTAAAAGTAAAAACTTTTTGAAAGGGGGTGCTGAGAGTTATTTTTATCAGCAAAGAGGGCCTAAATATCATTAACTGCATGGCCTAAAAACACTAGAAAATGGTTCCATAACAACTAATAGTGGAGGTGTTGAAAGGATAGGTATACTTACAAATCTCTTCCCTTTCTGTATGGCATTACCGACATGAGTCGGAAGGGAATTGAATTTCTGCTCACAAGAACTGTTCTAAAAGATGAGCTATAGATTATGAAAAGTGTAGTAGCAGATATGATGATAAAATTAACCCCGTGGGTACGAGTATGGGAGCCGTATCCTGTACACAATCCACTACAAATACAGGAGTTGTTATGCGCATGCATTGTGGATAATTTCGAAGTAAATAAAGACTTTAAGATATCTATGGCAAGATATCTCGCTTTCAGAATAATACAGGATCACCTCCCTAGTGAGTGGAGCAGTGAATTTGATTCATATTTCATACGCATGGGCATAACAACTCCCATATTCGAAGTGGATTGTGTACAGGATACGGTTCCCGTACTCGTAGCCACTACGTAAAATGAAACCATTTCAGTGATAGCTATTTAACTGGTACCCAGTATAATAAGTTAGATGTAACAAATGGTAAACAAAAATTAGCTTGAATACTTCCATCCAAGCAAAGCAACAGAACATGGCTACACTAATTGCATAATATTGTATCAGGAACTAATTATGCAAGTATTGGGTACAAGAGGGGGGCAATACAGCTCGATGTTGCTAGATCACTGAGTTGCTCATGCTTATATGCATGCGTTAGCTGCGGTAGTTTATCTTGGTCCCACAAGCGTGAGCAAATCAGCGATTTAGCAATTTGTATAGTATAGCTTGACGACAGCTCTGATTGTTACACATGAACGGATTAAACAACAGACTCACTCACCTCCTATCAAACAAATTACGCATTGTCCTTCCAATAAAAAACCGTGGCTCGATCAAATTGATCTTTGAGCTTTCTTTCAATAAGCTCCTTCTCTCTAAAAGTGCATCTGGCGATGGGGTAATGAAAGATTTGCTTTTAGAAACTTTAACAGACTCATCTACGGTTCCATATTTGTTATTGAATTGTTCCTCACTGATTTTATACAGATTTCCAGATCTCTGGCTGTTAAGATCATCTTCTACATTCCCTGCACATGCCACTGATAATGAGTGGTGCAATTGAACCCTGGCTGTCGTAGGTAGCGAAGATAATAGTTCATCTTCGTCAAAAGAAATTTGAGGTAATTTAGGCCCATCCTTTTTGCCATGTTCATTTTGCTCTTTCTTAGACGAAAGGCTAGGTTTTTCTTTACAAGGCCGGCCATCATACGTTATACTCTTCAGAAATGCACGAGCTGCAATAATTCTTTTGCTATTTTGTGATTTTTTCGGACGGTAGATGTTGTCATGAATGTTGTTCTCACCGCAGCTAGAGTTTGCAGCTGCCGCCATGACAGGCAGAGCGCAGAAACAACAGTTTCCAGAGTTAACAGTCCCACAATGCACTTTCCTTCTTCCCAGGAAACTGTAGCACAGGGAAACATGAGTTCTTGGGTTGGTGTGGTTGGTGTTCTGTCTCGGTTTTTGGGGGGGTAAGGGTGTCTAACTTCTTATCCCCAATATTTCACAACTTAGAAAACAAAAAAAATTATCTATATTGACTATGATTATACGACTCAGTGTGCTTTTGAAGAATGATTGTGAATTCAAACCAATAAGAAAATATCATAACCGCGTCAAAAAGTCTTGTCTCGAATGATTGTCGTTCTAGGCTCTATATGTTCCATAGAAATAACTTTAAAATAGCCAGGAAAATCGGGAGCATAGCGAAACGAAAACATAGATTACTTAAGCTTTTCGTCTGACACTCAACAGGGGAGTAATACGTCAGAAAGAGAACGAAACAGAAACTTAACTGATTAGTTAGGTTTCTGTTTCGTTCTCTTTCTGACGTATTACTCTGTTGAATGTCAGACGAAAAGCTTAAGTAATCTATGTTTTCGTTTCGCTATGCTCCCGATTTTCCTGGCTATTTTGAAGTTTTGTACAACCCAAAGACTGTCCTAGAAACAACTTTAGAAGTTGAATTTCAAACCTTATATTCAGTATACAGTACTTTTTCCGAGATGTGACTGTGGAGTTATCTTGAATGACGCATCGCCTCTGCGGAGGAATCTGGCATTACATGACGTAACTCTCCAGAGGGGAGGGGAAATCTTGGGCTAAAATGCCTCTGACAATTTGACAGAAATTCGTGGTGGAATTCGCACATTCGAGCCGAAACAACTTGATTAATGACACAAAATTCTTACATTCAACATCGAGAGATCCAAATTAAGACTAGAGTCTTCTTAGCTTCTCCTCCCTTGCTAGTTAAGAGCAAGACGCAACTCTGAAGCTGTTTTTCTCCAAGTTTACGTCCTAGAAGAAACTGCCTCACGTCGTTTTCAAGTCTTCTTCACTTGAGTGTTGTCCACCACCGTACTATTGAATAAGGTATTATGCATTGTTTCTATATTAAAAGAGTTTTAGAATTGCTGTGGAAGTACTGCTATTTCAGACGGGCCTACTCTAGACAAGGAAGGAATTATTTGCAAGCAAGGTCATGCTTTGATTTTAATTTAGGCCCTTCTCACAGTGGTTTCACTTTGTCTGCGTGACGTCATAAAGTTGAGACTATCTGTTATTTCATTTCATTTTCATTTCATTTGATTTAAAAACTAACGGAAGGGTAGCCCTTCAGCAAGAGTGCTGGTTTACTAAGGGGCCCCTCCAAAATAAAAATTTTACAAAAATTATAAAAGTTAGAAAAGTTCTAATCCTAAATTACAATGATTGCTAAAAACACTATTATACTATATTTATTTAAAATATCATTAAAACCCTACCTATTTCTAAAATCCTAATTACTGATAAAATAATGTACAAGTGATAAAAAAGTAATAAAACCTAAAAAAAGAAAAACCAACCCCTAAATCGTATCTTTGAATATATTTAGGGAAGGTGCTAATTTGGATGTTGCTGTCAAACTATTCCAAGATTTGGCACCACGGAAAGAGAAGCTTTTTTGCCCAGTGGTTGTTGTTTTTAAAGGTACTCTCATATCAGTTTTAGAGTTACGTAGTGTACAAGGCAGAGCCTGCGAATTTCTGCTGAACAAGTCACTCAGGTATTGTGGAGCCCTATCATGAAGAGATTTGTATACCATGATCCTTAGCTCATTATCTATTAATTGAGCAATGTTTTTCCATCCAAGACTTTGGATTAGCTGTGCGCTTGGGGTTTCATAGCCACTGCCAGTGACAATACGGGCAGCACGGTTTTGGAGTTTTTGCAACTGGTTAATTAGTGTCAAACCAGCACATCCCCAAACCGAACAGCAGTACCGGAAGTGGGGCTCAACAATACTTGTGTAGAGAGTCTCCAAAGTTTTTTGGGGAAGATATTTTTTAGCGTACTTCAAAATACCAAGTGCCTTGGAAACTTTGGAGGAAATATTTTTGATTTGTTCTTTCCAGCTTAGGGAATTATCAATTTGTACACCAAGATATTTTGCCTGCTCAATGACACCAATTTCTGTAGTGCCAATTTGCAAATTTAACCCTTGATCATCACGTCTTAAAATTCTATGCTTATTCTTAGTGGTAATCAACATAGAATTTGTTTTAGTGACATTAAGGGATAATTTGTTACCCTTCAACCATTTATCAAGTTTGTCGAGGTCACTGTTAATGGTCTCATTAAGATTACTCAAATCTTTTGATTGGTAACACAGACAGGTGTCATCAGCATACATGGAGAGAACAGATTCTTGAACAACTTGTGTAATGTCGTTAATATAAATGAGAAAGAGTAGAGGGCCAAGACAGGAGCCCTGGGGTACTCCTATGTTGATACCCTCTGTCTTAGAGCAGGCACCATTGACCCTACAAAATTGCTTTCGATATGATAGATAGGACTGAAACCATTGAAGTTCACGATACTTTATGCCATAGTGTTTGAGTTTGCTGCAGAGTATTTCGTGATCAACAGTATCAAACGCTTTTTTAAGGTCAACATAGACAATGCCCACAAGTTTTCCAAGATCAATTCCACTGTACCAATCGTCAGTATTTTTAAGCAAGCTTGAAACTGTAGAGTGAAGGGCCCTGAAACCTGATTGCTCAGGAGCCAGGAGCCCATTTTCATTGAGAAATTGGTACAGTTGATTGTAGATGAGCTTTTCGAAAAGTCTTGAGATAACAGGAAGGACAGAGATTGGACGGTAGTTCGATTTATTTGCCCTATCTCCAGCTTTGAAAATTGGAGTGACCCTAGCTACTTTCCACAAATCTGGAAACAGACTTGTTTCGATCGACGTATTAAACAAAAAAGCTAGAGAATCTTCAATAAGTGGCATTGCAAGTTTCAAGAAGTAGCTGGAGATATTATCATTCCCAGAACCTTTAGTTGTCTTAATTTTGGCAACTGCAGCCCTTATCTCTTTGACATCAATGGTCTTAAAATGAAAAACCTTTCTTTCATTGTTGATTTGGTAGTCACCTGACAAAAGTGGGTTTGGTACAGGGTCAATATCTTTTGCAAGATCCTTACCAATTGAACAGAAGTAACTGTTCATAGTATCAGGGATGTCCTTCTTGTGAACAACACTTTCAGAACCAGTATCCTTAAGTTCATTTATGTTACTGGATTTTGACCTTTTGTTTATCAATTCATTGATTATTTTCCATGAATCTTGCATGTTACCTTTACAAGCAGTAATTCTGTTAGCATAGTGTTGCTTTTTGAGGCTAGTGTTAAGTTTGTTAACCTTATTACGGACCTGCCTATAGCAGTTCATCAAAATATCAGACTTATTTTTGACAGCAGCTTTTTTAAGCTTATCCCTAGACTTCATAAGGTCTTTTAGATCCTTATTGATCCAGGGACAGTATCTTTCTGAGACACGCATTTCTGCTATTGGAGCATGCTTATCAATGATTGAAGAAAAAAGATTAGACCAGCTGTTCACAAGTAAATTGATATCATCAGTGTCAGGAAGCATTTGAACCCATTGCATGCTGGCGACCTCTGCCAGGAATTCTTCTTCATTAAAATTTTTCATTTTTCGAGTTTTAATTATTTTATGGCTTTTTTCAACACCTCCATTAAATTTTCGGATGCAGTAAACCATAAAATGATCACTCATAGAAATTGGAAGCACTCCAGACTTTAAAATGTTTTGAGTAGATGTGCATGCAATGTGATCAATTATTTTTGAGGTATTAAGAGTAACTCTGGTATTATAATTTATATATCCCGTCGTGACCGAATCTAATGAGTTGTTTTATTAATGAAGATGGAAGAAGTAGCAGCGTGAATTTCGAGAAGAAGCCCTGTGGGCGTTTAGTCTGCTGTTGTCCAAGCAGCGGCATACACGCTTTTTTGTATGTAAGGAACCTTTATATTATAAGGAACCTACATGTAGAAGGTCAAAAAACTTCTACTACTAAAGGCCCAATCACTAAGGAACTTCATGATTTCAACATTATTATCAATTGTGTAGATATGCGTCTTCTTTTACGACTCTCGTTAACTTTTACGTTTTATAGGCCTGGCCTAAGCTTCTTGTGTAACACATTTTCTTATCAATCGAGATAATTTGTGAGAATGAAAATGACCTGAGTCGGGTCATTTTTCTTCTCACAAATTATCTCCATTTTCCAAATCCTGCTTCTCCTCAAGTTTACATTTTCTTATCAGGGTATATATAAGGAACTTAGAGAACTAGGCCCTGAGCTAGGCTCCTTATAAAAAAAGTGTGTATAACTATAATGTGTATGCCAGCAGTCTAACCACTGAGATATTGGGCCTAGCTTTATTATCTAGCAAGGCCATAGGAAGCAAGTGGTAGGGTAATTTGCCCTACCCCCAACAATTCTCAAAATATAGAGTACTGTTGCCATTGATGGACCACTTTTTATTAAACAGAATCGTCTTACACAACTGACATACCTCAGCGAAAAAAAATTCTGTGAAAATCTCTTTCTCTTCTTTAAACGTTGATATAAAATGAATCAACTTCGCTTCCTTTTCGTTTCATACAAGCCATTAATATGAGACGCAATTTTTTTGTCAATATTTTAGGCCAGAAGCTAGGCCCAAGTCGCTGAAAACTTAGTGTTTTCTGGATGCAATCGCTAATGCTGATTTTCAAAAAGTGGCCCATCCATGGCGACAGTACTCTATTGTTCTCAGCATGGTTCTGTTTGTTTCTATTGTTGTAGAGCAATGGTTGCCTCCCTATAATTTTTCCAGGCAACAAATGCTTTTTGCTAGCATATTAATTCTAAGGTTTTAGGGTAGAGTCTGACTTGCAAATTATTAGTCGCACAAATTATAGCTAGAAGTTTCCCAAATTTTGCTTCTTCTCAGGTTTATTTCTGCCTTATGAATAGAAAGTGGTTTGATGTCTGATGTTCATTTTTGTTTTAGAATATATTGTCTAACTAAAGAATAGCATCAAAATGTCAAGGGGAGATTTCGGATCTTCCAGCTATCAGCAGTACTCTAGCAGTAAGTGAGAGATTGTGATATGTTATTTGTACTTTGGAGGCGTGCATATATTGGTCTTGTGATTTGCATATCCAATTGCTCAGCCTTCCTCTTATCAAGGTGGCAAAAGGAACATGAATCTTTTTGAAATGACAGGGAGAAAAAAAACTCATTTTCTACTATACTCGGATCCAAATCATACTCACACAGCAGAATTTATATTACAGCCTCTATCCGTGCCAGCAGGGATTGAACTGTCCATGGATTTCAAATCCGTAATTTTAGTTATGGAGTGAATTTTTATTTCCTGATGATCTTCCTGACACCAATCCTTCTAGTTGCCTCTTACGACATGCAGGGACTTGGTGAATGAGTTCTGACCACAACGACAGGGGAATCTCATACCCAAATGAATCTGAAATAAATCACAAAGCGTCTCTATGTCAACTAGAGTGTTTTCTTTGCATCATGTATTATTGTCTATACCACTGTGCTTGTTTAGCATACCATCTGTGCATCAGATTGAAGAAGCTATCAGGGTCAAAAATACTTTTACGTGCCTGCAACCAAAGAAACACATCTCTAGGGGTACTTTATGTTATAATGATATGTTTGGGATACTGGAGACGTGTCGCCCAGATAGTTATACTTTTTGTGATATTGCTATTGATACGAGTATATATAGTGGTTCTTCATAGGGCACATCTCTATCTAAAATTTGGTCAAGTGCCCACCTCCCCGAGTTCAATGGGTCAATAAATCACAAAGTGCGTGCAATAACATTATGTGCCTTTGACCGCCAGTCTCAGTGGTCCCAATATCATTGACCCATGAACAACAGTATTAATATGCCAAACAGTCTTTGAATGGTACAGAACTTCAAAATAGCCAGAAAAATTGGAAACATAGCAAAGCAAAAACATGGTCAAATCTTTCTGATGAATCTTTCTGACGTATTACTCTGTTGAGTGTCGGACGAAAAGCTTAAGTAATCCATACTTTGCTATGTTTTTTATTTCTCTGGCTATTTTGAAGTATTTACGTATATGTATTTTTTCCATTGTCTATTGCCATCCTTCTTATAATCTTCATCTTTTCAGCCAACCGAGATGCAGATAGTGAATACATCAGACTTTCCAATGCGGTCAGTAATAATATTCAGGTCATGACTAAAAATGGTATGTAGTTTCATCATGTAGATTCATTCTACTCTCCGTCTCTGACAGATGCCCATCCCCCCCCCCCCCCACTCATTTATTTCTAGAAAACTTTCCACATAGGACGTTCTTATTCCAACCCCCCGCTAATCAATTCTGGCAACGACTTGCAAGCAAAATAAGAGTTACACTATCAACTTCTATGAGATTGAGAATTTCAAGTGCAATCAGAGAAGTTATTGCACTTTAGTTTTAACAACTCACTGTCACTACATTCTTTCTCTCACAGGTGTCCCCTTAAAGTAATTTTCAGAAATTTTTCCACCCAGGACATTCTTATTCGAGTCCCCTCCCCCCCGCTTATTAATGTTTTAGATTTTCTAGCCCCTACTATTTCAACCCCCCGTCTATAAGAGACCAGAGAGTAAACTCTGTAAGATTCATTCTAAACAAAAATGAATCTAGGGGCCGCAGAGCCATAGTGAATAGGGGGCTTTAGCCCCCCCCCCCCTCAATGGTTCATAAAAGATAGTGCAATGGTTGTGGCAATAATTAGATGAATGGGTATGGTAAATTATTTTTGTGTAAGCCCCTTAATCAGAAATACTCTAAATACTCTGAGGCCCATGAATGAAACATTTGTTCACCTTTTTTCTGATGAGGCCAATTTAGATCTGCCTATGATAAGTTTATCAATTTTTAAGGTTTTGTATTTGTGCTATAAAGTTCTTCTCTGGTGAGTTTCAGACCAAAAGTTTAATTTTTCTTGCTGCCCTGAAGCTATGATGTCTTTTGTCTGTTTACTTCTAGTTGCTGCCATACAGCGGATGGTAAATCAAATTGGCACAACCAGAGACGTTCCTGAGTTATTTGATGATCTGTAAGCATTTTATTTTTATCTTTATTGTCCAAGTTTGAATGGATTTATATGGCATTATAGTTCTGTACTGATAAAAGACAGGGATGGTTAAGTGGTTAGATCTCTCAATATTATTCAAAAATTATCATGCATTTATTTTTACTGTTGAATGATACTTTGTATTAGTTTTAGAATGGTATTGTTTCATTTTTCCTAATAGCTGTTGATTTTAATTTATGGCCCAAGCTAGATAAGCTTTGCTTTTCTTGGGTCGTGTAGGTTACATACTTTTAGTATATATCCTATATTCAGATGTAATTTACAAATGATATTGAATTGGTTTGAATCAAAAGGGGCGTAAGTTTGAAACCACCTTCAGACCTGTCAAAAAAGGTGTGTGGAGAGAATTTGCTAGCTCTATGTAATTCCAGGCAAAAAGAATCACGAGATGTGGTCACATCAAGAGGAAGAACCAGGGTCGCACTCGTTGATTAGTTTACCTATTCAGTAGGCCCTTTGTGCTTTGAGCATAAAACAATACCTTACAAAGATAGTAAATGTATTTGTCTATCAACATCAAAGACTGTTATGTATAACTATTATAATGGACATTTTCAGTTATTAATGCATCATGTTCATTTAAACTCACGAAATGTCTTGTTTTTCAGACAAAACAAACAGAGAGAAACGGGAAATCTGGCAAAAGACACATCACTTTACTTGAAACAACTAGGATCTATTGATGGAGCAAGTCCAGTTGAAGAGGTTTTCATATTTTCCCCTTTTCATTTTTTTTTATGGCACTTACATATCCTATGGTTCAGAAAAAAATATTAGGTTGATATAATTACGCTTATAGCAGAACATGGTCAAAAATTGTGTGACATTAAATTGAATCGAAAAAAGGACATTTTCAGCAAAAACCACCATAATATTTCGATATATGAAGCAAACACAAAAAAAATTGAACATTACAGCTTTAACCATTCTATTTAAGAGATGGAATTTTTTCTTTTTCAAAAAAGAGCCCAGAATGTGGTTACCATGTTGAAATGGGCAAAGGTGGGCTAATGTCTGCAGTTAAGCTAAAACTGATGTCTACATCGAAATTCTGTAGAAGTATGAACAAGTGGTTCTGGTATATGATGATAATGCAAAAAAGAGCCCGAAAATCCTACAATGAGCAGATTTTTGCGGTTACTTTAGGTGCGTGATCAATTTCTTTAGGAAAGCATGCTGTCATAGGAAACTTTATCTTGCAGTCAACATAATGCATGGTTTTTGTATTGCTCAACAGCCCTGTTTTTAATGATTATGAATGTATGTATTTATTTATTTAAGTCTGTGTTCCGATTACAGAAAATAGTTCTCAATACATAATAGATGAGCGTAAAAAGCTAGTGTTTCGATTTCAGAAGATAGTGCTCAATACATGTCGGTAGAGCATAAATAAACTAATTGGCAGAAAAGAAACCAAAAACTACATGTTCATCTCGCCAAGCCTGTCTCGTGATTGCTCACTCATCAGGTGATGTACTATAGAGCTAAAATGTAGAGATAGTAGAGCACAAATATACTGATTGGCAGAAAAGAAACCAAAAACTACATGTTCATCTCGCCAAGCCTGTCTCGTGATTGCTCACTCATCAGGTGATGTACTATAGAGCTAAAATGTAGAGATAGTAGAGCACAAATATACTGATTGGCAGAAAAGAAACCAAAAACTACATGTTCATCTCGCCAAGCCTGTCTCGTGATAGCTCACTCATCAGGTGATGTACTATAGAGCTAAAATGTAGAGATAGTAGAGCACAAATATACTGATTGGCAGAAAAGAAACCAAAAACTACATGTTCATCTCGCCAAGCCTGTCTCGTGATTGCTCACTCATCAGGTGATGTACTATAGAGCTAAAATGTAGAGATAGTAGAGCACAAATATACTGATTGGCAGAAAAGAAACCAAAAACTACATGTTCATCTCGCCAAGCCTGTCTCGTGATAGCTCACTCATCAGGTGATGTACTATAGAGCTAAAATGTAGAGATAGTAGAGCACAAATATACTGATTGGCAGAAAAGAAACCAAAAACTACATGTTCATCTCGCCAAGCCTGTCTCGTGATTGCTCACTCATCAGGTGATGTACTATAGAGCTAAAATGTAGAGATAGTAGAGCACAAATATACTGATTGGCTGAAAAGAAACAAGAAACCACACATTGAGCTTAACGAGCCTGTTTCGTGATTGCTTAATCATCAGGAGATGTACTGATATCTGTAGGTGATGTACAGTTTTTAGTAGATCTCTTGACAAGTGAGTAATCACGTAACAGCCTTTTCGAGATGAATGAGTAGTTTCTTTTTTCTTTCAATCAACTATTATATGTATGTATGTATGTATGTATGAACACTAAGAAGAAAGAGACTCAAAAGACAAAAGTATCCATCTCGACAAGCCTGTTTCGTGGTTACCCACTCATCAGGAGATGTACAGAATCAGTCCTGAGCACAATTCTGTACATCTTCAGATGAGTTGGTAACCATGTAACAGGCTTGTCGAGATGGAGACTTGTCTTTTGAGCCTCTTTCTTCTTAGCGTATATAGCTTTACTTGATGTATTGAGCACTCTTATGGAAAACCGATTCACAGACTTCGTATGTTTGTATGTATGTATGTATGTATTTGTCACATTAAAAAGTTATTCGCAATTGAACTAAGAATAAACCATTGAAATGATTTACCTTATAATAGGCCAAGTTAAAGTAAAAAGGTTTCAAGTAAAAATTAGATATTAGAAAAGCAACAACATCCCTAATTTCAGTGGTAGGGATAGCATTAAAAGGTGAAGACCTTTTTCCATAATGGTCCCCTCATTTTATATGATTTCTTTCCAACAGCGGCAGAGGAAAATCCAGCAAGACAAACTAAAGGACAATTTCTCAACCGTCTTAAACAATTTTCAAAAAGCACAAAGGGTAAGATTTATTGCAAATTATATTGCATTCATTTTCTTCTGCTTCTTCTGTAGTTAACTTTTCTTTCCTCTGACCCTATCCACTAATGGGACTGCAATAGTCCCTTTTGTGTTGGAAAGGGATAACCCTTGGCAGGTCCCTTTTTAGTTATTAAAGAACCCTGATAGGGTCGTCTCTAAATTGGTGAGTGATGGTGCAGTTTGTGAGATTGTTATGCCTTAAGTTGCTCGAGTACCTTGGTGCGTGAATTAGAGAACTAATATAGAGGTCGTGGGTGCGAGTTCTACTCTTTAATCATTTTCATTCACATGAATTATTCCAATTGATTTTCCAAGTCCCTCTTCTGCTGTTGTGTGCCAGAATAATTTGTCCCTCTTTCAGTTACGTTCCTTCTTTCAGTTACGGTTCTTCTTTCGTATCGAGGGCTTAGTGACATTAGCCTGCAGAAAGAACCTTGTATGAGGTTATGATAAATTATTTGATTTTGAATTTGCAGTTGGCTGCAGAGAAAGAAAAGGCGAGCGTACAGAGAGCAAGAGCTGCCTCAATGGACCTTCATCACGTAAGTATCAAGAAATATGAATTGTACCCCTCTTTTGAATTTGGAATCTCGAGTACCTTGTCTACAAAGCTGAATTTCTTGGACGAAATATGATAGATAACTTAACGGTAAGCTAATGAAAGCTGTTATTGCTTAATAATGATGGCCAATTCATCTTCTAATTCATCTTTTCCTTGAATGAAAGGTAGCATGCACTACACCCATTGAACTATAAATAAAGAAAGTAGAACGATAACCCATTTTTTAAAGCGCGTAACCCATGATGGCTGCCATGGAGCAAATCTTGTACTTAGGTATACGTATTGTGTTCTTGTACGTATTGTGTTCTTGTACGTATTGTGTTCTTGTACGTATTGTGTTCTTGTACGTATTCTCGTCAGAACTTTACGTATTGCTATTCATTTCCTTGTACGTAAGTACGTTTAATGGCTACACCCACGGTTGAATTGATTGGTTATGCATTTCATCAAGACGTGAACAATAAAGTTATCATTCCAGCCTTTCATGTGTAGTTCAATGACTACATCATAACATAGAGTAGAGTATTGAAGTTTTCAATTTGAAATCTTCTACTGAAAAGCCCTCAATCTGAGCTCAGTGCATCGTATTTTAGAACTTCCACATTTTCTTATACCAAGCAACTGTTTTAAACAGCATGAATTTATTTGTGTCATTTCCCGAGGAAACTGAAAGATGTTGATGTAGGAATTGATAGTAATTCTTTTTGTCTGTGATAAGTATTCTCCCAATTTCCTAAGTGTATAGAATTTAAATGAAGTAATTCAAAATCAAACTATGTTTTTAAACGTTTCGAGATCATCTTCATCAGTCAACTATTCTTATACATAGTTTACTGATGAAGACGATATCGATAAGTTCTAGAAGAATATTTCATTTTTGGATTACTCTACATCCTTATAGGGTTAAGGCAAGAATATTTATGAATTTAGGTGAATTCATAAACTTAGGTAAATTGGCTCTTTTATTAGCTTCCTGATAGGGTTTAGATGTCTGATTCAACTTGAAATTATTTTTTCTGCAGTCAGAGCCTCAAGAACAAAATCAATTCTACCAACAGCAAAGGTGGGTTAGATAACTATGTCTGAAACGCTATCAAAGTGTTCCTTGAATGTTGATAACCAATTATTGATAACCAACTATTGCTAACTAACTATTAATAACTAACAGGTTATGATCTTCGAATCAAAAATCCACTTGCGATTCCTACGGTAAGAACCACCAATTATGGCATCAGATCACCAATAAGGCCCGGGGGGCGTTATAGAGAATTTATAGAGAAATTCTACACCTTCAGTTTTGTCCTTGTAAAGTCCCAGCTTTGAATATATGGACTACTTCTTGTAGGCGGGCAGTGAGTCGCTCTCCTCACTGCTCTAAGGTGGACTATCCTATAGTTAAAATGCACATTGAGGTGGGTGATTCCCTTCAAATCTAATAAATAATAAGGGTAACTCATCACCCACCTCAAGTGCTTGAAGAAGGGCATTGACGTGGGCAGTGAATCGCTCTCCTCACTGTTCTCAGGTGTGCTATCCCTTAGTAAAGAAGCACATTGAGGTAGGTGATTTCCTTCAAATTTAATAAATGAGGAGGGCATCTCATCACCCACCTCAAGGGGCTGTGAAGGGCGTTCGGGTGGGCAGTGAATTGCTCTCCTCGCTGTTCTCAGGTGTGATATCTCTTAGTAAAATTGAACATTGAGGTGGGTGATTCTCTGCAAATCTAATAAATGAGGAGAGCAACTCATCTCCCACCTCAAGTGCTTGAGAAGGGCATCAAGGTGGGCATTGAATCGCTCTCCTCACTGTTTTCAGGTGGGCTATCCCTTAGTAAAGAAGCACATTGAGGTGGATGATTCTCTTCAAATCTAATAAATGAGGAGGGCAACTCATCACCCGCCTCAAGTGCTTGAGAAGGGCATTGAGGTGGGCAGTGAATCATTTTCCTCGCTACTCTCAGGTGGGCTATTCCTTAGGTAAAGTGCACATTGAGGTGGGAAATTCCCTTCCAATTCAATAAATGAGGAGGGCTACCCATCACCCACCTGAAGTGGCTGAAGAAGGCATTGAGGTGGAGCAGGGCGATTGCCTGCCTCAAATGGCCAGGTCTGACTTCTTGCGATGCCTTCCACTCTGTTTTGAATTTGTCTTCGATAATGGAGACTTGTCTAATCTGTCGGCTTGATTTCTTACAGTGGACCTCAAGTACAGTTGCAAACTGAGGCAGATCTATCATTAGATATGATCCAAGAGAGAGAAGCTGCTATCAGAAATCTAGAAGTATGCTCCTTGTGTTATCTTCTGCATCACTTCAATTCTCTAGACTGTTGTGGTCTTTTGATTTTTGAACCATAAAACAGAGCTGTCTTGGATATTTTTTGTCTTGGTTTTTCTTAGTTGTAATCTTCAACTATGAAACTGCCTAGAAAAGTATTCTCCAAATATTATTCTGTAGAAAGGCTTCCCGAGGGCAGGGGTCTCACTTCCTTAATGAAACTTCATATGGGGGCTTTTTTGATCGTAGAAGCCTATCCAGGGATGCCAAAATCGCTCATTGGTCATTGTAATATTTCATAAAATCTTGCCAAAGCAGAATTAGCACATTGATAAACAAAAATTTCCGTCTGTGATTCTGAGTTTCGTGCTTACACACTCGTTAGACAAACTATACGAATCTGGATATCAATCATAATCATGATGTTGCTAAATATTTCACGCCCTTGGATATTCTCTGAGTATGAGCCTACTGAGACAACTTATGTATGATATCACACAACTGCTTTCTCTGATACAGTATGTCAGTGATTTCAAAAAGGGTATTTGTTGAGACAAAGCGCTAGAGAAAAGGGGATGTAACATTTTACCCTGAAATCATAGAAAAGGGCTCATATGTCAGATAGAATGACAAGGGTGCTTACACCCCACCAATTTAAGTGGCCCTTTCAGGGAAAATACCCCTATTCTTACAAAAATACCCCTAATTTTATTAAACCCCTCTGGAGCTTTTGAGGAATTGTTTATCTAAAGATTTCTTTGATATTTTATAGAAAATACTAATTATTTGTTTATTTAACAACTGATTAATAATTAGCTGAAGGGAATTTGTGGGTAAATGATATGAAATGAAAATGAAATGAAAAATAAAATGAAATGAATCTAATATGATTTCTCTTTTACAGAGTGACATTCTTGATGTAAATGAAATTTTCAAAGATCTTGCCTTGATGGTGCACGAACAAGGAGACATAATTGGTAATTAATGTTTTTAGAGCTTATGATGTTAGGTATTTCTGTGACACGTGTCATCAAGAACTGATGATCTGTTGGTTCAAACCTTTGTTTGAAGGGTCATTGCTTCGAATACAAGCTCAAACTTCTCAAGTAAAGTGCCAGAAGAGAATTTGCTAGCTCATAGTAAAACCAGGCAAAAACACTAAAGGAATCGTTTGGCTAACTGTTAAGCGGTCTGATCCCCAGGCACCGATCTAGTATCTTCTTATATAAAAGTTTGCATAGCACAGAAAATTACTCTGACCCTTAGCTACTCTAGTCCTAACTCAACTCTAATAACTCTAACCGTAACCCTAACCTTAACCCCAGTCAATAGACTAGCTATTCTACCATACCAGGCTACCGATGTATCATCTTCTTCTGTGATCAAAAGCTTGCAAAGCACAGAACGTTACTCTAACAATAAATCTAGCCCTATTCTAACCCTAACCTTAACCCTAACCCTAGCTTTAGCTATGGAGCAAGCTGCAATCCCTGGTATGGATCCAGCATGTTCTCTATACAATCAAAAGGTTGTAAGGCACAGAAAATAACCCTAAATCTTGCCCTTGCTCTAACCGTAACTCTAACCCTAGCCCATAGACCAGCTTTTTAATGGGCTGCCATCCAAGGTACCGATCCAGCATTCTTAGAAGATTCCCCCATAAGAGGGTTAATTAAAGATAATTAAGTCAGTTCGGCTTTATCCCTAAATTCCTACCATTTTTTTAGATTCCATTGAGGCCAACGTAGATAACGCTGCTGCAAATGTCGAAACTGCAAACGTTCAACTCGAAAAAGCCAGAAATTACCAGGTTTGTGGTAGAAAGTGATTTTTGTACAATGACCATGCTATTTCAAACAAATTCTTCTTCTTGTGTCAAATGCTTCTTCTTATTGTTTTGGATAAATCTCCAAGAGCTATAAAGATATAAAACTTTTGATAGCAATTTAACTCTTCAAATTTCACTGCAGAAACAATCAGCAACATACCTACGTGCAACTGTCAGCTTGAACTATTGTTTACTTCTTCTTTTCTTCTACTTTTTCTTCTTCTTTTCTTCTTTTTCTTCTTTTCTTCTTTTCTTCTTTTTCTTCCTTTCTTCTTTTTCTTCTACTTCTTCTTCCTCATTTTCTTCTTTTTCTTCTTCTTTTCTTCCTTTCTTCTTTTCTTCTTTTTCTTCCTTTCTTCTTCCTCATTTTCTTCTTCTTATTTTTCTTCTTCTTCTTTCTTCCTTTCTTCTTTTTCTTCTACTTCTTCTTCCTCATTTTCTTCTTTTTCTTCTTCTTCTTTTCTTCCTTTCTTCTTTTCTTCTTTTTCTTCCTTTCTTCTTCCTCATTTTCTTCTTCTTATTTTTCTTCTTCTTCTTTCTTCCTTTCTTCTTTTTCTTCTCTTCTTCTTTTTCTTCTTCTTCTTTTCTTCCTTTCTTCTTTTTCTTCTCTTCTTCTTCCTCATTTTCTTCTTTTTCTTCTTCTTTTTCTTCTTCTTTTCTTCCTTTCTTCTTTTTCTTCTCTTCTTCTTTTTCTTCTTATTTTTCTTCTTCTTCTTCTTTTTCTTCTTCTACTTTTCTTCTTTTTCTTCTTTTCTTTATTTTTCTTCTTTCTGTGTGGTGGTATTTTGATGCTGTTGACGAATCATGGTGGCTTCATCTGCCTCCATCCATCTCTACTTTAGACATTCTCTTCCAGTTCCTTCTCATCTTTCACATTTACTATCTTTCTCATCCTGTGTATATATATGTTGTATAAGTGATTTCAGATTTTTTCATTGTGGCGAATTTAACGCACCCCTTAATATACTTTTCGATGCATCTCTGCTACTCTGATCCTCTGCCTTCCCCTAGGTCTCTCTCCGTCCTTTTCTGTTCTTATCAAACAAACAAATTAGGAGATTGATTTTCCAAATCCTGTCCTTCTATAGTATATCCTGTCCAGTGTATAATTGGCAAAGATTGTCCAGCTGATGTGAGAAGTAATTTCGCCCTTCTTCAGCAGGTCCCGTTTAGCTTGAAACAACTACGGGATTAAGAAGCTGGCGAGTGAGTGCGAGAGTTGGTATTTAACGTGCAAGCATTACTAAGGTTGGACCAGGGCCACGATTGTATACACTACACTATCACAAATAGTTGTAGGAGGTAAGATAGTTAAGAAAGACAGTTTCAGAGTCATTCAAGACCAGTGCGGTAAGAGGGTGAGGAAGAGGTAAATTGGGATTGGATTTGCCTTTTTATTAACTGGAAAATGGAATCGGTCTTCTTCGGACTGGGATTTGGGAATGAAAAAGTAAATTGGGATTGGGATTGTTAAACATGTCAATATTGGAAATTTCTCTATTTTCCTCATTGGGATTAGGATTCTTGATTATTTAAGTGGTGGGAATTTAGATCGTCCCCCTCCCCTTCAGAACCCTCTAATATGCTATCTTCTTC
Organism: Pelagia noctiluca; assembly: GCA_963924455.1. Classification (NCBI taxonomy): domain Eukaryota; kingdom Metazoa; phylum Cnidaria; class Scyphozoa; order Semaeostomeae; family Pelagiidae; genus Pelagia; species Pelagia noctiluca. The sequence goes on from OZ004335.1 coordinate 2,067,035, forward strand.
CTCCATTAGAGAGCCTCCCGGAAAAAGATGTGCTGTTTGTTAGTATTTTTAATCATCGTTGCCGCTGTAATTGGTATTATCATATGGCAGACTACGAAAAAGTAACGATTCGCACGCGAAATGGTATATCAAATCAGATATTATAATTCCTGATTTATAATGATTAGATAATCAAATCAACATTTATGTATTTGATTGTTTGTAAAGAGCACATATGAATGTAACATAGCTGAAACAACACAGTTGTTTTTGTTTTCCCATTAATAGGCACCTTAGGCTGCGTTTTATGACTAAGTAGTCGAATTGAATCCCTTAAAGGCCACATAGGAACTTAACAAGCACATTTGGTTTTGTTTTCCCACAAACGTCAAAAGCTATTTTGGAGCGTCTACACAATATGAATTCTTTGAGATTTAGGCTCCGTTTAAACGATACCGTTTTCATTTCATATGGGGTCAGCCTTCTGTTTACACGAGAACGCTTTGCTTCATGCTGCGGAGGCATTTGCCTCTGTTTTACGTTCGCTGCGCTGTCGTTACACATCCAGGACTTTAGGCGGCCTAAAATTATTGGAGTTTTTTTTTTCGAATTTGAAACAATTTGAAAAGGGCGCCAGATGAATAAGAGACTCGTAAATTGCAAAGGAGGCTTCGTATTGAGTTTATGCCGGATTTGACCGTCATAATATCGAATTGGTTTCATACCACTTTCAGAGCGTTTTTATTCGAAAAGGTACCAAGTATATCGGATTGGTTCGTTCTCGTGCAAACAGAACCCCAATCCGATATGAATTGAAAACGGTTTCGTATATACGCAAGGCCAGTCCGATATGAAACAAATACGATACGAGATGAAAACGGTATCGTATACGATTTGGTCAGTGTGGAAATTCCAGAGACTCCCTATGTGGCATAGGCTAGGCTGAAGAACTCTAATTTTGATTATCATTGTATGTATATTTCAATCCTCAAAAATTTATAAGTGTTCAATAGGTTTGTGATGAGTAGAGTTGAATGCGTAGAGTGACTTATATATTTCTTCTCGGACCCCCTATTACGAAAGCTGTTCCCCTTCTATTCTAATTACACAATTTCGATCCACATTTGGGTATAATAATTTGTTAGGTTGTATTTTCTTTCTCTTTTTAACGTACTACTCTGATGAGTGTTAGACACAAAGCTTTAGTAGAAATTATGTTTCGCTGTGTTTCTTGTTTTCCTCGCCATCCTCGAGCACTGTACTGATCAAAGACTGTTCTTCTGACGTACTACTCTGATGAGTGTTAGACGCAGAGCTTTAGTAGTTATTATGTTAAGCTATTTTCTAGCCATCCTCAAGCTCTGTACTGATCAAAGACTGTACTACTCTGATGAGTGCCAAATGCAAAGCTTCAGTAGTTATTATCTTTCACTATGTTTCTTCCTATCCTAAAGTTCCGTGCTGATCAAAGACATTTCCAAGATTATTCGTTTATCATTGCACGGGATAAAGCTAGGCATATTAATCCATCCTATACTACAGTTGAATGCCAATGAAATAACTTTAAGATAAACAGTATGGTTATATCCTATTAACAATAACAACAACAATAACAAAAGCAAAGGAATAAATGAATTTGATAATTCTTATTTACAAATACAAATACAAATCTATTATACTGTTTACACATTGTCATTGAAACGGCAGATCAAAAATAAAACGGATTTTTTACTATCGAATACTGAAATAACGCATTTACGTAAACATGAAACGAGTAGAAACAGGTTGGAAACGAATAGATAACGTGTAGGAACGACTAGGATACTAAACGATAAGGTTGGTATTAGATATAGATCTTCTTATTAGGGAGGGGATAGATTGTGTCTTTCCAGCACCAATTGCCTGTTCTTACTCGTTTCTACCCGTTTCTACTCGTCTCCTACCCGTTTCTACTCGTTCCCTACCTGTCTCTACTCGTTTCTACTCGTGTCATGTTTTTGTAACAACGCTGAAAGTAGCAATTCTTCCAATTACTTAGCAATCAAAAACTCAATGTCTTAAAAAACTAGTAATCCATTCGGACGGCTTCCTGAGCAACGCTAAGCAACGATTATTACCAGGAGCGGTAAGACGGGGGGGGGGGGGTTAGAGAGGTAAAAGGTCCGGGGCCCGCAAAAACTTTTACCAATAACAATGTTTATATTTTTTCAATAAAAACTTTGTTTTTGAAACGATTTTCCTGTACGCGTCCGCTTTGTTTGCTTGCATGGTGAGAGGTTTGGTTAGGGGTGATTTCTTGAGTTCCCTTCTAGTTCTATGAAATACTTAGGGGCCCTTGCTGGCCCTGATAATCACAGACCTTACTCCTGTCCCTGCAGAACGACGGTCATTCCCTTGTGTACAGGTTTTATCTTTCGTCTCTCCCTCTTGATCCTCTCCATTGGCTCTCGGTAAAAGTCAAGAAACTTAATCAGCGGCTCCGGCAGGGGCAGGTTTTTTATCAACGTAGAGCTTCCATTGTCAAGGCTTTTTAAAATCGAGAGTCGGCTGATTTCTTGGAGTGAGTACGGCTGGGAAGCTGTGAAGAAAAGTAACAGTTTTCTTTAGAATAAATATTGAGGGAAATTTGATCAGAATATCTCCATTGGTTTGCGTCCTAATGAGTTGCATTTCCTGCTTTAGCATACCATCTGACTTTATTGTATTGATGTCTGGATGTAAAATTACATGAACAATAAATGAGATTGAAAACTTACCAATTTCGATGATGTTGTTTGTAATGTCGATCTGCAGTGGTTCGATGAGAGGTGCGAATTGAACAGGGAGCAGAGAACTTTCTTCAAATTCTGTTGCATTCAATTTGGTATATTTCACGAGCTAAAACAATTCAATAATTAACATGATATCTTTATTATCTCAATAATGTCTCTATGTAAAACTTTTTTAACACGAAAATAATTCTCTCAGCAAGAAGTTGAATTTTCTTCATAAATTGAAGAATTCTTTCAATAGGAAGAAGAGATATTCCAAAAAGAGGAAGAGTATTTTCCACAACAACAAGAATTCTTTTAGCAGGAAGCTTTTTTTTCTGCAAGAAGAAGAATTCATTTAGTAGGGACAAGGAAGAAGAGGAATTCTTTCAGCAGGAAGAGGATTTCTTCTAGCAAGAAGAAGAATTAATTCAGCAGGAACAGGCCAGAGGAATATTTCTCTCAGTGAGAAGGAGAGTTATTTGTTTAAGAAGGAGAGTTCTATCAACAAGTAACAAGAGGGAGAGTTCTTTCAACAATTAGAATAATTCTTTCGGAAGGGAGAAGGTTTCTTTAATTCTATCAGCAAAAAGAAGACTTCTTTCTGGAAGAAGAAAAATTCTGCCAGAAATGAGAAGAGTTCTTTTCGTTCTGCAAGAAAAGTGATTCTTCCTACAAGAAGAAAAATTCTTTAAACAACAAGAAGAGTTTGTTCTACTAAATGAAGAATTGTTTCAGCGAGAGGAAGAATTCTACAAGCAAAAAGAAGAGTCATTTCTGTAGGAAGAGAATTCTCTCAGCAGCAGCGAGAAGAGTCATTTTAGCAAGAAGAACAATTATAGAAGCAAAAAGAAGAGTTATCCCAGCAAAGAGAAGAATTCTCTCATCAATGGAAATACCATTTTCTGCAAGAAGAACCATTTTGCAGTTTCTGAAGAGCAGTTTCTGATAGAATTATTTCAGCATGGAGAAGTATATTTCAGCTAAAAGAATCCCCTCAGGAAAATATTGATGTGAATATTCCATGTGGTTTTCTGATTTTTAATATAGTATAATTTGATACTCAAGATTTTGGAATATTGGATAAAAACTTACAGAATCACGAGCCGGAACAATCAATATTCCATTGATCTTCAATAATGACTTCAAATAATCTTCATGCTCAGGCAGACAGGCTGCACCACAATACACCCTATCATACTTTCGATAACTCGGGTTCATCAAAAGTGAGTTCCCAAGCACAAACTGCGGTATACAAAACTTAGCTGGATTAAACGCATTGTTATATTTCATGAACTTCACCAACTTCTCATTTGCATAATCAATAACATCACGAAACAGCTCCACTCCGTGATTTGTGCCATACGGTCCAATCATAAGGCCCACCATGGTAGACAAGTACCCAGTCCCGCTACCTAGGTTCAAGAAGGAGAGACCCTCTTTCAATTCAAAAGCTTCCATCACTTCACAGTAAATACAAGGTGCTGAGATGTGGACATTACCCTGTTTCCATGCAAGGTCTTTATAAGCGTCTTCCGGGTAGTCACCCGGGAAATAGTTCCCTCTGTCAACGACCCTGAATACCTTTTCAGTTTCAAGTGATTTGATATAATTTGCCTGGCACAGATTGGTGACCAGTTCATCGTTGTCTTGACCAGCACTAACAGCGCCACCCATCACTGCTTCTTTGTGCTCCTAAGGACCTGTAACAAATACATCTAGCAAATACATGTGTGAATGCCAGGCACATAGGGGTGTTTTGGGTAGTTATGCTAGGTTTTCTTGATCTCTAAGGAGCTAGTTTAGGTCTATACTTGGTTAATTTTCCCACTCAAATTCAAGAATTAGTGAAATGGTGTAAAAGTCAAGAATTGTTTAAAACTTGATAGAAGGGCTGCGGATGGAGGAGGGGTGCCCCTCATATGGAATTTCCATGGTAAGGTAAGAGGAGTGAGGGTTGGATCAAGTGCACGGTTAGGGTGCAGTTCTATGAATATGATTGAGTAAGCCCAATATTTTTAGGTTGCTTGTAACTATTTGTACCAACCCTATGATTGCTCCCTTGATTTGAAGGGGATTCTGCAAACAGCACATTGCATAGGGAAGAAAATTGTTTCAGGGGCATCATATTCCATAAGCCTTTTGAACAGCACTAAACACCGAGATTAAATTTTAATCCAATTTGAACGCCTCAGCTCATAGCTGAGACAGGCCTCGGAGTTTACTTTATAGAGATGCTTGAGATGGTTCAACACAGAAATATTTCTAGAGAAATTGTAGAATATTAAAAAAAGCTATTGAAAAAAGCCTGTTCTCAGATAAGAATCAAGAAGTCATTCGAATTCTCCAATATTGGTCACACAATCTAGGTTGAAGTCTAGTCACAATTTTGTCTAAGCCAAGTGATAAAAATCAAGCCCAACTTAATATCATATCAAGTCCCAGAAACTCACCTTCCAAAATTTTGATGAGGCTTTTTCGCTTTTATGGATTGCAACTTATGATGATCAATCGATAACATTCGGTATTGAGCATCAGAAAAGCTCAGATCATCAAATATATTTCGATCAAAATAAATTCTTTCACCCAGCTGTTTTTGTGGGTTTGTTGTTGTTTATGAACTACGTCACGGGAATACTCCTTTCCAGACTTCTTTGAACGCAACATTCATGGCCTAGTACTTCCTTTCGAAATCGCTAGTGATAGATACTATTTCTCAAAGAACCCTTCACAATTCTGCTAAACACCGGAACCATGGGGTTTAGGGTTTGGCTTGGCTAAGGCTAAGGGTTGGGGCTACTTGGTTACCTATGGGTACTTGGTTCTGTTACTTATAGTTCTTGACTCGGCCATAAAGGCATTTGTAAACTTTATACTTAAAGACACAACCATACAGATGTATCACACGTTATTCCTTTGACTCAACAGTTGATACATGATCTTCAAGATTCGGTCCATTTTACAAAATAGTTTGATCATGAATAGATCTGATAGGGCTAAGTCTTTGAGAACCTTTATCAACTGGTTTTGTATATAGTTCATCAAAGGAATAACGTTAAAGGCTATTTACTTAGGGTTAAAAAAGTAGGGATCATTGCAGGAATGGTGTTCTTTGGTGTTGGTTAAACATGGTCCGGTGTTTAGGCAGCTGACCAAATGTCGTTTTACCTACTAGTATTGATCAGCAACTTTTCGAAATTTAGGCCATCCAGCCATGAGGCGTCTTCAAGTTCCTTGCTGCTGATATCAGAGATTTATAATGTTTACTCTTCTTTCCGGCCTGTGGAAATATATGTTTCAGAAAGATGAATACTGTATTTTAATTCTCGGCTTAGATAATGCCGGGAAAACGGTAAGTGCTTTCAATTAAAACCCACTAAAATTCCTCGAAACGAGTGAAAAAATGAATAGGCAGGGCAGGGCTCTTTCATCACTCGAGGTAGAAAATTTACCGAGTGTCTCAATAAAATGCAAAACGTTTCCTGAAAATTCTAAGGTGGAACAGTTGTTCCAAATATTGATATGAAAATCTACCAAAATTGTGTATATTGTAGGGGTTGAAATATTTCGGCTATTTACCTGACTGAAAAGCAACCATATTGCAAGTATGTGCTATTGTACTGTAAGGGTTTGAAAGTATCGAAACGATGATGTAAACATGGCCGCCAAAGCTGTGATGGCCTAAGGGCCCTTGAATTTCATTGGCGATTTTTGACCTCGTGACTTATCCGCGCTTCAAACTTTCCGCGCAAAAACAAAAACAATTTCTCTCACGACCTAAAATTGTATCACAAAGTTCATTTCCTCACGACCTAAAAAGTGTTTGAAGGCCAAGAAGTTAAACATGTACGAGGAAGGAATATTTTCAATGGATAACGAGCTGTATCGCAAAAGTTAATTGTAAAGTACTGATTATTTGAAGGAATTCAGTTATTTGCTGCTGAAACTGATTCCACGTAAGTTTAACTTTATAATTTCAACCACAAGAGCTTGGAGTCACTAACAGGAAAGCGAATATTCATCAAATAAACTTTGTTGTTAAAAGGGCAAGGGAAGTTTTGAAACTCCCCTTTTCAGTCCACCAACAAATGCTAACATTACTCTGTAGTTTACGATAAGTTTCTAGCTCCAAACTTTATTCTTCAAGGGGCACTTTTATTTCTCTTTGCATTTAATGTAAATTTTCTCTCAAGGCTGTCGTGAAAGTTTATATCTTCCGAGCTTTAATTTAGGTGTTCAGAATTCAAATTGTTTTTTCATAACGTTCAATCCTTGCACGAAATTATCTGGATTTGTTTCTCAGTGTTGCAGCACTGAAATTTGGATAAAACCCCTTTATTTTCAAGTAATATTTCAAATATAAATCCTCAACTGCATTTGATAGCAAAATATTCAAGAAATTTTTACATTTTACTAATTTATAATACTATGCTCTACTCATCTTCTCATATTTCTGTGGTTCTGAACCCTCTTGACTCTTTAATCTTTAAAAAGGAATTAAAAAGGATTTTTTTCCTCTTAATTAACATTTTGTGATACTGTGGGTTATTATTGTTACATTTCTAAGTTTATTTTTGATTTACGATGTTTCTCGGGTCAAAAATCATAACTGGGAGTTTAAGGCCTTAGCCCAGCCCTTGCCTTAACTCGCCTACGTCATCGTTTCGATACTTTTAAACCCTTACAGTAGATCCAGGTGCATTTCATGTATTCAAGCCCGAAGGTCTTCGATGTACAACGTATCTTGAAACAATAGAATCTATTGCCTTATCTGCATATATCCTAAAGTCTTTGGCTTGGAGTTAACTTGGATTGCGCCCTGGCTGTAAATGTCAAAACTGAAACTGCACACGGAAAATTTTGCAGCAGCTACAAGTGAAGGCAAAAATCAGGCCTAGCAAATTTACATATCCATAAAAGCTCTAAGGGCTCTGCCCCAGGGTGGAAACTTTGTATTTGTTGTGCTGCCATGCCCCCTGTTATTGCCCCCCTTAACCTCTTAGTGAAAGTATTGATATGTGAACCGTAATATCTAGACCTGATATAGCTATTAACCTAATTAGAAAAATATTTCTCTTCAGACACTCCTTGAAAATATAAAGCGCAAATTTGCTCGTGAATATAAAGGAATACCATTTGATAAGATCAATCCCACAGTTGGAATGAATGGTGAGGATTTCTTACATATTCATTTTCTTCTTAGACAGTTAACTATCATTTTCCCACAATATTCGATCAGTACAGCACTTTAGGATAAAAAGAGAAGTTGAAAACATGGAAAAACATAATAACTGCTGGAGCTTTTTTCTGATACTCATCAGAGTAGTACTTAAGAAAGGAAAGGAAAATAAAGCCTTACAAAGTATCCTATTTTTCAGGTTTCAATTTCTTTGTTACAGGTATATGTACCTCAAAAAGTACATGAAATTTACTTTTCGTATAATATCTTGAAGAAAACATCTTTTGAGTGAATTTTTGTTGCAACGTCTGCTCCTATCTGATAACATTTCTTCCCTGAATGTTTTAATTTTCTATTGTGAAAAATGACATTTTTATCTATTGTTAAAAGTTAGTCTTTGTTTTCCTAATGTACCTCAAAACATACATAGACATTTTTTGTCCATAATTTCTATTCTGTTGCTCCCAAATAGTTTATTTTTTCTAACTTAATCAAAACATTCTATTTAAAACAAACTGATGGAAAAAAGGAAGTTGAGTTTGCATCTTTAAGGCAGCAAAAAAAGTTGGGATCTCATTAGAAGGACTTAATGTCAATGAAATGCAACAGCAATAGTTTGTCAAGGCAGCAAACTTCATTGATGTAGACAAACCATCAACATCTTCAATAGATAGATCAACGTCTTTCTCTGCAAATACATCCTTCAACATCTCACCTGCCTCATCAAAGCACCCTCGAAAAGGATCAGCTTTGCACTGGAAGACAATTGTTTGATATGGTTCAGAACCTGGTCCGAGAGTGCAACGAACAAAGCTTCAAGTTATAGGAAATTCCTGGCCTTTTGACAGTAAAAAAGGTAAAGCCAAAGCAGTTGACCAAATAATCCCTTCGAGTCACACAATTTCATGGATCAATGGAATGGAAGGATGTGATAAATATGGTCAGGTCTAATAAAGAGCAGAAGGAAAAAATAATGCAATCAAAGAAGAGTCATATGAAGAAAAAAGAGAAAGAGAAGCAAGATTTCTACCGATGCAAAATCAATTGCTTCTGCAACAAATAAAAGTGTCTTGCTGCTGGATTAAAAGAGTGTCCCTCATGCCATTCGATTTTACGATCCGTGTGTAGCAAAGCTGTCTGTAGAATGGATGGCAAAAAGCCAGATATGATTCTCACAGCTGCAGCATTAAAGAAAGGTGCATCTAAAAAGCTCAAACATCATATCAAGGGTAATTACAGCAGTGAGGAGGAAGAATCTGAAAAGGCTTCTCTGGAGTCTTTTGATGAATCGGAAAGTGACCCTGATTTAGTAGATGAATCAGACATGACTATGGAAATCCCTGAGAAGGACAAATCACAAAGTGCACCTGCAGTATCTCAGCTACAGCATGTATGGAAGGGCCTTGAATCCTCGACCCCGGAAGATCAAATAGTCGGTAAATGGTACGAAGTAGTGTATCCAGGAAAGAAATCAATGGTGTTGTATGTTGCTAACGTCCTCAGAAGATTTCTGGTAGATGTAGATGGTCCTGTATACACTATCCTGATGAGGTGTTTGAAATCAAAGTCTGGCTTTGGTACTCGTTTAAAAGCTACCCCTGAGCATCTACCACCTGATGATACTCATTTCAAGTTGGAAGATTTCATTGCAGGCCCTCTTGATGTGATCCCAGTAGGCAGAATTTCAACACACTTCGAAGTACCAAAATGCAACAACTTGAAAAATCGCTTTGATGCTGTTAAAGACATGGACCGAAAGCAGCTTCTTCTTAGTCTGCATTGAACAAGCTAGGAAACAGAAGACAATAAACTTCACGCCAGCGTTGAGTTACTATTGTTGTTTGTAGTTATTATTGTTTGATTGCTGCACTGTCGCTTTTCTTTGCTCCATTCATCTGCACTGGGTTTGCACAGCAACTTCTTGTTGAAATAAAATGACTGAAGCTCTTTATCTTTGTGTACCTCAAAACATACAAAGATGACAATTTTCTTGGCACCTGCTCATGATTGAATTATTATGAGTTATCAGAATCTTTAGGAATGCCTGACACCATATGGCAAATATTAGACATTTAACAATGAAAAAACATCAAACTTGCAAACTTAAATCCATATTCTCTGGTTTTATGGGCTTTTCTGTAAAAAAGTCAGATCGTTAAGCCCAGCATCAGTTATCATCTTAGGCCTGATTTCATCAAAATACAGCGGATAAACCAATTGTTAATATTTTTCCAGAACGATATTAGTGTTGTTTACAAGAAACAATAATCAGTTCCGAATTTCATGTTATTCAAGGAAAATTATGAAACAACAAATGCCAATGTATGCTTTGAGGTACCATGTTGTTTTGAGGTACATATACCTGTAGGTTTCTTTTTACTTCTGACATACGACTCTGATGAGTTTCAGACAAAAAGCTTCAGTAGATTTTACTTTTTGCTCTGTCTACCATTCCTCCTGAGTGCTCTCCTATTTCTTTCATGCATGTAATAATTTCGCTGTCAAGTGAAATGGATCCACAGCATAGTTCCAGATAAGCCCCTTTATGCCAGCAGTACATTATTTTGAAATAAAGTAGGTAAGGCAGGTATTGCAAATGTTGCAATTTTTTAAAAAAAATGATTTTTTCTTTTTAGTTGGCCGCATTGACATTGAAGGGATTAGATTGATCTTTTGGGATTTGGGCGGACAACAAGATCTCCAGTCATTATGGGACAAGGTGATTTTTTCTTTTTCGGTTAGTGTTAGGATTTGTCAGTAAAGCCATCTGCGGTAAGATTCTTACTCTTACCCTGTTCTTCTCGATATGGCCATGACCCACTTGTAGTTTTCGATACTGCAGGGCCTGGGGCCTAACACCTCTTAAGGCCCTTGATTCGACAGAGTTCAACATTTACTGTACGATATTTGATATTTTTGTTCCTTTGGGGGGGCTATTTCAGCCTAATTGGCCCCCCCCTTTAGTCTTGCATTGTTTTTTATAATTACAGAGAGCCATTGGCAGTATCAAGGAGTGCTATGACCCAGTTCATGGGCTTAATGTAGGCCAGACCAGAAATGCCAAATTCTGTTTAGAAAACATCAAAGTTTGTAAAATTTGAGGGCCTATACAGAAGTCTTTGACCTAAGCATTGCAGTCTCTGAAACCACTTGGAAATTCTCTCCTGGCACTGCTTGTGACAGGTTTGTAAATGAGTTTGAGCTTGTGATCTTTTAAACAAGGGTTGTGTTATCTAACTACTCAATCAACCTTGTTTTAGATTTGATGTCAGTTAAAAGATTTAGCTATCATGTTTATCACATTTTCCTTTTAGTAATTGATTTATGTTCTAAGCTCAGAGATCTCTCTCAAAATGAAAGGACGAAAAAGCTCTGTGTGGTCTTCCTAGTATCACCCCAGGCCTTGCCTATTGATCTCATCACCATTAATGTTCCCAACAAGTTTCCCAGAATTTTCAAATACTTTCTCTTCAAATGCGATAAAATCACTATCCGTCTAAAATCTATTAATCTATAGCTGAAAAACATATTTGTCTAAAAAACCATAAAGCTAAAAACACTCCATTATCTGGAAAGAGAATATCGGCCAGAAACCTCTGAAAACAAAACCTCCCCATTGTCAAAGAGTGACGTCTTAGGACCCTAAAAGCAGGGAAAACATTATATTGTCTGAAGATGCCTTGGTTATCTGATATCTAAAGTCCAGAAAATCTCTATTGTCCAAAAGGAAGGCACCTTTTAGAAATCCAAAACAATCTTGTTGGAAAATTCTGAATCTGTCTGAAATGCACAATGCCCTTTTGTGACATCACCACCTCTAAGGAGCAGAGACACTGTTCCCTTTGTGAGGCCAGCTCAATTTTATTAAATAAAGATGGATTTAATTTTATTATGACATGATCTTTACACTGTAAAGAAAGAGAGGATAGGATCTTATTAGCTGAAGAAAAGATCGTAATGTTCCCAACTTCGTTTGAGGATGATATATTCATTCGGTTAATGAGCCAAGAAGACATGCCTTGATTGTAATCTTAAAGTGATATAAATGCAGTCGTTTATAGTACAAAATTTGTTCATATCAACATTGTTATACAGGACATAGGGGGTAAACGATCTAGGAACGAGTCCCATAGGGGCACACAGAAAGTTTACCAATAAGAAAATTATATGCTTTCGATAAAAAAAGCATTGTTTCTGGAATCAAGAAGACATTGATTGATTGTAATCTCAGAAAAAACTGATATGAATATAGTAAATCATTGCTTTCTCAATAGTACACAATTCAAGCAACCCTGTTATACGGGAGGTAGGTAGGTAGTTAGGTAAAAGGTGCAGGGATGGGTCTCCTTAAGGCAAAAAGAAATTATATGTTTTCAATAAAAACAGTTGTTCTTGAAAAATTTTCATGAAAGTTTCCCCTTGTTTCCTGGTAGCATGAGGAATTGTACATAAAATATTTTTTCAAGTTACCCAGCCCGCCTGTATGGCCTAGTTCTATGAAATACCCTGGCCCCTGCTCTTCATTAGACAATACCAAGGGATGCCTTTTTCCTTTTTGTCTGGATTTAGAGATAGCTGGTAAATTCTTTCCTCACGCTTGATATGACAAGCATGAAGGTGGATTCAAACCCAGGACCCTTTGAAAAAGAGTTGAGTAATTAGCCACTCAACAATACCCAGCGAGCACTGTGCAGAATTTACAATCTTGACACCATCACTTCAGATTATTTTAAATCAATGGCAAATCCCATAAAATCATTGGCGTAACCTGGGGGGTGGTAAATGAGTGAGATGCCCAAGTTTTGAGATTCTCTGCCCCTCTTTTGAAGTTGACCCTCCCAAAGAACTTTCCAACACCACAAGGGAAATTCCAAAAGAACGGGGCCTTGAAAGCCGTTCTGAGGACCCCAAATAACTTTTCAGAAATGTTTGGAGCTACGCCCCAAAGCTTGCAGGGAGGAGCTTACTGCACCACCCAAAACCCTTGAGCTGAATTGCCTTGCCCATCTCTATTATCATCATGCCTCTAACATATCCTGGCTACGCCACTGCATCAAATTGATTACGCATGGATGCGAAATAAATTTTTCTATTGAAAATGCCCTTGAAATTTAATTCTTTATTTTCTAATTCTTCATTTTAGTACTACACAGACTCGCATGGCGTTCTTTATGTGATTGACTCATCTGAGAAATCCAGAATTGATGAGTCATTTTCTGTACTAGGTAAGCTCATTCTTATCAGTTTATGATATACCCTAAGCACCAGAAAAAAGTCGAAGAATCTGAGTGAAGTTAGTAAAGCAGAAAAAGTTCATTACTTTGCACCCTCCACATTGATTCAAGATATCCTATCCCTCCAAAGTGCTGAACGCCCTCCACATTACTGTAAGGTGTCCTTCCATATTTCTGCAAGATATCCCTCCACATTACAACAAGATATCCCTCCACGTTACTGAACACCCTCAATATAACTGCACACTCTCTACATTACTGAACACCATCCACATCACTGAACACCCTTCATATAACTGCAAGATATCCCTCCACATTACTGAACACCATCCACATCACTGAACACCCTCCATATAACTGCAAGATATCCCTCCACACTACTGAACACCATCCACATCACTGAACACCCTCCATATAACTGCAAGATATCCCTCCACATTACTGAACACCATCCACATCACTGAACACCCTTCATATAACTGCAAGATATCCCTCCACATTACTGAACACCATCCACATCACTGAACACCCTCCATATAACTGCAAGATATCCCTCCACACTACTGAACACCATCCAAATCACTGAACACCCTCCATATAACTGCAAGATATCCCTCCACACTACTGAACACCATCCACATCACTGAACACCCTCCATATAACTGCAAGATATCCCTCCACATTACTGAACACCATCCACATCACTGAACACCCTTCATATAACTGCAAGATATCCCTCCACACTACTGAACACCATCCACATCACTGAACACCCTCCATATAACTGCAAGATATCCCTCCACACTACTGAACACCATCCACATCACTGAACACCCTCCATATAACTGCAAGATATCCCTCCACACTACTGAACACCATCCACATCACTGAACACCCTCCATATAACTGCACACCCTCTACATTACTGAACACCCTCCACATTACTGAACACCCTCCATATAACTGTACACTACTAACTGTTGAAATATCCATGGCTGGTAAAAAGTCCAATCATACTCAGGCAATCACGTTCAACATTCTACTAATCCCCCGTGCAGATTGCAACTGGTGGCAGCGCATTCTGTTTGCAAATTTTGGGGTTGACATGTGGTAAGTTGGGTTATAACTTGAATATGAGCTGCCTGAATAGTCAGACCTGACAAAAATGGCATCAATACGCCATGGGAGTGTTTCAGTGTTTATAAGCAGAAGTAACAAGCAAACTACCAACATCGAAGATGGGTTGTATACATTCAAAGATGAGGACTTCGAACGTATTAGAATAACGATAATTACAGGTATAAATGGCTTAATTATAGTTCCATACAAAGAGGGGGACGTACACGAGGTTAAATGATAAAGGAATTGGTAAGTTTCGCAGACTTATTTTTTATAGTAAATAGGGAACTCTTAGAGGTAATCTTTACTATTGTACAGGGTCACTTCTCTTTCGTAATGCAGCCTCGGCCTTCGCTAAAAATACCTCTCTTCCGTTGTCTATCATTAAACACTTTCTACATTGTATCATGTATCAAGTTTTCTTTCACTTTTACACATAAATACACACCCTTCACATTACAGAAAGGTATCCTTCTACATTGCTGCACACCTTTCATATTACTGCCTACCCAATACCAATTACCTAGGGTGATGTTAAGTTTTTGCTAGCCAAAGATATTCCTCATATTAACATATTCCATATTACTAAACACTCCTCATTCACTCCACATTACTACGTAAACCTCCATATTGATTCAAACGTCCCTTTACATTACTAAACACCCTCCACATTAATGAAAGGTATCCTTCCGTATTACTGAACAACCTCCGCATTACTGCAAAGGTGAAACGTCCCTGCACATTACTGCGTCCACATTACCAATTACCAAGGGTTGTCATCTATCATCTTTTTGTAGAAAACACATTTCTAGATGACAATCTGGATGGCGTTCCACTGTTAGTCCTTGGAAACAAGCAAGATAAAGAGGTACTTTCATATTTTTATATGTTTACATGTGTTTTGGTAGTTTCTGTGGCAGAACTTTGTCTATTTCTGTTTCAATCGTTGGCGGTACAAGCTGAAGTTTAGTCTTGCAGGTAAAAAGCATCGTAGGCCTATTTTTTCCTGCAATGTTACTATTAAGACCAGTTTCAATAACTTGAAAAGTATTAACTAGTTATTCAAAGTTATAGGATATTCCACAAGCTGTAGTTTAGTCTTGCAGGTAAAAAGCATCGTAGGCCCAATTTTTCCTGCAATGTTACTATTAAGACCAGTTTCAATAACTTGGAAAGCATTAACTAGTTATTCAAAGTTATAGGATATTCCACAAGCTGTAGTTTAGTCTTGCAGGTAAAAAGCATCGTAGGCCCAATTTTTCCTGCAATGTTACTATTAAGACCAGTTTCAATAACTTGGAAAGTATTAACTAGTTATTCAAAGTTATATGATATTCCACAAGCTGTAGTTTAGTCTTGCAGGTAAAAAGCATCGTAGGCCCAATTTTTCCTGCAATGTTACTATTAAGACCAGTTTCAATAACTAGGAAAGTATTAACTAGTCATACAAAGTTATAGGATATTCCAGAAGCTGAAGTTTAGTCTTGCAGGTAAAAAGCATCGTAGGCCCAATTTTTCCTGCAATGTTACTATTAAGACCAGTTTCAATAACTTGGAAAGTATTAACTAGTTATTCAAAGTTATATGATATTCCACAAGCTGTAGTTTAGTCTTGCAGGTAAAAAGCATCGTAGGCCTATTTTTTCCTGCAATGTTACTATTAAGACCAGTTTCAATAACTTGGAAAGCATTAACTAGTTATTCAAAGTTATATGATATTCCACAAGCTTAAGTTTAGTCTTGCAGGTAAAAAGCATCGTAGGCCCAATTTTTCCTGCAATGTTACTATTAAGACCAGTTTCAATAACTTGGAAAGTATTAACTAGTTATTCAAAGTTATATGACATTCCACAAGCTGTAGTTTAGTCTTGCAGGTAAAAAGCATCGTAGGCCCAATTTTTCCTGCAATGTTACTATTAAGACCAGTTTCAATAACTTGGAAAGTATTAACTAGTTATTCAAAGTTATATGATATTCCACAAGCTGTAGTTTAGTCTTGCAGGTAAAAAGCATCGTAGGCCTATTTTTTCCTGCAATGTTACTATTAAGACCAGTTTCAATAACTTGGAAAGCATTAACTAGTTATTCAAAGTTATAGGATATTCCACAAGCTTAAGTTTAGTCTTGCAGGTAAAAAGCATCGTAGGCCAAATTTTTCCTGCAATGTTACTATTAAGACCAGTTTCAATAACTTGGAAAGTATTAACTAGTTATTCAAAGTTATATGATATTCCACAAGCTGTAGTTTAGTCTTGCAGGTAAAAAGCATCGTAGGCCCAATTTTTCCTGCAATGTTACTATTAAGACCAGTTTCAATAACTTGGAAAGTATTAACTAGTTATTCAAAGTTATATGATATTCCACAAGCTGTAGTTTAGTCTTGCAGGTAAAAAGCATCGTAGGCCCAATTTTACCTGCAATGTTACTATTAAGACAAGTTTCAATAACTAGGAAAGTATTAACTAGTTATTCAAAGTTATAGGATATTCCAGAAGCTGAAGTTTAGTCTTGCAGGTAAAAAGCATCGTAGGCCCAATTTTTCCTGCAATGTTACTATTAAGACCAGTTTCAATAACTTGGAAAGTATTAACTAGTTATTCAAAGTTATAGGATATTCCAGAAGCTGAAGTTTAGTCTTGCAGGTAAAAAGCATCGTAGGCCCAATTTTTCCTGCAATGTTACTACTAAGACCAGTTTCAATAACTAGGAAAGTATTAACTAGTTATTCAAAGTTATAGGATATTCCAGAAGCTGAAGTTTAGTCTTGCAGGTAAAAAGCATCGTAGGCCCAATTTTTCCTGCAATGTTACTACTAAGACCAGTTTCAATAACTAGGAAAGTATTAACTAGTTATTCAAAGTTATAGGATATTCCAGAAGCTGAAGTTTAGTCTTGCAGGTAAAAAGCATCGTAGGCCCAATTTTTCCTGCAATGTTACTACTAAGACCAGTTTCAATAACTAGGAAAGTATTAACTAGTTATTCAAAGTTATAGGATATTCCACAAGCTGAAGTTTAGTCTTGCAGGTAAAAAGCATCGTAGGCCTAATTTTTCCTGCAATGTTACTATTAAGACCAGTTTCAATAACTTGGAAAGTATTAACTAGTTATTCAAAGTTATAGGATATTCCACAAGCTGAAGTTTAGTCTTGCAGGTAAAAAGCATCGTAGGCCCAATTTTTCCTGCAATGTTACTATTAAGACCAGTTTCAATAACTTGGAAAGTATTAACTAGTTATTCAAAGTTATAGGATATTCCACAAGCTGAAGTTTAGTCTTGCAGGTAAAAAGCATCGTAGGCCCAATTTTTCCTGCAATGTTACTATTAAGACCAGTTTCAATAACTTGGAAAGTATTAACTAGTTATTCAAAGTTATAGGATATTCCAGAAGCTGAAGTTTAGTCTTGCAGGTAAAAAGCATCGTAGGCCCAATTTTTCCTGCAATGTTACTATTAAGACCAGTTTCAATAACTTGGAAAGTATTAACTAGTTATTCAAAGTTATAGGATATTCCACAAGCTGAAGTTAAGTCTTGCAGGTAAAAAGCATCGTAGGCCCAATTTTTCCTGCAATGTTACTATTAAGACCAGTTTCAATAACTTGGAAAGTATTAACTAGTTATTCAAAGTTATAGGATATTCCACAAGCTGAAGTTTAGTCTTGCAGGTAAAAAGCATCGTAGGCCCAATTTTTCCTGCAATGTTACTATTAAGACCAGTTTCAATAACTTGGAAAGCATTAACTAGTTATTCAAAGTTATATGATATTCCACAAGCTGTAGTTTAGTCTTGCAGGTAAAAAGCATCGTAGGCCCAATTTTTCCTGCAATGTTACTATTAAGACCAGTTTCAATAACTTGGAAAGTATTAACTAGTTATTCAAAGTTATAGGATATTCCAGAAGCTGAAGTTTAGTCTTGCAGGTAAAAAGCATCGTAGGCCCAATTTTTCCTGCAATGTTACTATTAAGACCAGTTTCAATAACTTGGAAAGTATTAACTAGTTATAGTTATAGGATATTCCAGAAGCTGAAGTTTAGTCTTGCAGGTAAAAAGCATCGTAGGCCCAATTTTTCCTGCAATGTTACTATTAAGACCAGTTTCAATAACTTGGAAAGTATTAACTAGTTATTCAAAGTTATATGATATTCCACAAGCTGTAGTTTAGTCTTGCAGGTAAAAAGCATCGTAGGCCCAATTTTTCCTGCAATGTTACTATTAAGACCAGTTTCAATAACTAGGAAAGTATTAACTAGTTATTCAAAGTTATATGATATTCCACAAGCTGTAGTTTAGTCTTGCAGGTAAAAAGCATCGTAGGCCCAATTTTTCCTGCAATGTTACTATTAAGACCAGTTTCAATAACTTGGAAAGCATTAACTAGTTATTCAAAGTTATATGATATTCCACAAGCTTAAGTTTAGTCTTGTAGGTAAAAAGCATCGTAGGCCCAATTTTTCCTGCAATGTTACTATTAAGACCAGTTTCAATAACTTGTAAAGTATTAACTAGTTATTCAAAGTTATAGGATATTCCACAAGCTGAAGTTTAGTCTTGCAGGTAAAAAGCATCGTAGGCCCAATTTTTCCTGCAATGTTACTATTAAGACCAGTTTCAATAACTTGGAAAGCATTAACTAGTTATTCAAAGTTATAGGATATTCCACAAGCTGTAGTTTAGTCTTGCAGGTAAAAAGCATCGTAGGCCCAATTTTTCCTGCAATGTTACTATTAAGACCAGTTTCAATAACTTGGAAAGTATTAACTAGTTATTCAAAGTTATAGGATATTCCACAAGCTGAAGTTTAGTCTTGCAGGTAAAAAGCATCGTAGGCCCAATTTTTCCTGCAATGTTACTATTAAGACCAGTTTCAATAACTTGGAAAGTATTAACTAGTTATTCAAAGTTATAGGATATTCCAGAAGCTGAAGTTTAGTCTTGCAGGTAAAAAGCATCGTAGGCCCAATTTTTCCTGCAATGTTACTATTAAGACCAGTTTCAATAACTTGGAAAGTATTAACTAGTTATTCAAAGTTATAGGATATTCCAGAAGCTGTAGTTTAGTCTTGCAGGTAAAAAGCATCGTAGGCCCAATTTTTCCTGCAATGTTACTATTAAGACCAGTTTCAATAACTTGGAAAGCATTAACTAGTTATTCAAAGTTATATGATATTCCACAAGCTGAAGTTTAGTCTTGCAGGTAAAAAGCATCGTAGGCCCAATTTTTCCTGCAATGTTACTATTAAGACCAGTTTCAATAACTTGGAAAGTATTAACTAGTTATTCAAAGTTATAGGATATTCCACAAGCTGAAGTTTAGTCTTGCAGGTAAAAAGCATCGTAGGCCCAATTTTTCCTGCAATGTTACTATTAAGACCAGTTTCAATAACTAGGAAAGTATTAACTAGTTATTCAAAGTTATAGGATATTCCAGAAGCTGAAGTTTAGTCTTGCAGGTAAAAAGCATCGTAGGCCCAATTTTTCCTGCAATGTTACTATTAAGACCAGTTTCAATAACTTGGAAAGTATTAACTAGTTATTCAAAGTTATAGGATATTCCAGAAGCTGAAGTTTAGTCTTGCAGGTAAAAAGCATCGTAGGCCCAATTTTTCCTGCAATGTTACTACTAAGACCAGTTTCAATAACTAGGAAAGTATTAACTAGTTATTCAAAGTTATAGGATATTCCAGAAGCTGAAGTTTAGTCTTGCAGGTAAAAAGCATCGTAGGCCCAATTTTTCCTGCAATGTTACTACTAAGACCAGTTTCAATAACTAGGAAAGTATTAACTAGTTATTCAAAGTTATAGGATATTCCAGAAGCTGAAGTTTAGTCTTGCAGGTAAAAAGCATCGTAGGCCCAATTTTTCCTGCAATGTTACTACTAAGACCAGTTTCAATAACTAGGAAAGTATTAACTAGTTATTCAAAGTTATAGGATATTCCACAAGCTGAAGTTTAGTCTTGCAGGTAAAAAGCATCGTAGGCCTAATTTTTCCTGCAATGTTACTATTAAGACCAGTTTCAATAACTAGGACAGTTTTAACTAGTTATTCAAAGTTATGGGATATTCCAGAAGCTGAAGTTTAGTCTTGCAGGTAAAAAGCATCGTAGGCCCAATTTTTCCTGCAATGTTACTATTAAGACCAGTTTCAATAACTAGGAAAGTATTAACTAGTTATTCAAAGTTATAGGATATTCCACAAGCTGTAGTTTAGTCTTGCAGGTAAAAAGCATCGTAGGCCCAATTTTTCCTGCAATGTTACTATTAAGACCAGTTTCAATAACTTGGAAAGTATTAACTAGTTATTCAAAGTTATATGATATTCCACAAGCTGTAGTTTAGTCTTGCAGGTAAAAAGCATCGTAGGCCTATTTTTTCCTGCAATGTTACTAATAAGACCAGTTTCAATAACTTGGAAAGCATTAACTAGTTATTCAAAGTTATATGATATTCCACAAGCTTAAGTTTAGTCTTGCAGGTAAAAAGCATCGTAGGCCCAATTTTTCCTGCAATGTTACTATTAAGACCAGTTTCAATAACTTGGAAAGCATTAACTAGTTATTCAAAGTTATATGATATTCCACAAGCTGAAGTTTAGTCTTGCAGGTAAAAAGCATCGTAGGCCCAATTTTTCCTGCAATGTTACTATTAAGACCAGTTTCAATAACTTGGAAAGTATTAACTAGTTATTCAAAGTTATATGATATTCCACAAGCTTAAGTTTAGTCTTGCAGGTAAAAAGCATCGTAGGCCTAATTTTTCCTGCAATGTTACTATTAAGACCAGTTTCAATAACTTGGAAAGTATTAACTAGTTATTCAAAGTTATAGGATATTCCACAAGCTGAAGTTTAGTCTTGCAGGTAAAAAGCATCGTAGGCCCAATTTTTCCTGCAATGTTACTATTAAGACCAGTTTCAATAACTTGGAAAGTATTAACTAGTTATTCAAAGTTATAGGATATTCCACAAGCTGAAGATTAGTCTTGCAGGTAAAAAGCATCGTAGGCCCAATTTTTCCTGCAATGTTACTACTAAGACCAGTTTCAATAACTAGGAAAGTATTAACTAGTTATTCAAAGTTATAGGATATTCCAGAAGCTGAAGTTTAGTCTTGCAGGTAAAAAGCATCGTAGGCCCAATTTTTCCTGCAATGTTACTACTAAGACCAGTTTCAATAACTAGGAAAGTATTAACTAGTTATTCAAAGTTATAGGATATTCCAGAAGCTGAAGTTTAGTCTTGCAGGTAAAAAGCATCGTAGGCCCAATTTTTCCTGCAATGTTACTACTAAGACCAGTTTCAATAACTAGGAAAGTATTAACTAGTTATTCAAAGTTATAGGATATTCCACAAGCTGAAGTTTAGTCTTGCAGGTAAAAAGCATCGTAGGCCTAATTTTTCCTGCAATGTTACTATTAAGACCAGTTTCAATAACTAGGAAAGTTTTAACTAGTTATTCAAAGTTATAGGATATTCCAGAAGCTGAAGTTTAGTCTTGCAGGTAAAAAGCATCGTAGGCCCAATTTTTCCTGCAATGTTACTATTAAGACCAGTTTCAATAACTAGGAAAGTATTAACTAGTTATTCAAAGTTATAGGATATTCCACAAGCTGTAGTTTAGTCTTGCAGGTAAAAAGCATCGTAGGCCCAATTTTTCCTGCAATGTTACTATTAAGACCAGTTTCAATAACTTGGAAAGTATTAACTAGTTATTCAAAGTTATATGATATTCCACAAGCTGTAGTTTAGTCTTGCAGGTAAAAAGCATCGTAGGCCTATCTTTTCCTGCAATGTTACTATTAAGACCAGTTTCAATAACTTGGAAAGCATTAACTAGTTATTCAAAGTTATATGATATTCCACAAGCTTAAGTTTAGTCTTGCAGGTAAAAAGCATCGTAGGCCCAATTTTTCCTGCAATGTTACTATTAAGACCAGTTTCAATAACTTGGAAAGCATTAACTAGTTATTCAAAGTTATATGATATTCCACAAGCTTAAGTTTAGTCTTGCAGGTAAAAAGCATCGTAGGCCCAATTTTTCCTGCAATGTTACTATTAAGACCAGTTTCAATAACTTGGAAAGCATTAACTAGTTATTCAAAGTTATATGATATTCCACAAGCTTAAGTTTAGTCTTGCAGGTAAAAAGCATCGTAGGCCCAATTTTTCCTGCAATGTTACTATTAAGACCAGTTTCAATAACTTGGAAAGTATTAACTAGTTATTCAAAGTTATAGGATATTCCACAAGCTGAAGTTTAGTCTTGCAGGTAAAAAGCATCGTAGGCCCAATTTTTCCTGCAATGTTACTATTAAGACCAGTTTCAATAACTTGGAAAGTATTAACTAGTTATTCAAAGTTATAGGATATTCCACAAGCTGAAGTTTAGTCTTGCAGGTAAAAAGCATCGTAGGCCCAATTTTTCCTGCAATGTTACTATTAAGACCAGTTTCAATAACTTGGAAAGTATTAACTAGTTATTCAAAGTTATAGGATATTCCAGAAGCTGAAGTTTAGTCTTGCAGGTAAAAAGCATCGTAGGCCCAATTTTTCCTGCAATGTTACTATTAAGACCAGTTTCAATAACTTGGAAAGTATTAACTAGTTATTCAAAGTTATAGGATATTCCAGAAGCTGTAGTTTAGTCTTGCAGGTAAAAAGCATCGTAGGCCCAATTTTTCCTGCAATGTTACTATTAAGACCAGTTTCAATAACTTGGAAAGCATTAACTAGTTATTCAAAGTTATAGATATTCCACAAGCTGAAGTTTAGTCTTGCAGGTAAAAAGCATCGTAGGCCCAATTTTTCCTGCAATGTTACTATTAAGACCAGTTTCAATAACTTGGAAAGTATTAACTAGTTATTCAAAGTTATAGGATATTCCACAAGCTGAAGTTTAGTCTTGCAGGTAAAAAGCATCGTAGGCCCAATTTTTCCTGCAATGTTACTATTAAGACCAGTTTCAATAACTAGGAAAGTATTAACTAGTTATTCAAAGTTATAGGATATTCCAGAAGCTGAAGTTTAGTCTTGCAGGTAAAAAGCATCGTAGGCCCAATTTTTCCTGCAATGTTACTATTAAGACCAGTTTCAATAACTTGGAAAGTATTAACTAGTTATTCAAAGTTATAGGATATTCCAGAAGCTGAAGTTTAGTCTTGCAGGTAAAAAGCATCGTAGGCCCAATTTTTCCTGCAATGTTACTACTAAGACCAGTTTCAATAACTAGGAAAGTATTAACTAGTTATTCAAAGTTATAGGATATTCCAGAAGCTGAAGTTTAGTCTTGCAGGTAAAAAGCATCGTAGGCCCAATTTTTCCTGCAATGTTACTACTAAGACCAGTTTCAATAACTAGGAAAGTATTAACTAGTTATTCAAAGTTATAGGATATTCCAGAAGCTGAAGTTTAGTCTTGCAGGTAAAAAGCATCGTAGGCCCAATTTTTCCTGCAATGTTACTACTAAGACCAGTTTCAATAACTAGGAAAGTATTAACTAGTTATTCAAAGTTATAGGATATTCCACAAGCTGAAGTTTAGTCTTGCAGGTAAAAAGCATCGTAGGCCTAATTTTTCCTGCAATGTTACTATTAAGACCAGTTTCAATAACTAGGAAAGTTTTAACTAGTTATTCAAAGTTATAGGATATTCCAGAAGCTGAAGTTTAGTCTTGCAGGTAAAAAGCATCGTAGGCCCAATTTTTCCTGCAATGTTACTATTAAGACCAGTTTCAATAACTAGGAAAGTATTAACTAGTTATTCAAAGTTATAGGATATTCCACAAGCTGTAGTTTAGTCTTGCAGGTAAAAAGCATCGTAGGCCCAATTTTTCCTGCAATGTTACTATTAAGACCAGTTTCAATAACTTGGAAAGTATTAACTAGTTATTCAAAGTTATATGATATTCCACAAGCTGTAGTTTAGTCTTGCAGGTAAAAAGCATCGTAGGCCTATTTTTTCCTGCAATGTTACTATTAAGACCAGTTTCAATAACTTGGAAAGCATTAACTAGTTATTCAAAGTTATATGATATTCCACAAGCTTAAGTTTAGTCTTGCAGGTAAAAAGCATCGTAGGCCCAATTTTTCCTGCAATGTTACTATTAAGACCAGTTTCAATAACTTGGAAAGCATTAACTAGTTATTCAAAGTTATATGATATTCCACAAGCTGAAGTTTAGTCTTGCAGGTAAAAAGCATCGTAGGCCCAATTTTTCCTGCAATGTTACTATTAAGACCAGTTTCAATAACTTGGAAAGTATTAACTAGTTATTCAAAGTTATATGATATTCCACAAGCTTAAGTTTAGTCTTGCAGGTAAAAAGCATCGTAGGCATAATTTTTCCTGCAATGTTACTATTAAGACCAGTTTCAATAACTTGGAAAGTATTAACTAGTTATTCAAAGTTATAGGATATTCCACAAGCTGAAGTTTAGTCTTGCAGGTAAAAAGCATCGTAGGCCCAATTTTTCCTGCAATGTTACTATTAAGACCAGTTTCAATAACTTGGAAAGTATTAACTAGTTATTCAAAGTTATAGGATATTCCACAAGCTGAAGATTAGTCTTGCAGGTAAAAAGCATCGTAGGCCCAATTTTTCCTGCAATGTTACTACTAAGACCAGTTTCAATAACTAGGAAAGTATTAACTAGTTATTCAAAGTTATAGGATATTCCAGAAGCTGAAGTTTAGTCTTGCAGGTAAAAAGCATCGTAGGCCCAATTTTTCCTGCAATGTTACTACTAAGACCAGTTTCAATAACTAGGAAAGTATTAACTAGTTATTCAAAGTTATAGGATATTCCAGAAGCTGAAGTTTAGTCTTGCAGGTAAAAAGCATCGTAGGCCCAATTTTTCCTGCAATGTTACTACTAAGACCAGTTTCAATAACTAGGAAAGTATTAACTAGTTATTCAAAGTTATAGGATATTCCACAAGCTGAAGTTTAGTCTTGCAGGTAAAAAGCATCGTAGGCCTAATTTTTCCTGCAATGTTACTATTAAGACCAGTTTCAATAACTAGGAAAGTTTTAACTAGTTATTCAAAGTTATAGGATATTCCAGAAGCTGAAGTTTAGTCTTGCAGGTAAAAAGCATCGTAGGCCCAATTTTTCCTGCAATGTTACTATTAAGACCAGTTTCAATAACTAGGAAAGTATTAACTAGTTATTCAAAGTTATAGGATATTCCACAAGCTGTAGTTTAGTCTTGCAGGTAAAAAGCATCGTAGGCCCAATTTTTCCTGCAATGTTACTATTAAGACCAGTTTCAATAACTTGGAAAGTATTAACTAGTTATTCAAAGTTATATGATATTCCACAAGCTGTAGTTTAGTCTTGCAGGTAAAAAGCATCGTAGGCCTATCTTTTCCTGCAATGTTACTATTAAGACCAGTTTCAATAACTTGGAAAGCATTAACTAGTTATTCAAAGTTATATGATATTCCACAAGCTTAAGTTTAGTCTTGCAGGTAAAAAGCATCGTAGGCCCAATTTTTCCTGCAATGTTACTATTAAGACCAGTTTCAATAACTTGGAAAGCATTAACTAGTTATTCAAAGTTATATGATATTCCACAAGCTTAAGTTTAGTCTTGCAGGTAAAAAGCATCGTAGGCCCAATTTTTCCTGCAATGTTACTATTAAGACCAGTTTCAATAACTTGGAAAGCATTAACTAGTTATTCAAAGTTATATGATATTCCACAAGCTTAAGTTTAGTCTTGCAGGTAAAAAGCATCGTAGGCCCAATTTTTCCTGCAATGTTACTATTAAGACCAGTTTCAATAACTTGGAAAGCATTAACTAGTTATTCAAAGTTATATGATATTCCACAAGCTTAAGTTTAGTCTTGCAGGTAAAATTCAATTCAATTCAATATTATTCGCAAATTACATCTTAATATAGTATACCAAAAATATGTAATCTACACGACCCAAGAAAAGCAGAGCTTATCTAGCTTGGGCCGTAAATTAAAATTTAAAGCTATTACAAGAAAAATAAAACATTACAATTCTAAAACTAGTACAAAGTATAATTCAACAGTAACAATAAATGCGTCATAAAAACTAGGTAATTGAGGTGTTTTGAAGAGTGTTAGATGATGAAAGTTGTTGATACAAAGGTAAGAAAGATTGAAGGAATTCAATAATAAGTTAATGAAGATAATGTAAGTTGAGAAGATAATATAAGTTGATTTTAGACTCAAATTAAATTTATATTGTCAAATTAATATCTAGAAATGAAATATCTTTTAAGACGTTTTGTAAAAGTTGAAGTTTTATTAACGTCTTTTAGAGATTCAGGTAGCTCATTCCAGAGTCGAGCACCTTTGTTTAGTAGCATTCTCTCGCCCCATCTTTTATTAGTACGATGTATTTTGTAATCTTTGATTTTACGGGTGTTGTAGACGTGAAAGCTTTCATTTTTTAGGAAATAGTTTTGAAAAACAACAGGCAGCTTTTCTTGACTACGGTTTATTTGATGCATGAATTTAAGAATTTTTAATTCATAGAGATCATTTATTTTTAAGAAATTCAATTCTTTATGTAGCGCATTTGTGCTATATCGATTCTCTTTGAAGCTTAGTAATCTGAGAATCCTATTTTGTATGACTTGTAGCTCTTTCAAATATTTCTGAGGAGCCACTCCATATGCTTCAAGTCCATAGCTAATTTTTGATAATACTAATGAGTCGTATGCTGCAGTTAAGCAATCTTTTGGTAAGGAGTAGCGTATTTTAGAAAATATAGATGTGTATTTGACTATTTCACTTTTTATCTTATGTATGTGGTTTTTCCAACTAAGGTCTTGATCAATTATCAAACCAAGGTATTTGACATGATCGTACTGCTTTAGTTCATCAGTTAGCTTTACTGGAGAATTTGTTTGTTGGTTATTTTTCGAACCAGAATGGAAAATACTGTAATTTGTCTTGTCAGTATTTACTAGTAGCTTATTTGCTTTGAGCCAATCGCTTATTTTTTCAAGTTCGATGTTAGTTTCGTTTATAAGCATTTCAGTGCTTTTTCCAAAATTGAAAAGATTAGTGTCATCTGCAAAAAGACGGGGCTCTAAACTGGTTGCAGTTTTCATATCATTTACAAATAGTGTAAAGAGGATAGGGCCAAGAACAGACCCTTGTGGTACCCCCTTTGCTATAAGCTTTGATTGGGACTTTATACCGTTAACCACAGTATACTGTCTTCGATTGGCTAGGTAGCTGGAAAACCATTTGTGAATTATCCCTCTAAAACCATAGTAAGAAAGTTTGTGGAGAAGTATAGAATGATCTATTGTATCGAAAGCTTTAGACAAGTCTAAAAATATACCTATGCCACAATTTCTTTCATCCAAATTGGAATATATTTTTTCAATAAGCTCAAGCAAGGCATGTATTGTCGAGTGTCCTTCTCTAAAGCCAAATTGAAGTTTGTAGAGAATTTTATGTTTATTAATAAAAGAATGGATTCTTTTTGCAAGTAATTTTTCCATTATTTTCTCGAAGCAGGATAGTAATGAAATCGGTCTATAATTGTCTGGAATTGTTTTATCTCCTTTTTTGAATATTGGAATGACTTTAGCAATTTTCCAGATATCAGGCATCACTCCAGAAGAGAAGGAGACATTGTAGATATAAGTAATTGGTTTCACCAGAAGACAACAAGACAATTTAATAATTGCTGGTCTTATGTCATCGTCTCCTGGTGATTTTTTAGTTTTCATATCCTGAATGATATTGGAAACCTCGAGTTCGTCTACTGGTGTCAAGTAAAATGTCTGATCAACAGGTTGTTTCAAATAATCACTAAAGGTGTTTTTGGAAGACTGTATCTTTTTAGAGACTTTTTCACCAATATTGCAGAAATGTGTGTTTAAGATTTCAGCTATACCTTGGCTGCTGTCGTATAATTTTCCTTCATAAACTATATTTTTCAAAGCATTTTGTATTTTATGCTTATTAGGGTTTAAAAAGCTTCCTAACGTGGACCACATTTTTGTTATTCTTGTAGATTTTTTGTCAAATAGTTCACGAAAATATGCATTTTTAGATGAACGTAGGCAGGAGAGTAAAATATTACGGTACTTTGAATATTTCATTTAAAAAAATTTGTAAAAAGCATCGTAGGCCCAATTTTTCCTGCAATGTTACTATTAAGACCAGTTTCAATAACTTGGAAAGCATTAACTAGTTATTCAAAGTTATATGATATTCCACAAGCTTAAGTTTAGTCTTGCAGGTAAAAAGCATCGTAGGCCCAATTTTTCCTGCAATGTTACTATTAAGACCAGTTTCAATAACTTGGAAAGCATTAACTAGTTATTCAAAGTTATATGATATTCCATAAGCTTAAGTTTAGTCTTGCAGGTAAAAAGCATCGTAGGCCCAATTTTTCCTGCAATGTTACTATTAAGACCAGTTTCAATAACTTGGAAAGCATTAACTAGTTATTCAAAGTTATATGATATTCCACAAGCTTAAGTTTAGTCTTGCAGGTAAAAAGCATCGTAGGCCCAATTTTTCCTGCAATGTTACTACTAAGACCAGTTTCAATAACTAGGAAAGTATTAACTAGTTATTCAAAGTTATATGATATTCCACAAGCTTAAGTTTAGTCTTGCAGGTAAAAAGCATCGTAGGCCCAATTTTTCCTGCAATGTTACTATTAAGACCAGTTTCAATAACTTGGAAAGCATTAACTAGTTATTCAAAGTTATATGATATTCCACAAGCTTAAGTTTAGTCTTGCAGGTAAAAAGCATCGTAGGCCCAATTTTTCCTGCAATGTTACTATTAAGACCAGTTTCAATAACTTGGAAAGTATTAACTAGTTATTCAAAGTTATATGATATTCCACAAGCTGAAGTTTAGTCTTGCAGGTAAAAAGCATCGTAGGCCTATTTTTTCCTGCAATGTTACTATTAAGACCAGTTTCAATAACTTGGAAAGCATTAACTAGTTATTCAAAGTTATATGATATTCCACAAGCTTAAGTTTAGTCTTGCAGGTAAAAAGCATCGTAGGCCCAATTTTTCCTGCAATGTTACTATTAAGACCAGTTTCAATAACTTGGAAAGTATTAACTAGTTATTCAAAGTTATATGATATTCCACAAGCTGTAGTTTAGTCTTGCAGGTAAAAAGCATCGTAGGCCCAATTTTTCCTGCAATGTTACTATTAAGACCAGTTTCAATAACTTGGAAAGTATTAACTAGTTATTCAAAGTTATATGATATTCCACAAGCTGTAGTTTAGTCTTGCAGGTAAAAAGCATCGTAGGCCCAATTTTTCCTGCAATGTTACTATTAAGACCAGTTTCAATAACTTGGAAAGTATTAACTAGTTATTCAAAGTTATATGATATTCCACAAGCTGTAGTTTAGTCTTGCAGGTAAAAAGCATCGTAGGCCCAATTTTTCCTGCAATGTTACTATTAAGACCAGTTTCAATAACTAGGAAAGCATTAACTAGTTATTCAAAGTTATAGGATATTCCAGAAGCTGAAGTTTAGTCTTGCAGGTAAAAAGCATCGTAGGCCCAATTTTTCCTGCAATGTTACTATTAAGACCAGTTTCAATAACTTGGAAAGTATTAACTAGTTATTCAAAGTTATATGATATTCCACAAGCTGTAGTTTAGTCTTGCAGGTAAAAAGCATCGTAGGCCTATTTTTTCCTGCAATGTTACTATTAAGACCAGTTTCAATAACTTGGAAAGCATTAACTAGTCATTCAAAGTTATATGATATTCCACAAGCTTAAGTTTAGTCTTGCAGGTAAAAAGCATCGTAGGCCCAATTTTTCCTGCAATGTTACTATTAAGACCAGTTTCAATAACTTGGAAAGCATTAACTAGTTATTCAAAGTTATATGATATTCCACAAGCTTAAGTTTAGTCTTGCAGGTAAAAAGCATCGTAGGCCCAATTTTTCCTGCAATGTTACTATTAAGACCAGTTTCAATAACTTGGAAAGTATTAACTAGTTATTCAAAGTTATATGATATTCCACAAGCTGTAGTTTAGTCTTGCAGGTAAAAAGCATCGTAGGCCCAATTTTTCCTGCAATGTTACTATTAAGACCAGTTTCAATAACTTGGAAAGTATTAACTAGTTATTCAAAGTTATATGATATTCCACAAGCTGTAGTTTAGTCTTGCAGGTAAAAAGCATCGTAGGCCCAATTTTTCCTGCAATGTTACTATTAAGACCAGTTTCAATAACTTGGAAAGCATTAACTAGTTATTCAAAGTTATATGATATTCCACAAGCTTAAGTTTAGTCTTGCAGGTAAAAAGCATCGTAGGCCTAATTTTTCCTGCAATGTTACTACTAAGACCAGTTTCAATAACTAGGAAAGTATTAACTAGTTATTCAAAGTTATAGGATATTCCAGAAGCTGAAGTTTAGTCTTGCAGGTAAAAAGCATCGTAGGCCCAATTTTTCCTGCAATGTTACTACTAAGACCAGTTTCAATAACTAGGAAAGTATTAACTAGTTATTCAAAGTTATAGGATATTCCAGAAGCTGAAGTTTAGTCTTGCAGGTAAAAAGCATCGTAGGCCCAATTTTTCCTGCAATGTTACTACTAAGACCAGTTTCAATAACTAGGAAAGTATTAACTAGTTATTCAAAGTTATAGGATATTCCACAAGCTGAAGTTTAGTCTTGCAGGTAAAAAGCATCGTAGGCCTAATTTTTCCTGCAATGTTACTACTAAGACCAGTTTCAATAACTAGGAAAGTATTAACTAGTTATTCAAAGTTATAGGATATTCCACAAGCTGAAGTTTAGTCTTGCAGGTAAAAAGCATCGTAGGCCTAATTTTTCCTGCAATGTTACTACTAAGACCAGTTTCAATAACTAGGAAAGTATTAACTAGTTATTCAAAGTTATAGGATATTCCACAAGCTGAAGTTTAGTCTTGCAGGTAAAAAGCATCGTAGGCCCAATTTTTCCTGCAATGTTACTATTAAGACCAGTTTCAATAACTAGGAAAGTATTAACTAGTCATACAAAGTTATAGGATATTCCACAAGCTGAAGTTTAGTCTTGCAGGTAAAAAGCATCGTAGGCCTAATTTTTCCTGCAATGTTACTACTAAGACCAGTTTCAATAACTAGGAAAGTATTAACTAGTTATTCAAAGTTATAGGATATTCCACAAGCTGAAGTTTAGTCTTGCAGGTAAAAAGCATCGTAGGCCTAATTTTTCCTGCAATGTTACTATTAAGACTAGTTTCAATAACTAGGAAAGTTTTAACTAGTTATTCAAAGTTATAGGATATTCCAGAAGCTGAAGTTTAGTCTTGCAGGTAAAAAGCATCGTAGGCCCAATTTTTCCTGCAATGTTACTATTAAGACCAGTTTCAATAACTAGGAAAGTATTAACTAGTCATACAAAGTTATAGGATATTCCACAAGCTGAAGTTTAGTCTTGCAGGTAAAAAGCATCGTAGGCCTAATTTTTCCTGCAATGTTACTATTAAGACCAGTTTCAATAACTAGGAAAGTTTTACTGTCATACAAAGTTATAGGAAGTTGTATTCCACAAGCTGTAGTTTAGCCTTGCAGGTAAAATTGGGCAAAACCATCCAAGGGGTCAGATTTTCCTTCAATTTAAGTATTTAGTCCTGTTTCAATAACTTGGAAATTATTACTTTTTGATTTATTAAGTATTGTATGCCACAAGTTGTAGTTTTGTCTTGAAGGTAAAATGGGACCAAAGCATCGTAGACGCCCAATGTTTCTTGCAGTTTGTTTGTTTTTTGTCAGTTAGTCAATAACTTGGAAATTATAGGATAAGAAAAGGTTATTGGATATCATATTAAATCAAGATTTCTAGTAAAAGAATATGACCAAAACAGGACTCGAACCCGCGATCTCTGACATGTAGCTACGTCAGCGCTCCTATCCACTGAGTACCGAGGTAGTCTACTTGATTAAATGTCTAATGCCTGAATGGTCGATACACTCTTTTTTTTTCTAAGAACAATTTTATAAGAACACGAGCCTCAAATTCGGTCAAAAGAACAAGCTAAGAACAAACTGAGGCTGACCATTTCTGGCTCAATATGAAAATTTTATGAAATAACCGTAAAACTGAGAAGATAATTACAAAACAAGCTGATGTACAGTCACACAGATAATGTCCGATGGTTAAGAGAGTCAAACTTTTAAACAATTAATACTTCTTCTTCTTCTTCGTCACCGCAGCCTGTTTGGCCGTGGGTGCACCCATCTGAACACCTTCATTTTCCAGTCACTCCTATTGGATGCTGCACGACACAAAGCTGCTAGACTGTCCCCTGTCCACTCCTTTATGTCGTCCTGCCAGTCTCTTTTGGGTCTTCCACGCGGCCTCCTTCCTTGCACTTTTCCTTGAATGATGTTCTTTGATAGCGCCTCGCGTCTAATCTGGTGTCCAAAGAATTTCAGTTTTCTTGTTTTAATTATGTCAATCAGTCTCTCTGGCGTTTCTCCCAATTCTCTTTTAATTCTATCTATCACATATTCGTTTGTTTTCCTTTCTTTCCAATTAATTTTAAGTATTCTCGTCTATTCTCGTCTCATCATCTCGAATGCGTTTATTCTCTTAGTTATTTTTACATTTAGAGTCCAGCTTTCGCATGCATACAGCACCACCGCTTGTCCTATTGCTCTAAGAAGCTTTATCTTGTTCTTCGTTGTAATGCCTTTTGAGGACCATATTTTCTGTAGTTTTGCCAAAAAAAAAATAATTAACACTACTGATTGCAAAAAGGCTTCCCAATCATTGTAAAAGAAAGAACAATTTAAAAACATTTCAGGCTGAAAAAAGAGGAATATCTAAGAACAGCCAGCTCCAAATCAATTTTACTGGTTCTTATAAAAGAAAGAGTGTATGTAAAAATAGACAATGGAAACGGTCGAGCCACGTTTAGATATTGTTAACAATAATAATGATAACGATGATAATAATTACATTAATGAGTTGCTACATTTCAAGTAGCGTCTTCATGACGATTAATGATACTAAACTAAAGTAAAATTAAAATGAACAATAAATATCAACTTCAGCAAAAAGAGAGGGCTATTATGTATTTGGGTTGTGTTCTCCCATTGACTGTGATCAGCTTAATTTTACAGGAGAAGACGAGGGTAGCCTTATTTCTAGAAAATGTGACCTGGTTTCTTTTAAGTGCTTCGTGTGAGTCAGTACTTGCCTGTTTCAGGAAATAGGTCAAGAGTTCTTCTTGCCCTTTCATTGCCAGATGAGATAAACCTTTTAGTTCGCTGATTATCTAGGAAATGGATTTCCAGCCAAAAGTAGGAATGAACCACAGTAGAAAACGTGGAAACATTTGTTAGAAGAAAGAGGGTGACAACATGTACTCTTGAGATAATACCCAAGATACTTGTATTTTACCTTCACAGCCATGAACATTCTCAACACAGTACTCAATAGTATCCTTCCACAGTACTGAATGGTATTCTCCCCGCAATACTGATGATCTCTCCCACAGAACTGAACACCCCCCAATCTTCTGATGGTAGCCCCCCAGAGAACTGATGATACCCACCACAGCACTGAACAGTGAACATCCTCAACAGTACTGAACACCCACCACAGTACTGAACACCCACCACAGTACTAATGGTATCCCCCACAATACGGAACACCCTCCAAACTACTTGACATCCTCCATATTACTGAAAATCCTCCACAATACTGAATCTCCTCCACAGTAATGAATATCCTCCACAGTAACGCTCTCCCCCGTACTACACAGACGTTCCCAAGGGTGAAAGTCTCCCCTCTTAGCCCAATGCTGTCACCTAATAGGATCATCCATTATTTTAGTGATCCCTACCCGTTATCTCAGCAGAAATCTGCTTATTGGGACAAGTCCGGGCAGATATTCGTACATTCAATAGCTTTAAATTGATCATCATGAAAACGATTAAGTAATATTGACGTAACGCTCGACATGAAACTGCCAGGAAATCATTTGTAATGTGCATTTCACTTCTATGTTGACCTGGAGTTGATTTCCCCGAAATTGACATTTGGAATCCCAGTCGCTGTTGAAACAAGGCTTCCATCAAAAATGATTGAAAACAGCTGGTCCCATCGCTGTTCATCTCAAATCGTTTTGTAATTCTGTTCAGCGATTCTCTGTTCTTTTCAATATTTCAGTTTTTCCACGCTGCTTGAGATTAGGCTGAGATTAGATTCGACTAGATTAGGGTCTTTGCAGTTTTCACATACCTAAGCCTTTTTTCTAATGCACAGGGTTTTACTAGCGAAGGCATCTGTAAAAATCACAGTATGAAGCCTCTTAGTTGTCCACAATGATCAAATTTCCAATGCAAAGGTTTCTTTTCTGGAGCTGAGATTAGATTAAAGTTTTTGCAGTTTTCACATACCTAAGGCTGGTTTCTAATGCACAGGCCTTTACTGCCGAAGGCACGTGTAAAAATCCACAGTGCGAAGCCTTTCATGTGTTCACAATGATCAAATTTCTAATGCAAAGGTTTCTTTTTTGTAGCTGAGATTAGTCTTGTGAAGTCTTAGCGCTCTTGGTCCACTTTGCGTGCCGGGCCCTCACATGGGACTTCATGACTCGCTCTCCCCAGTCTTCTACTTTAAGCTTTGTAAACACATCGCATGTTAGTTAGTTGTTGCTATCCGATCCGTCATGTTAGACTTGAAATCGAGCTGTACTTCGAGTACGGACAGAACACTGATATGTTAACTTGTAAATAGTGTTTGCTGTTTTGTATATATTTGGTTATAACTCACAAGTTGGTTTTATACCCTTTTCCTGGTCCTTTATCTGGACAACATTTGGTGCCCGATACAATTTTTTATAGTTTTCACATACATAAGGCTGCATTTACATTGCACAAGCACTAAGCACACTGCAAACGCTTTTGCTGGTTCTTGCAAGCGGTTGTAATACAACGACAGTGGGAACCCCTCGGCTACCTTCATATTGCATATTGAAAAAGCTATATTTTGTGCATACATTCAGGAAGAAACACTTACACAAAATCGTGTAAAAATTGCTGTACAGACGCCACTATCGAATCATGGCGTAGGCAATCGAATAAGGCGTAAGCAATCGCATCATGGCGTAGGCAATCGAATGAGGGGTAGGCAATCGAATCATGGCGTAGGCAATCGAATCATGGCGTAGGCAATCGAATAAGGCGTAAGCAATCGCATCATGGCGTAGGCAATCGAATAAGGTGTAGGCAATCGCATCATGGCGTAGGCAATCGAATGAGGGGTAGGCAATCGAATCATGGCGTAGGCAATCGAATAAGGCGTAAGAAATCGAATCATAGCGTAGGCAATCGAATGAGGGTTAGGCAATCGAATCATGGCGTAGGCAATCGAATAAGGTGTAGGCAATCGCATCATGGCGTAGGCAATCGGTTGATGGCGTCAGCAATCGAATCATGGCGTATAGATTCGAATGATGGTTTCCTCAAAGCAATGAGCCTACCTATATAGATTCCAGTTAAAAGTGTAGGTGTGGAGGAGTGATTTTCGCTTGTAGAGTTGTAACCAGGGGTCTTACCAACGGATAGGAGTTGTACCCAGGGGGCTTGATCAAGAAATCGAACAGGGAGCCTATGTATAAAGATAGTTTAGGTTTGGAAATTCACGACCATAGGTTAACACGGCTTGCCTTCACTTTTGAATTCTCCTTGTTTCTAGTTGATTTTGGACTAGTCAGGAAGACTTTTGTCATAAGTCTTCCCTGAAACCCTAATAATCTCAAAAACATTCACAAATCTCAAGAAATATCGTAAGCCTTTCTTGAACTGACTCTCCCCTTGTAAAACAAGAGGTCTTTGTTGGGTAGGCCCTGCACACTAGAAAACCATGCTTTATTTTAATAGACCTTTCTACCATGACAAGCTAGAAATAGAATGAAGCTAGAAAAAGCTAAAAGGATGAAATAGAAGAAAAGCTCTTTGTTGGGTAGGCCAGCAGACTAAGAAAGGCCGTCTGCTATTTTAAGATTCGCAGCTCAAAAATATCATATATTTGCAGTGAACTGTATTCATCGATTGTAAGTCATGAATGAGCCGCGTATTTGATTATTTGAAAATGGATTCCCTTCCTTTTGACCAATGCAACTCTTTTCCATCAACAGGGAGCTCTCAATGTCCAAGAGATTAAAGAGATTTTCGCGAGGAGTTGTATTAAATTCGATAAGAGAGACACTCTAGTGCAAGGAATATCTGCTCTGAACGGGTGAGTTTTTGTTGGTTTTTAAACACAAAGGCCTAGGGGGCTAAACCTCCTTTTGTGACTCGTGGCG
The DNA here is from genome assembly GCA_963924455.1 of Pelagia noctiluca. Lineage (NCBI taxonomy): Eukaryota > Metazoa > Cnidaria > Scyphozoa > Semaeostomeae > Pelagiidae > Pelagia > Pelagia noctiluca. Next base: position 2,103,608 of record OZ004335.1, read on the forward strand.
TGGCGTTCACTTTTTCTTCAAAAAGAAACTCGTCAATAAGTAACCAGTACTAATTTTACCAAGCCACTAAGCATCTCCTGGGCTCGATGAAATTAAGGTTTTCTTGCATCATGTACGCTTATTTTCAATAAGAAACTCGTCAATAATCACCCAGTACTAGAATGGCCAAAACAATAAGCAACTCAAGGGCTCGATGTAATTAAGAAATAATGCAACTATGGTGAAAGTACTAAGGCCCCGTTCACACGATGCCGGATTCATATCGTTTCGGATCGCTTTTCATATCGGATAGCCCTTCTGTTCACACGACACCATGCCAATCCGGAACGCTTCGCATCGTTTTTGCGGAGTCAAATCACTCCGCTCTGAAGGTGAAACGTTCCGGATCGCTTTTCATATCGGATAGCTTTTGGGCTCGTGTGAACGCATGAATCCGATACGCTTTGCGCTCCAGAACCTCTTTTTTGATGATGTGCGAACTTTTTTGGCGCAAACTTATCGACCCCTCAAGAGCACGCGATGCTTAGCTGTCAAGTGGCAATGGTTTTAACAATAGACAGTGTTGAGGGCCTGTGGGGGGGGGGGGCCCAGAGCGGAGCGTAGTCGTGTGAACAGAAAACGAAAGTGAATCCGGCATCGTGTGAACAGGAGAAAATTTCGTATCGGATTGGCTGTGGAAGTCGAAACGAAAGTGAATCCGGCATCGTGTGAACGGGGCCTAAACCTTGTTGATCTCAATATGTTTCATTGGTAAATGAAGCATATTTGTATTTAACGTTTTTCTTACAAGCACACTCCTCAATTTAAACAGTTTCGGGCACATGGAAATGTCTATATGTTGTTAGCTTTTCAAGACTATGTGTAATTGCATCGTATGCTCAAGCAAGAGGGTTAGCTAGAAGAGTTGGCATGGTAAATGTCATTATCATTATGATTGTCATTATCATTATTATTATAAGATTTAAAGATAAATCTTCATAAGAATTGACACTAAGATGTCTATCCCTTGAAAATGATACAATTCTTATCATATCAACTAAAGAGTTACTGTCGGTTTTCCTAATCGCCATGTAACCAGTAAGTTGAGGCTCAAGGTATTGGAGAAAAAAACTATCTAAGCCTTTCTTGAAAACATCTAGTGACACCCCTTTTAAGTCCCTAAAGTGTTTGGGTAAAAAGCCGAACAACTTAGCATTGACAGTAAATTGTTGAAATTCATTCAGCCACAAGGCGTACTCCTTTTCGAAGAGAAACAGACCAATGATGGTATTGACCTAAGTAGGATTATCTCCCTCAGATTTTACAATAGACAATTAAATGCCCTTTTTATACTTGAAAGTGCCCCTTTAGCATATGGAACAAGTGTCCCCTGAAGTATTTTGCCCCCCTCCCCACTCCATCATAACCTCGTATTTCATCTTTTCACCATCAACTCTCTTTTTATCATAGTTAATGGAGAAATAATTATTTGATGTGTATGGTACTGTTGATAAGACGAATAAATGAACATATTGTATGACTAGTACCATGTAATTTATATATAAGCTTTCACCAACGTTTCAGGCGTACGCCCGTTGTCAAAGTCATGGAACTACTCGAACGATTTGTTCATTTACCTAGAAAGAAACCTTCCAAAACGTATTGAATTACTAACCAGTTGATACCTTAGATCAAAACCGATCGTATGATTGTTCTACAGTTATTGGTGGTGTGATCAAAACGATATTAATTTTGCTACAGCCACAAAGAAGGTCCTGTCAAAATAAATCCAAAATCCTTCCCAGTCTTTCTATTTGCCTGTCAACTTCCTTATTGGATAAAATCGAAATACAGCTTTGTGATTTTTAGGAGTAAACAAGGGCCTCGGGGAAATTTAATAAGTAATACGATTGTCCATTGTGTAACGATGCACTGCACCGTTATTTAAGCGCTTTTTATAAGGAACCGTTTTACAAGGAAACTTCAAATTTATTGAATGAAATCAAAATGCAGCTTTGTGATTTTAAGGAGTAAACAAGGGCCTCGGGGAAATTTAAACGCTTTTTATAAGGAATTAAGGAATCGTGTTACAAGGAAACTTCAACCTTATTGGATGAAGTCGAAATACAGCTTTGTAATTTTTAGAAGTAAACAAGAGCCTAGGGGACTTTACTTAATGCAAGCATTTTATTTTTATAAGCGATTTCAGCTCGAGCTCAGTACTCAAAACTACTTAGCTAGAGGGCAAATTTGAGGACTCAAAATTGCTTAGCAATTGCTTAGTTTTTTATACTTTAAGATATGTTTCTTAGAATACTATCTCAGAAGTTTTTGTACAGCAAATGTCAATGGTACCTTGCATACAAAAGTGTGCCGGATATCCACTATAACCGACTTTTCCATAGCTGCTGCACAATTTTCATTACCAATTGGATCAGAACTAGTATTTTCAAATTGCTTAGCGTTCTTCTACCCAGTACTGGAATTGATTAAGTTTTTGTCATGTCGAGTACTGACTTGCTTAAAAAGTAGTTACTTATTAAAAATGCGTGTAAGACGATTGTCCATTGTGTAACCATGCCCTGCTTCGTTTTCCAAGTCCTTTTTATAAAGAACCTTTTTACAAGGAACCTTTAAGACCGAGGGAACTTTCCTGCAGAAGGCAACACAGCTACACTATTAGCAACTAGGATGCTAGTATGGGAATATGGATATCGCAGCGGCGGATCCAGACGGCTGCAATGGTTGCAGCTGCAACAGTCAGATTTCTATATTATACAGTTTTACTTATAAAAGGAAAAAATTCTTGAAAAAAGCAAAGCAGAATCATTTTGAATTTGATTTATGAATTTGATATATGAATTTGATTTATGAAGTATGGAAAAGGCATAGAGGTCAAACCCCCATAAATTTCTTCATTCTGCAACAGTCAATAAAGGAAGCTGGATCCGCCCCTTGCACCGTGGGCTCTATTGGCAGTGAATACAACCGTGTCTCTACTGAAAATACGGCACGGTCTTATTAAGGTTGGCACGTTTGATATGAACTCACTCTATCACAAAATGATGCAATCAAACATACTAAGAAATAACTACTTTATCCCCAGGGGGCACTTGTAAAAATTTTGATAGGGATACCCAGGACATTTTTTTGGGTTTGTAATTTATGAAAATGTCATTTTTTGGGTTTCTCTAATTTTCCGTAATTTTTGGGGGGGGGGGGGTTGAAAACTTTCCGTCTTTTACTGGGTGCAACGAAAATGCACGTCATTTTTTGGGTTATCGAACTAAAACGTAGAAGAAAATAATTGCTAGAAGCTCAAAGTCAAAATTTACATTTCTTAGGGTTTAAGATTTAGGGTTAAAAGTTTTGGGACTGTCATTTTTTAGGTTTGAAATTTTGGGCCTGTCATTCTTTTGGTTGGTCAAAAATTGGCCCAAATGAGCATCCCTATCTTAAATGTTATAGAGTGCCCCCCCTGGGACTATATCTAGTGTAGAAATGTAGTATATGCTACCCTGCCCCTACTGGAAACACGGCCTAGCTTTAGTGATCAGATTCAGGCTAGCACGTTTAAACATAAATTCACTCCATCACTGGTCAACCGAGATCAAACCAAGATAAAAACTAAAATTCCTGAGTTTTCTTATAAGATTGCGTGTAAATTTGTTTATATACCAGAAACCTTATTGGATGAAGTAGAAATAAAGCTTTTGGAGTAAACAAGAGGCTATTTACAAAACAATGATTGGTCATTGCCTCACATCACCCTGTCCTTGTTCTTTCAATTTGTTTAACTGTTTCCTTTTTGGCTAACAGATTTTCATTCTGGTTTAACGGGAAAACACAGTAATATCATTCTGCTTTGTTTAACCTCGCTTTGATCATTGCATCCAGAGGAGGGGTACTCGACCTTCATTTTTCAATGATATTACTTGATACTTCATATCAGTGGCGGCGCCAGGGGGGGGAATGGGGGGGACTAGTCCCCCCCACTTTTTCAGAAAGATGGTATCTGAGATCCATGCAAATACAATGAGAAATGGGGGGGGGGTAGGCCTACGTCCTGTAAATTGTGTCGCAAGATTATTTCAATGTAATAGCTACCCAGTATTGCTTTTTATAAATTCTTATCAATTTCTATACATTCATCACTTCTGAGATTTGGACTGCCTCCTTCGATCGTTGATTTTGACAGGCAATTGATTAAAGAAAATTTTCTAATGTTAGAGCTTTTTGTGAAAGGACGTTTCCAGCATATAAAAAGGCGTTTTCCAGCGTTGAAAAGGGCGTTTCCCTGGTTTTGAAAGGGCGTGGCCCTAAAAAATTTTCCAGGGGGCTCCGCTCCTGGTGCCCGTCTTTCACATGTCCCCCCCCACTTCTTGGCGGCTGGCGCTGCCACTGCTTCATATACAATTTGTCTCTTTTTTATTCTTACTAAAGTACCACACACAACATATTATAATTTATATATTTTTGGTGCACCTTGTATTTCTAGTAATGTTTTTGTTTTGGTCGGCCTTCTTCTTTATCTGATAAACTGTAAACATTAATTCTAACTTGATGACGTAAAGAAACTTAAGATTTACTAAACATCATGTGCTTTTTGTCAGCTACTTGCCACTTTTTTATAAGATTCTAAACTGGTGAAAAATCAATATCCATCATGTAAAAACTAGGTTGTTGTTTTAAAAATTTTTTTTTTGCAAATTTCTTGCAATGTATTATAATGTCAATTCTAAAATGGTTTAAGATCAAAATATTATAAGGAAAAGCTAGATTATTAGTAAAATTTGGTTTGATCCCCATAAAAAAGGTTTTTATTTTTGCATATATGTTCTTGTTTTTGCGCATCTACACCCTTATAGGATTAACTCTAAACATTAATTTTGATCAGTGACGCAAACAAGCACCCAAAGGCAAGATCGTCGGAACAACATCACTTTGTTTTTTGTTAAGTTTCTTAATCACTTTACAAATTATTTCTTTAGCCATCTGGCATATGGCCAGGGGTTTTCATAATTTGATGTTTTGATGTTTTTCCATTCAAAATAATCAACAAAGAAACTAAACTTTAATTGAAATTACTCGTCGCATGTTCGGGCAAGTTTGGTCATTTACATTTTTACAAGAATATGTATATGAACTAGGGCCTACCTAAGGTGGAATGCACTGCAACGCTTTATATTCATATAAAGAACATTACCTAATGTTATCACATCAAATTAGTATTACATTGATATATATAAACCTACACTCTTTTTTATAAGAACCATTTTATAAGAACATGAGCCTCAAATTTGCCAAAACGTAAGAAGAAGCTAAGAACAAACCGAGGCTGATCATTTTTGATTCAATGTGAAAAGGCTGAGAAATAATTACAAAACAAGCAGATTGGCAGCACGCAGATAATGTCAGATGGAAGAACACTCTAGGCTGAAAATAGATCAATATTTAATATTTAAGTAATTGCTTTATAAGCAAGTCAGTACTCGACATGACAAAAAACTTAAGCAATTTCAGTACTGGATAGAAAAATGCTAAGCAATTACAACATCTTAGTTCTGATCAAATTGGCGATGAAAAGTTGTGCTGCAGCTATGAAGAAGTAGGTTACAGTGGATATCAGTACCCCTGCACACTTTTGTATGCAAGATACCATCGACATTTGTTGAATTAGAGCTTGTGAGATAGTATTTTAAGAAACAAATTTCTTAATAAAAAAGCTAAGCAATTGCTAAGCAATTTTGAGTACTCGAATTCGCCCACCAGCTAAGCAACTTTTAGTGCTGAGCTCGAACCGAAATTACTTATAGAAAAATGCGTATATAAGATTAGTATTACGTTGATATATGTAGTTATATGCTATCTGGGAGGTACCCTGCCTAAGCAATCTACAAGCTTCCAGTAGAGGTTTGGTAGGAGTTTCGCATCACTATAGATATAAATGTTAGGTTCTTGCTTTGTTTGATTGCATCAATTTTGACTGAGTTCAGTTTTATTTGCTTTCTTGGGTAAGACAGGGACTGGACGTATTTCCTGCAGGGGCATGGTCGAGCATTGCAGCACACAATACGTCACCATAGTAGTATACACGTATTTCTTTTATAAGTAATTGCTTTATAAGCAAGTCAGTACTCGACATGACAAAAACTGGCAATTCCAGTCCAGTACTGGATAGAGGAATGCTAAGCAATTTGAAAATTTTAGTCAGGGAAAATTCTGGTCAATGAAAATCGTGCAGCTATTGAGAAGTAGGTCATACACTCTTTTTTTTTTATAAGAATATTTAAAATTTTCCTGAGCCTCAAATTTTCCATTGTTTATTCTTAAATTTCCATTGTTCTTTGGCGATTTTGAGCCTCAATATTCTTATAAAATTTGTTCTTATAAAGAAAAAAGAGTGTAGTGGATGTTAGTACTCCGGCACACTTTTGTATGCAAGATACTATTGACAATTATTGTACAATAACTTCTGAGATAGTATTTCAAGAAACAAATCTTCAAGTATAAAAAGCTAAGCAATTGCTAAGCAATTTTGAGTACTCAAATTTACCCTTTAGCCTTTAGCTAAGCAATTTTGAGTACTGAGCTCGAGCTGAAATTACTTTTTAAAAAAAATGCGTGTAAGGTCTTAATGTTTAATAGCTCAAATTCATGAGTGAGAGAGTTTCTCTTTAACGTGCAAGCCTGAATCAAGGGGCATTTCACTCCCTTTCAGATCGTACGAGATTTTTCCAGAACAAAAGGATTTCCAGGGATTCTTAAGGGATTCTTATTAGAAGAATAGGATTTCAGGAAAAGATTTCTTAGGGAGTGAGTTGCCCCTCGACCTGACTAAGGCAAGACCTTGTTTTCAGCGGTGGCATGGAAGCATGTACTACGTCAGTACGTTTAGAAGTATGAGGTACCGTTTGCCTACTTTCTCTCCAGCATTATCTAGTTGCGCAACAGAACTAAAGGAGAATAACTGATTTTGCCCCAACCCATCCCATTGAAACATAAGCGTACCTCCTGTCGAGATTTGAGTTGTTTTTGTCCTTCATAATACTGCATTCTCGTGCAGGCCATTAAGATTGATTATGTTAATAGATAAACAGATAAGTCGCTGATTATGGAAATTGAGGAAGAAAGAGTTTTGTGCCTAAATCTCATAACGGGTTTAGGATTAAGATTATAATTTATTATTTCTTTGCTTGAATGAGTTATTATTTCAGTTTTTGCGTGTGTTGATGACTCACAAGATGTTTTTTTGCTTGGTTTTTGTTTTTGCAATTCTCTGTCGGTTACCCACTGATTCTAAAGGGGAGGGCTCTCAATTACCTTCTGTAACACAAATTTTTTATAAGAAACTGAACAATCTTCAATACTAAGCAACTAAACTTCAGCGGATAGGGTCGAGTCCTTTTTACTGCCTTGCCGGAATGCTTAATTTCTGCTGGTACCAGGTTTCCCTGTGTTCAGCAGAACTGTATAGAAATATGTTAGAAATAGTTACTGCAAAGAAATATAAAAAATGTAGAATGATTCATCACATCAACTAGATGGACTCGTCTCCTTCCCAGCCTTAGCTTCTGTGCTGTATAGCACCTGGTTTCTTACCAAGAGGTCGTGGGCTCGAGTACTATCATCTGCATTACCTCACTGCTAATTCCCTGCTGGTACCAGCCATTCCTTTGTTCATCAGAACCACTCTATACAACCCATGTGCTAAAACACTTGGTTTCTAACCAGGGATTGTGAGTGCGAGCCCTACCCCCTCCTTCGTTATCTTACTGCTTATTCTCAAGTGGTACAAACCGTTCCTGTGTTTAGCAGAACCTCATTAAACAGCACAATCGTTAAAAGGCACTTGGTTTTCAATCAAGAAGTCTTGGGTTCGAGTCCTACCATCTGCATTATCTCACTGTTTATTCTCTGCTGGTACCAGGCTTTCCTGTACTCAGCCAAACTGCTATACAGCAATACAGCACAATCGTTAAGGTACTTGCTTTCTTATCAAGGTGTCATGGGTTCGAGTCCTACTGCCTTCATTATCTCAATACTTATTCTCAAGTGGTACCAGCCGTTCCTGTGTTCAGCAGAACTGCCATGAACAGCACAATCACTAAGGCACTTGGTTTCTAACTAAGGGTTCGAGTCCTACCATCTGCATTTCTTTGAGTTTTTCCAATTCGAAAACAGGTCTGTACCATCTTAATTGATTCAAGTTTCGAGATTGATCTCAAAAGGAATATATATTAATATATTAAATCTTCAGAAAGGAATATTAACTTGTATCTTTGCATCAATGGATATTGTATAGCCTGTCAAAGATTATTAGTACGCATGTCGTACCAAGATTCAACTTTGGCATTTCAGCTCACTCTCGCCGATAATCTCTTTCGCAGTGGCTGTATTGTAGGAGGCCCCCCCATAGTACCCCTGGATAACGGATTCACGCGTCAATTTTTCGTTTATCACGCCATCACGGACCTTAAAACAGAATTTTCACGATCTTTTCCATCTAATTATGCAAGAAAATGTTTTTTTAACGACCAGAACGCGTAACGCAATCACGCACTTGAAAACTCCTTTTCACGGAATAACGACCTCATTTTCAACTAATCACGCTGCACGAAGGATTCTTTGATCACGGATTCGCGAACCGAAAATATCTAAATCACGAAATCACGCCCAGAAATATGCCAAATAACGCTTCACGTACAAATATGGGGGGCCTCTTGTAGAGGGGTTAGTCTCCTCCAGCCAATTGAAGAGAACCAAAGGTAGCCTCTGCCCTTGAATTGCGCAGCATATTATAAACCAAGCTTATGCGGAGGAGACGGCCCTTACCGTTGTGACGTAGACGTGTCTTTTCCTTCTCGAACTGTCTTAAACTCTTGATGAAGCGTGAAGTAAAGCCAAGATTTCACACCAGTTGAAAAGGAAATCACTTGATCAGGCTTGTGTGATTTCAGGTTTTCACGTGCTTAACTGTGTGGAGTGTCGTATCCGTTGTTAGGCGTCTTACCACGTGCAACTTGAAACTTTTGATTTAGGCCCTTTTACTGGCGTACAAGTTTTTGTTTGAATGGACTGTTTTTCATTCAAGTTATAAAATCTCAAGATTCTAAGAGTTCATTCAATGATCGAAAGAGCAAATGCTAAAAGTATAATTGTTAATAAACCTTTTATTTAGACTGTAGATGAAATAGATTCCAATATTCGTATAGAAAAGTGGTTATGTTTATGGTTCTTCGGTTGGTACACATTGTAACGAGCTATTTCTGAGATTGTCGCAGAAAGTTCCTTTAATTCCCTTCAAATAGGAATGAAGTTTCTTTTTTATGGAAGAAACCTCATTCATATTATTGCTGGTATTGTTTTACTAGAAAGACACAGATCTGCGAAGCATACAACTAAGAGAATTTTCTTCCACTGTGCTATTCAACAATTAGTTTGAATTGCAAGGAACAACTGCAGGAGCAATGACAAAAACATAAAGAACAACATAAACATCGATTCCTTGATCTGTTCTTGCATGCAACGACCAAGACATAGGATTCGAAGTATGCAACTAATAGCATTCCCTGCAACTGTGCTATTCAATCATTTAGGATTCTAAGAGCAACAGCAACAACAGCAACAACGACAACCTAGCAACAACAACTGCAACAACAACATAAATGTCAGTTCCTTGTTATGTTCTTCTCACACGTGACTAGCAGCAAGACAAGATGAGTCAAATGCAACTAATAGAATTCCCTGCGACTGTGCCATTTAATTACTTTGAATTCGAACAACAAAAACAGCAACAACAGCAGCAACGACAACAACAACAACATTGATATTAACAGGAACAACAACAGCAACGACAACAACATAAAAGATGAGTCGAAGCATGCAACAGGCAACTAATAGCATTCCCTTTAACTGTGCCTTTCAATTACTTTTGATTCTAGCAACGACAACAACAACGGCAATATCAACGACAACAGCAGCAACAGGAACAACAACAACAACATAAGAGAGGAGTGGAAGCATGTAACTTATAGAACTCCCTACGACTGTGCCATTCAATTATTTAGGATTCTAACAACAGCAACAGTAACAACAACGACAATATCAACGTCAACAACAACAACATTGATATTTATAGCAACAACAACAACAATATCAAGACAACAGCGACAACAACATAAAAGAGGAATGGAAGCATGCAACATGCAACTAATAGAATTCCTTGCAACTGTGCCATTCAATTATTTAGGATTAACTTACATAAGGGTTTTAGAGAAGATAACTCGCTCCAACTGTGTGCTTGACCTGCTCTTGAATGAGATACTGTGCACGTATGGCAAAGGTTTCAATGGCCTATGTCTCCGCCCAGCTCCTTTGCTTCTTCGAGTGTGCTTATAACTCTGACGTCTGAATAAGAGAGACATTTTTCATTTTTAGTGACATGTTTATTTCGTTTGGCACTTTCACTGGAAAGGCCTCGTTTTGTTTCTTTTAGGCCATGCAACTTTGCCAAGGCAGACTTTCTTGCTTGTTTTGATACATATGTTGCACACCTTTGCTGAGAAATCGAAATCAGGTCCCACCCTTGAAATGTGCAAACACTCGATAGTGCGAACGAGGTCGTGCTTGACATGCTATAGCCTGGTCTTGTTTCCAGCAAGCGCACGTATCTCACACTGCAGCACTATACATGCAAATTTTATAAGCAACTGCTTTATAAGCAAGCCAGTACTCGACAAGACAAAAACTTAAGCAATTCTAGTACTGGATAGGGGAATGCTAAGCAATTTGAAATTTTAGTTCTGATCCAATTGGCAATGAAAATCGTGCAGCGGCTATAGAGAAGTAGGTTACAATGGATATAAGCACCCCGTTACACTTTTGTATGGAAGATACCATTGACATATAATTTGTACAACAACTTGTGAGTGTGAGAGAGTATTCTAAGAAACAAATTTTGAAGTAAAAAAGGCTCAGCAATTATGACTACTCAAATTTGCCCTCCAGCTAAGCAATTTTTATTGCTGAGCTTGAGCTGAAATTGCTTACAAAAAAAATGTGTGTAAATTGTGTGAGGCTCTTGTTTGTTTCTTGTGGGGAGTTGGTGAGTTGGTATATTACAAACACCGCTTGTATCGACTTAAGAACCCCTAGGTGGTCCTTTTTTGGACCTTTTAGTAGTAAGTGGTCCTTTATGGTTTTTGCACCCATTCTGTAGTGACGTAGGAGAAGGGAGACCCAGGGGCACTTAACCCTTCACGTTTTATCCAAAATTTATGCTTGCCCCTCTTATGATATGGAAGAACTCCTACTTTTATTTGTTAGCGTTCGACTTTTCTTTTGAAGTTTAGTCGAGAAGAGACGATGAGAGGCAAATCATCTGTTTCTATGCATAATTCACTGCGAAAAAATGCCTTCTAACGCCTGTAACAGAGTTTGCCTCTGTGCTATATTTAGCTTCTATGTTGGGCAGAAACAGAGAGTGTCGCTTCTTTTAATGCTATGACCTGATGCCTCGTCCTATCTCATTTCTATGTCAAACCTTCTCGTGGGAAAGGTTTTAACCTCAATTAAAGTTGGGACATAAATAACTTTGAAATTTTGAAACCGAAGCATCTCAATGATGGATAGCATACGATTGAGGTTTTGTCAGATTGGCGATTTGTTGAAATCCCTGCTTGTTCCTACTGTGATTTGTGCGTTTTTTATAAGAGATTGCAGAGAACACTGATGAGACTGACTTGCCTTGCCTGGTAGAAAGAAGAGGAGGGGGCACTGAAAAAGTGGCACTTTGTAAGAGGGATCAGTCATTACGTATGCTTCTATTTTTCTGTGACGCTTTTAAGACATGGAGCTATATGGAGATATGTCCTTGTGACTGACCTTTATCCTCAAGACTAAACAAATTTACTAATTACATGAGATAGAGATAGATATGCAGTTGTGTAAAATTTGGTAGAAAATTAGAAGGTTCATTCATTAGGTTTGGTAGGAGAACAAGGCTAAAGGAAATGAGGTATAAGTAGTTAGTCCTACTACAAGTTCAGTATGGTGATTTTCCAGTCTGTGTAAGAACGGGATAAGTGTTAATACCCAAACTTCTATCTAGGAATAATTGCCTTTAACATCCCTCTCTATCAAGAACCTCAGAAATAACATTGATCGGTGCCCCTTGTTATTGCTATTCCTTACTGCCTTGCTAATAAAATTGCAGTGTTTTTGCCTGAAGGCATTTTGAATCGAGGATCTAGGGGGTTGGGTCTAGGGTGCCTTTCTCAACCCTTTCAATAAGAACCTCAGAGAAAAACATTTCTTGATCTCCCTTAGTATTCTTACCCCTTAGTGACTGTTATTTCCTGCTGCCTTGCTAATAGAATTGTGTTGTTTTGCCTAAGGGCATTTTAGGTAGAGGGGTAATTGTCTTTTACACCCCTCTCTAACAATAACCTTGGAAACCATTTCTCGGTCTCCCTCAGTTTCCATACCTCTCAGTAATTTTTACTTCTTACTGCCTTGCTAATAAAATTGCAGTGTTTTTGCCTGAAGGCATTTCAAATGGAGGGTCTCAGGTGGTGGTCCCATCTCCTCACACGTGGGATCGAAGCTTGTATTAGGTTAGCACCTCGGTTTCATTTAGACCTCTGGTGAAAGAATTCTTTCTAATTCTTGATTGATTTTCAAGTATTCCTACCTTGATGCCTAGTGATGATTTGACCCTTCGGTTGAACCCATTGCCAGGATCGAACGCAGTGACGTATGTAAGGGCCTATTTTTGGGTTTGGCGAAACCATGAATAATTCGATCGCTGCATCTATTCAGTTACAAGATTATAAATCATATCTTTGGAGTGCTTCTTTGTTTTGGTGAGGTTGGAGTAAGAATGACTTATTACATTATCTCCTGCTCGTATTTGTACTCGTATTTTTGGTGAGTTGTGGAAGTTCACACCTAACAGGCAGGAGGCCTTGAGTTAATGAATTTATCTTGTTTTTAAAATTGCCTGCAGACTGTGTCTTCTCTTTGTACGGCCTAGGCTAAAAATTGTTCATTAAAATGCAGGTCTTACATTAGGTTAATGGCAAAACTTCAGGCAATACCTGATACAAAGAGCATAAAAATGACAAAATCTGATATAGATAAAGGCCGTTCGCAATTCTCTTCTTTAACATAAGGGCCATTATGGATAATCTTTATCATAAATGGATAATCTTTCAATAAAAGGTCCTCTGCACAAGTATATGTGTTCTCTTTGCCTTAAAAACCTTCTCTCTATTTTGCTGTTTCGTCAGTGCTTCTTTACATGTCTATGGTTGGGTTAATGACCAAATTTCAGTCAGTACCTGATCGAAATAGTATGAAAGACTGACCACATCTGCAATCAATTTAGGCCATTTTCAACTTTCATTTGTGCCCAACCTTGGCCACGTAATCCCAACTGATGCGTAGCCCGAGTGGCATATCACTCGAAAAAATCTCGTACACTTTTTGAAAAAATCACACAAAAATAGAAGAAAATCACCTAAATCACAAAAAATCACTGTGATTTTTGAAATCACAAAAATCTCGTACACTTTTTTGTGAGTGATATGCCCCTCGGCGTAGCCAATTTAGGTACTACTACCTATTACCATTAAATTACAATTACGTCATTCCTTATGTTCTAGTTATTAACGATCATTGTTTATTTCTATCAGTTATTCACGATATTTCACGTATTTTTTTATAAGTAACTGCTTTATAAGTAAGTCAGTACTCGACAGTACAAAAACTTGAGCAATTCTATAACTGGTCCGATTCGCAATGAAAACCGTGTAGCAGCTATACACGCTTTTTTTATAAAGAACCTTTTATAAGGAACCCACATGTCGATGGTCGAAAAAATTAAGGAACTTTTACTACTGAAAGGTCAAATCACAAAGGAACTTTATAGTTTTGCATGTATTCATTTGGTGTAGATATGCAACTTCTCTAATGACTATGTAACTAACTTTTACGTTTTATAGGCCTAGCCTAGGCTTATTTTTATTGTAATATGTTTCATGTTTCCTTATCACGAGATTATTGCAAAATGTTGAATTTTAATGCTTTTCTTGCGTCGATACTTATTCCTATCTACTAAGTAATCACCTAAAATCAAGGAACAACTAAGGAACTTTTAGAACTACAAAGTGGTCAAAAGAGGTCTCAAAATAAGGAACTTAAAGAACTAGGCCCTGAGCTAGGTTCTTTATAAAAGCGTGTACGTGTTATCTTCACCTTGTTATCTTCTTGTGCTTTTTCAGGGAACACATAGAAGACGGCATTCGGTGGATAGTGAGATGCGTAAAACGAAACAGCTTGAGACCTCCTCGAGAAAAGGCCATAACCTAAACAGGTCAGTTCTGTGTTGTAAATCTGTCGTCTATTAGGCCTATCTTGCTCGTACTGTATCTAATGGCTCGTTGCTCGATATTGTCTGTTATAATGTGCTTCAATTGACATATTATACCCTATAATTATAGTAACATTAAATCCACAATATAGGTTTTATATACGGAATATCTCGTTTCTTATAAGAAACCGGTTTATAAGAAACCTACTATTAGAAGACCAAAATTTCAAGGAACTTCTAGGGCCAGAGTGCACTTTAGCGTGCAGAGTTTACTTACACAGCAAAAATTGAATTGAATCATTGTAAGGGTTAGGTTTTTGGGTATAGTTTAAAGCTAAGACTTAACGAACTATGCAGAGTTCACTTACACAGCATGAATTTAATTGAATCGTTGTAAGGGGTAGGTATTGGGGTAGGGTTTAGGATCAGTAGAACTACTCCAATCATATTAAGGAACTTTAGAAATTCAGAAACATTAAACATTGGAAAGTAGAACATGAAAAACCATTTTTGCTTAAAAAATTATTAAAACCTGTTACCACATTTGTTCATGTTTTCAATGACTAATAAATATCAATTTTGTCGTACATTACAATCTGAAATATATTGTTATTAATTACTTATATGAAAATAAAAAAACTTTTAAGCAACTTCTAGTGCTAGGAACCAGTGAATGATTAAGAATATTTTAGTATTAGGATTACACGCATTTTTTTATAAGCAATTGCTTTAAGCAAGTCAGTACTCGTCAAGACACAAAACTTATGCAATTCCAGTACTGGATACAGGAATGCTAAGCAATTTGAACATTTTACCTCGGATCCAGTTAGCAATGAAAATCGTGCTGTAGCTATTGAGAAGCTAAGCAATTGCTAAGCAATTTTGAGTTCAAATTTGCCCTCCAGCTAAGCAATTTCTAGTACTACTTATAAAAAAAATGCGTTGGCCGGTTTTTTTTATGAATAGTAACCTGTATTCTTAATCCTGTTGTGTTAGCTCGTTGTTACATCTGTTATAGCGTACATGCTGTAATGATAATTCCTATGTGTTTACCTAATTGTGTAACAATGTATTGTAAAGTTTAAAACTGTTATTTACTGTAAAAAATAAACTAGTTATAACTTCAATAATGTAATGATGATCATAGGTAAGTTCGTTTTGCCTCAACTACCCCTCATTTGCCTTATTACCCTTTCTGTCAATAAGCAACCACGGCTGGAATGACCGAAATAATAAGCAACTCCAGGGTTCGATGAATTAGAATAAGCAACTAAGCCATTAAGCAACTACCCTGAAAGTGCTTAACCTTGACTGATCACACTATTCTTTATTGTTAAAAGAAGCATATTTGGTGTTCGAAGGTTTTTTTCTTTTTTATTTCTTACATGTACACCATCAATTTAAACGGTTTAGGGTACAGGTAAATGGCTATATTTCGTTTGTTTTTCAAAACTCAAGCAACTCTTAAGCAGCTTTGAGGGTTGAAAATCCAAAATGTTTAAGCAACTTTCAGGGCTGGAACCAAAAGCCCAGTCTCCTATTGATAAAAAGTGCACTGGTAGCAGCGTTCGGCACCCACATTCCAGAGATTTTGCACCCCTGTGAAAGTTTCTTACAATATTTCTGCTCAAGAATATCATTTTTAAGTGCCCCTTAAGCCTCTGCCCCCTTGAGTTTCCCTCTGGATCTCCCCCTGCTTCAAGCACAAAATTTGTGTAATTTGATTTATGGGCTTGATTAAATCCCACATTTCAGGACCTCAGTTATGAGGAAAAAGTGTCAGCCATTGTGTCAACAGTTCGAGATGAGCCAGCCCTTCCCATGTAAATTCTGTGTTCCGGATAACACTCTTTTTTTTATAAGAACAATTTTATAAGATCACCAGCTTCAAATTTGGCCAAAACCTAAGAACAAGCTAAGAACAAACCGAAGCTGACCATTTTTGGCTCAATATGAAAATTGTATGATATAACCATAAGACTGAGAAATGATTACAAAACAAGCAGATAATGTCAGATGGTCAAGAGAGTCTAACTTTGTAACAATTAACACTAATGATAGCAAAAAAGGCTTCTTAACCATTGTAAAAGTAAGAACAATTTAAGAACATTTCAGGCTGAAAATAGAGGAATATTTATGAACAGCCAGCTTCAAATCAATTCCACTGGTTCTTATAAAAAAATAGTGTAAGCTGAGAACCTCCTGCCTGGATAAACCGATAGATCGAGTTTTCCGCCATTCCTAAATTTTCTGGAATTAATTCCTTGGAATGGGTTCAATCCCACTTAAGATTCAGTCACTTATCGAGTAGTTATGTCGCCATTTTGAAATGACTCACCCAATCCCAAAGCTTTTGCTATTAGCTTCTAAAGTCGAAGTCGTTCTCTTTCAATTTCATTCATCATAATCATCATCATCTCATTCGTTACACGTTTTTTATAAGGAACTCGTGATAAGAACCCCAGACCATCGAATGGCTAGAGATTTAAGAAACTCTAGTACTGGAAGGATATCTGCTAAGAAACTTCTATTCAGACTTATTCTGTGAATGTGGCCTGTGTAAAAAGCCGTCATAGTAGATCTAGAAGATCTTCAACTTAAGCTCTGTTCATCATGGTTTTTCTTACTCGTCTATCTGTAACAGGGCCTCTAACTATTTCCTAAGGCTCTTGCAATCTTGTGGCCCTGGGAGAACCTTTTTCCTCATATCATGGTAGATCTAGACTATTTTGAAGTTTAGCTCTGTTCATGGTGGCTTTTCTTATCTTCGTCTCCGCGTCTCGTCTATCTGTAGCAGGGCTTCTGACCTCTTGTAAAGGCTCTTGCGGCCCATATTGACGGTGGTCAAATATCAGAGCTGCTCTTTTCTGCTATTTTATCAGTATAAAGGGTTGAATGTGTTTTATTTGTGTTTTAATTGAAGAGATAAGAGTTTGCTTGCTTAATCTGTTTCAACCCAAATACATGACCAGTATTACTCAGATGATGTAACACCTCGCCAATTTTGATCAATCTGGACTCAAACTCGAATTTTATGGCAAATCAAATTAATTATAATTGCAAATGCGAGTGTTGTGGGGTGCATCTAAAAACGAGCTGCTTTGCTGCTAAGGATTCTGGATTTAGGTTCAAAACCAACATCATTGGACTCAATTTTGGGGGTAGTATCTTGTGGACCGTCGTATGCAGACAACATTCGGAAAATCGGAATTTGGATTAAGAAACTTTTTGTTAATCAAGGTGAAAGCTAAGAAACTCTTGTAAACACCTTTCTTTTTATAAGCACAATTTTATAGAAATATGAGCCTAAAATTTTGACAAACTCTAAGAACAAGCTAAGCACAAACTGAAGCTGACTTTTTTAGCTCAATATAATAGTTCTAAGAAATAACTATAATAATAATAATAATAATAATAATAATAATAAGCAGACCTACAGCATACTGGTATGTCCGACTGGTCAAGGAGTCAAAATTTGCAACAATTACAACAAATGATAGCAAATTGACAGGCTTCCAAATCTTTTTAAGAGCAAGAAAAATATGAGGACATTTCAACCTGAAAATAGAGGAATATTCAAGAACAGCCAATTTCACTAGTTCTTATGAAAAAGGGCGTACAAAGATTTAGCCTATAGTTCCTTATATACATATATGTAAAGCCAGATAGGCTTATTTCACGCAACAGCCATTGCGGCTTTAAACGAAAGCTTATAAACCTAGCCTCGTTTTAAGGCATTTCAATTCAAGCGAGGCTAAAACTGCAAGCTTTTTTTAACTGCAATGGCTGCTGCAAGGAAGAGGTCTATTGGGTTGAGCAGCCTTGCCAGCCGAAACCGAGGGCCAGAAGCTACGGCTGTGGCTTCGCTCGGATATCGTGTGTAGCGATGTTCTTAAACCGTTAGGCTTAAAATAGAATCCCCAACCACAAAAGCGCTGATCCTGCTGTGGTTTGATTGACAGCAGGCTTCAGCCGTGATGAGAGACGCGTTCATGAACTGCGCTTTGCTGATGGAAGTAGTTCAAGATGGCCGCGGGGATTACTATCGATGTATTTATGGTAAAGTTTGGTTTCAGGATTTTAGGGTTAAATTTCTCTCGTTTGACAAAAACTGCTCAAATCAATTGAAGATTTCAGATTTATGAGTTGGAGCTAGACTTGTTGCACGGCTGTACCCTACCTATCCTAACCCTATTACCCAAACCTGTATACCCAATCCTTATGTACTCAACCTCAAGTAATATATCCCATTAATCCTATATACCCTAACCCTACAAATCCATAATCTATATACCCAAGCTTTGACTACCCAAGTCATCTATATACTCACCTTTAATGCATGCCCCAACTCTACATACGTAGTTGATAGTTGATGATAGTTGATCGTTGATATGCACATACGCTTACTATCTTCGCAAGGTATGGGTTTATATGCTAAGCACAAAGGGCCCACTGAATAGGTGAACTAATCGAGCAGTGCAACCCTGGTCCTTCCTCTCGATGTGACCACACCTTGTGATTCCTTTTCCCTTTTTGCCTGGAATTACAGAGAGCTGGTTAATTCTCTCCTCGCACTTTGTGGCAGGTCTGAAGGTGGTTTCGAACCCGGGACCCTTTGAACAAGGGTCAAGTGATCTAACCACTTGGTCATCCCCGCCCATAACCTACATAATCTAAATACACCATGTTTCTATATACCCTAACCCTATATATTCCCCTAACCTTTTATAACCTAGCCCTATACACCCTTAACCTCTATACCCTAATCCTATATCCCTATATACCCTAACCTTTATTCTATATATACCCTTACCCTATTACCCTAACCCTACATAGCATGTCCCTATATGCCCTAACCCTAATTCTATATATACCCTTACTTTATTACCCTAGCCCTACATATCCTAACCCTATACACCCTAACCTTATTTACCGGGTATTTACCCTAACCCTGCATACCCTAACCCTATAAACGCTATACCTTAATATCCACTCGGTTATGGGCCTACTAGGTGAGTTATGTTTGGCATGATTCAATTTTGCTCAGCTACGAAAAGGGCCTCTAGGCTCTCAGCCCGGTGAACTTTATAGTTGTAATGTGTATGATGAAAAATCAAATAGGCTGTGGTAATGAAAGGTGGTTGGACTAACTGAAAGAAAGCAGAAATCTAAATTTGGAGATGACAAGGCTAAAAATATCCCATTCTTGACTGTTATGAAACAGCAGGGTTTATACATCGGCAAACATGGCTTGATCCGTGAAACAAGCTCAAAGGAACAAACGGAAAACCCATCCGATCTCCAAGTAATCTACACCGCAGACCGCTGATTGGTTCATTCGCTGATAACTTTTAAGTTACATAACAAATGTGCCATAACGAGTTAGAGGAAGAAATTTCCTGTGTGACTGTCTTGCCCACGCTCATCGAAGCGGAATACTTCTCAAAATTGCAAGAACCAGTAAATTTGATTTGAAGCTGGCTGTTCTGAAATATTCCTCTATTTTCAGCCTGAAATGTTCTTAAGTTGTTCTCATTTTATAATGATTTGGAAGCCTGTTTTAACTCGTGTGTTACTACAAGTTGTGTTAATTGGTTCAAATGTGGACTCTCTTGACCATCTGATATATCTGTGTGCTTTCAATCTGCTTGTTTTGTAATTATTTGTCTGCCTCATGGTTATTTCATATAGTTCTTATATTGACCTTAGATTTGTCAGCCTCGGTTGGTTCTTAGCTTGTTCCTAAGTTTTGGCAAAATTTGAGGCTCTTGTTCTTATAGAATTGTTCTTATAAAAAAAAGGGTGTAAACTGTTTCTTGCAGTTATAAAATTCCTGATTTAAGCTGCTTCTTGCTTTTGTTATCATGTGTCTTCTTTCTTTAGTTCTCGTATTTTAGTGTATTCTTGTTTTGTTTTGGCCACCAAGCTTGTAAAAGTAGTGCGTTATGCCATTTATTATTATTATTATTATTATTATTATTGTTATATATATGTTTCTTCTTTCTTTCTTATGGTCTTAATTGCACTAGATTTAGACTCTCTTGATCATTTGCAGTCTCATGGTTATTTCATAAATGTCTTATATTTAGCTAAAAATGCTCAGCCTCGGTTTGTTCTAACCTTGCTCTAACCGAGATTCCTTAGTTCTCGAGATTCTTGTAACCAGACATTGTAGGAGTCTGGTACCTAGAGTTCTATGCTTGCTGCACAGTAGTTGTGATTGGCTGAATTTTGCCCAAAGAAGACCGGAGGGTGAAACAGGAGCCTAGACCCCTTCAAAATATCTCTCCTCCATCTCTCCTCGTGAAAAAAATACAGTTTTTCCTTTCCCTAACGGAATTTATAAAGTTTCTCTCTCCTTATAAATTCTCCTTTCCTTCTCCTCATAAAACGTAGGAAATTCTATCTTCGTACTACCTCCATCCTAGGTATTTTTCTTCGACGACCCAATCATTGTTGGAGAACTATAGCATTACTAGGCAAGAAACTGAGAAGAGTTGATTACAGCAAGTGTTTGGGGGCAAATCCCCCCTTCTTCCACGGACCTATTCTTTCCCTTATCCAGTCATAAGAGTCCTTTGCTGTTTTTATGACAATAACAAGGTACTGCAACAAATAAGAAAATACGAAATTGGATTGATTTATCAAATTAGGGGCCTTTCCCGGTCTTTGGCCTATGTATTCTTGTTACTGTTATACTTAATTTCTTTTATTTTTAATTTAACGGCCCAAGCATCATAAGCATTGCTTTACTTGGGTCGTTTAGAAAACAATATTTTGTAACCCTGTATTAGGGTGGTATGATATGAATAAAATTTAATTGAATTGAATTGAATTTGGCCCTAGGCCCCACTCTGTCTTCTTTCCCTGGCTACGTACTTCTAGCTAAAGAGGTTTCGTGAGCATCTTTTGGAGATAACGAGCATTTGAGCGATTAGACAGTGCTTGCATTTATAAAAGGCCAACAATACGTGTTAGCCTCAGGCCAACATTTTTTCATCAATGGCCCTTTCTGGCAAAAAGCAAGGGTCAACATTTGCACAACGGGTTTGCCTTGAACGTGTTTTCGTGTGTTTTGTGTTCATTTCGTTTTTATCAGATTTCAAAATTGGCTTTCATTGATGGATGGAACAGTTGTTTGATTCGGCAATGTCGATGGTTTCGAGAGGTCAGGGGTGAGATATGTCCAGTGGGGTCTTGAAGAGGGGTACTCATCCCAATTCCTAGGACTGAAGTAATCAAAAATCCTAATCCTAACGAGGAAAATACAAACATTCCAAATATCATGAAAAGCCCTCAACAATGGCCTTGACTTGTGGCGAAGGAAGGATAAAGATATAAACAAGATATGTACTATAATGCCTGTAAGAATTACTTGGAACACCTGACAAAAATCATTGAGTTTTTTAGGAGAAAGATCAACACAAGCTTCAGTATCCCCCTTCCCTCCTTGTCAAGAATTCAGAGTGTACTCGCTAGTATTCAGACTCTTTACATTAGTTAATCTTTATTAGTTACCAGACTTCTTAAGTATTTAATCCCGTTTCCTTTCTTTTCTCAGTTCTCATTCTTCTCATTCGTTATATTCGACTCATACGATTTACCCGCTAGAATGGCTCGTACCTACACGTCAATGGTCTGTCAGACTACGTTAACCCAATGCAATGTATATAGGTTTAAAGTTATGATAATACGAGACCCCAATAAACCAAGTATATAGAATTCTGATAGAGTAGTAGTTGAGAAATAAACCAAGCTTTTTATCCGTTTCGATATAATCTTCATCAGTTAACTACTGTAACAATTATTTGGGGACTTACTTGAAAAACTACTTAAAAACTTAAAAGGTTTTTAAGTAAATCCCCTAATCATTGTAATGGTAGTTTACTGATTAATATCATATCGAAGCGTTTAGAAAGCATTGTTTATTGGTTTATAATTATGTACATATTTGAAGCATAACTCTCGCGTCTTGTACTCCACTCTCCTCCCCATCATAAACAAGGTTGCAATCTTAGGTTGAATGGTTGGTTTTTGGAATGCGACCTCTTTATTTAACCAAAAGTGACATTTTCAGTCACAAATCATTACTAACAGTAGTGCAGCAGCATCTACATAACATTAGCCTAAAATGGTAGCTTTTGGCTCAAGGTACACCAGAGTGCTCAAGAAGTTGCAAGAACAACGAGAAAAATATTAGATAGCTAACATCGTATTGTCCACTTGTAGCTGGCTGTTCAAACCTGAAGCTGGCTCTTCACACAAAGGCTACCATTAGTTTCGATAGTGGATCGAAAAATCAATCAATGTATCATTCTCGATTTTCAAGACATCTAATGCCCAAGTTTATGAGTTGCTGCACAGCTAGTGTGGTGATGACTGGGAGAGTGCACTGGGTCTTCTTATCACATACAAACATTGCCCTATGGGCCTATGCATACAACCAGCCTGACTAATTGAACTATGCTAAAGTTAACACATACACATTCCTTCACCTTTTGTCAAACACATCCATATTTTGTTAGCTATCTCATAAGACGAATATTTGTACAGTATGAACTGTCTTGAATCAAAAAACTGTTTATGTGCAACCAATAACAACGAGATGAAAGGGCAGAGAGGTCAAGTAGTGTACGGACAAACCCTTGCGAAGGGACAATATTTACAGAGTATGGGTTGGCTCTTTCCTGTCACTTTTCGATACATTATGACAGGAAATAAGTTCTTGAAATCGCTTGTAATGTCAATTGTACTAGTGCGTTGCACAGATGTTGCTCTCCTGTTTTTATCTTGGCAGCAATTTATGTGGGGGTTGTGACGGCGATGGGCGATATTGCATGGACGAAGGCAGGGACTTGACTAGCTCAGCGGGCCTTGGTACGACAGTGACGGGGACAATCCGTGTGATGATGACATTGAAGATGGCAAGGGCGATTGTGATGTGGACCAAGGATGTTTCCTGGTGTGCCAAAGAATAAGGGGGTTTCTCGTGTACCAAAGACGTTGGCTCATAGACAATTACCCCAGTCAAGTAGTTAATTTAGAACCCCCTGACGTAGTCCAGCGAAAAAAAGTTTAACAATGACGTCATTGATTACGTTATCACTTGCAGACCCCCACTGAATCATGCCCCACCCGGAGCCGCACCTTACCCGTCAAATTCTCAGCCCCGACTCCTCCATCCAGCCCCTTATAAACAAAAAACCGTTTTGTAAGGTGGAGGTCTGCAAGTGATCTTTTAATCGGTGACGTCACTTCGTTCTGGAAAACGAGCCTGAATATTCAAATCACTTCTATCTCGTGAACCAAGGAAACTCCTTGTGATGGAAATGGGGGTACTGACCACGATGAGATCGATGATTATGGCGAAAAATATGTTGTCGAGGACGAAGAGTTTTCAAACTATTTTCCCTCAATGCTTATCGTTGTCTTAGAATTTACAAAGGATCCTGGGATAGTACTTCCCAGACTCCTAGTTTGCGGTAATGGACAAATTTGCATAAATCCAAGATGGCATACCTAATTCGAAAGTCTTTCATTACAACCCTCCCATTCTAGGTTCAGCACAGCAAGACTAAGCGACCATGTCGTTAGCAGAAGGTCAGGAAGGGGTGAATGGGGAACTGGGATTTGCTTTTTTTATTAATTGGGAAAATGGGATTAGATTTTTAGGACTGGGATTTGGGAATGAAAAAGTAAATTTGGATTGGAATGGTTATTAAACCCGTCAATATTTAGAATTTCTCTATTCTGATTTTTGATTATATCAATACTGAGAATCGAGATACGACACCCTCCCCCCTCCCCACCCCTGTGAACCCTCTTAGCGCAATATCTTGCAGCAAGCCGGTGGTTTTCAGGTTCTTACCACTGAACCCGCTTTTGAGAGGTCATGGAGATTTGGAACTGTATTTTTTTGTTTACTGTTCTGGGATGGCTCTTTCCCACCACTTTTCGATACATTGTGAAAGGAAATAAGTTCTTGAAATCGCTTGAAATGTCAATCGTCCACGTACGACGTTTCACAGGTGTTGCTCTCCTGTTTCCATTTCAGCTAGCATTACATGCTTTTTTTTATAAGGAACCTAGCTCAGGGCCTAGTTCTTTAAGTTCCTTATTTTGAGACCTCTTTTGACCACTTTTTAGTTCTAAAAGTTCCTTAGTAGTTCCTTGATTTTAAGTGATTACTTAATAGATAGGAATAAGTATCGACGCAAGAAAAGCATTAGAATTCAACATTTTGCAATAAACTCGTGATAGGGAACATGAAACATATTATAACACAAAGAAGCTTAGGCTAGGCCTATAAAACGTAAAAGTTAGTTACATAGTCATTAGAGAAGTTGCATATCTACACCAAATGAATATATAAAAAAATTATAAAGTTCCTTAGTGATTTGACCTTTAGTAGTAAAAGTCCCTTAAGTTTCTCGACCTTCGACATGTAGGTTCCTTATAAAAGTTTCTTTATAAAAAAAGAGCGTGTACACAAACATTGTGAAACAGTTGTCATATAAAATACAAATAAGGAATATCTCAAAGGTTACTGTCCCCCTGCCCCTTTGCTGTGTAAGACCATGAAGAAATGTGATTTGTTAGAAACGGTAAAGATGATTTCAAGAGAGCCAAGGAAGAAGTAAATTGGGAACTAGGATTTGCCTTTTTATTAACTAGGAAACTCGAATTTGAAAAGTAATTTGGATGGTTAAACACGCCAATATTGTGAATTTCTTTATTTCCCTCATTGGGATTGGGATTTTTGATTGTTTCATTGCTGGGCATTGGGATCAGTACCCCTTTTGAGGACCCTCTTATCTTTTAACGAAGATAGTGTTGATGAGGGCGTTGCTGTCGATGATTAACCTCGAGCTCACGACCTCTGATTTTGCACGTCAACACGCTACAAACTAAGCCATCGAGACACTCCATGTAATCAAGCAGCCCCAAACCACATGAATCACACAATAATAATTTTCTTCTTCTGAATACTCAAACGATATCTTGGATCTGTATTATTTGCTGTATGATGCCCATAGAAAGTGAATAACAATAGGGGGTTTAAAGACCTTTGCAAGCGTTGTGCATGTGGTGGGCACTTTTTAGGCACAATGCATGCATGCCTTGGCAAGCCTGATCGATTCAGACCTCGTGTCAGAGAAGGGTTGGTCGCTCACACCCTACTGGCATTACACTCTTTTTTTTTATAAGAATATCTAATTTTTTTCTGAGCCTCAATATTCTTAATTTTTTGCTATTTTGAGCCTCGGAATATTCTTAAATTATTCTTACGGCAGAAAACACGAGAATAGCAATAAATTGTTGTTATTGTCATAAATGCAAAAACGCACACCTACAGTATTACAAATATGGAGGCTAAAGTAACAGAACAATATCCTTATTTACTGTAAAACAGAGCTCATCGACACTTGCATCAAAATTTAGGTGAGTGTATTAAACCATTCCCGGTAAAAAGCACACCAATTCAGAAGTAAAGAAACACTCACTAAAATTTTTTTCCATAAGATCTGAGCCTCGCAATATTCTTAAAATATTCTTAAATTTCACCGATTTTGGGGCTCATTATTCTTATAAAATGTATTCTTATATAAAAAAAGAGTGTATTGCATTGTATTATATTATTCTGCTCGTCTATTCTGGATGGATTAGGTGTTCTATGCCTTAGGCAGGCAGAGCGGAATACACACTATTTTCATTGTATCATATATATTATTGAGATTTTTTCTCTAAAGAAGTTCTAAAATGGCCATGGAACCTTCTCATGGAGCTAAGACCCGGCAATACTTTACACTCTTTTTTTTTATAAGAACAATTTTGTAAGAACACGAGCCTCAGATTTCGCCTAATCTTATATAAGAACAATTTAAGAAGAAACCGAGGCTGACCATTTCAAGGTCAATATAAGAATTACACGAAATAACCACGAGACTTACAAATAATTAAAAAACAAGTAAATTGACATCACACAGATATATCAGATGGTCAAAGGAGTCCACATTTGAACCAATTAACACAACTGATAGTGAAACAGGCTTCCAAATCAATATGAATTAAGAACAATTTAAGAACATTTCAGCCTGCAAATAGAGGAATATTTAAGAGCAGCCAGCTTCAAGCAGCAATCAAATTTACTGGTTCTTATAAAAAAAAAGAGTGTAAATTCAAAACGTATAAAGATATGTGATGCAATAATGCAAAGATGAGTCATCTTATGCCATGGATGAGTCATTCGATTCAAATAAGGAAGTCTGACTCTTTTGAAAGAAAATATAAACGACAAACAACAGAGGGGTGTTTCTCCTTCTCCGCTGTTTGCAAACGCCCCACCGATCCCGTCTTAAGATAAGTCAGAGCATGCAAGTTTCTTCCTAATCTTTCACCCCAAAGGCAAATTTCTATAGCTCAATGTTTCGTTCGGGTTTGAGCAAACAATAAGGGATTCCCCCAGGCTGGCATGGCAAGTTGTTCATTCAAAGCCTGCTTCTGAAGATCTGACACTTTGAACTACATGTCTTTTTATAAGACACCGGTTTGTAAGAAACCTAGTACTAGAGCCCTAAATATTTAAGAAACTTCTAGAACTACATCGATATCTTTAAGAAACTCCGAAAAAAATAAGCGGCCTTATTGGACCCGAAAGAAATATATCAACAATACATTTTTGCTTGATTTAAGTTTGCTACACGTTTTTATTTAGAGGAAGCCATGATGTTGAGTTTACTTGTATTAGTAGGTGGGTTTCACATTAATACAAGAAATATACAAGGGAAAGTGAAAAATTTGATGTTAAGTGCGTATCTGAAAATAAGAAACTTTTAAGAAACTTTTGGTACTAGAAACAAGTGAAAAATCAAGAAACTTTTAGTACTAGGACCCAAGCCAGATTTCTTATAAAAAAAGTGTACTGTTGATCCCAATGGGCAGTAGCCTGCGCACAGACTTTACTAGGATGCGCAGGAGTGAGGAATACGGTTCTGTAATTAACAACAAGTAACAGAACCGTATTCCTCACTCCTGCGCATCCTAGTAAAGTCTGTGCGCAGGCTAAATGGGCAGCTAATGAGTGAGTTTATTCTGAGTAAATACATTTGGTCTTATCAAGGCTGTTTCTGACACAATATTCGACATGATAGTCACCACTTATCATGACAAGCCTTGCTTAATATCAAAGGCTTGTCATGATAAGTGGTGACTATCTTGTCGAATATTGAGTGAGTTTATGTTTAACTCGAGGCAGTATTTCCAGAAGGAGGTACTAACAGTAGCATACATAAAGTTTTAGTACATGAAGTCATAGTTTGTTTGATGCTCCCATTTGTGAGTTGTTAGTTCATGTTTAACGTACTAGCCCGTCCTAGCCTATGACAAGTTGCAAGAGGCCTTTTTTCCAGAAGGAGCACGCTCTCGGGCTCGCTAGCATGCACTAAACGCTTTTTTCTCATAAGAAACTGTTTAGAATGAGCCTAGAGTAGAGTATAATTTCTTGTGAAATACGATGGATTCTTTTGTTCTACTGTTTCCTGTAACAATAGAGAACAATAGAAAAAGGAACTTTTAGTACTAGGCCTTGAGGTAGGGTCATTATGAAATAAAAAGTGTGTAAATCATCTCTACCACTATGTATACATAAATTAGTAAATGATATTAAATACTACAATTTGTGAGTGAGTTCATGTTTAACGTGCTAGTCCACGAAAGGTCAAAAGAGGCCCGTTTTCCAGAATGGGCACGGTACCATGTATGTACTACATCGCTACATAGTATGAGGTCCTGTTTAATGCTGTCATTGTCATTAGTGCAACATAAATTCACATTTGAGAACGACTGCTCACAAGACAACCCCCAATCTTCCAAGCAGCTGGTTTACAGATGCACCTCACTCAACTTAACCCACTGCACCTACCGGACTTACACGCCTTTTTTTCATAAAGAACCTTTTATAAGAAACCTACATGTCGAAGGTGGAAAAACTTAAGGAACTTTTACTTTTACTAAAGGTCAAATCACTAAGGAACTTTATAATTTTATGATATATTCATTTGGTGTAGATATGCAACTTCTCAAATGACTATGTAACTAACTTTTACGCTTTATGGGCCTAGCCTAAGCTTCTCTGTGTTATGATGTTTCATTTTTCCTTATCACGAGTTTATTGCAAAATGTTGAATTTTCATGCTTTTCTTGCGTCGATACTTATTCCTATCTACTAAGTAAACACTCAAAATTAAGGAACTATTAAAGAACTTTTAGAAGTACATAGTGGTCAAAAGAGGTCTTAAAATAAGGAGCTTAAAGAACTAGGCCCTGAGCTAGTTTCCTTATAAAAAAGCGTGTAAGTCCACCCCTCAAAGCTAAAGGTGCTTGTTATCAACCCTTTTTAATTAAGGGGCTCTGAAAGGGGTATGATCACCCAAGCTTCCACCAATCAATCGAAACGATGAATTCATCAATACCTCAACGATACAGACTTTTTGGTGTCGTTTACAATGTCAGATTTAGGGGGCTGCAGTTAGGGACAATTATTAATATGCCACCGATTTTGCGGACAAAAAGGCTTTTGGAACCGTTTTTATGGAAGTATTATGCCCTTTTGGAGAACTGATTATTGATATCTGTACTAAAGGGTAGTTTTTATCTGCACCTCCATAGCGCCGCTGCTCTGCTCCCGTCTCGTCTGGATCCGCCCTTGCGATGAATAGACGCATTCTTTATCGCAACAGGTCACTCGTAACATCCTAAACATTAACGGCTTTAGGCCATTAGCCTCCACGGGAACCATAGGCCGCCACTCCGTTTTAATCTTTATTTGAAACTAATTACAAAACCTGAATTTTTAAATTTCGATATATCAAATTTCAGCTGAACCAACAGCTCGTAAATCTGATGGTTTTTTATAAAGAAACATTTAAAATGAATTAAGAAACTTCAATGCTTCTCGCTAAGAAACGTCTGTATTCATCATCATCATCATCATTATTATCATCATTATTTTAATTATCATCTTCATCATCATCATACAGCAAATGCACTACCTACATAACTAGGTATGGCAGCTAAGTCACAAACAAATTAGATGAAATTAGAATACCAGCAAAAAGTATAAAATCAACAGAGGATAAAGCGGCAATTATTGCTGAGACACAAATATTTTTTTATTGGTAATTTCAGCTTAAGCTCAGTACTGAAAATTGCTTAGCTGAAGAGCGAAATTGAGTACTCAAAACTGCTTGGCAATAGCTTAAATTTTCCATTAAGAAATTCTTTTCTTAGAATACTATCTCACAAGCTGTTGTACAACAAATGTCGATTGTATCTTGCATACAAATATGTCCTTAAGTTTTTCGACCTTCGACATGCAGGTTGCTTCTAAAAGGTTCTTTATATAAAAAGCGTGTAAAGCTAAATGTTCTTATCAAAAAAACATATGCATATCTCCAAAGTTTCCTTATAAAAACCGAGTAACTAGACTTAATTCCTGCATTTTAGCGGGTTATAAACTGTCATAAGTAAACAAACATAAACTCCAGAATATCTCCGAAATTCCCAACTCGCAAAAATCTATCCAAGTGCTCAAAACGAGGAACACAGCTATAGACTTGACCTGTCAGCACCTCGGCTTTTGATTGGCCCAATTCCGTTGACGTCACACTGTGCGCCCATGCTGTTGACATATAAATCTTTTCAATCAGTGTATTGACATTTCCAGAGCTCGCCGCAAACGAAATTACAAGTTAAAATGACAGCACATTAGCTGGAGCGAGGACGCTAAATTTGTGCTGGTAAATTAATTAGTTTATTCTGCGCTGGGTTTGCTTGAGATCGCAGTGGAATCAACTTTTTCCGCTCAGCTGTACAGATTTTATCTGTGTTGCAGATTTTGGGAAACGTATTTTTTTGAATTTGCTGAAATTTTAGCAGAGTTGATCGTGCGAGCTTTTGGTGGAGCTAAGAGTATTTGGCTGGAGTTATAAATTTTATAGATTGAAGATTTCATAACTCGAGTTGCAAAACTTTTAGAAAATCTAAAGTTGCAGTTTGTGCATTGTGGATTGATCGAATACTGCTCGTTTTTCTAGGTAACACATTTGCATCGAATTACTGAAGGATTTATTTTTCTGCAGTTTACAAGAAGATTTTGCCTGAATTTTAAAAGCATTCATACTCAGAGCATATCATTTGATTTTATGACAAACCTGAAATCGCAGAAATTGCATCTTTGTGTTTGGATACGAAACTGACCAAAATAATCACTCAATCTCCCAAAAGATTTGATGTGGATTTCATTTCTGCAAAGATTGAAGATTTTATCTAATCGAGTTGGATATATCTAGTTGACCTGGTTTTATCTGAAGATTTGATTACTTGGCCTGAGGTTTGTTTATTTGCAAGAAATAATCATGGAGAAGCCCTCTGAATTAATGCTGTTATGTACGCAAACCGCGCCGCAGCTCCGCACGTTGAGATCCGTTCAGTTCGATAACGTCGTCGACGACAACAGCATAAACTTACACCAACACTTGGAATGGATGAGCAGCAGCCCTGCCGCGGATCGCCCAAAAGAATCGACGCGGAAAGAGAAGAAGGAGAAAAATAAAGTTCCTAGGCCCATGAACAGCTTCATGGTTTTCTCGCACCTCGAACGCAAACGGCTGGCTGAGGATAACCCCGAACTTCACAACGCTGATTTGAGCAAGATTTTAGGCCGCAAGTGGAAGACGCTGTCACCGCTTCACCGTCAACCGTACATCGACGAAGCCGAGCGTTTACGCGTGCAACATACGGAGACGTTCCCAGATTACAAATATAAACCAAGACGAAGGAAACACCCGAAGAGAAACACGAAAAAGTTCAGCACGCTCTCGCCTAATGATATCAAATTAAAGATGAGCGTGCAAGACGGGATAATTCCCTCGACAAATCCTCACCCTCTCGAAGTAGGAACGAGATACGTCGTTCAGCGTGGAGATACACAGAGCCCCCACTCCCAGTCGAGTCTAAACGACCCGAAAAGCCCCCATATGCAGCTCTCCCCGGTTTGCTTGAAAATTGAAGCGTCTGACAACGTCGATATACCCCCAACTCCAGGGGACAGTCCGGCTGCAGGTCTAGAAATGCAAGATATCGAACTCAAAATGAACAAAGCTTCCCAGCAGCTTCAAATCTTACCGGAGAACTTAACAACAATGTACAGCTTTCTGCCCCCAACGCCAGAACTTAGCCCCCAAATCACCAACCCTGTCAATCGACCGGTTTTCAGCTTTGATACGAATCCGGCTCAGGAAGTTATGATAAAAACTGAAAATTTATACAACACCGGACTCCTTACCGTTGTAACGTGTGCGGACCAAACTGTTGGTATTACGGACGCCAATGTTCCAACTATTTCGTCGTTTGGAGGGGTTTACCCCATCCCTATCAACGCCCACAGCATCAGCCTGTCTGGTGGAACTAGCATCAGCCTGTCCGGCAAAAGCATACCTTTAGACGAGCCAGTAGTTTCTAAAGCCCAAATGGGAGAGACGTCCGAGCTGTCCGAGCCTCCCACTTCGAAAGTCGAACTTTTTTCGGACGTCGATAGAGATGAGTTCGACCAGTATCTGGGGGAGCCCCTTGAGAAAACCCATCTTTCGAATAGCTTGCGGAATATCATTGCTGAGCTCGATAATTTTGAAGGGAATCAGTAGTTGGAAGATAACTGACTTTGGAATACGAAACTTTCTTGGAACAAAAAAGCGTTCTTGGAAAAACCCTATCTGGAGAAGCCAAACTTTGAGATAGCCCTGAAACTTGTTAGGCCTATCTACAGAACTCTAAAATAGTTTGCATCAAGATTAAATCTTGGAAACTTTCACGAGCAGCCTCATAATTCATAGCCCCAATGCCGAACTCGGAGATGAATTCGAAAAGGAGAAACAAATCTTTGAAAAACTCGTTAATAAAAGCCTAAACTTAAGGCCTATTGCTAAAGTTTTGAAAGAAACCTTGGAGAATGCAAACTTGGCTTTCAATAAGACTTTCAAGATGCTTTTTACTGGAGTTTGCATAATTTCAAAGGAAATTAAATTTTCAATTCGCAAGGTTTATAATCTAACAAGATCAATCTTTATCCAGATCGATTCAAGGAAAGGTTGTTTTTACTGTTGGGAAAAGCCCAAAGCTCCAAAGCATGAATTCGTCCTCGTTTTTGGGAATTTGAGAATATGGCAGTGAAGATTTATTTCCAAACTTTGCTCATTCAGTCGTCCATACTGATAGAAAATCGTATGCAGTCAACATCGGTTCGAGATCATTATAAACTGGTAATATTTTATTGCGTATTTTGGATTTTAAGAACTGGTTTTATCTTAGTGAATTAAGGTCGAGTTAAGATTCCGAATTATTTTCAAAGGGATTTTACTCTTATGTAGGAAACTAAACGTGCTTTTTTATACATTTATACAAAACTGTCTCGGTCATTTAAGAATCGAATCTCAAATACAAGAGTTTATAGAAAACACGTTTTTATGGAAGCTGGGCACTATACTCTCTCTAAGTATCGGGTACCAGATCTCTCTCTTTGATAAGGTTTGTTACCCTAGGGTACTTTTTAAGGAACCGAGGGCTGAAGTTGCCCTTGAATTTTAAGGAGAATCAGGAAGTATAACTTTACTTTTAAAATTGATCATAGAGCACAAGAAAAGATTCGTGAAAAGCTTTCATTGGGATTTGTTAAGAGTCAGGGCGAAACTTTCCAATTAAAATTGTGTTGGAAATAAGGATCTCTCGAAGCTTGACTTAAGAAAGCTGAAGGTTCCTTATAAAAAACTTGCAACTGTGGTATCTCTTATGCAATGACCATTCTACATGGGGGGCTCCCTTCGCTTACTGGTGACAAGCCTTGTCAGAGCCTGGTTGGAACGAACCTCCGGTACATATCCACACTTCCATTCAAAAGTATTGGACTTGTGCCAAAATTATTTCATTTCAACCACGCTATTAGCTTGTGGGCCTAATAGTTTGATCGATTTTACATCCCTATTTTTGTATCAGCCTTTATTTGTTTCGTGCTATGTGTTTGAAGCTACGCGTTTTTTATAAGACAGCATTTTACAAGAAACCCGGTTCTAGACTCCAGTACCAGAGAATAGCCATTAGCCTGCAAACATTTGTCTAGACTGGAATCCTATATGTTTTGAGTCTGCCGTTATTTGTCTAGACAAAAGTGTTACGTGCGCCAAGTCTGCAGCAATTAGTCATTTTTATTTTATAAGCAATTGCTTTATAAGCAAGTCAGTACTCGACATGACAAAAACTTAAGCAATTCCAGTGCTGGATAGAGGAATGCTAAGCAATTTGAAAATTCTAATTCTGTTCCAATCGGTCATGAAAATCGTGCAGCAGCTATAGAGAAGTGGGTTATCGTGGATATTAGTACCCGGGCACACTTTTGTATGCAAGATACCATTGACAATTGTTGAACAACAACTTTTGAGATAGTATTATAAGAAACAAATCTCCAACTATAAAAAGCTAAGCAATTGCTAAGCAATTTCGAGTACTCAAATTTGCCCTCTAGCTAAGCAATTTTGAGTACTGAGCTCGAGCTGAAATTGCTTATAAAAGAAAATGCGTGTAGTCTGGGATTTTTCTTTTCTGAGATTGTCCTATTGCTTGTCCTAGACAGTCCTAGTGCTGCTTAGGCCTACTTATCTTTGTTTAAGTCTTTCAAATTTCCACAAAAATATTGTCCTTACGCAATGAAAATGGTAGAGCTGTGGAGAATAGCATAACTAGGCCAAAACAAGTAAAGTTACAAATGTTGGTAGCCATGTCAGGACGTATTATTTCTCGGATATTGCAACGAATCCTAATATAGCTATCTCTAAGAAATTTCATGATTAGGCCTATTCTGATGTAACTGTCCTAGTAACCAGTCTCTCAGTCTAAGAAATCATAGCCCATACACGTTTTTTTTTATAAGAAACAGGTTTATAAGAAACCTAGTACTAGAGCCCCAAAAATTTAAGAAACTTTTAGAACTACATCAATATCTTTAAGAAACTCCAAAATAAAATAATGGGACTTTCTGAGGCGGAAAGTAACATGTCAACAATACATTTTTGCTTGATTTAAGTTTGCTACACGTTTTTATTTAAAGGAACATAGCATCTTGAGTCTACTTGTGTTAGTAGGTGGGTTTCGCTTTAATACAAGAAATATACGAGGGAAAGTGCAAAATTTGATGTTAAGTGCGTATCTAAAAATAAGAAACTTTTAAGAAACTTTTAGTACTAGAAACTGGTGAAAAATTAAGAAACTTTTAGTACTAGGACCCAAGCTAGGTTTCTTATAAAAAAAACGTGTAGTTCCAACTACCCGGCCAACAAGCAACTAAGTAGTATTTCATAAAGTACTGCAAGATGCTGCATATAAGAAACCAATTTTCAATTCCAGGCCTGATAATATTTCTTGTTTGGAGCTTCCTTTTTTAGAATCAGGGTTCCTTTTTCCTTTTTCAAGGAACAGTAAAGTGTTCATTTGAGAAAACTTTAGCTCCATTGAAAAACTGATTTATTATGTAAGTCGACGAAGCTCTAAATTAGAGTTTTTGTAATAAATTAACTTCTGAGTTACTGTAATTTAACGTTTGTTAAAAGTTCAGATAAAAAAGTTTTGTTTAGTTTTATATTTGTCAAGAAGATGTTTTTATGATAAAAATATTTTTGCGTTTTTCTTCTTGTTTCTTAACCACGCAGTCCAAATAAAACCACGAACTATTAAAACATTTACTCATCCATGGTGTGGGTACATTGTATTAGCCAGATCAAGGACCCTAGGGAACGGACCCTTGGATTACCACATCATTATATTATATAAATTGAGGCTCTAGTGGGATTTTCGCACTCATTTGTGTTAAGAAAATCTTGATATTGAAAAAACTTCCCCCATTACACAATTAAGGGGCAGATACGCTTCATTGAGTGATTTACCCCTCGCATTAGAAAACCAGGATGATTAAAAGTGAGGCAGGGTCGTACGATCAATTGATCGAGGTAAGGGTAACTGCGCACTGCGGAGGTAGCACCCAAAGTGGTTGTTGTTTCCCTACAGTTCTGGATATTCTTCACAACCACAAAACTGATTGTAAGCCTCCACAGTACTGATAGTTTCCTTCCACAATACTGATGATATCTCCCTACAGTACTGATAGATTCCTCCTCAGTGCTTATAATATCCCCGTAGTACTGACGGTATCCTTTCACAGTACTGGATATCCTTCAATGTACTAATGTATCCCCTACAGTACGCAGCATCCTTTAATGGGCTGGTGGTATCTGCCACAGTAAACATCCGCTACAGTACTCCACATCCGCTCCCAAGGTTTTAATCTCAAATCAATTCCACTAGTCCTCGTTCCGGACTTTCCAGGTGAATTTATCCAAGTGGAAAGGAACGAGATTGGCTTATTGACCTTTCGCTGGAGGAGAGTTATATATGGACTGAGGATTAGCCCGTATCTTTCTGGTTAGGTAAGGGTTAATCTTTGCACGGCCTAACCCACAGATATTTTCAGACGTCATTAGTCCTGAACAGAAACCATCAAACCGTTATCTTTGATCTTCTTCTCTCGTAATATGGGCGTTTAAGTGTCCGTGTCAAATTAACGCGCGGATCTCATCATTTTCGAGCTCCTTTCAGTATCAAACAACGCGAGTTTCACCAATGAATGACTGTTCATAATCGCTTGAGACATCGATAAGGGGCAAAACAAGAAATTTTAGAGGGCAGAGTGGTTTTAGCCATAGAACGGCGAAGGGAAGTGCTCCAGTGGGGGGTCAAGAGGCTTAGCCCAGCCAGACAAAAATGGATCAGATTAGTTTTTTCGAAATGTCAGGGGTAATAACACCCCACAAGCCCCACCCCTTCGATGTGAACCTGTCGATATATGGGTGTCAGTATTTCAAATTGAGACGAAAATGCTGTTGCTGTTGTTTTGCTGCCTGTTTAGTCTAGTTAGTTATTGTTAATAGCTGCATGGTCAATGATATTTGAAGGGGTGCTAGACTTCCACTAATTGGGTACAAATAGCCATCTATGTCAGTGAGGGGGGGCACCTGCCCCTAGCCGCACCTCCTGAATCCACCAATGAAAGTCGTAAGCCAAGGCCCTGGGGACCTTATTGGTAATTTTCTCCCTTTGAGCGGCTGCACGTGTAGCCCATATATAATCATTTTTCTCTTAATTTTTTTTAATCCAGACATGCTACACAATATTATGGAACGTTATCTTACACAACTACAAAGAAATAATCTAAATAACATCTACGTTGAAATAAAAAATTGAAACCATGCAGTTTACGTTGTTAGCACTAACAACAAAGCAAAGATAGCTCATGCGATCACGTCAAGTTTCAAAGTTGCTATTTCGGGCCTCAAAAGCTTCCCTCGCGTATTTGGCAACAGCTTGAACAAGCTTTATATTTTCTGTTGAGAGGAGGTGTATGTATAAACTTTTGTTTCGCGCTCATTGTAGCAAATCCTCCTCATATACTATCCAAAAATAAGACGATGCAAGACCGTACCCATAACTTAATAAGATCTGATAACACAATAAAACTCAAAAGGTAACTATCGTCTATCTGCGTTAACCCCCGGCAAGGCAAGCGAAGAATACGGTTAAAGTAGATCGTCGCATTTCGCTAAATAACGAGCTTTATCCACTGATCTTCTAGTTAATAAGATAACGGAAATTAAACTTAAGGTCTTAAACAAGAACAGCCTTTGTTGAATATCACACATGTGTCTTACTTTATCGATCGAGTTTGAATTTAGTCCCCAGGCAGTTTTCTCGGATAACAACAAGCTTTCTCTAATGGAATCCGTGTTCAATTTCTCTACTGGTAGCAGGTTAGGCTTATTACAAGAAATGAAGTTTATCACTATTGATAAATTTGCTGGATGCTCGATACTACTTTGATCAGTTTGAGCAATCTCTTACTGGTGTTAGCCTCGTTTTCATGATCGAATTGAATGGACCCCTTTCGCAATGACGTAAAAAGTGTTTGAAAGTTAGGGAAGAGATGTGATTCCCTGCTGAGCAAGAATTATTCATCATATCATTATGCTAAAAGTACAACTACAAAACAAATCTATGCGTTGCTAAGAGTAATGCATGTTTTCGAGATTTGG
The DNA here is from genome assembly GCA_963924455.1 of Pelagia noctiluca. Taxonomy (NCBI): domain Eukaryota; kingdom Metazoa; phylum Cnidaria; class Scyphozoa; order Semaeostomeae; family Pelagiidae; genus Pelagia; species Pelagia noctiluca. The sequence goes on from OZ004335.1 coordinate 2,141,147, forward strand.
ATCCACATGATATCGAGGATAGTGATGTTCCTAGATGTATTTCAAAAGAATTGACGTCATTGTGAAGGTGGTCTATTGCCCAAATTTGACCAGTATTTTATGCCAATGATCACAATAGATTTATCATCACTTCTCCGCTCTAGCTTAGCTACGTAGCAGATTACCAATCTTCCAACCCAGACCTCTTGTCTCACGAATGGGTGACTAAGAGATTCTGATGGGCTCAAAACTACCGTATGACTTATTATTAGGGTTGTCTTTAGGGCAGCCTTTTTGAATTCAGGAACTTCTGAACACAAATGGGGGCGTTGAACATACTGGGATCTCATACACTACTATACACTCTCTTTTTTCTATAACAACAATTTCATAAGAGGACGAGCTTCAAATTTTTGCAAAATCTAAGAACAAGCTAAGAACAAACTGAAGCTGGCCATATTGTGCTCAATATAGGAATTATAGAAAATAACCTTAAGACTGAGAAATAATTAAAAAACAAGCAGAATGCATTAAGAAAGAAAGAAATATTTAAGGACAGCCAGCTACAAACCAATTTTACTTGTTCTTATGAAAAAAGAGTTGTATGATGTGATGTGAAGGCTTCATAAACACACTAGTAAATCTTAATACAATATGTATCGACGTAGTGTATGCTTCCGTGCCCCTACTAGAAATGAGGCTTCTTGTGGCTTTTCGTAGGTGTTATATCCTTGAGGGTCTAAGCTAAGGGCCCATTTACACTGCAGCAAAAGTAAGCATTTGAGTGCAATTAAGAGATTAAGCCTTTTCCGGCCAAGTGTACATGGTCATTTTGGGCAATTTTGCTTGTCTTGAAATTTCGAGCGCCATCAAAGAAGCCGCATAAGCAAAACGGTCATGGTCCTGAGGTGCTCGAAAACTTAAGAAGTTCTCGTTTCTATTGTTCACAAATCCCTCTGTGGTTTAATATTGTCCAGCTTTAACCAATCTGTAATTTTATACCGGAGCACACTATTTTCAATTCGACAGCGATGATGTTTTTACTCTTTGAAGCAAATAGGCAACAGAGGCATCGAACTTTTGCCTTTCATTCAAAGGCTTCGAAATGTCAGGATGCAATTAAGACCTGTGGAATATTTCCTGCTGATCTATCGAAGCATGGAGGCTTAGGTGTTATAGAAGGCAAAGAACAGAGTTTCTTCAATTTCGTAATTCAGATCGCGATACAGATCTGAGTACTGTCCAAAATTTTGAAGAAAGACATCCAGAAGGTTGGCATCATGCAATGATACATAAAGTACCCCTAAAGTTTATACTCCATAAAACTGTAGGGAGCTACGCAGCTAAGGAGGCTGAAGCATTTAGGGAAAGGGGGTCAAATCAAAAGCGCACAGTCTTGTGAGAAGGGTGAACATGATTGATATACTGCGTATGTGTTCTATAGATGCCTCCTTGTATAAACCTTAAAACGTAGATAGAGAGAAGCTTTCAAAATTCAAATTGATTGTTGTTTACAAGATGTCTGAAATAGGCCTTGCAACATCAAACTCGAATAGGTACATTCTAGAATTACTTACAGCACGAGGTGTAAATCAAAAATTTACATTTGTGGTTTGATAATAATTTTGGCATACTTTTTCAAAACAAGCCGGAAACAAGAACTTGTAGTTGGGCAAGCTTGCTAAGTACTTTTTCGAGCACCAGTGTACATCGCCCCTAAGATATGTCTGAGAAGATTCGAAGAGAGAAAACACGCATGGCCATTTTAGAGCAGAACGCACACTTCCCAACAATCCTACAATCCTTTAAATCATTAACAACAACAACAACAATTACGGTCCTCCGCAGCGTCCATACATAATATAACATAATGAATATAAATTCTTCTTTATTACAGTAGGCTACATGCATTTTTTTCTATAAGCAATTTCAGCTCGAGCTCAGTACTGAAAATTTCTTAGCTGAAGGGAAAATTTGAGAACTCAAAATTGCTTAGCAATTGCTCAGCTTATTTAACTTGAAAATCTGTTTCTTAGAATACTATCTCACAAGTTGTTGTGTATCAAATTTCAATGGTATCTTGCATTCAAAAGTTAGTCAGGGTACTAATATACACTGTAATCTACTTCTCTAAAGCTGCTGCACGATTTTCATCGCTAATTGGATATCAACTAAAACTAACATTGCTTAGCATTCCTCTATCCAGAATTGCTTAAGTTTTTGTCTTGTCGAGTACTGGCTTACTTATAAAGTAGTTGCTTATAAAAATACGTGTAGCACGTTAAAGAGAAACTCTCTCCCAAATGGAAGCATTAAATATGCTGGGATCTCATTTAGCTACTACAATGTGTAGTGATGTAGTGGATGCTTCCGTACCGTTTCCTTCCTTGAAATGAGGCTTCTTGTGGCCTTTCTTAGGCTAGCAGGTTAAACATGAAATAACTCACTCGTTCCCTCATTAAACATACTTGGTTCTCATTCCACTATATGTAGTGTTGTAGTGCATGCTACCATATTCCTTTCTGGAAATAAGTCCTCTTGTAGCCTTTCTTCGCTTAGCACGTTAAACATTAGCTCATTCAACTCTAGGGACTAATATACAACAGAATGATACTTAAATACATAAGGTCCTAGTAGCTAAGTGAGTGAAGTTTTTGTTATAAAGTGATGAAGTGGTACCGTATTCTTTTCTGGAAATTAACCTATATGTGGCCTTTCGTAGACTAGCACGTTCTACATACTCATTCTCTGAAGCCAACTACACATAACTTTAGAAACAGCCCGGTTATTTTCTCCCTCTTTCCGGCCGTTATCAATTGTAACTGTCCTGCAAATTCCGCACGATTTTTTTTGTAAAGCGAGAACTGTTGCAACTGTTTCTTTTCATTTGCGAATTACACAGCCTTCCCACTTCTGTGCTGTCTCTCCTCCATAGCTGTGGTGGATTCGTGACCTCGCAGTTCTAGGCATGGGCCCTCCCCTGCGCATCACGCCATGGCCTCACAGCGGTCTCACAGTTATTAGGGGTTACCCTAATGTCAGAATGATCAGTGATTTGGAGTTGAGTGATGGTTCTCATCCTCTTAGTATTGGTGCAGATTTAATGCTATTGAGCATCGGTAAAATTGGTTGAAAGTCAAACTGAAATTCTAGTCCTGTAATCTTGTTTTATTTGTATTTTCAATACGGTACGCTCATGAGAGCCTCACCAATTCCAATTTACAGGTTTTTACCAAACGTTATTATCAAATTTCCTATATTAGTTACTCAAGAAAGAAGCAATATCCATAGATATCTAAAATACTAATCTATCACCATAAATCAGACTGACTATACCATTTGGATGCGTAAGCACGAAACTCAGAGTAACAGAACGACATGTCTTTTCTTTCATGTGTTCATTCTGCTTTATAATTACTCTACACTAGGCTATCAAAATTATTGCACAGGTCGATTCAAAATGGCGGCAAAATTGCAAAGCTGTGAGGGCTAGGCCTAAATTAAAATTCAGGAATTTTAATTTAGGCCTAGCCCTCACAGCTTTGCAATTTTGCCGCCATTTTGAATTGACCTGTGCAATAATTTTAATAGCCTAGTGTATACTCAAGTACATCGAGCACTATCGCCAGGATAGGCAACGGGCTCGAGGTTCATGTAACCATAAATCAAGTTTTTTAAAAATATGCACTCTTTTTTTTATAAGAATACATAGTTTTTTTGAGCATCAATATTCTTAAATCATTCTTATGGCAAATACGGATAAAGCAATGAATTACTATCTTTGTCATGAATGCCAAAAACTGGAAATATCTATAAATTTCTATGTTCTTAAATTTCACTGATTTTGAGCCTCATTATTCTTATGAACTTTATTCTTATGAAAAGAGTGTATTTGCCCCTTGGCTGTATAGACCTCATATGAAATGAAATTTCCTGCAAGAGTACCATTGTGATGATTACAGGGCTTATCTGAACCCCCTGGATAAAACCTAAAACCCCTGTCTTTAGATAACGGTCATTATTTCACTCTGTAGCGGCTTCTTCTGGCTTGAGATCAAATCCCCTGAACATCTGAACAATGAATTTCTGCTTTGTCGAGCGGCACGGATAGATGGCCTAGCCTACCAGCACGATTGAGCACCAAAGCACCGGCAACAGTTGCGAAAGACAACAAACGGTTTAAAATGGCCGCCTGCTTTTTTGCTTTCGCCGCTTTCTTGGGAATTTCACATGTTGGAATAACGGTTTTGATTTGTGGAGAGATGAGTCATGGCGAATATTGATGTTGTTGGGAATAAGTACACTTTTTTATAAAGAACCTAGCCCAGGGCCTAGTTCTTTAAGTTCCTTATTTTGAGACCTCTTTTGACCACTTGGTACTTCTTTAAGTTCCATTACAACACACCGAAGCTTAGGCCAGGCCTATAAAACGTAAAAGTTAATGAGAGTCATTAGAGAAGTTGCATATCTACACCATTGATTATGATATTATAATTATGAAGTTCCTTAGTTATTAAACCTTCAGTAGTAGAAGTTCCTTAGGTTTTTCGACCTTCAACATAAAGGTTCCTTATAAAAGGTTTCTTATAAAAAAAGCGTGTATGTAGACCTGTAACGCACTTTTTTATGAGAAACTAAAAGAATCCGTCCAGTACTGAACTTACAACTTTGCTTTTTATCGACTTGGCCAGTGTTACCAGATACTAGTCAGACTACTAGGAGAACTGAAGAACTGAAGTTTTTCACTCTCCTATAGGGACATGAAAGTATGGAAGCGATGGGCCGCAAAAGTAAAAATGTAATGATCTGTGTTAGTCTATTTTTCTTTTGATGATTGGTTTGAATAAGATTGACAAGTGACGCTCTAAAAATGCCCATCTTTGCTTCTTTTGTACTGCCTCATTCACAGACCGCAACTGCGTTCCCATTAGGCCCTTCGTTTCCATACTTCACCCCCCTGAAGTATAACAAGATCTCCATGACCTCCACTTTTGAAGCCCAATCAGGAGAAAAGTGCCAAAGGCTCGAATGACTCGAGAGCAACTGCATTGATGGTGGGTTTCGAGTGAGTTTTGATTGGCTGTCAAGCTACCCCCTGCGGAGTGTTCTCAATACGGTAATCCAGAGTCGACCAAAGATGGCCGTTAGCTTCAATTTTCCACTTGATTTAGTGGCCTTTAAACGTTTGTTAGATTATCTTGAAACAGCAATCGTTGGATACTCAATTTTTAGAGGCTGAATTCATTCAAAAGACGGAATTGTAAGTCTCACGCTTTGTACTAACAAACCCACGCGGCCCAAACCCCAAGCAGACAGTTTATAGTTACCTCAACTGCAGCTTGTCTGAAGCCACAAAAGATTTAGGCCATTCTGATATCGGTAGCTACTTGTTGCTAAGGCGAATGCTCCCATGATGCATTGCATGAAATAACGGTTATCGAAATGAAGGCCTAAATGTCTCAAAGAAAGTTTTAGGTCGTTCTAATATTGTTAGCTAGGTGTTGCTAAAAGGCTTACTCCCATGATGCATTGGGTGAAAAGACGGCCTTATGGCCAAGTGCAAATTTCTATTGCAATGCGTGAAATAAGGGCCAGCATCGATAGATCCGAGTGGCAAGTCACTGCCGAAAATCTCATACACTTCTCTTGAAGATCCTACTGTTCTAATGAAAGGCCTTTGAAAATCACTGAGAATCCTTTTGTTCCTGAAAAAACCTCATACGCTTTGAAAGGGGTTGAACGTTCCTTGGATAGATCATTAGGCCATAGCCTACACACATGCTGCGTGGAAAACCTTTGTTACGTAACTATCTACGCCAGGTCAAGGGAACTCTTCACTGACCCGAAATGATTTCTAAGCCACTTGCAAACAGCTTTGGGTCGTTGTAATGCTGCGAACAGATTTCGGCAGTTGCAATGTGGGTAACTAGGCGCACAATCTTATGATGGATTTCGTGAATATGAGAAATAGAAAACCACTGTTGGGCAGAAAGCCATGCTCATGTAACTGTATGTACATCAATTCAAGGAATCAGAAGTTTGTCCCAAAATGATTTGTGGGCCACTTGCGAACGGCGTGCGTGCAGATATCTGTATACAGATCCTAGCTAACTTTCAATTCACTTAATAATCCAAATACTGCTATTCATCTCGGTCAATATTTTCCCTTATTCTGCCCTCCCTTCTTCTCAGCTTGAGTCAACATAGCCACCCATGCTTCCATCTCCATTCAATCTTATTTACATCAGTTTGAAGCAGACGTCTTTCATCAAATCCTCAGTACATAAACTTCTGTGTTTCGCAAGCAATCGATTTTCCCAACGACGTCACAAATGTTTTTGTGGACAAAACTATATCCATGGATGATCCCTGATTTGAACTCGATACAATCCTTGTTCATTTATTTATCCATTCAAACTCTTTCAGGGGTTCTTAAATCTTTACCACGGTTTCTGGCACGTAGGAGCTGGTCTGGTTGTGGTTGTTCTTGTTCTAGCCAAGAACAAAATTGGACCACATTTTTAACCCTATTACGACCGGGGGGGACACAAATTTCCCGCGGCAAATTGAAAATACTGTATCTTCTAGAAAACACGTAATGTAAAGTACTGGAACCTGTTCGACTTTTCCTCAATATCATCAGAGCACCTAAAACAATTATTTTTGTAAATATCACACCTTTGTTGATTACGTGACACTTCTTTTGTCAACAAGCAGTCAGGTGTAAAAATGTTTTAGAACCCATATTTCTGCAACTATACCACATAGAGACTTGCTTGAAGCACCATTGGCTTATGACGTCATATCTATAAAAGACAGGTATTTTTTTCATTAGAAAATCCTATTCTGGCTTTTTTGAATAGAGATACACTAGAATAAAATTTATTTTTCAATCTGAATGATGATTTTATCTCATTTTTCTTCATTGTAAACTTTATCGACTTGAACATTTATGAAAAAATGGTAAAAATATGTTGAAATATATAAAAATGTCGATGAAGTTGATAAATTATAGTTTGAAAATGCTTTTTGTTCATAAATAGATCATTTGAGAGGCAAAAAACCATAAAGATGGCTTCAATTAAAAGCTCATTGCCTATAAGTAGTTATCATGGTTTTTCAGACTTAGTGACGTCACTCACTGTAACGTCATTGGTAGCCATTATGGTTTTGAAAATACCAACAATGGATAAAGCAAGTAAAGTTCTATAGCTCTACCAAGTTTCAAGCCTTTATCGTGTTCCTGACAAGAATTGTAGGGGGCGGGCACAATGTGTGTTAAGATTTGGTCAGAATTTGTTTGCTTTCTCCCAAGCTGTTTGAGAAATGCACAAGACAAGCTCAGCAATGTGAAGGAAACCCTACCCTAGGTACCAGACCCTTGATAAAAAAATAGAAATAAAGAATGAATAGACAAAGTAAAGAAAAATAAGAGAGTGGGAGAAAAGGAAGTGGCCTCTCCTTCCTCCTCCCGTTTTCCTTTTCCCTACTTTCATTCCGGTTTACAACGAGGCTCTGGCACCCAGGGTAAGGAAACCCCTGTCTAGAACTTATCGAAAACATATTTTTATTTTAGAGAAGGGAAGGAACTGATGAATTGGTGAAGAATCACCTCAAAAATAAGAAAGAAGTTGGCTGAAATCAGAGCAAACCTGAGTAATAAAGGGGATCGATTTCTTCATATCAAAAAGGAAATACTGTAGTACGAAGAGGGCCAGGAAAGGGTAGCTTGGGATCTGGGATTTGCCTTCTTATTGACAGGGGAAATAGGACTGGACTTCTTGGGACTAGGATTTGATAATGAAAAGTAAATTGGGATTGGGATTGTTATACACGTCAATATTGGGAATTCCTCTATTTCCCTCATTGGGATCGGGATTTTTGATTATTTCAGTACTGGGAATGGGGATAAGTACCCCTCATCCAGGACCTCTGCCTAAAAACCCTCCCTCTTCACAACAGTTTGTTATCTTGACATCAATTCCGCTCTCAATAGGCTTTAGAAGGCGTGTTTAACATTGTATATTGCAATTTTTGTCTGAATTTTGAGAGTGAGCCAGTATGGGGCTCAATAGTTCAGTCACATGCCTTGGTTAACCAAGACCAAGGGAATTTAAGTTATCGTAAGCCCTCACTGATCTCAAAATAAAGACTGGATTGAGCATGTTGTTGTTTTTGCATTGAGATGTTGAAGCCCATTGCTTTGGCTTGCGTTTGGAATCCCAATATGGCTGCCAAAGAAATTGTATTGCCTGTATTCTTTCCTAACAATAGCTGCACGATTTTTCAGTCTCGTTCTATGAATTCATAACATTCCAACAATCATCATAGAGAAAACCAGCCCCTGGTTGAATCTCCATGTATTGAATTGGTTCTACCAATATGGCCGCCAATGACTTCATTTCAGAACAACAGATGCTCGAACCAGTCTTTATTTTGAGATCAGTGGTTAGCCCTAGCTAAATCTGGTCTGGTTTTCAGCTAGAACCTAATATCTTATTTTGAATACTGAAGACAATCACTAACTTCCTTCTTCAAACAAACCCAAGAAAATGTTGCTGTTGTTGTTGGCAACATTCTCGTACCCAGGCCTCGCACGACCAATATGGAACGCGGACAATGTAATCGCTCTTTCTCACAAGTTGCCCTAGAAGGTAAATGAACCAACACTTTTCAATTTTTAAATGAAATAATAGTCCATCTTAACTCTTCCAGGCTAATGATTCCATAAATTTCACATCTTTATATATGCCTTTTTCAGATTATTGTGAGATTTTTGTGTGATGTTCGCTTCGTCTTAGTTTTAAAGCGTGGTTTATTTTGTGTAGGTAACCATCATGTTCACTGCAAGCGCAAAGATAAAAAAGCCGGGAGGCGCAGAGGCAGATGAAGTCGAACAGTCAATTTCTCAGGTGAGATGAAATATTAAATTAATATAATTATTCATTCTAGGCCTAGGATTTTCAGTTGTGTTACTTCATTGGTATGAACGGACTGGACATTAAGAGTGTGGTTTGGTCATTTTTATTGGGCCTAAGATATTATGCATTGCATTGGTGAACCTGAGAATCTACTCAAAATATTGGGTCTATTTTGTCTCAATGGCTAGAAAATATTTTGAATTTACCAAGATAATATAGGAAAGTGCAAGGGTGATAAATTTTTATTTGTTATGCCAAGTACACCAAGTTAATTATATCTAAAGAAGAAAGGGGATGTATTCTCCTCCCATTGTTCCTTATTAATGTTGAGGTATCCCTTCTCTCCAGCACAAGAGAATGGTTTTGTTGATTGGAAATCGTATTAACCCTGAACTTGGTGTCGTTGCAAATTTTTGATAAAAATAAGATTGAATATCTAATTGTAATGAATGGTGTAGTGGGTTTATTTGGTGTATTTTCACATGACGTAACCAGTATATAATCAGTGAGGAAACAACTTGACTACAATAATGACGGGTGGATGGCTGTGTACTTTGAGACTTATGCTAGGGTAAAGGGTTAAGACTGTATTTTAGCGAGTTGCCTGAAGGTTCCTTTCAGTTTAGCTTCAATTGCATGGTGATATGCACATTTCAGTTTAAATGATGCATACATTATTGAGATATTATGTCTTTACATGCTGTATTGTATCTAATAGGAATTGAGCTTTCAGAATCACCTCTCCCTCAAAAACGCATGCTTTAGTCACTGCAAGTCGAAGACTGAAAGTTATGGCTTGCAGAATAAGTAACATGCAAGATGGAAATGCCTTCCCTATGCAAGTAGTCTATTATATGCTAGTATGACTATGATGGGAATGCATACATATGCTACTACGCAATAGCATCAAACTCTCTTCACATGGTGCTGTTGGTTTCATTTATTTTTTTAGTGCATGCAGGCTATCACATATGCACACAGGCATTGGTAAAACAAGAAACTAGTTACAGCAATTGCCACAAAACAAGTGGACCATGGTTAATGATTTGAAAACCATTGAATGAGGAATACAACCATGGTCCATGTCCATTCGTTAAAAGCTTAAATCTTGAGCTTGAGTCATTCTGCTCTTTCCTTCTTTTAAATGCCACACTGATAAATTATGAGTAAACAAATTTTTGTCATTTTATTCAAATTTTCTTTATACAATTTTAGGCCATATTTGAGCTGGAGATGAACTCCGATTTGAAGGCCAGTCTTAGGGAACTTTACATCACTGGAGCAAAGGTATCAATTTGTTACCATTTCTACATTTTTTTGTAATTAAAGCGACTAGTGTCAAATTTGAAGAATTGATGAGGAATGTCATAACTGAAATTTTTACTGTTTTCTCCAAACAAAACTTATTATGTTGATGTGCCACTCTCTACTGTTTGCTTACAGAATTTTGCTTTAAGTTTGCATGTCAAACTCTCTGTCAACACATCTGATTGTTGGCAGATAAAGAGCATGCCAGATCCACAATGCATTTGTCGCACAATGAGATTATCCTATGGTCTCCTTGATGAAACTTTTGCAGACACTCTACACTATTACATTTTTTGACTTCTTTTCCTTTGTGATTGTGGTATAGACCCCTTTCAATGTTTAAGCCTGGTTTCAATATAATCGTAACTGCTGGGAAATTGCGGTGATGCATCTGCGATGGTTTTGTCCCGATACCAGCAAGGGGGAAAAATGTTCTTAGCCAATCAGCGCATTTGTTTACTAAAATTTTGACCAATCAAATTAGTGAAAAGACAATAGATTTTGCTGGTGAGGCAGCTCAAAAGCGACCAAAATGGCGGAAATTCGGGGAAGCTGTGTAAAAATAACGTCGACATTTCTGATTTACTGCAAGACATACTTCAACATATCGAAACCAGTCCTTTATTTTTGTAAACTACAATAGTTTTTCTAACTTTTTGCCGCTCGCATTTTTGATATCTAGCCTAAATGCAGAGAAAATCGACCAAGAAGTTGGGCTAAAATTCCTTGTGAAACCAAGGGACCTAGCAGCAACCCTGCGTGGCAAGCGTTACAAACTTATCACAAACATTTTTAAAAAGCCAACACTTACCTCCCAAATCTCCCATTTTTACTCTTTTTGAACAAAAACAAATGTCTCTAGCCAAAACAATTTCCTTTTTTATTCGCATTCGTCAACTGCAATGCAAATTTCCCGCCAAAAAACAGCCAACCAACGCAAAAAGTAATTGACTAGCATTGATGAATGAAAATACTATCAACAAAGCACGGGGGTAATAAACGGTGAAAATTACTTGTCAGGAGATTTTTTACTGCGTTGATTTATTTTTTTTTAAAAGTTTTTGAATTTCTTATGTTTGAATTTTTTGATATACAAAACAGCCGACTTATTGTCAAAAAATTTACAATTGCATATTTATCTTAACAGCTTGAAAATTTTTTCAAACTTTTCCCTTTTACTCGATGGTAACCCCGTCCTCGCTTTACTGTGATGTTAGTGTGCTCGCGCTTCTTCATCTTCAATGAGTTGGTTGGCGGGAAAGTAGAAATAAATGAAATACTGAAAATGAATTTACTCGAGCCGTGAAAAAATGCCGAAGTTTAAAAGTGCCTGCCATAATATCATGAAATTTGGAGTGGAGAAAAGGAGGGAAAGATCATTTGTTTGCGATCAAATGGCTTGGGTGAAATCATAAATATTTTCAAGAAGATAGACGCTGAAAATGGAAGGAGAAAACAAAATATTTCGAAAAGCTGTTCAGATTGTTTGATGCGATTTTCAAGACAAGAGTTAAGAAACGAATACAGTGAATTATTAACAGCAACTTTCATTGATAAGGTGAGTGTGGATTACGCAGGGTAGAATAAATGCACTCATTTTTAATAAAAAAACTTTATAAATCGTCATTGCTCAAAGTTTCAACTTTCACTGAATTTCAATATTTGAAGTCAAGTACGAGACTAGAAAGAATATTCTCCAGTGCAGAAATAAAAACTTTATACAAAAAGGCATATTTTTTCTTTTCTTCTAACTTCTGCTGACTCTGTGGGGGCTGAACCCTCGGCCCCTGTCTGGCCTTGGTTCTGTTCCAATGTCTTCAAAAGTTTTTAAATCATAACTTAGTATTTCGGCAGCAGTACCGAATTTCTTATCATAAAAAGTTTCTGATAGAAAATGAGTATAGATATAATTTATTTCAATCAACAATACAAGAGTGTTCCAAGGATAATAGTGGGGGGGGGGGGGTAGGGAAACTGTTTATCAAACATTTTAGGGAGGGTAAGGGCATGGTCATGGTCCTTAATGTCTTGACCACGCCCTATCTCCTGCCCCCACTTTTTGATGGCTGGTGCCACCACTTCTTAAAATAAAACATCTTTTTTCAATAATACAAACATTTTTTTATAAGAAACTCTCTAATAAGAAACTGAGTACTTGTATTTCTCGAGAAGAACAATAGATTCTTTTGTTCCAATAGAAAATTTAAGAAACTTTTAGTAATTTAATCTTGAAATTTCATCTTGAAATTTCATCTTGGAATTTCACCACAGAAATTTCATCTTGGTCTCGCCCTCCTCCACCGTTGTGACTTCTGACTGTTTTGCTGTTGCTGTTGCGTTAAATGTTGTTGCTCTTGTTCTTTATGTTTTGGCGGAAATTTGCATTGCAGTTGACGAATATGAATAAAAAAGGAAATTGTTTTGGCTAGAGACATTTGTTTTTGTTCAAAAAGAGTAAAAATGGGAGTTTTGGGAGGTAAGTGTTGGCTTTTTAAAAATTTTTGTGATAAGTTTGTAACGCTTGCCACGCAGGGTTGCTGCTGGGTCCCTTGGTTTCACAAGGAATTTTAGGCTAACTTCTTGGTCGATTTTCTCTGCATTTAGGCTAGATATCTAAAATGCGAGCGGCAAAAAGTTAGAAAAACTATTGTAGTTTACAAAAGTAAAGGACTGGTCCCGATATGTTGAAGTATGTCTTGCAGTAAATCAGAAATGTCGACGTTATTTTTACACAGCTTCCCCGAATTTCCGCCATTTTGGTCGCTTTTGAGCTGCCTCACCAGCAAAATCTATTGTCTTCTCACTAATTTGATTGGTCAAAATTTTAGTAAACAAATGCGCTGATTGGCTAAAAACATTTTTCCCCCTTGCTCCCGATACCAGCAATGCATTGGCGATCATTGCAGACAAGTGTTTTCATTTGCCAAGGCAATGGGTAACTAGGTGTAACTAGTCAGTTTGCAACCAAGGTACTGAATTTCGTGGATTTCTTTGACCTGCTGGAAACACAGGAAAATTTTGGCAATAAATCACAGATTGATTCTAATAGAGACTAAATTAGCTATTGGTTATATAAGGCTCATTTGTTTGAGAACAAAACAAAGCAAAAGCACAGGTTCTGGGTTAGAAGAATATATCAACAGAGAAGACAGTTTGGGTATTATTACAAGCTATTTCACTAGTTAAAGCTGCAAGACAAAGAGTATTTTTACAGGAAAACTCCCTGCGCAATTCATAAATGCTTCAACGTCAAATTTGACTTCATCAACTTTGTTGTCGGGATGTTGGAAAATGTAGCGTGCTTGCAATGACGGAAAGAGCCGTGATTAGACAAATGCTGTCATGTGCAATAAAATAAAATAGGACATCATCGACCCATCGCAGATGAGTGTTTCCATTCAAAATTTGTGGATTGCAGATGTCGGGAGAGCATCATAACTGCTGGGAAAGTAGAACATGGTTCAACTTTCTCCATCGTCTTCTGGTGTTGCCGATGTGTCGCAGACAAGTGTTTCCATAAGAAAAATATCTGCCTGCTGTCAATCGCAGGCACATCGCAGATGGGTCGCCGACACTTTCCCGACTGTTGCGATCACATGGAAACTGGGCTTTTAGACAAGTAAAAAAGATTCTTTTGGAATGCCAAATAGCACTACAATAAAAAGTTACACCTCTTGACAATCTATTCAATGCCAATCGTTCAGTTAACAAAGAAACCAAAGGGAATTAGATGTAAACATTGAAAGGGGTCTATTTTGTAGTGTTACTCATGGTTTCCTTGCTAGTCTGAAATTAGACTGATAAAAGTATTATTCTATTTACTGGTCTTAATTTTGATTATCTTGCCTTTAAGCTCTTTAGTTGTTTTTGATGTTCTTTTTGATCTCATTTTGTTAGTTCTTCTCTCTAGTTGGTTAGTTCTTTTACTGATTGTGTGTTGATATTGAATTGTAGGAGCTTGAAATTGCCGGCAAAAAGATGATCATCATCTTTGTCCCAGTTCCGCAATTGAAAATGTTTCAGAAGATCCAAGTAAGTTATTGTTATCCTTGTTGCTTCTAGAAAGGATTTGCTGATGATGATATCAACGTCGGGCGGTCTTATACTTTGTATCTGATGAATGACTTGACACTGAAGCAAATCTTTACACATTGTGTATCTGGTAGATAAGCCAGAAAATATTTAGGCTTTGTTTGTCAACTAAGAAAATATAATTTCCAGATATGAGACATTTCATAATACCGTTGTTTTACATCTAAAGAAAGACTGGCAAGTTGTGCCCATTTTGTAAGTTAACATTCTTGAACTCGCTAAAAGCAAAGGATTGTTTTTCATTTCAGTTACACTAATAATTTGAAACAAGTTCCTATCATCATAAAAATTATTTTTCAGGTGAGACTGGTACGAGAATTGGAAAAGAAATTCTCTGGCAAACACGTAGTCGTTATTGCTCAGGTAACACATTTTTCACTATCTGAGTTGTAAAATCTATATTTTCAGGTGTTATTTTCTTGTCTAAAGAATGTAAATTTTCACTTATGGGATGTCTATCGAGTGCCCCTTCAATACAAAACTTTGCTGATGATGACTTAAATGTCGCCCCAGTCTTATGCTTAGCATTTGATGATTGACCATACTCTGAAGTAAATATTGTATTGATGTTTGATTTCGAAGCCCCCATCATTTGATGAAGTTGTGAACTCTATCTGGCTTATGTGATCAAAATACAAATTGTTCAGGTTTCTAGGTTGCCACACAAACTGTCTTTGGAAAATGGATTGGAAATCAACCAAGTATTTAGCCAAAGATTAGGTTGACTGTAACTTAGATTAGGACAAAGATTACTTAAATGTTTTATTCTCTGTTTGCAGAGGAAAATCTTGCCCAAACCATCACGAAAATCACGAAACCAGAAGCAGGTTAGACCAAGAAGGTGGGTGAAGTTTTGAAGTTATTTTGAACACTTTATTGCAAAGTATTGTGAAAGCTACAGAATTGCTGATGATGATGTAAATGTCGCCCCAGTCTTATGCTTTGCATTTGATGATTGACCATGCTCTGAAGCAAATATCACTTTTGGTTTTGGTTTGAAAGCTCTATCCTTTTAGAAGATCCTTCCTCTAATAAGTTTTCATGGTCAACCAAGCTTTTTGGTATAGGGACATTCCATGCCAAGTGTAACCAGACCAAAAACATCATTTTCCTCAATTCTAATGAAACTTTGTAGGGTTGTTAGGATCAACGAGAGGAATTATTTCCCAAAATTTTTTTATTCTATCTCAACTCGTTAGCGAGTTATCGCTAATTAAAATTTTGGAGTTCGTCGCTAATCGCGAAAGCATAAAATTCTGAAACTTATCACAGGTATCTCTGATGAGGTTGATCTTGGTGTCAAATGAAAGCTTTTGAGCTGCTGAGTCCATTTATGAACTTCAAAAAGCTACCACTGGTATCTATCAAGGTTAAAAAATTGATTCAAATATTTGAGATGACCCCCCGTCCAGGATGCAATTTTGAATTTTTTCAAATTTTTTACAAAAGTAGGTCTATATATGGTCCTTCAAATAGCAAAGTTTCAGAGTGGGGTAGAAATGGGTTCCAGTTCATTTTTACCCTTAAGTGTGGAGGGGTATAACATGCGCCACACTATTTTCGCAAAAAATCTCAATTAATCAAATCAAAATGTTAATACATTTTGAAAATAATCAAATACACATTTGCTATTCTGATAAACTTCTATAGTACCCTCTATTTCCCATGCAAATAACACAGAAATCAAATTAAGATTGAGTTAAATGACTTCTTTACTTTTTCCAAGTATATGCTTGTAAGTAATATCTAGCTTATTCTGAATGTGTATGCTCTTCTGGTGGTAGTAGTTGGTTTCACTTTCATTATATTACATCTGCTCAATCCAACCAGCAAGAATCTTAAGATATAACAAGGTTCAACTCTTAGCATGGAGGGCTAGTTTTGAAACCATTGTCAGTTTAAATGTCACGGGTAGTCTAGTGGACACTGGCATTTTAATATGAACCTCTTAAGCAGAAAATGGATTTTTGGACAAACAAGCCTCATCCCCATTTATTACTATATGCAATGCATGCTACTGTACTATCTCTCCAATGAAGGCCTCTTATGGCCTTCGTATGCTGGCAAGTCAAATATAAACTCACTAGCTCACTCACTTGTTTGCTCACTAACTCACTCACTTATTCACTTGAGAACATTTAGTTTGCTATGGGCACAAAACTTTCTGTGTCCTTACTTTTGGTCTTCCAGCATAAAAACTTTCTTTCCAATAATGTTCTATCATCACCCAAATCTGTTTGTGTATACTTGTTTTTTTTACTAACCAGTATTTAAATTTTTTATGAAATACTCCGTTGTTTTACTTGCCTAACTATCAGGAAAGGGAAGGAATTAAAAACTATTCCTAGGCAGATGATGGAAGTTCCACCCAAAAAGGTTACAGTAACGTTTTTCTGAGCACGTTGCCTTGTTGAAAAAACTTCATAGAGCTGAATTTGAAATACTCCTAGTTATCAAAAGAACTGGTGATTTTAGAATTTACTATGAATTTGGAATTTACTATGAATTCTACTATGAATTGCTAAAGTGTACCTTGCAATTTCATTGTGAAAATACTTATTGCGTGAAAATCAATTGCAGCCACTCAATCAATTGTAGCCAGTCAATCAATTGCAGCAAGTCATACTCCGTAAGACTTGTGAGTTAAAATGAACTAAACCCATTTCTACCCTATTTTGATATTTTGCTTTTTGAATATCTATAGTCAAACATGTATACAAAATGTTGAGTTTTGTACTGATGCATGTCTGGTGAAATGCCCACAGAGGGCAGCAGATGTAATAACGAAAGCGGAACCAACTACTACCACCATAAGAGCATACACATTCAGAATAAGCTAGACATTACTTACAAGCATATACTTGGAAAAGTAAAGAAGTCATTAACTCAATCTTAATTTGATTTCTGTGTTATTTGCATGGGAAATAGAGGGTACAATAGAAGTTTATCAGAATAGCAAATGTGAATTTGATTATTTTCAAAATGTATTAACATTTTGATTTGATTAATTGAGATTTTTGCGAAAATAGTGTGGCGCATGTTATACTTCTCCACACTTAAGGGTAAAAATGAACTGGAACCCATTTCTACCCCACTCTAAAACTTTGCTATTTGAAGGACCATATATAGACCTACTTTTGTAAAAAATTTGAAAAAATTCAAAATTGCATCCTGGACGGGGGGTCATTTCAAATATTTGAATCAATTTTTTAACCTTGATAGATACCAGTGGTAGCTTTTTGAAGTTCATAAATGGACTCAGCAGCTCAAAAGCTTTCATTTGACACAAAGATCAACCTCATCAGAAATACCTGTGATTAATTTCAGATTTTTATGCTTTCGCGATGAGCGACAAACTCCAAAATTTTAATTAGCGATAACTCGCTAACGAGTTGAGATAGAATAAAAAAAATTTGGAAAATAATTCCTCTCATTGATCCTAACAACCCTACAAAGTCTCATTAGAGTTGAGGAAAATGATGTTTTTGGTCTGGTTACACTTGGCATGGAATGTCCCTATAGTCTGCCATCTAAAGAGTTTATTGTATTTATCACCAGAAAATAGTTTTTCCTTCCCACTTCATTGGTTTTATTTCTTATTGAAAGTTACGTATTTTTGCCTTATTACATTTTTAATATTTTGTTGCATTTGTTATTTAGCCGAACGCTGACTGCTGTCCACTGCAACATTCTGGATGATCTGGTTTATCCAAGTGAAATCGTTGGAAAGAGAATCAGAATCAAACTTGATGGAACAAGGCTAACTAGAGTGTAAGCCATCTCCTTTATTTTTAGTCTAATCAGTAAACAGGGGCGGCGCAGAGCATTTTCGACTAGGTATTCAGGAATTTGGGAAAAAATTAAAAAAATGTGTTTTGGGGTGGTATAATCCCTCTCTAGAAAGCTTGGGCCATGCTCTGTGCAGCACTGTGCAGAAAATATAAATCAGTTGTTTTTAAGGCTTTGCTTGGAGGTTTCTTAAGGAAATATAACGCAAATTGCAAATATCAGCGTAAGGTAAAGCCCGATTACAGCAGTAGGGCAGTGCCCCCTTGCTACACAAATGCCATCATATCGGCTTCAGGCCCACCCAGAGCAGCCACTAATAGGCTTAGGTATTCGGAGTTGAACCTGAATAAGTGCCTTCAAATTGAACATGGTAGGCCAAAAAGTGCAATGATAAATACTTAAAACTAGCAGCTTGTTTGCATTACTTCTCATTGAGTCAGCAGTCGTTCGTTTACAATTTTAGAAAGTATTTTATCGCACATTTAATATTCTTGTGTATCTAAAATTGCTTATTTGTATGCCTTCCTATTCCTCAGGTAACTCAATTTCGATAGTTATATCGTTCATACAAGCTAGGTCAAGGCCAACAGAAAGACTTTCCTTTTCAATCTCTCCCTCATCACCATATATTCACCACCATATATCCCTCGTCACCGTATAACAGGTATTTATGAATACCTTGAAAACCTCCCAGCGCCACCCCTGTAAGCAAAGAATTCCCTTTAATAGAAGATTGATTTTACAATCATTCTATTTGTCTATTCAGAAATTCACTTGCTAATGATGATGTAAATGTCGCCCCAGTCTTATGCTTTGCATATGATGATTGACCATGCTCTGAAGCAATAATCGCATCAATATTTCAATTGAAAACCTGTCATTTGTAATTATGGAAAAGGCATCATGAAAATCATGTGAAAGTGACAAATTAAGTGCTTTTAAGTGCTTTTTGATTTTTGTTATGAACAATAAATTGATCAATTTCTATCAATTAAGATAATGATTCTGAAAAAATAAAACTTTGAATTATTTTATTCCTGTGTAGTCATTTGGATAAAAGCCAGCAGACAAATATGGAACACAAGGTAAGTTGGTTAAGAAAATCTTATGTCTTTATCTCCTTTATTTGGATCCACTCAATACAGACTGATTTGTTTATGATGACTTAAATGTCGCCCCAGTCTTATGCTTTGCATTTGATGATTGACCATGCTCTGAAACAAATCTGAATTTTGAAAAATACCGAGCTTAATTGATGTCCCCTGTTAGTTTTTCTGTTATGGTGTGATAAAGTTTTTAATGATAGCAAATTATTTTATGTTATTAACGGAATATTGTTTTAGCAATGATGCAGAATACAATTTAAAGTTGGTTCAATAGTTAAACTGTACCAAGGTATCATGTTTAAATGTGAGTGTTTTCTTTTGCAGATTGACACATTCTCTGCTGTATACAAGAAACTGACTGGCAAAGATGTTGTCTTTGAATTTCCTTCATCTGAATAATGTAAAAAAATCCTTTCTTGAAATGAAGAAAGCCAATTATGAATTGCGTTTTTGTCTCTTCTTTCTTCCTCATAATTGTGACAACGACTGGGGCTTAATCTGAACCCTCTACATTTAGCAAATATTTCAAAAACTCCTCAAATAGTATCATCTTCAAAAACATTTTTGACAGCATTGAACTTAGTGCCAATAATATGTTTGCTGCCAAGTTTCTGTCTAATGGCCCTAAATTATGGTAGTTTTTGTTTAAAAACATTGGACTCACTTTTGCGTACAGATCATGTGACCTAAGTGCAACAAATTCAGAAAAGGGATGATAGCAGCTTTAGTTAAACCCTCTTGTATATTGGATGATTTATCCCACCTCTTAAATTCTTTGTCGGGCGGTCTTATACTTTGTATTTGATGAATGACAGGGCACTGAAGCAAATTTTTCTCTAAATGTGAGTTGTATGCATAGTCACCCTGGGTAACACCCATGCAGGACACCATAGATGTTGAGAAGGTAGTATAACATACTGTCCTTGTTGTACCCTTCACAGTACTGAACATCATCCTCACTGCTGAAAGGTATCTCTTCACAGTACTGGACATCCTTACCATTACTAAAACGATCAATATAGTACACGCACTAATTTATGAGCAATTTCAGCTAGAGCCTAATACTAAGAATTGCTTAGCTGAAAACCAAATTTGAGTACTCAAAATTGCCCAGCTTTTTTGCTTATAAAATTGGTTTCATAGAATAATATCTCAAGTTGTTGTACAACTAATGTCGATGGTATTTTGTGACAATTGTTGCAAATTTTAACTTTCTTGACCATCTGACACATCAGTGTGCTGCCAATCTGCTTGTTATGTGACTATTTCTCAGTCCTGGCACCTGGGGTTATTTCCTAAAATTCCTATATAGAGCAAAATATGGTCAGCTTCGGTTTGTTCTTAGCTTGTTCTTAAGTTTTGGCAAAATTTGAGGCTCGTGTTCTTTTAGAATTGTTCAATATACAAAAAAGAGTGTATATTGATTCTAAAAGGGTTTGGAAATTGCAAGAGTTTTGTCAATTATTTACCATCTCCCGAACTATCTGAACCTCAACAACTTTGAGACCCTGCAAGTAATACTGTGCTAAGCAATATGGAAAATTTTCGTTCTGATCAAATTGGCAATGAAAAATCGTACAGCAACTATTGGAAAGTAGGTTACAGTGGATATTAGTACCCCGGGGTACACTTTTGTATGCAAGATACTATTGACATTTGTTGTACAACTTGTGAGATAGTATTCTAAGAAACAAACTTTAAAGTAACAAAACGCTAGGCATTTTCTATGCAATTTTGAGTGCTGAATTTTGCCCTTCAGCTGGGCAATTATTAGAACTGAGCTCGAGCTGAAATTGCTTTTAAAAAGTGCGTGTAAACTCTTTTTTTAATAAGAACAATTTTATAAGAACACGAGCCTCAGATTTTGCCAAATCTTAAGAAATTTGAGAACAAACCGAGGCTGACCATTTCAAGGTCATTATATGGATTACACGCATTTTTTTTATAAGCAATTTCAGCTTGGGCTCAGTACTCAAAATTGCTTAGCTTGAATGCCAATTTGAGTACTCAAAATTGCTTAGAAATTGCTTAACTTTTTGCTCTTGTTTTAAATGGAAATAGATTAGAAAAAGGTAAATATAGGGCCAAATACATGTCAGGAGCCAGAATCAATTGAAGATGTTGAAACAAATTAATTATTGATGTTGTTAGCGCTTTTTATGAACACCAACTCAACCAAATATAATATCTTTATTCAAGATATTAGCTCTTTCTAAAGTTATTTACAACCAAAATTTTAAAAATTGCTTAGCAGTCTTCAATCCAGTACTGAAAATTGCTTAGCTTTTTGGCTTGCCTAGTACTGACTTGCTTATAAAGCAATTGCTTACAAAACAAAATGCGTGTATACGAAATAACCATGAGACTGACAAATAATTACAAAACAAGCAAATTGACAACACACAGATATATCAGATGGTCAAGAGAGTCCACATTTGTACCAATTAACACAACGGATAGCAAAAACAGGCTTCCAAATCATTATAAAGCAAGAACAATTTTAGGCTGAAATTAGAGGAACAGCCAGCTTCAAATCAATTTTACTGGTTCTAATAAAAAAAATGCGTGTATAGGAATTATTTCTTGGTCCACTTTTTAGGGTACCTGTTTTCTTTTTTGGTCATGAGAACAAAATCTTGCTTCATTTTGTATTCGATCTGGGCGATCTTTCTACTTCTCGTTCGCTTTCATTTCATTATCTAAAAATTATGCAACTTTCTTTCCAGGGGTGTGGAAAGCACCAAAGCTTAATTTCTAAAAATAAAACAGGCAAAACAGAAACGACGGCCTTTTGTTTAGGAAAGTTGTATAACATGTACATCTAGGCCGCGGTGAAAATGATCTGGTTCTTAAAAAATGGAGATTGAAAAATGAATAGAATTCTATTTGATTTGGGGAAAACACTGTGGCTTGTTTGTCATTGAGAAAAGTCGCCTTATTGTTTCCAATCACAAAGGCGTTTTTACTTAACATTCTTTCGATCGAGATGAACGAAAGTTTGGAATCCCTGTTAAACACGAGACAAAAGGTCACGCTCTTCATTGTCATCTGATCGATTTCGTGGTAAATTTTGAACATCTACCGCCAAATTTCATACTGACCAATCAAATCACGGTATATCAACCGGATGTTTTTTTCAACCAATCACTATCGAGTATTTGACAACTACCAACTGATGACACAAGAATCTAACCAATCAAGAACAACGAGCACAGAATTTGGCGGGACTTATAACTGGAAGTTATCATGAAAATTTTCATTCTGCTCTGCCCTGTTCATCGACTTGCTCGAAAGCCTCTGCTCTCTCTTCAACTGACCTGAAAACTTCGACTTGCCTTCAAAACGTCTTCGCCAACAATCAAGATGCTCGGGGATATCACAAACAGAATCGCAAACAGCCCTGTCGCAACCCAGGAAAGAATCCAACACATGAAAGAAAACATCAAAAACTCCAAAGAAATCAAGCTCGAGGTAAGAATTCGTTGAATTAAGTATCTGAAACTTTATTTGATGGACACATATTTTACATGATCATATTGGTCTAGCTGGTAGTATTGTTTGAAGCTTATTTCTTATGTCCATGTTGTAATTTAGAGTGGTGTTTCTCGGTTCTCTAAACTTTTCGTTCGCGTGCAGGCCTTGAAGAAATTCTTCCAACTTTGGCGCCAATTTCATGAATCAAACCTTTCCCCTCTTAAAAATATACAGTTTACTTCAGCATTGTCTTATTAAAGCATCAATATTACCTGTGTTGGGTGGTCCAGTGGTACGTTTGCAGTGTTAAGGAATTCTGCAAGTTTTAAATTATTAATGAAACTTTTTGTTACGTAACTTGAAAGCGCGCCATTTCTCTTTGTGGATCAGCTGTTTAGGTCTCTTTCAAACCTCGGCGCGTGTTGCAAGCATCTCTAATTTTTTTCAAGGTTGTAACTCTGTAGTTCCAATTCATTGATATGCGCAAATTTCAATTGCAGAGACCAGAAAAAAGAGCCAAGTACGACGTATCTGAAGAACCTCTTTTGAAAGAAAACCCAAGACGGTTCGTTATCTTCCCAATCAAGTATCACGACATCTGGCAATTCTACAAGAAAGCTGAAGGTAATAAGGGCCTAAGCGAATTAAATATGTTTCCAGTGTCGGAAATGTCGTCAATTTGTGTGTTTTTTATTGAATTTTTCTAATATGATGTGAAGTTTCTTATGGAAATATTTCAAACGCTTAGGTCAACGTATTTTGTCATTTTCGAAACGCCACCTGGTAATAAATTTTAACATGCTGTTCTGCTTGAAGGCTCAAATAGGATTAAATAGGCCTATTCTGCACCTTTGGTTAATGTACGAGATGGAGTGATGTTGTCTTGACCTCTACAGTGAATAGTGTACTCCTTGCCAAATTAGGTGTCAATATAAGCACATCCCCCCTCTGGTCCCTTAATTTTCCAATTTTTGGGTGTGGCTGATTTTTTTAGAATAGGTGTGGCTTGTCTCTCTTTTCTCACTTCTTAATCTAAGATATTGCTTGTTCTATGGTTTTTTTACCAAGCCTGCTCATCACACTGGTATCTTTTGAATTAGGGGCTTTGCCCTTTGCATCCCCCTCGAAATCATCAGTGACTAATCCATGTGCATTGCCTTTGTGGGAGCTGCCCTAGGTTGACATAATGGTTTCCCTGATTTCGAACCACTATCTCAAGACAATACATACAAATATGGAAGCAATTTGGAGGATGTCTGAAGAAAGGTCTACTCTGTCTATTTTGCTGCATTCTCTTCCACCACTCTTTTCCCCCCCTCCCTAGGAGGGCCCTTGTCCTCCCAAAAGAGTTATTCTGCCTGTCCTCCCAAGTTGTTCCTCTCCACCACACAGTGTGTTCTACCCTTATATCTTTGGATCTCATCATATGATGTGAGGCTGAAGAACTTTTGGTGGAGGGGTGGAAAACAGGTGAGGTAGAAGATCTAAAGAGTGTCAGTTCCACCCCACCCTGGATTTGGATATTTCCACCCACCCTTTCCTTTATACAAAGAAATAAAGTATTTTATGCTTGTTTGTCTTATTTGTAGCTTCCTTCTGGACTGCTGAAGAAGTGGATTTGTCTCATGACTTGGCCGACTGGAATAAGCTTAAGGTTAGCATAAACTTTTGTTTTAACTCTTAATGATATTTGGATTAACCAGCCTAAAAGACTAGCATATTTCAAGGCCTCTTGGACCTGTATCATAAGTCAAGTCCATAAATTTGCATTTTATCAGGAGTGGCTTGATTTAGAGAATATAGTGTCTGAATGAAAGAACTAAATTTTCTCCTGTGTATTTTAAGAGACGTTTCTTTTTTATTTCAGCCAGAAGAAAAGAAATTCATTTCCCATGTACTTGCATTCTTTGCTGCCAGTGATGGAATTGTCAACGAGAACTTGGTAAGATTTTAAAGTCATGATTATCAATATTCCCAGCTTAAGTGGGTTAAACCACTCAAATAAATATGCTGCACCTCTACTGGAAATCCTCTAACATTCAATATCATTGAAAATCATGAAGTTCTTTGATATTCTTTAAAGATCCCCCAAAAGTCTTCCATAGTTCTAAAGATCCCCCAAAAGTCTCCTATAGTTCTAAGTGATTCGCCCCTAGTCCAGACTGATGAGAAGATAGATGGTCGCTGCACTGTGTTAAAAAATTTTAATGTGCGAACTGAAGAATTGGCTTTCCATTTCAGGTGGAATGCTTCAGCCAGGAGGTTCAGATTGCTGAGGCAAGGTGCTTCTATGGATTCCAGATTGCCATCGAGGTAAGATGAGCTTGATTGACATTTGAATGAGTTTGAACTTTGCCATTTGATACTCTAAGAAACTAAAGATAGGTAATAGGGAAGACGGATTTGAGAAAAATTGAATATTAATGAAAATGAAGTTATGAAGTGCTTTGCAGTAAAGTATACTAGACCACACTTTTTGGAAGAACAAGACTTGATTTAATATCAAGAACTTTAGAGGAAACAATATCCTATAGCAAAGAATATAAATTTCTGAGCCTCGTATAAATTTTTAACTGTTTTTCTTTTTATAGAACATTCATTCTGAGATGTACAGTTTACTGATTGACACCTATATCAAGGAACCTGCCGAACAAGATCAGCTATTCAGGGCCATTGAAACCATGCCATGTGTCCAGAAGAAGGCTTACTGGGCTCTTAACTGGATCAACCCTGAAAAGGTAAGATTTTGACTGTCTCCTTGCTGTACCTCTTAACAGTGCTGTAGCTTTCTCATTCCCCAATTATTCAATGCTTTGATGCTCTGAAATATCCTTCTCATATTTTATCTTATTTTCAGGCCACTTTTGCCGAAAGAGTTGTTGCCTTTGCTGCAGTGGAAGGCATTTTCTTCTCTGGCTCATTTGCTGCTATCTTCTGGATCAAAAAGAGGTACATTTTTTACTCCTTTTCCTTCTTTTATGTTCTTAAGAACCACAAGATTTTTCGATGTTGCTGCAAGCCCCTTTTCTCAACTTGATGATATGTCTAAACCCCTGTTTGACACATATTTTGTCACCTTTCTGTGTCATAAAAGTCATAAGCCAGTACAGAATTCAAGAGAATAAAGATAAATTAAACAACGAAATAGAAACAAGTATTTTGTTTGTTACCTTAATGTTACAATGAAAGAGGAAAAGGTTATGCCTAAGAAGGTTTTCTCTGTTATCTTAACTTCAATGTATTGTACTTGAACATGTAAGGTTTTGCCTTTCTGTTCACAATGGTTTTTAAAGAGACTGTTTCTGTTTCTGATGATGATTTTTATTATTTAGGAACCTTATGCATGGACTGACCTTCTCCAACGAACTCATCAGCAGGGATGAAGGCCTCCATTGTGACTTTGCCTGTCTGTTATTCAAACATATTGTCAACAAGCCATCAGTTGAGAAGATCACCGGAATCATTACTGAAGCTGTCGAGATCGAAAAGGAATTCCTCACAGAGGCTTTGTCTGTGGACCTGATTGGTATGAACTGTGGACTCATGGCTCAATACATTGAATTTGTTGCTGATCGATTGCTTGTTGAACTTGGATGTAGCAAGGTGAGTCTGAAGTTTTATCAGCCTTTTCAAGGACAGAGTGGTGGTTGGATCACTTAATCCTTATGCAAGAGTCTTGTGTTCAAATCCACCTCCAAACCTGCTTAAATCAATAATTATGAATCACATTGTTAGCTTTATATGCCAGAATCTTATAATTGACAACCTACCTTTGATGTACACTCTTCGCTATAGAAAATATATCTTAGCTATAAATATCATCCATCTTGTTCCCTTTAACTGACCAAATGAATTGGTTATTTATAGAGTCATGGAAGACTACATTGCTGATGGTGCAGTATGTCTGTTTAATATAAAAGGCATACCAAAGCTCCCAATTAGCCTTAAAAAATAAAATTCTCCAAAATTAAGAGACAATTTTTTCCTTTTCAGGTTTACAAAGTTACCAACCCCTTCGATTTCATGGAAAATATTTCTCTCGGTGGAAAAACAAACTTTTTTGAGCGAAAGGTAGCAGAATACCAGAAGAGTGGAGTGATGGATAAATCTAACAACGTTGAGAAAGGAGCCTTTGTCTTCACTACGGATGCTGATTTCTAAAGAATTGACACTCCTTGCTTGTTGATAATAACACCTCAATTTAGTAAGGCTGTTCAACTAAGGAAATAGATTTGCATCAAGCATTTTTCAATGCTACATCAAAGCATTCATGCTCTGAATTTGCTGATGGTCCAAATTTGCACCTCTTATACGTAATGGTAAATTAGAGAAAAACTTTCAAAGAGAAAGGTATTTGTTTAAGCTGATATTTCACCAACCAATTGGATCTGGATTCTATCTTTGCTTGCCTCAAGGCTGTACAGATAATTTCTGTGGGTATGAAACACTTTACTTGGGTTTGAAAATTGTTCTGAAGAAAGAAATTGAGGAAAGTATTTTGTATGATTGATCCATCTATTTGTGAGGAAAACCCCTTCATCAAATATTTACCAGAAAAACAGTTTGATGATTTGGTTATGGTTGAGTTAATTTTAGGCTTAGGTTGTTAAGATTTTATTTGTCACATTTTAGCTTATTTTAACTTTTAAAAAAATTAGTCTACATTGTATTTCGTGATTAACTAAATATATTGTAAATATACACCTGTAAATATTTATTATTTGACATCTTACATTCAAATTGTTTCTTTCTACTGTTAATTCTTGCAATTTTAGTGGACCAATGGTCTAGAAAACAAATGATATGGTATTTGATTGAAAGATGAATGCTTCTAAGATTATCAAAATAGTCTTGATCAGTATAGGATGGTTGAGAAAATAAGAAAGGTAGCTTAGTAAAAAGCTTTAGGTAGAAGCTATATGCTTCCGATTTTGCTTGCTATCCATTCTTGAAATTGTTTCATCTGAACTGTCTTCCTTGTTGTTGATTGACGTTAATGTTTGTAGAATTTCTATGCATGGCAATATTTTGATTTTTTTTCCATCACGTTTGTTTTTATCACATTGCTCTTTTTGAGCTCAAGAAAAAATAATAAGAAATAAGCATCAGAGTAAGAAAAATAAAACAAAACAACATGGTGGCATCTGGGTGTCACTATCAGGCTGGATACTGTACGCCTCAAATTCAAATTTTCTGGGTCTTTCATAAAAAAAAGTGTAAAGAGATCAAACCTACCCCCTCACTCAAAAACCAACACTCCCCCCCATATTACGCTTTTTAAAGTTTTTCAGAAAACTAAAATCGTTTGATGCCCGACTAAAAACTGTCTGAGGACTAAAGATCAAGTAGAACATGTTGTCACTTGCTGAAACTTTTTAAATTCAATTGTATCAACTTCCAAACCACACTGCCTGTAAAATGATGTTTGATTACAGCTTCTGCTTTCTTGTTAAAAAATATCCACCCTTCCATTTTATTCTCACCCAGCCCTCCTGAAATTTTAAAATGAAAAACTTTGCAATTCCCGTAAAATATGGCCTAAAACTTCCCTCCAAACAGCGTCTTCGTTTGCGATCTGAACTTGTATTATTAGCTCCAAATTAGTTTAAAATGATAAGAAAATATCTGATTATTCATTTGGAAGCATTAAAACATGTACACAGCGTCCCATTTCGCCACATCAGATGCTTTCTTGGACGGCACTTTCTTCAAACTGGCCCAGTTTAATATTAAACTCATATCAAACTAATATCAAACTGGAGGTCACGCAGTGATTCTATGTAGTTGTCAAAAAATTTGATTCCCGGAAACCGTCGTCTCTTGGCAACAACGCACCAGCGCACCAACAGCAACAACGATATCTTTTGAAGAATCAATGTGAGCAGCGAACAACATGTCGGGAGGCGACCCTTCCTTTCGGCCTTGAGTTCTAAAGATATTCGCTGCATATCGACGGCAATGGACCGAATAGATTGATTTACAAATTATTAGTCTGGTGCAAGCCTATCAGCCTATTGATGGTAAGAAAACACTTGTTTACAAATAATAGGCAAAGCTTACACTAGAGACAAGATTAGGCCCAGTTCAGCTTAGGCTGCCCATTTGCTACAAGGATATTGAGGAGGAAATTATAGGCTGGACTATGCCACCAAAAAAGCCTGTCACTGCTGCTGCAAAAGGCACCACCAGTAATAATCCTCAAGTGGCGAGTAAATCAACAGTAACAACAAAAAGCAAGACGTCACTGCAAACAAAGAAACCTGTCGTCAAATCAACAACAACACCGTCTAAGAAAGCAGCTCCATCTAAAAATGTGACCAAAAAGGCACAAGCTAAGTCAACAGGAAAAGATAAAGTTGCAGAAACTTCCAAGAAGAAAGTCAAAGCTGTTTCCAAAGAAGATAAAGCAGCAATCAAACTTCAAAGTCATTTTAGGAGGTTGCTTGCCAAGAAAATAATTCAACAAAAGAGAGTTGAAAAGCAGAATTATGAAGAGATAATAGAGAAATTGCAGAAAGAGGTATGTTCAAAGAAGATACTCAGGTACTGCAATTTGGAGGGTCTAGGGGCATTTCACTCTCTTTCAAGCGACACAAGATTCGCTTATGAATAAATGAATGATTTTCAAGAGATTTTCATAAGAAAAATTGACTCCCCCTTTGCTCAGTCAGTAGAGTGATCGAGGTGCAATTTCTGAGGTTGCAGATTGAATACCACCTTGTACTTGTACCTATATATTTATTAATTTTCCCAGCACCTACTGACGGTCATCTGGTCGCGCAGTTCACTCTGATGCTACTCGATGTTCTGGAACGGAGTATGCACCCACTTGATTTCTAGTTGTATCAGGTGGTATCGAACAATGGCTGCAACAATGGTTCACGAACAATGGTTGCCCTCCCAATAATTTTAGCCAAGATATGTTGCCGGTTGTATTGAACATATCAAATAAGGAGCTTGAGCTGGCTCTTCTCTGAGCAGTGTAGCCCGACAATTGTGACTAATCAGGCACCTGCTTCAATCGAATTCAATCAAGCATCAATTTTCACATTCGTACCTAGGTCATTTTCATTTATACATTAATAATTTTGATTGATTTTCCCTAATCCTGCTCTGGTATTATCGCCATTACCGTGAGTCTCAGGGACAATGCAATGGAATATTTTTCTTGATTTTGATGGTACTGCCCCAAGCTGTCATGCTAAATTGGCACTGTTGACAAGATGACAACAACAACACTGGAGTCTAGGATCTGGAATTTGGAATTTTCTATTAAGCATTATATCATCATTCAAAATTATGCACTAATTTTTTGTAATTTTCTTAATTTTCTTTCAGGCGTTTTTAAACATTGTAAAAAGGGAGCGAGAAGCAGCTGAGAAAGAGAGAATTAAGGAAGAAGAAGAAAGAAGAAGGAAGAGAGAAGAAGCAAAACAAAAGAAAGTTCTGCTGGAGGCTGCTTTCGATGGCGATTTGCAAACCATTGAAAATGTTCTCAATGAGGTTAGTGATATTCATGAAATATTCTTGATTTCAATGTCTTTGCTTAATATTCTGTAGAGTCAAGTAATTGCAAAGGAGGATAGATGTTTACATATATTTCCATTTCAAGATTAAAGGTGTCTATCCAAGTCAGACCCATCACACTTTTTTCACATTGGTATTTAAATCATTTTAGAGTCTATTTTATTTTGGCCTCTATGTTATAGGTTGTGCTTAATACAGCACAGAACTCTTGGCTAAGAAAGTCAGCGTGACATAAGGAGCCCTACTGTTGATTATACTGGATCTGATCTAACCCTCTGAATTTTTCTGTGATTAATGACAATGTCAGTCAAACTAAATTAGGGTCTAGGTCACCTAGTCCTCTTTTTGTAACATACTTCTACAACTGAATGAAGTTTATGTATGCTTGAAAGATTGTTAGGAGTTTAAAGTTAGTAAGTTTAGACTCAAAGTGCTTACCTGCAAAAGGCGAGATTATTTGCAGTAGGGGCAAGGGACTGCTAGTATAATGTCTCTTCTGGAGAAGGGTGGAGTGAGTTGTTTAGACACCAACACAATTGTCATTTGCCCTACCCTTCACCAATTTAGATGTTGGCCTCCCCACAAACAAGCCTAACTTGAGTTGAAAATAACCAGCTGATCTAGCTGCTGGCGCACTCTTAGGAGTGCGCAGTCTTTTGCAGTGGTGACTTTACAAATTCTGCAAAGTTCCCCTTCAGGAAAAGAGCAAGGGACAATAAGGCACTAGTAAAATATTCAAATTATAAAGCAAAGGGAATATCAAATTTTGCTTATTTAGCGAGAATAACCTGCAAAGTACTGGTTGTTTTACGGACTGCGCGCCGGGAACTAAATACCTTTTTATGTCCTTGATTTGATAGATTTGGACGTTTTCTATACAGTATTTTATGTTTTTCGTTCTTTTCTGGGGCTTGTCTATTTTGAGTGTGGAGCCTGGGGCCATGTCCCTCTGAAACTTTCACTGCCTCAAAATAAGGTTCCTGCAAGAGTCCCCTTGTGGCAGGGATTGCCAAGTGGCTAGATCACTTGACCCTTGATCAAAGGGTCCTGGATTCGAAACCACTTTCAGGCCTGTCTCAGAGTGTGAGGAGATGATTAGCCAGCTCTCTGTTATTCCAGGCAAAAAGGCAAAAGGAATCACGAGATGTGGTCATGGACCAGGGTTGCACTGCTCGATTAGTTTACCTATTAAGTGGGCCCTTTGTGCGTAGCACATAAACCAATACCCTAAAAAGATTTTAAGTGTATTTGCCTATCAACCTATCAAACCCTGTTAGAATAAGCCATCACAATTATATGTAATCTGACTGGATTTTTCTTATTATTTCATGAATCAATTCGCGTGGTGACCCACCTCTGGCTTTGCTACTTAAGTGATTAGCTGAAAACGTGCCCTAGAAAGCGTTTTTATGATGTTCTTTGCAAAGAGGAGGTTTGTGAAATCCACAAGTCCCAAAACAAGGCGACTGCTTATTCTGACGTACATTGGCTTATCTCAGAGTCCTGTTCAGGGTTTTATGCCTGACACATCTAAACTAACCTTGGCTCTCGACTGAAGACTAACTCAATCCTTATCAATACCTCAATAAGCCTCAGGCAATATTATAAGGTCAATAAATATTATAAGGACTGGAATATGTGCAGTGATGAATGTATCATTAAGCAAAAAACTAGACAAATGATTCAAGGTTCTAAGCATTAATACCATTTCAGCTTCTTTTCTCTTCTATCCTCTATGTTTTAGTTGTAGGTATCACTTTTTACGGTTGTTTTTGAAACTTGTTGCCTACTCTCCTTACTGTATTAAATACTGTATTTTCAATTTGTGTAGTGAGGAAAATTCCTCAGATTATTGCCTGCTAAACATTTACTAAACCTGAGTTGAAGCAGGATTTGGAAAATAAATCGAGATGATTTGTGTGACACCTCAGGTGGCTTGGGATAACAATGCTCACGTTCAAAACACACAAAGTCAAAGGGCGTGGGTTCGAGTCCAGCTTGGGTGATATTTTTCCACAAAGCTTTCTCGATTAACTCCTGGGAAAGAGATTTTGCATATTTTCCGACGCTAGGTCATTGTAATTTGAAGACCATTGTTTTCGACTCGATATCAGTAGGCGGATTGATAGAATTTCCACCTTGCTCAAAGAGAAGCGAAGGGAGTGTCAGGCCTACATAAACTGCTTCAGCATGCTTCGTTCAGCCCACAAAACTCTTGGGAGTTTGAAAGCGCAAGCGTTGGCGAGAAATCTGAAAACTCATGCCGGCTCAAGTCATTTGAAGGCTTTTGATAAAACCCTTTCGACTTTGATGTCGGAGTGCCGTGGCGGCGGGACGACATTTGCGCTTCGAAGCTCGAGAAGATGGGTTTCATCTTCGTCATCGGTTGAGGAAGTTGAGGCCAAAGATGAGGGTAAGAACGATTTTAAATTAACTTATCTCCATCTAAAATCAAAGATGAAAATATATCTCATTGTCCGTTTATGGAGAGTTTCGTTAAAATGGAAACTTCTTCAACTCTTTCGTTGAAATTTGGAACTTGTTTAACTTCTTTCGTCATTAGAATGGAAACTTCTTCAGCTTCTTTCCTTAGAATTTAAAACCTCTTCGGCTTTTTTAGTTAAAATATGAAACATTTTCAATTTCATTTGTCAAAATATGACACTTCTTCAACAACGATAAAATATGAAACTCCTGCAACATCTTTCGGTAAAATATGAAACATCTTAAACTTCTTTTTTCAAAATATACAACTTCTTCAACTTCTTTAGTCAAAATATGAAACTTCTTCAATTTCTTTTGTCAAAATATGAAACTTCTTCCATTTCTTTTGTCAAAATATGAAACTTCTTCCATTTCTTTTGTCAAAATATGAAACTTCTTCCATTTCTTTCGTCAAAATAGGAAACTTCGTCAACTTCATTAAAATATGAAACTCCTGTAACATCTTTCGTTAATATGAAACTTCTTCAACTTTTTTTCGTTAGAATACGAAACTTCTTCAAATTGAAGCTAAAGATTTGGGAAATATTGAATCATCTGCAATTGAAATTATAGATGAAATATAGCTCTATAGCATTGCGTTGTCTATATCCTTATCGCTGTGCTCGATGGACGAAGGTACGGAGTGATATAGATAAGAGAAAACCAGACAATATTCTGTCTCATGAGAGCATGAAACGTTGAGTTGCAGAGAACAAGTCTCCCTTCTTATTTCTTACCTAGATGAAAATATATTCTTTGTAAAAATGTATGAAGACTTTCAAGACGAATCTAACGAATTACTTTACCCAGAGATGGTTAGGACAATGATTT
The DNA here is from genome assembly GCA_963924455.1 of Pelagia noctiluca. Taxonomy (NCBI): domain Eukaryota; kingdom Metazoa; phylum Cnidaria; class Scyphozoa; order Semaeostomeae; family Pelagiidae; genus Pelagia; species Pelagia noctiluca. Next base: position 2,174,658 of record OZ004335.1, read on the forward strand.
CATATATATTTTATAAACTTCCCATGAAATTCTTATATTTCAGGTGGTGAAAAAAGTAAGGGATCTAGTAAAATCCCCCAGCACTCACCAACAAAATTGGACAGATTCACCCTCATATTCACAAGAACCATGAAAGCTACAGATATTGGTTCTGAAGTCAGGTAAAATTTCTTTATTTTTTCAATGCGTCTATTTTCTGGCAATCCTGAGGCGAATTCGAAAATTTTCTTCATAATGTCAATAGGCTCAAACCATTAGGTACATGACAGCAGCTATGGCTCTACGTTAGATAACTACTGTGATGACTGAAACCCAACCGTATATACGCTAAAAGTCTTACATGAATATAAAAGTCTAGTTCAGAGTGCAGTTTTTAATTGAAGCAAGCTATTTAACAGCCCTTGCTCGAAATGTTTTAATTTCCCAGGTATTTCTTTTCCGAGGAACATGTAGATTTTCACATGTTACTGTTCTTTCCCACATTCGTTGACTGAGCACTAGTTTTGCAGATATACACGTGATAAACTGGTGTGGTCACTAAAGCCACACTCACTCTTGTAGTGTTACTTTTTAGGCCCCTTGTTTGTATTTTTTTTTTAAAATTGAGCTTGTCGTATTCTACACTAGCCTATCAAAATGAGTGCATTGGTGAGTCAAAAAAAGAAACTTATCTCATAAACCGATTGTTGCTACAGGTTTTAATTAAATGGCGCCTACAAAAGTTTCTAAATTGTCCCAGCAAAATTTTGTTGTTAGGAGATGTCTGACACAAGTGATGGGAATTTCGTTCTAGGCCTAGCTCTCACAGCTTTGCAATTTTGCCGCCATTTTGGTTTCACCTACGCAATAATTTTGATAGGCTAGTTTATTATCAAGATGAAAATGAGTAATTTGTTATTCTAGCCTGTATTCAATGGAAAAAGCCAACTCAAGAAGAAGCATACTGATAAATGCTGGTCTGATGGTTTTGACTGTCTTTGGAAGCATTTACACCGTCAGAAGAGGAAAGAAGGACAGCAAATCTGACAATATTTACGAGATAAACAAAAGAAGACAATAACAATCTTATCCAGCTAACTCTAAGTAGAAATCTGTGTTTGAAATAATGTCACTCGTGATAATCAAATCAGATTTGAATTAGAAATGTTTGTTTATATTGCGAGTGATCTTGGCTGTTACTTGCCCAGGGCCTAACCCAATTTGGGGCTGGGAAATTCCAAAGACTGTCAGAAATTTCAGAAAGATTTGTTTAAAAGACAGTTGGGTACCTAATGCACTGATGACCCCCTCGCATAAATTCTCTATATTGTGTAAATGCAGCTAAACGTTTTTTTGATAGTGACCTTAGTAGCACGTTTTTTGATCACTTCGTGCCTCGGGTAACTTGCTAGAGAATTAGTATAAGGTATTACATCACCGAATTCAGGAGATCAACTTCAAACCATGCAGTATGAAACGGTGAGAGTTCCCCATGAAGAACAAGAAAACTGAAAAATTTTTATTAAGAGCAGCAACCGTAATCTCTTACAGCCTGCAGTTGCATTTGTCACCTTTCCAATATCCAATCTTTCTTGGGGAAACCCTTTATCTATATTGTATTGTAAAGTCTTCGAATGGTACAAAACTTCAAAATAGCCAGTAACATCGGAAACATAGCGAAACGAAACAAAGATTACTTGAGCTTTTCGTCTGACACTCAACAGAGTAATATGTCAGAAAAAGAACAAAACAATAACCTTATATGACTCTGTATATTAATCTGCTAGGTTTCCTTCTCTTTCTGACGTATTACTCTGTTGAGTGTTAGACGAAAAGCTTAAGTAATCCATGTGTTCGTTTCGCTATATTTCCGATATTTCTGGCTATTTTGTATTGTATTATCAATATCTCTTAGGGCAACCTCTGCCGTAGTTTATTTTCTAGGCAGGCTCTGGTATCAATTCCAAATGACGTTGTACGAACTCTTGGAAGCTGTGCATCATTGCTATGCCTTATCCTGTAATATCATGTTATTCAATTGCCTAAACACTTCTTTCATGATAGGTGGATTCAGATAGAAATTGGTCTCAAGAATTTCTGTCATTAGCAACAGCAGGTGTCTCAAATGAGTCGGTATCGATTCGGCCTATTTCAAAAAGAAGTCGAAATCATTTTGGTAAAGATCGTATGCTAATCGTAAGCATGCATTGAGGGAATCCTAAGTTGCAAACAGTGTCGTCTACAGAAGCTATAACTCGGTCAACAATGTTAGAATATAAGTTTTTGCCACGTATCTTGATGTTGATAATCTTCTTCTTCTTTAGGCCAAAAAATCCGACTCGGCGAATGTGAAAAAATCTGGAACAGCCTTGAAGTTGCATATTCTGCGACATCAACATGCATTGATAGAATGCGAAGATGCCAACAACAACAGCTTGCTGTCAGAAGCTGCAGCAGGAGGAGACGGGGACACTATCAGCTTTCTCGTCAACAAGGGTGCAAGTCTGAATTCAAGGGGCGCATTCAAAAGAACTCCTCTTTATAGAGCAGCGTTTGGGGGGCACATTCAAGCTGTTCAGGTAAGTTATCCACATTTGGAACATATCTTTAATCGGTACAGAACTTGAGGATGGTGAGAAACGTAGCAAAACACAATAAATCGAGATAATTTGTGAGAATGAAAATGACCCGAGTAGGACTCGAACCCACGACCTCTAGATTCGCAACCGGGGCTACGAGAAACCCATGCCATTTCATTCACACGAATTGCACCACCACTCACGGAATGCAGAGACGAACCTATCCTCTTATCCTCTATCCTAGGCTCTTAAAGTCTTACTCTCGAGTCCTAATCGGGTCATTTTTATTCTCACAAATTATCTCGATTGATTTTCCAAATCCTGCTTCTCCTCAAAAAAAACATGATAAGTACTGAAGCTTTGTCTCCCAGTGATGATTGTTTGTTTCTCACCTTGCTGGTTGTTTGTCACCTCCATGAGTGTCAGATGTGAAGCTTCAATAATTATTTTGCTTCGTTGTGTTTTTGATTTTCCTCGCCATCCTGTAACCCCTTTTTTGAGAGGAAGAAAGGAACCTGTTTATCTGAGGTTGGATGGTCCATTCTGGTGGGAAAAGCTGTCAAATGTTGGTCTTCAGTAGAGTGGTGAAAGTTGTTGTTGATAGGTGATAGGGAAATACAATTACTACTTTTGTAAGGTATTGGTTTAAGCACAAAGCACTGAGGTCCCAATTAATGGGTTATTTAATCGAAGTAGTGAATGGATAGTTGATAGGAAAACAAGTCTACTATCTTTATAAGGTATCTTTGTAACCAATGGGTTAATAAGCAAAGCAAAAAGGACCCACTGAATAGTTAACTCTAATCGAGCAGCTTGATCCTGGTCCTTCCTCTTGATTCGACCACACCTCTGAACACGTTATTTTGCTTTTCTACAGAGAGCTGCCAAATTCTAAAATTCTTACTTCCAAATTACTTCCTAAGGATGCTTCTTTACTTAATTTGTTTTTCCTGATGCAAATTCAATTGCTGTACTCAAGCTTTTTAATCAATGTTGAAATGTTCGATTTGTAGATTCTATTAGAGAACGGAGCGGATCCACGAATTTATGCTGATGATGGGAACACGCCAGAGCAGATTGCTGCTATTCCACCAATTAAAGATATAATTGTGAATTGGGATATCGAAGAGACAGATCGACTACTCGCTAGAATCAAGAAAAAGGAGGAGGAAAGAATCAATACTGAAAGGGAACAAGCTCAACTTCAAACTAAGTTAATTACTGATGGGATAGCTGAAGCTGAGAAGGAATATAAGATGACCCAAAAGCAGGTTAGAACTGTTAGACAAAGGGCAATCCGTAAAAATTTGCTACTGTGTATAATTTTTCAACTGATAGTCACCACTTATCGTGACAATCGTGACCTTTGATACTTAGTATGGCAGACGTTAACATATTCACACTTATCAAGGCTGTTTATGACCCAATATTTGACATGATAGTCACCACTTATCACAATAAGCCTATGATATTTAGTATGGCAAACGTGAACATATTCACACTTATCAAGGCGGTTTATGACAAAATATTTGACTTGATAGTCACCACTTATCACAATAAGCCTATGATATTTAGTATGGCAGACGTGAACATATTCACACTTATCAAGGCTGTTTATGACCCAATATTTGACATGATAGTCACCACTTATCACAATAAGCCTATGATATTTAGTATGGCAAACGTGAACATATTCACACTTATCAAGGCGGTTTATGACAAAATATTTGACTTGATAGTCACCACTTATCATAATTAGCCTTTGATATTTAGTATGGCAGAAGTCAATATATTCACACTTATCAATCAAGGCTGTTTCTGACCCAATATTTGACATGATAGTAACCACTTATCGGGACAAGTCTTTGACGTCAAGATCTGGATGGATGACTAAAAAACTCACTCTAATGTCCTGCGAAAGGGATGCAACCTAAGGGTCCCATGCTCTTTTTCGAAATAAGGCCTCATGCCCTTTCAAAGGCTGTCACCTTAAAAATAAACTCACTCACTTACTAACATACCTACCTACCTACCTATCTTACTTACTAACTGACTTACTAACTAATTAACTTACTTACTTACTTAATCACTTACTTACCTACTAACTTACTTACTTACTTACTTGCTTGATTACTTACTTATTATCTGTCTAACTTATTGACTTACTTACTTACTGTGGTGGGGATGGCCGAGTGGTTAGATCCCTTGACCCTTGTTCGAAGGGTCCCGGGTTCGAAGCCACCTTCAGACCAGTCTCAAAGTGTGAGGAGAGAATTAGCCTGCTCTCTGTAATTCCAGGCAAAAAGGCAACAGGAATCATGAGGTGTGGTCACATCGAGAGGAAGAACCAAGGTCGCACTGCTTGATTAGTTTACCTATTCAGTGGGCCCTTTGTGCTTAGCACATAAACCCATACCTTACGAAGATAGTAAGCGTGTGTGCCTATCAAATAGCACCTATCAACTTACTTACTTACTTACTTACTTACTTACTTACTTACTTACTTACTTACTTACTTACTTACTTACTTACTTACTTACTTACTTACTTACTTACTTACTTACTTACTTACTTACTTACTTACTTACTTACTTACCTACCTATTTTACTCATTAACTGACCAATTCAACTACCTACTTACTTACTTAATTATTTTGTCAACTTATCAACTATTTACTTACTTACTTACAGATGCCGGTATAATAATATTGTACTATTTTTACTATAAAGAACAGAACTGAGCTAAACAGAACTAAAATTGCTTCAAGATGAAATTGAGCGCAGTTGCTGGTATAAACAATATTGTAATCAAATTTTTGATTTCTATCCTTGCAGCTGAAGAAGTGCTTTGAAGAGCTAAGCAAGAGGATATTCGAACACGACAAATGTGTCCTTTCCAACCAGGTTAAAACGGATATCACCCTTCAAGCTGTTCATGATGCAGAGGAAGACCTCGAGAAAGCCAAGAGAGCTGAAGAAATCTCCAGAGAGAAGCTGTCTGATTTGAAACTGAAGTTGCGAGACGAAGCCATGGAAAATAAAGACGCTGTTGATGCCGTTGCTGAAAAGGGGGTCAAATGTCATATCAAAGAACTGGACGATGTTCTTCTCAGAGATGTTGGAGACAGAATTAAGAGCTGTGGAAAGTAAGTAGAGAGTCAGAAAGGGCTGAATTGGGAATTGGAATTTGCCTTTTTGTTGACTGGGAAAATTGGATTGAACTTCTTAGGACTGGGATTTGCTAATGAAAAGTAAATTGGGTTTGGGATTTTCAAACACGTCAATATTGGTAATTTACCTTTCAGTGGTGGGAATGGGGATCAGTACCCCTTTCAGGGCCCTCTAAGTTAAGTTATTCTATGACAGTATGATACGTGACCTAGCTTTTTGATATGGACCGGCTGCCCAAAACCAAAATGTATACCTATGTCTAAACCATATTCATACCAAAATTTCCAATTAGTATACCCAAAAGTAGATCAAAATCTTAAAATGAATATCAACACCATTGTTTTACCAGTCTTTGAAAAATTGAGACCCATATTTATTCTAATATCACGAAAAAGCATACCCACACCTATACTAAAACTGTTAACAAGTATATACAATTGGGTGGCAAGTTACCAGTATCTAAAATATACTGAGTGGCCCCTCGGAAAATCAGAACCACAAAGATACAGTTTTTTCTCTCTTATTCTTTAACTGACAAGTCTGAAGGTCAGATATTTTTAGGCTCGTATCAGCTTGAAAAAGCCGTCATCACTGGTCTGCCTAATTAAATAAATGATATATCATGTATGTAATAAAAAATGTATTTCATATTTTCGTTTGAAGGTGGCCTTTGATTGTTGATACATCCGGACAAGTGTCCGTCTTCTTGCGATATCGGGACACGAACTACCTCAATGCATTTAATGCTAAAGAAATGCAGCCTGAAATCATCAGGAAAGCTTTACTTGGATCCATCAGGTATGCTCTATTCGGCATCTTTTGTACTGAACATCTTACACAGTATTAGATGGTATCCCTCCACAATCCTAATCATCCTCCACAGACATTACTGAACATCCTGCACAGTACTGAGCATCCTCCACTATACTGATTATCCTCCAATTTACCAATGATATCCTTCACAGCACTGAACATCCTAGAATGTACTGCTTATATCCTTCACAGACCTAAACCTCTTCGAATGTACTGATGATATCCTTCACAGCACTGAACATCCTAAAATGTACTGCTTATATCCTTCACAGTACTAAACCTCTTCGAATGTACTGATGATATCCTTCACAGCACTGAACATCCTAAAATGTACTGCTTATATCCTTCACAGAACTAAACCTCTTCGAATGTACTGATGATATCCTTCACAGTACTGAACCTCCTCCAATGTACTGCTCATATCTTTCACATTACTAAACCTCTTCGAATATACTGATGATATCCTTCACAGTACTAAACCTCCTCTAATGAACTGATGATATCCTTCACAGTACTGAACCTCCTCCAATGTACAGACTATATCCTTCACAGTACTGAACCTCCTCCAATGTACAGATGATATCCTTCACAGAACTGAACACCCTCCAATGTACAGATGATAGCCTTTCATAGTACTGAACACCCTCTAATGTACTGATAACATCCCTCAACAAAGAAATGAATATCCCCCACAGTGCTGATGATATCCTTCCACAATATTGAACATCCTCCAAAGTACTGAATGGTTTCCCTTACAATATTAAGGACCCTCCAATGTACTGATGACATCCCTCCACAAAGAACTGAATATCCTCCGGAGTACTGGATGGTATCTCCCACAGTACTGAACACCCCCTATGTACTGATGGTATCTTCCATAGTACTGAACACCCTCCAATGTGCTGATGATATCCCCATTAGTACTGCACATATGTTTCCAAAGATGAATACTCCAGCTTTATTAGAGATCAGATAGTAAGCATTCTATAGAAAAGCAGAAGCCCTACCTAAAGCTAGCTGTTTTTTGTTTTTAGTCTTTAGTCTTAGTTTAGAATTGTTGGTATATTTTCATCGGTTACGGTCTTCATGAATCATGATGATTGCGAAAGCATCAAACTTTAGTAGGAGGGAGCCAGCTTCCTTTCTTGTTTCTGATCTATGTTTATCTTTACAGATATGGAAAGTTTTTAGTTATTGATATGATGGATGTGGACATGCTGGAGGTGGTTACGAATCGGATGAATGAAATTCAGAAAGATCTCTTTTCCTCACTTCTGTCGAAAGATATCCTCGGAAAGGAAAGGTACCTCCATTTCTCATTGAATTCACTTGAACATATTTGGGAAATTACCTGCATGCAGCTACACTGGGTACAAAGACGAAGTATGGTAGGCACTACATCATATTGCACTTGAGGACATGGTGCTGGGCAAGCTTAGCTCTCTAAATCTATTTTAAGACCTCTCTGATCCCAAAATCTTAGAACGGGCCATAATTGTTCTTATTTGAACTGTTAAGAACGTAGTTTTATGTTCCTTTCGTACATTATGGGTTCAAAAAGGTCTTCAAGTTAGAATTTTAGAACCAGCATTGTACAAAATTATGAACAAAATTATGAAGTCAAGTTCAATATGATGCAGTGCCTACCTTGTAATATGGCTCCCCAGCCCAGACCTCTATATCATATTGAAGTTTGAGATCTCAGCTCGAGGCTGGAGGGAAAGATGAAATTGTCCATTTAAACCGGCTAAACAATTCTCATCTTCTGTTTGTATGGGAAACGATACCACTTAGCACTGTGAAGAACATTCTTTACTTTGGAGAGATGCATTACCACTTTTGGTATAACTTCCACTTAACTGATGATGTCCCCCCACAGTACTGAATACACACCCTTCACCGTACTCATGGTATCCCCTCACATCACTGTTGGTACCCCTACAACTTTAAACATCCTCCAATGAACCAATAGTATCCCTCCATACTGAGCACACTCTAATTTACTGATGATTACCACCACAGTACTGAAAATCATCCACAGTAGTAACACCATCAACAGTGCTGGAAATCATCCACAGTCCTCCTAAGGGAAACCATCCCAAGAACTGAACATCGTCCACATTACTGAACGTCCTCTTCAGTACTGTGCTATTTCTTCAACAGAAATGGATGGAATCCCCCACAGTACTCCACACCCTCCAGAGTACTTCACCGATGTTCCCCAGGGTGTTAATATTTTGTTCTATATTTCTCTTCCAGATATCTTTCACTGGTTCGAGAGTCGGATGGCGAAGAATACAAAAAAGAGAATTTTAACTCCTTACGAATAGAGAACTTCAAGTTTGTTTTATTAACAAAGTTGTGGAATCCACCAGAAAAGTGGTTAGATACTTTTTACCCCATTCGTGTTGTTATCTCTTGATATGTATACTGTTTTCAATCGACTTTCTTTCTTGGTGAATATTTTTTTTATTTACTGAAGGAGTTACCTGAGGGCCACTCTCTAAATTGTTAGTGTTTTGGAGATTGCTATAATTATGAAAGGCGTACCTACACCCCTTCTTTCGTCATTAAAGCATTTGAAAAATCAGCAAGGGGTGTGTCTTGTTTTTTTTACATTAGAGCACAATAGTTTCCTCATAAAACAAAACAAATTGAGAAAGGGCTTTTTATTATTGGCTTCATATATTCACACTCTTTTTTTATAAGAACCAGTAAATTTGATTTGAAGCTGGCTGTTCCACTTCTACTCTCGTCAAGATGATACTAGTTCCTTATTTCATCTTGTCAACTACATACTGTAGTTCAGTATCAACTACGTAGTTCCTTATTTTATCTTGCTCTCATTAACAGAGTATTTCAAAAGCAGAATTGTTTGGCCTCTTGTCCTCTTCATATCGGGGCACAAAGGCGTTCTTAAAAAACAGAACTAATTGAGTAAGTGCTTCTTATAATTGGCTTCATATTTATCAATGAATCAATGAAAGGAATAGAAAAAAGTGATTTGCTCTGAGTTTTTTGTTTTCAATGTAAGCTGTAAGGTGCAAACGAATTTTACACGCATTTTTTTTATAAGCAATTACTTTATAAGCAAGTCAATACTCGACATGACCAAAACTTAAGCAATTCCAGTACTGGATCGAGGAATGCTAAGCAATTTAAAAATTATTGTTAAGATCGAATTGGCAAAAAAGATCGTGCAGCAGCTATAATGAAGAAGGTTTTAGTGGATATTAGTACCCTAGCACACTTTTGTATGCAAGATACCATTTATTTTTGTTGTACAACAACTCGTTAGATGGTATTCTAAGAAACGATTTTTTAAGTAAAAAAAGCTAAGCAATTGCTCAGCAATTTTGAGTACTCAAATTGGCCCTCCAGCTAAGCAATTTTCAGTACTGAGCTCAAGCTGAAATTACTTATAAAAAAAATGCGTGTATTGCGAAATTTTTCAGATCACCCAGAGACAAACCTTAAAATTCGTATCAAAATATATCGAAATTTAAATATTTATAAACGACATTTGTAAAATGGAGTTGCCCCTCTTTCTTAGTTACCCCTCCTTCTTATTGCCCTCCTTCCGTGCCAGCAGATTTCCCGTAACTTTATTCATGCTGTGCAGGCATCATCAGCTGATTTCATCCGCCTTTCTGATTGGTCAATTCTTTGACATACCGCGAAATACAACCCACTTCCGTTTTCCGGAGTGGGTCAATTTCTCTGCATGAATGCAAAAAATTTTCAGAATAGCGCTCGAGGCCAGGCGAAGGTTTAATATTTTAAACATTTTCGCCTGACTAAAAAAATTGTTCTGAGAGTCAAAACTCTCAACATGGCAGCGTTTATATTAGCGCTAGCTCTGTGCATTTATTCTGTAACTGCACAAGTGTTACAGCCCGAGTATATCGACATTGCGAAAGGAAAACGAATTTCTTCGTCAGCCACTTGCGGAGAGGGCCTTGACAAGGAAGCTGGTGGAAAAGAACTGTTTTGTAAACTCGCTCAAGCTCCTGGACGAACTGGAATAAAGGGACAGTATTGCGATAACTGCTATCCTGGCAACCACAGTGTTCAGTTCGCAGTTGATGGCACAGAAAAATGGTGGCAGTCCCCCTCATTGTCCAGAGGCCTGCATTTTGAAAATGTCAACATCACGATTGATTTGGGGCAGGTCTGTATCAGTTTTAGTTTCTCTAATGTTTTTGACGCTGGACTGAACTAATATATCTTCTTTTCACGTATTACATGTCTGCAATTCAGAACTTATCCGTTTATTGGGATATTTACGAGCCTGGGAATGCCAGGAATTAAGCAAAGAGTTCCTCGAGGTTTCGGTTCCTTTAAAAAAAATAAGCGTAAATGCATGGGATAAGAATTCTGAAAAGAAAATTCAGAAGAGACCCCTGAAACTCGATCCTTTTCAGTATAGAAACAAAGGTCTTTTAAATGTTACTTGCTTTTGTATGATGTTTTTTAAGATTTTTGATTTACATAGCGTGTTGTCAGAAGTATTATATAAGTGATTCGAAAGCACCCTGCCAGCATGAAAACCAATAATGTGCTTGAGCAACTGAAATTGAACAGTCAGGGGAAGTGTGGTCACAGCGGGAAGGTGAAAACTTAATTTGAGCGGAAGTTGTGGATGCCTGCAATTGTCAAACCCTTCCCCTGAACCACATCGCATTTTTGAAGGATTAAACTCTGGTTGACCTCTAAAGCACTTCAAAGGTTGCGAAAATTTTAATCATTTTAGAACACTGTTGAGAAAAGCCAAAGCTGCAGAATTTTTTTATAAGCAACTTTGCTGGCTCCACCCAAACAATTATTTCATACATTTCAATAGGCAATATCCGAACCAGCTGGCCCTTAATAATCTTTTACTATTATAGACACAAACTCTTTTTCATTGGTGATATTGTGTGATTTGCAGACCTGGAAATGAGGGAGGGCCTTAGGATGCACTGCCTCCTTAAATTTAGAAATCTGTGTTGAACCTCCTAAACAATTTTGTTTTTGATTTTTAAATCTATTCCACGTTTTTTATTTTATGACAAACTGCTTTATAAGAAATTCACTATTGAAATTTTAGGTAGATAACAATGGATTCTTTTGTTCTATTGTTTTCCTATGGATGGATAACAATAAGAAATTAAGAAACTTTACATTAGTGAAGCTGAAACTAAGTTTCTCATATAAAGAAACGTGTACACTCTTTTTTTTATAAGAACAATTTTATAAGAACACAAGCCTCAAATTTGTTCAAAACTTAAGAACAAGCTAAGAACAAACCGAAGCTGACCTTTTTTGGCTCAATATGAAAATTTTATGAAATAACCATAAGACTGGGAAATAATTACTTCAAGCAGATTGGCAGCACACAGATAATGTAAGATGGTCAAGAGAGTCAAATTTTGCAACAATTAACACTACTGATAGCAAAAAAGGTTTCCCAATCATTGTAAAAGTAAGAACAATTTAAGAACATTTCAGGCTGAAAATAGGGGAATATTTAAGAACAGCCAGCTTCAAATCAATTTTACTGGCTCTTATAAAAAGAAAAGAGTGTAATCTAGAATGTGTTCTAAAGATTGATTTATTATATTTTGAAATATAAACAGTGCAGTTAAGTTATGAAAAGGGCAGGGTTAACAAAAAAGGGGTGGATAATGGAGAATGGTGTGGCTCTTAGAAAAAGTTTGTCTTGAACGCTATTTTGCCCCTGTCACAATATCTCTAGTTCCAAACCTGGTGACTTACATACTTTTTTTTATAAAGAACCTTTTATAAGGAACCTACATGTAAAAAGTCGAAAAACTTAAAGAACTTTTACTACTTGAGGTCAAATCACCAAGGAACTTTATAATTTTGGATATATGCATTTGGTGTAGATATGCAACTAATGACTATGTAACTAACTTTTACGTTTTATAGGCCTAGCCTTGTGGTATAATATATTTAATGTAATTGCTTATCACGAGTTTATTGCAAAATGTTGAATTTTGATACTTTTCTTGTGTCTATACTTGTTCGTATCCAATAAGTAAACACCTAAAATTTAGGAACTATCAACAAACTTTTAGAACTACAAAGTGGTCAGAAGAGATCTCAAAATAAGGAACTTAAAGAACTAGGCCCTGTGCTAGGTTCTTTATACAAAAAAAGGGTGTATATCAGAAAATGTTGCCTGCTGTTCCAAAATTCCAGTTTTGCTTAGAGGTTTATCTTTCAACCTTTAAAATGATTTTTCATCATTGGTCAAGCATATCAGTGGAAGTTATCTCATTTTTGACCGAAATGTCCAGGTAACTCTCTTAGGAAGTCACTAAATTTGAAAATCTGAAGATCTTTGAGGATTTAGTCTGAAAAATCTTCAAAATCTATGAACTCCATAATAGAAGCCCCTTCTTATAGACACCCTCTTGTGATGGGGCAAATTTTTGAAAAAAATACAGAACAATAGATATTCTAATGCTTTTTAGCGAAGTTTTTTTACAAAAATAACAAAACTTATGATATATTTAAAGCATCCTGTCATTTATAGCTGCAACACAAAGCTAGATGTACAGATGAAATTTCTGATATATGCTCTAAGAATACCACATATTCAGTTGTTTCTCAGCGTTCCCTGCTAAAAGCATCAGATGTTTTGAATATTCTGCCAAGGAAAAAAGGAACTAAATGAAATAGAACCCCCCTTATTTCAAACATCTCCCTTGAGTAGAGGCCCCCTGAAACCCCAGGAAATATATATTGTGTCTGAAAGTTTAATTGAAGTATTATGATATAAATCCGTTTCTTGTTTTTAGATCTACCATGTAGCCTACATCATCATTAAAGCTGCAAATTCACCCAGACCTGGCATTTGGTCCCTGATGAGGTCAAAGGACGGTGGCAAAACCTTCTCTCCGTGGTACAATTTTGCTTCAACACCCAGTGAATGTCTCACATACCATCAAATGTCTCATCTTCTGCCTATTACCAGAGATGACACTGTCCAGTGCAAGCTGGAGTATTCTCAGGTCCCACCATTTGAAAATGGAGAGGTATGTATGCTTCTGTCACAAAAGTTTCGAGTTTTTCTGCACTACATTGCTGCATAATTGAATTTCTTAAAAACTCCTCAAGAGATTGTCTTAAAAAATTCACAAATATTCTCCTCAGGAGCAAAATGAATTAAGGGTTGGAAAAAATCAATTGTAGAAATAAGAATAGAAATCCTCTAAAAGTTTTCAAACCTTTCTGAAATAATTTATTGCCTTACAAATATATGTTGTTTTGAGTCTTCTTGCATTCTACTGAAAAGCTGCATGGCTGTTCAAGATATTTGCATTTCACACAAAAATAAATGAATGAGTGTAAAGAATTAATTATTGTTATTATTATATTTTTTTTGTAGATCCACATTTCATTAGTAAACAACAGACCTGGAGCATCCAATTTCTCTGCTAGCCCGGCCCTGCAGGTAACTATGATTCTCATGTTTTTGCAAAAAGCTTTCTTTATAGATGGTCATTTTTTCTTAGAAAACTACCCCAGAAGGCCTTCCACTTTACACAAGAAAAGCATTGTCTACAAAACGTTATGATGTTTGGTGATGTTCAGAGGACATAAAACATCACCATAAACCATCAAATGGCATCTTATTTGATTGGACACCATCAAACACCAACAAATTTGATCAGACCATGGAGATATTATTCAAGAGTTCTTGTCAGGTTTTTGAGGTCCATAGTTATGCTCATCACTCCCCTAAGGTGTTTTAGAATTCCAAAATGTTCCTTAAGAGTTCCTTTGCTGTCTCAATGGTTCTAAAGGTTCTTCCTTGTACCTTTGGTGTCCTAGAGAGCTGATATATCCCTCAAGAGTCCCCTCTGTGTTTTAGACATTCCAGTATTTCTTAAAGACTAGCCTTGGTGTTTTAAAGTTCCAAGATGTTATATTAGTGGCCTCTGTTTAAACAGTTTTAGATCTTGATCAACTTTCCTTCTACATAGCTGATGACACTAAGAAGATTTTTGGGAATCCTTGGCATTTCATTTACTTTGAAAACTCCAACTTTTTGTACCTTTTAGCTAAGCTTCCAATATTGATGTTTTTAAATTTGCAGGACTGGACAACTGCCTCACATGTCAGACTGCATTTCATGAAAGTAAAGACCCTTTTGGGGGACCTCATGCCTTTGTCTCTTCAGGATCCAACTGTGACGAGGAGGGTAAGTCAAGCACTGTATGATATTACTATCCGAGCAATCATTACCAAAAGTAGATTATTGAACAGTAAATTATTGAAAAAGCTCTTTTGGGAAAACCAATTCCTTAATTAGGCTATATCTTTGTTCTCTTTTTGACATGATGTTCTGGCATGAGAGTGAAATTGATCTTAAAGAATCTTTTACATTTTTTTCCTGAAAATCGTATTATTCAAGTGGAAGTCTTGGAAATCTCCGGAAATCCTTTTGTTTTTGGGAAAATCACACACACTTTGAAAAGAATTGAAATGCCCCCCGCTAAGATGATTTCAAACAGAAAGCTTTAAAGAAGTTCTGTACTGATCTATAACTTTCTAATTTTATTCTGATTTTTTTCTCTGGCAAAGTATGAATTTTTTCATTTGTTTCGTGCAGTATTACTACTCAATCAAAGAAGTTTCAATCGGCGGTAGATGTATGTGTAATGGATTTGCTGACAAATGTGATGAAGGAACAACATTCAAATGTCAGTGCCAGCATTTCACTTGTGGCCCAAACTGCGATCGTTGTTGTGATGGTTACATACAAAAGAAGTGGCAACCAAGATACAAGAATGAAAATTTCATTTGTGAACGTAGGTTTCATGTGTTATTTGTCCATACAAAATCCTTTATAATAGTTGTTAGGCAAATACCGTTTACTATCTTTGTAAGTTATTGGGTTATGATCAAAGCAATTAATCAGTAAACTAATCAAAAGGTTTCACTGAATAAGTAAACTAATGAAATAAAGGTGAATCAAATAGGTAATTTAACAGGCAAAAATAATCTCATTTGTAAAAAATGGCACCGCTGAATAACAAATCTATTCAAGCAGCATGACCCTGTCCTTAACATACCTTGTACCTTGACTCCTTATACCTTTTTGCCTAGAGTTGTAGAGAACTAGAAAGCTCTCTCCTCACACTTCATTGGTAGGTCTTGAGGTAGATTCAAACCCACCCTTTGAATAAGGGCTGAGTGATCTAGCCACCTGGCCATCCCAGTCACAAATATTTATTATCAACCATAGTGCCAGACTCAAAACATTGATAACTTTTGTAGGAGATTTCTATAGAAGAATTTATATGGATCTAAAGTGTTGTAATAAAAACATTCATTTTCACTGATTCATTTCGTCAGTTGTGATAAGCATTTTCTTTCTGTAGTATCAAATAGATAGGATATAGGTAGATAAACTGTTAAAGGTTTCAGTACTATAATTTCTGTTTCCCACAGCTTGTAACTGCCACGGCCACAGCCAGAAGTGTCAGTACAGTGAACAAGTTGCTCAGAGGAAGATCAGCATGGATATCCACGGTAACATGGAAGGTGGTGGTGTTTGTGAAGACTGCCAGGACAATACTTATGGCATCAACTGTGAGAAATGCAAACCTTACTACTTCAGACCAGCTGGCATTCCTATCACTTCCAAAGATGCTTGTCAATGTAAGTAGAGATATCTGAATTCTGCTGCAATCTCAAAACCTTTTCCAGACATCTTTCATTATTGCTGCTTTTACTGGACCTTCCTTTTGGAAAGCTTGGAGATTTCTTGCCTTGCACTTAGGAGATATGAAGATGTTGAACAACAAAATTTAAAGGCCCATATCAATTTATATCTTAATAATATATAGTTAGATTCTTACATCTAACTCGATAGGAGAGTGCCTATCCTGGCTATAGTGCTCAATATACTTGAGTATAGAGCAATTATAAGCACTATAAGCATCATAAGATTGTTAGAGTCTGCCTGACGAGTGGGTAAGCACAAAACTCAGAGTAACAGAAGGACATGTCTGTTTTCTAATGGGTTCATTCTGCAAAGTTAGATTCCTGTATTTATGTATGTGATTAAGAGACCCAGTATTAGATCTGGCCATGAGGATTTTAGTAGGAGTGCTATAAATTGCCTTCCTTATTGATGTCATGTGGGCTGTTTCAGAGTTACTTGATTTTTTGAGATGGGCAAGTCCTTTTAAGACCCTGTTTACACTTTTCTGTTTCTAAATGAAAACGTAATAGCCATACCAGATTGGCTCTCTGTTTAGGCAAACTTTTTCTTAACGATGCAATGTCAACAATGTCGAAAACGGTATGATTTGAAAATTGTATGAATTGCTTTAGTGTATTAAATGGGTGAAAATTGAAGGATTCCTATCTGTTTTGAGAAACTTCTGGGCCTCTCTTTGACTCTGGAATGAAATTGTTCTGTTTTTACCCGTTTACACAGAGACAAATTCATACTGTTTTCAATTCAAACCATTTTCGAAAACTTTTCCATTTCATTCTGATTAGGAAAACGTCTTAATGTAAATAGACGGTCAATCTGGCATGACGGAATAGTGCAAACAGGTCTAAATTTAATCAAAGAATAGAGCAGTGTATCATCCTCCTTAGGTAAGTGAAGAGGGCATTGTGGTTGAACAGGATAATAGCCTACCTAGTATGGCCAGGTCTTGAATGTGCCCCCCTTCTATTCAGCACACATTGCTATTAAAGTAACTACCTCATGAATTTTGCAATGCAATGAATTAAATTTTAGTGCCTGTGTAGAGGGTCATTTACAAGGCCAACTGTCATATGCTTTGTCCACCTCCCAAATAAGTGATTCCAAAAATATCGGAAACATAGCAAAACGAACACATAGATTACTTAAGCTTTTTGTCTGACACTCAACAGAGTAATACCTCAGAAAGAGAACAAAACAGAAACCTAACTCGTTCTCTTTCTGACGTATTACTCTGTTGAGTGTCAAACGAAAAGCTTAAGTAATCTATTTGTTCGTTTCGCTATGTTTCCGATATATTTCTAGCTATACTTTAGTTTTGTACCATCCAAAGACTGTTTCATTCATAAAATGAAATTCTCAGCCCCTATTCAAATATATATTTTATCTTCACATAGATGTATGAATTCTTTTCTTTAGCATGCAACTGCAGCTTCCAAACATCCACTGGACATTGTGCGGACGGGACTGGCCAATGTAACTGCAAACCAAACTTTGCAGGAACGAAATGTGATAAATGCAATGTTGGTTTCTTCAACTATCCACTTTGTGAGGGTAAGTACTTTTTCTGTTAAGTTTTCTGTGATAGTTGAGATAATTCATGTGAACGAAAATGACTAAAGTAGTACTCTAACCCATGATCTCTAAACTAGCTAGATTAGTTCTCTGGCTCGAGTTGTCTCTGCTGGCACACAAGAATGCTGATTAAAGGTTGTGGGCACGATTCCTACCCCAGTCATTCTCATTTGCACAACTTATGTCAATTAAATTTCAAAATATAGCTTCTCAAATTGTTGGTAATGAGTTAAGCTCCAAAGTAGTACTAAATTACTTGGATTTTAGAAATTAACATTTCTAAATGCTACTAGATCGTTCAGACCCTTCTACAAACCGCTATGTCAACCTACACTGCTAGATAATCCCTTGAGAATAATTTGTTACAAATTGCTGATCTCACAAACCATCAATGTTTTTTAACTTGTCTCTTGATTTCATTTACTATTCTAGCCTGTATTTGTGATCGGGATGGATCTGTGGAAGGATCTTGTGCTCCAAATGCACAAGGAAGATGCCAATGCAAGAAAGGCTACACTGGAGCTTTCTGCAACAAGTGTGACTCAGGGTATTATGGATTCCCCAAGTGCCAGCGTAAGTTGTATACTTGTCTATAATATCTTTAGTATAGTGTTTAGTTACCTCATCATGCCCTTTCTACTGTTACCTTTTTGCCAGGAAAGTTTTGAAAGTTAAATGCACAATATTCCCGTAATAAGCAATATTTATTATTACATCTATTATCTGTTTGTTATAGTGTTAGTTATCTTTTTGCGCAATTTGATTACACTCTCATTTGTATGCTATCCAAATTATGATATACCTGAACCAGGTGTCATACCTGGTATTTGAACCACATTACCACTGGCATGATTAACCCACCTTTATCCAGTCTTGGTTCCTTTACTACTTATCAAGAGGATTTGATTGATCAAGTTGACCAATCGAGAATCTTTAATTTACAAACCGTTTTTAGTCCAAGCTGTTTATCTTTTTACTGGGATGTTTTTGAAAAAAAAATCTACAATGTTCCAATAATGCGCAATATTCTACAGTTGCGAGAAAGAAACAAAAATGAATTATCAAAATATAAGTTATAGACCGAGCTTCTCGGCTTCTATGATACCAGTTGATGTTCCAGTATAGTTATTTGATTTTATCCTAATTAAATTCATTTTTTCAGCTTGCAATTGTTTCACTGAATATGGTGCACTAAGTGAAGTGTGTGACGTAAAAACTGGACAATGTGAATGCCGGGCAGGATATGGACAAAGAGCTTGTGATCGTTGTTTGACTGGATATTTCAACTTCCCACTCTGCAAAAGTAGGTTTTTCTAATAACAAGTAGCTTTTCGTTGTTGTTTAACTTGGGATTAATGTATACCTTTATTTGAACTTTATTACATTCTAATGTAGGCCTTGAAATTATGATATAACCTCTATCTGGTGTCAAACCTTGTACTTTGAACCGCATTAACACTGGAATGGTTAACCCACCTTAATCTGCTCTTGGTTCCTTTACTACCAATCAAGAGCATTCAAATGATGATCAAGTTGAGCAATTGATAAATTTTAATTTAAAAACCGTTTTTGGTTTAAGCTGTTTTAAATATTCCTTGTGTAGCTCTAGGCCTGTCCACAATAGAGGCATTGATTTGTGTTAAGTTTGAAATCCATCTTAGAGCTATTAATATGATAATATAGATTCTCAAGGCGCGGTCCAACTATTCCACCAGATTTCAAACCCACAACTTAACCCACCAAACGCAAGCATGCTAATCAATATCTTTAATCCAGAAAAGAAGTTAGTTCAGTAGCCTTCTGCTGTGTCTGGCTACAGGCTTATCCACAGTAAGAAAACAATTCATGTTTCTATGTAAATCCTTCTTTAGAGCCATGTTTATAATTACATGAATTCATAAGGTGAAGAAGAAAATAATTTCATTTTCAGGGTGTGATTGTGATCCTGCCAAAACAAAAGCTGAAATCTGCTTACAAGGATCAGGAGAGTGTGTTTGCAAGGACAATTACTCTGGCTTGAAGTGTGATAAATGTGCTGATGGTTATTTCGGATATCCCTCTTGTCAAAGTAAGTTTTGTATGATCTATTGTTGTTTCTGATTCTGTTTATTTTATGTTAATGTTGGTGTTTCTGTTTTCATTTCACTTGAAACTTCACCTCACTCAGTAGCAAGCATAGCAAGCAGACTTATTTGTTAACCCATTTTCAGAGTGTGGTAGCTTGCAGCTGATGTAGACCTGCAGCTTGTGCCCCCAGAGTTAATATTCTAGAGCAATTATCCTGGGTACTCATTTAATAACCTAAGAAAGATGGACAGCTGAGTTGGCTGAGGGCTTGACCGTTCCTGAATTCGAACCCACGAAGGTTGCCTTTCCAGGATTTGAAATCCAGTGCCTTCAACACTAGGCCACAACAACGATAAGAAACAAACCTAATTAATATTATTCTTGATTCTTCTTTAGGCTGTGGTTGCTCTTCAACCGGCTCTTCATCCACCACTTGTGATAAACTAACTGGAAAATGTTCCTGCTTGCCCAACTTCCGAGGTGCAAAATGCGATCAGTGTTCGTATGGCTATTATGGTTACCCTGCTTGTCTGAAGTGCAACTGTGACAGGACCGGGTCATACGGAGAAGCATGCCGGGCTTCTGATGGACAGTGCAGCTGTAGGTCCCAGTTTCAAGGAAGGCAGTGTAATAAATGCCAGCCCGGATTCTATGGTTTCCCCAATTGTCAACAATGTCGGTGCAACCCGGCTGGTACAAAGTCCGGACCGGGAGGAATTGATTGTAGCTCGAGAAATAACGTAAGTTTTTTGAAATTTCTAAAGTCAAGGCATTGTCAAAAATCAAGTAAATGAGACTAAAGAATGTGTATACGAAATAGGTCCTAACTTTTTTGACCTTAATGTTCTCGACAAAGACTCTTTCAATTACAGTTAAGTGCGTGTCTCACTGGACCTCTGATTATGATTGGGTTTTTGTCACTATAACCAATCATTAACCATCTTTCTGATTGGCCACTTTAAATCGACCTAGCGGTACAACAATTTGTTAGTTTTCATTCCTGTTCTGATAAGACTATTAATGAATGTCAGATGCTTAACATTTTGCAAAATATTTTGCACTACTCTGAAGTTGTATAAAGATCAGAGAGTGAACAACTTCTCAGTGCATAGATTTCACAAGACTGTAACGATCACAGCCTAAAGATATCAAAGCTAACAACCAATGTTTGATTTCTCTGCGTTTTTCAGTTTGTGTCATATTGTGTTGTTCCTGTCTCCTTACATTTTACTTACTTTGTCGCAAGCATTAGAAGAGGATTCGACACAGAGATTGTGGACTTTCTTTGTTTATAATTTACTATCACCGAAATTAATTCGGTTTCCCAATCATACCGTCTAGAATCTTTTGTACTAAATTTCCCTTATTTACAGATGCACCGGACTGCACCATCTTTATTCCTATCGTGTATTATTTGAAGTGAGATCTGTCATCTTTTCGGCATTGTCTAGTGCATGTTTTGTGACCTTTATTTTTCATTGTGATGACTTCTTTTCCTTTCAGGGTGAGTGCACGTGTAAAGACAACGTACAGGGAAAAGAATGCACTGAATGCAAAAGTGGATTCTTCAGCCTACAGGCATCCAACTCGAAAGGATGCACAAACTGTGATTGTCACAGACCAGGCACAAACAATGGGCTATTGTCTTGCTCAAAGCTGACTGGCAAATGTAACTGCAAGAGATATGTGGCATCAAGAAACTGCAAGCAGTGTAAAGATGGATTTTATGAACTCAAGGAAGTCAACTATTTTGGCTGTAAAGGTAATTATCAAATCATTTAATTTTAGTTATATTTTATGAAGTTAGATACGGCAATACGTCACACCACTGTGCAATCTAAATGGTTTCTAAGATAATTAACTAGAGGGGCTCTAAGAGCAATAGAAACAAATACAGTAGAATCTTGATATACGTACCCGGAATATAACACACTTCCCAATACAATGACCTTAATGTAGGAGGGGACCTAAATGTATGGTCCTTTTGATTTTGCATGATGAAATAATAATCGCGGTATATCATAACGAACTCCCGATATAACCAGCAGTGTTCTGATTCCCTCCAGAGTTACTTATAATGGGATTCCACTGTACATTTGTGAGTATGTATAACAAGGTATAACAAAGAAAGCAAATGCACAAAGAATTCAGTTCAAAGGCTGTTACACAGGTCTTTTGGTTTTACGAGGGCGATTGCCCTTGCCCTGGTGAAATCAGTTACCAAGGGGTTTCATTACCTTAGCAAAATTGTGCTTCGTATTCGAAAAATTCGTGATAAAAATCAGCGCAGTTTTTGTCTCACTTTTATTAAACTCTCATCTTTCCTAAAATCACAAAGTTATTTCGAACACCTTTGAATGAATAGGCCCTCTAGCTGCCCATTTGGTTAATATCTCTAGACTGTGAACCCATAAAACGAAAACATTTTGAAGGGGCAAACGCCCTCCTAATATCGTTTACTAGGGTGATTTTCCGCCCCAGTGGTATATTTTTCAAGAAAAGGCCTGCTGTTGCATCATCCAAAACTTTAAATGGTTTATTGGTTTGGCAAAATTGTGGGGTGTAAGTTTCTGACCCCCTACATTCCTCTAATGATTTTTCTGTTTTTTCCAGGTTGTGATTGTGATGTCGGCGGTTCATTCAACCAGAATTGTAGCAAAGCTGATGGCCAGTGCAAATGTCGTGCCAATGTTGTTGGACGCAAATGTGACAAGGCAAAACCAGGTTATTACGCCCCAACCCTTCATCAAATTGCGGGTGAGATTGAGAACGGAAGAACCCCAGAGGGTAATGTTTTGAGATTCGACAAAGAAGAAAGCAAGTTCCCCGGTTTCACTGGCCGTGGCTTTTCTATGATTAACGAAATACAGGTCAGTTTCTCTTTGTTTCTCAACTTTGACAATGATATTGTTTAATACTTTACATGAACGGTACTAGGAATAGGTTTGCAAATACCTCGGCCCTAAAATATGGCCTACAGTTACTTAAATTCCTCATTGGCTCAATCTTTCTCTTTGTTATTATCATTATTAGGAGATTTAAAGATTTGTCATCCTAAGGATCGACACTTAGATATCTACCCTTCAAAAATGTCCAGTTTTTATCATAGCAACCAAAGAGTTGCTTTCAGTTTTTCCAAGTGATATGTGTAGCCAAGAAGTTGAGGCATATCGGAGATACCTAATGCGTTTTTCCTTCTATACTTGCAGCCAAAGATCATTGCAACTGTGAACGTGTTCAAGAAGAGCAACTACCAGATCATGTTCCATTATGTTCTTAACCAATTGACGACCGTCACAGCCAATGTAGTTGTCTACCCATCTGGTGAGTTTAGGGGCCATCCCGAATTATTGCCATGTAATTTTAAGTGATTTGTGTTAAGTTTGAAAAACTTTCTTTGCCTGGATTTGAACTGTGCAAGCTTTTTACATCCCATGGTTGTAATTTAAAGCCATTTTATGATAAAAAGCCATGGTATTGAATTGAAATCTTGGTTGTTGCAAACACCTTTTAGAGCTTTCTAAGGTATGTTCTTTATAAGTACTAGCTTCTTCAGTGTAGCTACCGGCAGCATTAATGTTATTTGAATCATCCCTCCCAGTTGATACTAGCTTATAAGTCCACGAAAGTTTTATTCACTATGTAGGCTGAATTACTAAGAAATGGTAGAAATAAGAGGTAAAGAAACACAACTTAAATAAGGGATACCTAGGTCTTTCGGACGTATGTCTTCTTCACAGTGTGACTTGTGATGCCATAAATGGAAAAAGTCTTAAAGATTTATGCATATGACTGAAACATATTAGAATGATTAACTGTTTCCTGTATGATTAGAATCATTTCTTTTATGTTATAGTAAAAGTATTAAAGTTGTGTTTGGGTATATTGTTGTAATTGGGTATAATTTGGGTATCCACTTCTCAGTATATAAATCAGTTAGGTTTCTGTTTCGTTCTCTGTCTGACGTATTAATCTGTTGAGTGTCAGACGAAAAGCTTAAGTTATCTATTTGTTCGTTTCGCTATGTTCCCGGTATTTCTGGCTATTTTAAAGTTATATTTTTTGCCTCTTATTTTACAAATTTTAATATGATAGTTTCAAGGTCCTTAACTGCCACTCTAAATTTGATGAATATTTGAAATTAATTTGCAGGTCAAAGAAAAGGATTTTATTCTGGAGACGCAGACTTCCCAACAACTCAAACTGCTGGCTCATTCACATCAAAATACTCAACTATCACAAAAGAGGGTGACCCGCTGTTTTTCCCACTCACCCCAGGAAAATGGGATATTGAAATATCAGCCCCACCTTCTGCTCTGCTCCTGGTACGATATGTCTATTTTCAAACTTATTTACCATAATAATTGTAAATTCATAATTTGATTAGGGTGCTCTGATGCATCAATTGTTGCCTTGCATCGATAAAGCCACACATAGGTCGGAAAATTAACAATGAGAAAATCAGGATCAGAAAATATACTGGACCATGAAACCATTCGTACCAGCAATTCATTTTGGTCTCCAAGAAAAGGAAGGGTGATGGGGGAAATGATGAAAAGATAGAAGAGGAAACAGGGAGAAGGGAAGTGCAAAGGAAATGGAAAAAGAAAGGGAGACACGGAAGAAAATGTTAAAACAGACAAAAGGAAAGTGTTTTAAGAGAATTAAAATAATGATTGCCAACTAACCTGAGGGAATTAAAGTGAGGGAATCAGCTAATATTCTTTTTATTTCCGCCTATAAAGCTTCAGAAGCTATATGATGTTCAATTTTTCTCACCATCCTCAAACTCCCTATTCGTTTTGTTAGGTTTTTTAATGCGTATGCAGAAATTATTTCCGAAATATCTTAGTGTCTCAGAAAGTGAAATGTTGTTTAATCCCCTGAAACAATTCAATTGTTCTTGTTTTACATGTTTGAAAAATATATCATGTAATCAGCAAACTTGTCTAGGATCAGAGTCTATTTTCTTGCGGTCATGAGATGCCTAATGTTGATAATTGATAGGTAAATACACCTATCTTCGTGAGGTATTGGTTAATGTGCAAAGCACAAAGGGACTACTACGTAAATATTACTATCAATATCTAATTGATCTTGCAGGACAAGGTGATCTTGGTACCCGAAGAATACGTAGATGCTTTGCAACTAAAAGAGAAGATCATTGAAGCTTGCCAAGTCAACAAGGACCAGAAGATGTGCAATCAGTTCTTGTACCTCGATATGAAGAGAAGACCAGGTTTTGTCACAATTGAAGCCGAACTGAACCAGGACAGGAGGAAGCCAGTCGTGATTTTCAACGATACTCAAGTGCTTAGCATGCTCGATTTCAATGGAATGGCCAAGATGTCCAGGAAACATGTAAGTAAACATTCTTTTTTTATGCCAGTTACTGGCATCGTTGGGACCAAAAAGGCAATAAATGTATTGATTTTCTACACTGATGCCTGTGTGGTCGTAAATAAACCCATTAGAGCAACTACTCCTATCAGATGCAGGCCAACAAAAATATGCTAGAATGTCTCCTGTTGGTTCAGCAGCCGATTAAGAAGATAGCTATGCACAGCCGAAGATATGCTTGGTCGTATAAAATAAACATCTGGGTTTGTAACCTTTTGGGTGTTGTTTTAACAACTCACTCCAATGTAATTTGTAAGGAACGTTAAACTAGGGGTTCCGTGCCCCTACCTTCCGTGCCTTGGGCTAGACATAAAAAGCAAACATACTTACTTGGTTTAATACTTTGAGGCCTTTTACTTGAGAAATCACAGTCCGATGTCAGTGGAACACGGGCCGAGATTAAACGCAGTTGACGGTGGAAGCTTTCATATCAACTCACCCTACCGTCATTCAGACTTTTAACTATGGGTCCTGTGTCACTCACCCTCGTCAAAGGAAGTTAACCTAGGGGTCCTGTGTCCCTGATTAAAATAAGAGCTTTGGCCTTTCACAGGCTAACATGTTAAGCATAAACTTACTTACTTGTTAAGAGCATCTGATCATGAATTCTTCATCTCTTTCAGAACCAACTCGACTTAGACATTGAAGTGAGCAAGAGTGGAAAATATGTATTTGTTGTGCAGTACTATCACGATTCACCAATCACCAATTTCATGGATTTGTATTTGAGAACTTACAAGCGTACACAGAGAGGAGGCGTCTATCTATACCGTTGCAAGTAAGTGCATCAGTGCAATTGAAATATATTATAGTTACTGGTGTTCCAACATACCTGGTTGAAATTTCCTTTTGCAAACTGAGGTGAAATCTCTTTGTTTTAAGCGTTGTAGCTTTCAAAGCATTATTATCCATTTAACTATGTAACCCCTGCTGTTTACCTCCATTCGATGCATATTTGAGGCATCACCGTGCTTAGTTTGTCAACATATACTCGCCAGTTAGAATGTCTACATCTACATAACTACATAAAGATAAAGGAATAATTTCTTGTCTCTTTTCTGCTGATAAGTGTCATATAAATACATCGAGCGCTGTCTCTCTAAAATCTGAACAACTGTTATTCCAACGGTACTTAACTATTATTCCAACGGCCATATGAGTTAATCATTGAAACCTCACTTAAACAAACTAAATAAAAAACTTTAATTTACTTTTTAGGTATAAGTTCGGCTGTCGTCAAGTTGCAATTGATGACAACAAGGGTGGTGTTAAAGTTTACGATATCAACGCAAATGATCGAAAACTTATCACTCTGTTTTCCAGAAGAGGAACAACTATTGGAATTGTAAGTCCGATTCGTGATTTCTTTACAACCAACTTTCATTATCAAATATCCATTAGATATGATCAAAGTCATTGACCAGTCAACCCCCACTAGCAGGAAAAACCTCTGGAATATAATGCTGTTTCTATGTTTCTGTGTTTCTGTGTCTTCGTGACCGAAAAGGTTTATCCGGTGATTATATTTATTGAAATAGTAGTGAAAGAAGCTAGTTCATAATATGCTTGGAATTTGATATTTTTTGTAGGACTCTGTGACAGCAATCCCTCTCGAGAAGTGGAACATGGATTACGTCACTCCGGAGCCTCTGTGCACCACTGAAAACAACAAATGCACAACTACCACCTTCCCTTTCCCAAAGAAATCCATCAAGATGGATGCCGTTTCAAAGATTGGACAACCCGCACCCCCAAATGTCTTGGATCCAAGCGCAATCATGTACATATCTCCTGGAGTAAGTGAATACATATCTTAAGCTTTCAGAAGTCGGTTATCCGATTTTAGAGAAACAGTGTTCGATCCATTTATATAAAGTAGAACGGTGAATACACATACTAGCAGAAAAGAGACAAGAAATTACTCCTTCATCTTCGCAAGCCTGTTTCGTGTACATTTTCTATATCTTATATATCTTATAGCTCTTTATATTATAGCGCTCCTTTTTTGACCACCTAACTGATAGTCATATTATCGATAAGGCTGGGTAAAAACTTTGCTGAAGGTTTTTACCGCTATTCTGAAGGTCCGTACTGATCAAAATATAACTATTACATAGATTGTCGTATGAAAAACATTAGGCTAATATAATACCTAATGATTCTGATTTGTATCGCCACTCTAAAGTTCGGTAATAATGAAAGATTGCGTATACAGCAATACGTAAATATGAATATATATCTTATAGCTTTCTATTTTTCATGACAACCTAACTAATTGTCAAATCATCGATAAGGCTGTGCAAAAAGTTTGGAAGTTCTGTACTGATGAAAGACTGCTAATAATCTTACACTCTTTCCAGTCCCTAGCCACATTGCCATCTGCAAAACTACCAGCCGGGAAATACAAGATAATTGCTCACTACTATCAGCCTAAACACGCCGGATTCGACGCTCAAGTGTCGGTTGACAACGTCCGCAGCTTCCGTGGAGTTGTGAAGTTCGGTTACTGCCCGCATACGTTTGGCTGCAGAGCTCTTGTTAAGAATGGAGGTGATTCAAATACCTTCACACTAGCTGATTTCAAGACGGCTGTGAGACTCACGGTTCCCAGTGGAAAGGATGTCTGGGTGGTACGTTTACTTTATATGCATTATGAATGAGACCTAGATTTGTTACTACTAATCCTCACATTTCCTTCTTTTGACAAGTTTACTCTAGTATTGCAATGAGAGACTTGGGAGCACAAATTCATTATAGAGATAATTTGTGAGAATGAAAATGACTCGAGTAGGACTCGAACCCACGACCTCT
Source organism: Pelagia noctiluca (assembly GCA_963924455.1). Taxonomy (NCBI): domain Eukaryota; kingdom Metazoa; phylum Cnidaria; class Scyphozoa; order Semaeostomeae; family Pelagiidae; genus Pelagia; species Pelagia noctiluca. The sequence goes on from OZ004335.1 coordinate 2,202,789, forward strand.
AGATTTGATCTCTAGAAAGCTACGACTGCGCCACCGGGGCTACGAGAAACCCAGGCCATTTCATTCACACAAATGAAATGGTTTCTCGTAGCCCCGGTGGCGCAGTGGTAGCGTTCTAGAGATCAAATCTAGAGGTCGTGGGTTCGAGTCCTACTCGGGTCATTTTCATTCTCACAAATTATCTCGATTGATTTTCCAAATCCTGCTTCTCTTCAAGTTAAATTCATTATAATGTGGACTGCGATAATTGGTTGAATCCGTATTCCGTCTATCTTGCAAAGCTTTTTAGAATTTCTCATTGAAGCCGAATCTTCATTTGCAAACGCATAGTGAAATAGTTAGATATTTTTATGTTTTCTAGTATAAAGATCTACTCGCGTAGGCCTACTTGCCAGCCAATATATATTTTCCTTTTACAGTTTGAACTTAGAACTAATACCTAGTCTAGTGTCTAGTCTAGCTGCTTTATAATGCATTCACACTGACATGGTTAAACCAGTTTTATTTACTCTAGGTTCTTATACAGCCAGTCAAAAGCATTTGTATTATCAAATTGACTAGTTAGCGTCTTCCATCTAAAAACGTGGTTTAGTGTAAGAATTGTGTTTTAATGAAACATGGGTGGCCTAGGCCGTGCTAAGAGAAGACACACAGTCTAAAAACAAGGTAAATTCGTAAGGCATCTTGCTTGTTAGATGTACACTTTCACAACCCATGAAAAATGATGTGGTTGCCATATATGTAAAGAGCCTTGAATCCACATGCATACTAATGCGAACAGAGGTGGTAATGTAAGAACTCATTCTCACATTAGTTTTCATCTGGGTTTACTGCCAGTATGAAAGCAATATAAGATATCAGAACAAAGTTGTTTATAGTAAAATAAACGTTATTTTCAGGACCACTTTTTATTTGTGCCCGAGTCTGCATATACCCCTGCCTTGATGGACCAGAACCCAACCAGCCTTGTCAGCGACTTCAGGAAGATGTGCTCCAAAGACGACTTCTACATCAAACCAACCATCAGAGGGTTCTGCCGTGAAGGAACGTTCTCTCTCACAGTTGCCTTCAACAACGGGACACTGCCGTGTGGTTGCGATAAGAGGGGTTCTCAAGATCAGAATTGCGAGGAACTCGGTGGCCAGTGTCGCTGTAATTCAGCTTTTATTACTGGCAGGACTTGCAACAGATGCAGACTGGGATATTACGGATTTCCTAATTGTAAAGGTAAGGTCGTTGAGTGTTGAATCTCTTAATTTTCAAAGCATTGTTTTTCAAAGCATTATTTTTCAAACTTAAAACAGATTCACCATTTTGACAAAGGCTGAGCGAGAAGCAGGTGTGCTTTGTTTTGCCATACTTAATTTTAAATCAATCTTGAATACAAAAAACGTCTAAGTGACCAGGGACAGTCCACAAGCTATATTCGCGATAAAACATTTGAGTTATGGAAAAATATAGGGATGGTTTCTGCTGTGAAATTTGATTCGCCAAAACTGAGCAGAAAGTACACCATGAAGTCATTTAGCCAGTAAGAAATATTATAGCGTCAAGAATATTGTGAAGTTTTACATGGCTGTTCTGTTTTTAGACAACTAGGGGTTTTAGTTTTACTTTATCTTCATCACCAACCGAACGCGCATGCGGTTTAGATACATAATATTTTATTGAATATCAGCTTGCAAGACTTGCAGCAACTGTGATGAAGTAACCGGAGAGTGCAAATGCCCACCTGGCACAATTGGTGAGAAGTGTGAGAAATGCAAACCCGGTACTTTCGGTTATGATCCGGTCGTTGGGTGCGGTGACTGCAAATGTGATCCATTCGGAACGAAAAATGGAAACCAGACTTGCGATGTTGTGTCCGGACAGTGCCCCTGTAAAGATAATTTTGGTGGAAGGAAGTGCTCGGAATGTAGAGCCGGGTTTTATGGAAAGCCAGCATGCAAGAAGTGTTTCTGTAATGAGGCCGGGATTACCGAGAAGAAATGCGATTCGGATAATGGGAAATGTATTTGCAAGGTAATAGAAATGTATTTTTATCGTCCAGAATGCGAGTCAAAAAGACTACTTGATAGTTTATTTATTCCTTTTTATACCCACTTTCTCAATCATTGTCACATGATTTTATCGAGACAGTTAAATTATCAAATTGCTTTATGACCTCATTCAGAAGAATAAGTAATATGAATATAGACTAGAAACAACAAAAGAGTCTGACTCTCTGTGACTCGAAACTCCATGCTTCCGCGATCATCATACAGACTTAATGAATACATTGATTTGGTAGATATGGCTCGTTATGTTCTTATTGACTTTTGTATGTATACTACGTTTTCGTCAGATAATTTGGATGGCTATTCGCGTTAAAGTTTAAATTTCAGTTGATTCAGCAAATTAAATGCAGTCCTCTTGAATTTTACAAGAGAAAGTTGATATTTCACATTCAATTTGATTTTAGCCTTCAGTGACCGGTGCCCAATGTGACCAGTGTGTTTCGAAATACTTCAAAACAGCAGCCAAAAAGCCAATCAATCTATGCAGCCAATGTTGGTGCTCACGACGAAGCAGTAAATGTTCAGAAGCCTTCCGATACAGGTTGGTTTAAGGCCTATCTTCATCAGACGATTTTTTCTGACGATCATCATGAAGATTCGTGATGAAAGTAGTTTTGATCTCCACTTTTCCTGCTTTCCTTTCGAAAAAAAATGTTTTCCAAATGAATGCGGGTTCTCAGCTTGAGGATGAGGCTAGAGAAATCCTGAAATGCCATTGGCTAAAATATTTTGCGAATAGAATCATCCAACGAAAAGTTGGAAAGTTTCTACTTTTCGTCATGCAAATATTTTCGATTTGATGATCTGAAATTATTTACGTCGCATCCGTCGTTACGAATTTTCATGACGATCGTCCAAAAATTCGTTAAGTGGAGATAGTCCTTTACCCTTTTACTCACCATTGCTTTGAAGATAGTTTGTATGGCATTGAGAATTGGGAGTATAGCCCACCTGAGAGGGAACTTCTGGGGGCATAGGTGTTCAGCAGGCCGTTTCCTGAAGATGATTTCACCAGAGTGGCTTAGACGCTCTGTTCATTTGGTTTACAAGCTCTGGTGGTTGATTTATCAAAGTGCCGTTGAGAGCTAAGAGTGATTGCTCTCGTCAAACGAAAACCCTTGTTCATTTTCAAGGGTTTTTAGGAATGATGGGTAAAATTTGGTCATTCTGATCAACTATTTGTCAATAAAAAGGAACGCAACCTTGAAGTGACACGCAGAAATTTAGGAAAAAATCTTGATTTAGTGCTGAACCCTTCTTTTCTTTGAGCATACTGGTCAACCATGGATTGGTAGCCTTAGAGATGTTGACTTAATCCATTCCAAAGTCTTTAGTAGGTTCCGTCCCTCGCCTAGAAGGCTTTGAAAGCTGGTACGTTAAACTTACTTATTTGTTTGCGTTTTAGAAAGTCGTTGGGTGAAATCATAATAGACCCTAAGAATGCATCCAGAAGCGAATTTTCTGCACCTTCTAACTACCTCAATGATATGGTAAGTAAGGGGCTGTTCAGAAGTAATTGCTGATATTGAAATATTTGCCGCCAAGAAGTTGGCATGAAAATCGTTTAAATCCAAACACAGAAAGCGTTAATTTTGAAAGCTTTTGAGAGATGGAGTTTCACCACACCGGTATATGAAGTGTTACTTTTCATATAAGAGCAAACTGATTTTCGATTTATTTCTATTTGGAGAATGAAATATCACTTGCCAGCCTTGGCATGGGCCCTGATTATGATATTATCTACATCTAATTTAATTATTCATTTGTGTTTTACTGCATTAATTTTTATGTAGGTCCTAGCATACGGTGGGTACATCGATGTCACGCAGAAGTTCCCAGTGGGAAAGAAGTTTAAGTCGAGTGAGGAAAACGTTGTTACCCTCCAAGTAAGAGACTCAGATTTGAAATTTCCACTGATTTTGTCTATAGTATCAATAAATCTCAGTTGGCAGATGCGCTAAACCAGGGATCGTGAGTTCAAATCATCCACATTTTTCATATGTTTAATATGTTTATTTATATGGTATCTGAGGAATAACGATTGATATCTTCATTACAGTAAAAACCCGCGAATAAGAAATACCCTGTTTAAGAACCTACAGCCTGAAATCTGTGTATTTTCAAGTATTTATTTATGAAACAAATTGATTTCTTGCTCTGAGTCAATAAAGCAAGTTGTTCTAAAACAGAATAATACTCTGCAAGTGAATTTGGGCAACTTTAAACCTCTTGTCCCAAGGGAAATAGGTGCCTTATTGTTAAGAACCATTACAGGCTGAATGCGAAAATTAGGGTTCTTATTCGCGGGTTTTTACTGTATTCGTGTCTTTAAATATGAATTTTACAAATTCCTTTATGAATGGCCTCGTCGAGAATTATGAATAACAAGAGTTTCATTTTTCATTCTCACAAAGTGATTCGATTGCATCTCATTATCTTGCACCACTGAACATCCCTTTCATAATATATTTTGAGTTCTTTTGAGTGTGAGCCATGCCAACTGATACAACTTTTTGGGATAAAATTGCTGGAGAAAATGTTTTGATATGACCTAATTTTGATAGAACAAAATTTGTTTACAGGGCTTGAAATACCGACTGCTACACAAGAAGATGATAAATGTCTCTGATGGAGCGACAGTTAATTACAGAGTTCCATTTTATGAGGTAGTTGTCTTTACCTTCTTCGACTAATATTTTTGTATCATGAAGGAGAGGCTACTAAAGCTTGTAAATAATCATTCATTTAGGTCTCAGTACGCTTGAAAGAATCGCTTGTTAAGAATCGGTAGCAAAACAGTATGATATGGCAGGCTTCAATGTGGAGAAAAATGATTTGAAATACCCTAGAATAGTAACAACTTGGAGAACGTTTGGGCAGTATAATGGACGGTGTCCAGTACTGCAGAGAATGCTCAGTACTGCGGGGGATATCATAAGTACTGGGGAATAGTCATTAAATAATTAACCACCACTACAGATACAATACTATTTCAATGAAAGGGTGTTCAGTATACCTTGGGGTGTACCGTCAGTTATTTAATGAGATACCATCAGTAATTTGATGACACACCATCAATACTGTGGAAGGATAAACTCACTGTTGTAGACGTTAATACAGTGGGGATATTATAAGCACGGTGTAGGTAATACCCACATTGTTGATGTTATCCCTCCACACTTGAATACATTGTACAACCATGTGGAAAAGGAAGGAGCTTGAAAGGAAAAGGCACAACAAAAACCATGGAATACAAAACCATGATATATTAACAAAAAAGAACAGTAAAAACCTTCGCCATTTTTTAAGAATTAAAAAACACATATTCATTGATAAAAATTATGATATGCAAAAGCTTTTCAGAGTATTTCCATCTTTAGTGCTATATACAAGTGTGTGACATGACTTGTATATAGCACTGAAGATGGACATACTCTAAAAAGCTTTTGGTTATCATTATCATACTTATCATAATTTTTATCAATGAATGGATGTTTTTAATTCTTAACCGAAAAGCTTAGTTGACTTTCCCATGTTGACTTTTATTCACACACGCTTAAAACTCGAGCAATAATGTAAAAACCATGAGAATAAAAACTTTTGGATATTGGCTCTTTTGTCATCTTGATTTTTTTGTCTAACTTTAGGCTGCTTGGACTCACCGAAGCGGTTCACCTGTATCCAGATACCAATTCCTGGAAACGATGGCTGAACTGAAGGAAATGAGCATCAAAGCAAGTAACCTCTCAGCCATCAGAATGTCCACCTCAGCTGATAGTGGCCTCGACCGTGCTTATGGAATAGAGAGCTGTCAGTGTCCAACTGAGTATATTGGAACATCCTGTGAGAAGTGTGCCAAAGGATACACTAGGGCCATCAATGGTTCTTGTGTCAAGTGCGAATGCAATGGAAAGGCTTCTGAATGTGATCCAGAGACTGGAGTTTGTATTGGATGCAAGGATAATACCATGGGTAAAGAGTAATTCTCAGTCATTTACTTCTGCGTCAATTCAAGACATGCATTTTTTCCACGCACATTTTCAAATGTGGCAGACTTTCTAAAAGAAATTATAAAACAATCTGCTTAGAAAATAGCAAAATCCACTTTAAAGTGCTACAACATTTCATTCTATTCAAGCATGTAGATGTTTCAGGGTAAATTTCTGAAGAAGTTGGACGTCGTGAAGAAATCATCCTGATTTGTGATTTCAAGATTTCATTATTTTACAGAGGAGCGTGTCATCCAAATATACCACACTCCGAAGTGGGGCAAAATATTATGTGTTTGTTCATGATGAAACACGGAACAGATATCGCATAAGAAAGCATCCAGGACACTTGTATTTCGTCAGAAGCCTCATGAAAAAAAGGTCTGGCTTTTATTAGCGTTTTATTAGCGTTTAGTACTGCATCGTTGATGTCTTTTTAAATTTCTATCAACAGGTGACAAGTGTGAGAAATGTAAGCCTGGATTTTTCGGGGACAAGTGCAAGCCATGTGAATGCCCCATGTCAGTTGCGTCAAATAACTTCGCCACTTCTTGCTCTCTTGATGCCTCGAGGAATCTCAAGTGCCAATGCAAGCCGGGATACATGGGTATGCGCTGTGACAAGTGCGCAGATGGATACTTTGGAAATCCGCTCGCTATTAATGGCTCATGCAAGCCTTGTCAGTGTAATGGAAATATCGACAAGAACCTCACAGGTTAGTGATTTGAGTTTACTTTAGATTTTCTAACCATGTTGAGGTCTTTCTCATGGAAAAAAAAGAAAGTTTACACCATAATCCAATTGGAATCGGAGCCAGATTCAACCCGGCACAGGCTGAGTTTTTTCATGTAAAGAGCCTCTTGAGGATTTTGCGAATGGAATGTAACTAACCAAGTAAGTAAGTAAATACTGTAAGTAAGTAAGTTTGCTTTCAACGCTCCAGACTACGAAATGCTAGAGGCCTTATTTGCAGCATGAGCATGGGAGGCCTTTTTAACGTCCCTTTCGGAGGATAATAGTGAGTTGCATTTAGATGTTTAGTAGACATCCAGATGTTGACCCCACAAGACAAAGATAACTTCAGCTTCACATAGCCATCCGCTTAAGCCACTCGACCACTCGTCTCAGGTCAGTAAGAGAAATGGTTGCGCTTTACTTTCCGAATCTAGAATTAATTGACGAAGGGAATGGTTGCTTCCATAATTATTCTGTTTCTAACTTTATCCAGGTAACTCTTGAGTTAAATTATCTTATTCTACTTTGTTTATTAATATCATATAAATAAAGGTAACGATATATTCCTTGTTTTAATAAGCAACTACTATGTTTTTTATCATATGGAAATGTATATATTTTTTTTATGCAGCTGCTATGTGATTTATCATATCATACTAAACAACTGTATATCTCTTGTTTTTAAAGGCAAATTCCACACTATTTATCATAGACAACTGTATATATCTTTATTTTTTAGGTAACTGCGATCAGAAGACTGGTGAATGTTTCAAATGCTTGAAGAACACGGACGGTGTCAGATGTGAAAAATGTCGAATCGGGTATTATGGTGATGCCATCAAAGCCAAGAACTGCACGAACTGCAAATGTTCTAGTTGTGGCTCAGCCAACATCAGCTGTGACCAGATGTCAGGACAATGCGAGTGTAAGAAGAATGTCGAGGGAAAGCGATGCTCCAAATGCAAGGTGAGTGCTGTCAAACTATTGGGATACTGGTTGGATGAATATTGAGTATCAGTCGGATGTGATGTTAAAGAGAGCCGGCTCTCGAAGTCACATGACATCTTATTTTTTCATATTAGATTGGAAGATGATCTTCCTACGAACTAAGGAACAGGGCCTAAACAAAAATTGTTCATGCCAAAAACGGAACTCTTTTCAACTTTTAATTGGGACCATTGTTGTTTCTGTCCTTTGGTCTTTGTACTGTTAATAAACAATATCCTAAGTCGTCCTTTTTTAGAAGACAATATATTGCCCCTATTTATGTTCCAGTTATGTTTTCTTTAAATGGGCACTACTAAGGAAGTACATTAATTAAGATTTCGGATAGAAAGTTTCTCTAACTTTTTGTCGATTGAATTTGAAGGGAAATTACATTTGCAACAACAAATATTTTCAAACGTCTTTAGAAGTCTTATTAAACCAATGTTCTACAGAACCAAAGGGGAGAAATTCAGCCCAAGTTGATGATATGATCATAAATAGGTTACTCACCAAGTCTTGACTGTTCAATCAATGTTATTTTTTCTCATTAATCTAATAAGTGCAAGCTAATATAACTTCAAATTTCTTTTTCAGCCGAATACCTGGAATTACAAAGCCTGCCTTGGCTGTGACGACTGCAAGTGTGGACCTGCTTCAAAGAGCATGCAATGCAATCAAGAAACAGGACAGTGCCAATGTCGCGATGGTGTCATGGGCAGGCAGTGTGATTGGTGTAAACTTGGATATCATAGCTACAGTGCTCAAGGCTGCGAAAGTAAGAATTATGTTTTATTCATAAAATGTGTTTGTGATATCATGACTCAAGCAAGACACTTATCCATGATCTCTGACATTTTGCGTCAGTGTGGCCCCTGGTGGGTCTTCTGAGCTATCAGTGCTATCCTTATGTCTGAAAAATCACGAATAAATCATGCCAGTAAGTTAACTAGGACGTTTATATTATTTGATATTAAATTGGGCGATGTGGTTGCTTAAGACTGCTTAATCTGAAATACTGGATAAAGCAAGACATATTTGCAGTGTGTAGGGGATAAGTCAAACCAACCACTTGTGGAAGAATAATGCCACGGTAGTTGAATACATTGATAAAACGGCATTTAAATCTTATTATTTCTTCTCAAAAGCTGAATGCGGGCTCTAATACACTGCTCTAATATGCTGCGAGTCACCTGCAGATTTCTTTCATTAAAATAACTGTTTTCTCTTTCAGAATGTCAATGCAGCAACGGAAGCTACTGCGATGTGAAGACAGGAAGCTGCGACTGTGGAGTCAGTGGTGAAAAGTGCACCTTGTGCCCTCCTGGTCACATCATAACTGGGGGCAAATGCGTCAAGTGCGACAACTGCGTGCAGAGATTGCTGAAGAGGGTGGAGGTGTTGGACGCTAACTACACAGCTCAGCTTTCTCACTCCTTTGGAATCTCCAAAGTCAAGTCTCTGACCCGTGTCAATCAAACTCTGAAAGAGTAAGTTTGTGGTCGTAATATCTTTAAGGGGGTTTATTAATATACCTCAAAACCGCCAAACCGCCAAAAATTCCTGTTTTTAATCGTCCACCACGCACCATTTTTCCTCATAAACTACTTTCCGCTAATAAAGATTTCGAATATTTCAACCGTTTTTATCCAAAAACAGTATTTTGCGTCCAATATCTATCCAAATCTGCCGAATGGCCAAACTTTAATTAACGCTACTTGTATATAAGTGAATGTTTCAGAGAGACTTCAAGAGCAAATATTAAATACTCCTTTTATGCAAGATATTTATGATCTGCAAGATATGACCAGACCAACAATGAATCCAAATTAGGTAACTAGTCGCAGACTTTCCTGATAACCAACTTTATCTGGTTATCAGGCTAGTCACAGACATGCTAAAGTCACTTTCGACTCAAAAAGCCTTTTAAAACTATGCTAATGAATTTTGAATGCTTTGTCAAAAAGTCTGTGATTTATTTAAAATTTTTTTTTATTTCCACTTAAACAACTGTATCTGCAATCTGATGTCCTATTCATTACTAATTGATGATTAATGCTTTATTTCTGAACCAAAGGATAGAGAGACGAGCTGAAAGCAACTCGGACTTCAATTTAGAGACCATGAAAAAAGCTATTGGCTTTGGCAAGTATGGCTCCCACGGGGGTGACATGGGCTACCATGAGGTTAACGAGTTCTCATCTTGCCGCTTTGACATGTCCATGACCATGGTTAAGAATCATAGTGCTGCTATGACAACTGCTCCTATGACAACTGCTCCCATGACAACTGCAGATCCAGTACCTGATACGGTATTTCCAGACCCTATCAAACTAAAGACCACTCCACATACCGAGATTAATAGGAAGAAGCGTGCACTCGATGGAAGCAAACAGTTTGGATTCAAATTACTGCGAAGATTGTACAGAAGAGCTGCACTTCAAGATCCAAGCATTAAGAATGGTATGTGTATGGTGCTGTCACCCAGTGTATTATTCCTTACACGAATTAATGCCCCACTGTGGATAAGCCTGGAGTTGTGAACACATCAAGGTTACTGTGCTAACTTATTGTCCTGGTTTATGACAGTGGTTAGTGCACTCGCCTGTGTCCGCACAAACCCGGGTTCGATACCCGGTGGAGGCATATGTCAATTGCAGTAGCCTGCTCTGGTAAAACTTAATTACCCGTGTTAGACCATGCCTTATGATTAATGATTCCTTACAAGTCAAATCTGGGAGTTGGCTGCGGCAGTGTGCAACTGCGTGGTAGTGTGGTAAGCTCTACCTACCCAGATAATATATATGTCCAGAACTCAGTGATGTAACAACAGCCATTACACCAGCAATTACACACACACACAATCAGAATTTATATTCTGGCTGTTTTCCCTGATAGCAGGGGTTGACCGGTCCATGAATTTATGTCATGATGAATTAATGATTTTGGTTATGGAGCAACACTGTATGGCTGGATGCCCTTCATGACGCTATCCCTTTTAGTCACCTCGTACGACAGGGAGGGATGTAAGGTGGATGAATTCTGACCCCAGCCAAAGATGTATTCCATCCGTGTCATGGTGTATTATGAGCTAGTGGACTCCTTTCAACATAACCAAGAGCCATACGATTACCTTGGAGAACGAGGTCAGAAATATCAAAGACTTTATAGGAAAGATACACTAAAACTAAAGATAGTTTGGAGTGGGTGGGGGGGGGGAGGGAAAAATCAAGCAACAGTCGTATCTATCTTACTCAGTTAATAAAGGACACTAGTACGATAAGACTTCATCAGTATTAGGGCTATTCAGGAACTTAAATCATATTTTCTTGATTCATTTCTCATATCTATAATTCTACTTAGAAACATGCCCTGCATCACTCGCTAAAGTCTTGAGGGAGACGGGAATCAAGATGAACCGCACTGTGGTACTAATGCACGAACTTTCACGCGAATCGAAGAAGGTATCAGCCAACTCATCTGCCATTGAAGTGAGGGCTAGGGATATGCTTGGAGATATCAAACGTTACGTCAAAGGTATCGAAGGTAAGTGCTGTTCCATTTATCGATGTGTTTATTGATGTTGATACAGTTAGTCTCTGCATATATCTAGAAATCAGAGGATGAAATATCACTTACTGGGGTCTGTTAGGTGAAGTATTTTGCCCATATAAACAGGCCCTAAGTTTCCCAATACAGTCGATTTATAGTTGCTTATCGAACGTGTCTACTTTTTCCTTGTGCGTACACCAAGTGAATTAAATATTTTCCGATTGACTAAATCTTGACATTTTCTTTTCAAGCTGTCATTCTATCTGTAAATAAAACCCTGTTATTGTTATGGGTTTGGTCCTAAATTAAACCACCTTGTCTTTGAAGTCTTTGAAATAGAATGGAGACTTCTTTTCCATAGCTGTGTTCTCTATCTGTTACTGAAACTTGTCTTAAGTATTATGGATTCTAGATTAAAATCTGATAATTTCCATTCCTAGGTGTCGTTCTGTTTGCAAACGAGACGCTGATGAACATGATGATGGGCAGCAACTTTACCAACGGAACTGTATCTGAAATCCAACGCATACAACAGGAACTGAAAAATCGAAACTTCACCAAAAGCCTGATGAAAAGTGGAATGGAAAAGAACATGGCCGAAAATGCGTCGAAGCTTGCACATGATCTGCTCAACAAAACCATGCTTCTTCACAATCTTGTCAAAGACCGAAATGATACGGTTGGGAATATTATTCGGACGTTTTTGAACATCAATAACATTGGTGTCAAAGAAGCGTTGGGTAATACTGGAAATAGCACGAAGCTGATTATGGCTCTTAAACAGATCAACCCGCAGGTAGATAATACAGTTTTTCGATTTTTCTATGAATAAGGATTTTATACAACTATCTAACTCAAAATACAATTAATAGATTTTTATAGTTAGCAATATGACTATGAAACTACTTGAAAAAATGTTCATTTCACATTAATCCATAGGAAATTAAATGATGCAAGCAATGGGACTAAGAAACTACTTGCAATATTGTTTTGGTTTTTATTCATTCATAGTATATCAAATAATACAATGTATAATGTTCTATTCGGCTCTGGGAAATCAGAGTTAATCACTGATTGGAAATGGAAATAAGAATACGAGGTGCTCACCCTGCTCTTTGCATTAAACTGCTTCTTAAATTCATTTGTTGGCAAGTCTTGCACTGGCCCATAATAATAGATGGGCCACTGCAAAATGCATGGCTTTCATTAGGTTCTTGCATTACTTTCTCCCATCAAGTGAGAATTGGTAGATGCAGCTTGTTTTCAAGGGCGGCTTGTATTTTTTTGCGAACGCCAAGAATATTCCAATTGCTGCTAAGTGCTAATAGATCAACTAAGATGAACTGGTTCGGTCAAACTTAGTTTGGTAGTTCCTAATAACCAGAGGATCTGGAATTGATCGGCTAGGTTGGAAATTTCCCTAAATTTTTCCAATCTCGATGTAATCTAGCTAGGTTCCAAATTTACTATTTCCCTAACACAAAATGTTGGGTTGAATACATTTTCTATTTTCAGTCATTCATTGATGCAGCGACGGAAATGGTGCAGAATTACAACATGACACTAATGTCAGCAATGAATATGACTACTGATGCCAAGTCAATACTGGATGAAGCTATCAAGATCTTTGAGGTATTAACTGTTGATGTGTTTTACTTACAATACGGATTGTCGTTGTAAGAATCGCACATCTTGATTAATTTCATGAATTTAGGGTGTTGCGATATCGTTACGATTCGCCTATTCTTAAATGCGTCTTTATTAAATCCCTAGATCTAAATTGAAATACTAGGTCCAAAGTAAAGAATCGCCTTTTCAAATGAACCGTCAAAAACTCTTTAATTGTTTATCTGATATCAAAGTTAACCTAAGAGAGAACGGCTGCAACATTGCTTCCTTTGAATTATGAAGTTTAGAAATGGTAGTCTTTAGCAATTTAAAACACCCTTGCTTACAATCGATATGATACGTAGTAAGCTATCTATTCAAACGGCCGCTTGTGAATATTTAGCTCTTTGATTGCTACGGTTATCTTATCATGTGCTTAGCGATTGACTCACCAAAGAATCGAATAAATATTATGACTTCTGTCATGATGACATTAATTAGATTGCCGTCATCAATTCTTTGTTTATTCGTTATTGCAGGGTCTGAAAAAGCCATTCGACTACCTGGAAGGTGCCATGTCTGAAGCGAAAAATCGATCAATGTTATTGGAAAAAGGTCTGAAGAATTTGAAGGCACCCATCAAGAATGCCACCAAGCATGCTGATGGTCTGGAAAACCAGGCGACTATTCTCCACTCACTCATCAAAGATACTAAGAACTTTTCTGATTCGGCAGTCAGAGCTGCAAAGGTTTACTCTAATATTGTGGAAGGAATAATGGAAGCGTTGGCTGCTGCTAGAGAGGCAAATATCACCGCGTCTTCCGCTAATCAAATGGTATGTCAAAACCTCTATTTTATGTAGATACGAGTTGTCCCTCTTGAAAATGATTTTACTAATCAACCGTGATTTACTACAAATTTGACGGGTGGACGGGTTGAATAAGCTATAGTTAATGACAAGCGTGAATTACCTTAGATATGATGGGTTGATTTTTTTTAGGAACGAAGCAATGTGACCAGTTAGTGTTCACTAAACTGGTGTAAATCATGATGTTCAAGGGCTAGTATTGTCTGGCTGCTACTCATTTATCAATTTGTTATTATAAGGACTTAGGCCCAGTGTTGCTGCAACCCTTCAACTTGTGTTTTACAGACCCTTCAAAAAACTGCGACAAGACCCCTAGGCCACTGCTAACTCAATTGTCGAACATTTGAATTGAATCAAATGACTAGATAATCATGCCCTGTTCGTCAATTTGGAATTGAAGATTAGAGATATAGGCTTGTGCCATGGTCTACTTTATTTCATTTTGAATTGGATAGTTACTGAATATTTTATATTTTGAAAATAGGCCCAAGTAGCAAAGAGTAAAGCTGCAACAGTCGCAAAGAATGGGGAAGAACTTGAAACCAAATCCAACAAATTATCTGATGACGTAGACGGCCTCGAGAACCCGTTTGCAATGATGAAGGCTGATCTGGCGGAAATAAAGAAATTGAAAGAAGAGGCACAAGCCCTACTCAAGTCTCTCAGGGGAAAAACAGATGCTTTCAAAGCCGACGCCGGCATTGGTAAGTGTTCTTAACTCCAGATTGTTATTTTGATACTTTTTGTCTAATAAAGTTCAGGGATAACCCTGTGATATCTTTTAAACTTGTTGCCTACCCTCCCTACTTCGTAAAATACTCTACCAGGGCTGTCACTAGCCTTGTCACTCGTGCAGTGATGAACATTTCTAAGATGATTACCTCATCAAAACCCTGATGTTAACTCATTCACATAATTTCATTGGATGGCTAAATAATGTGACGAGCTTCAATGGTGAATTTAATTACGTCTGTCAATACAGCAGTGAGAATCAGATGATGTAGAATGATTTCATTCAGGATGCTTGAGTATTGAAAATGATGACCAGTGATTATTTTTTCATGATTGTTCTAGAAATTCTGCTCATTAATTATCTTATTGCTTTATTGATGATTGAGGATGGTTTTAGGATGATTTTAAAGAGTTACTCAGATCTCACGAGAATGTGGATAAGGGTAAGGGTAGGTAGAGGTTGAAGAGGGTACCTCCTAGTATTGAAAAATGTTTGGTGAAGGGTACCCCTACTGTCGAAAAATGAAAGTTTTAGAAAATTTGTCATTTATCTTTTCCTGCAAGCTCTCATTGAATTTTGTCTATTGCTCCTCCACGTAGTAGACCCTATCAACAGCGCCCCTGCTGCTTTTAAGAATTTAAAGGGAACCTGGAAATATTTCGTGGGAACAATGTCTTGTGAATCAAGAAAGAAATGTTCAACTTTTACCGTGTTGGGAGCTGGGTAGGGACATCGTGTATCTCGATCACATGTACTAAGCAAGCAAATCTTGTCATTTTCAGGGGACAGAGCTAATAAAGCAAGTGCTGATGCGAAGGATGCAGCGAAGAAGGCTAAAGACGCTCTTGACTTTTCTCAGGATATAAACGTAAGCAAACTGTCTGCCAATCAATATAGCTTTGTAATAAAATAACACGAGAGCCTAACTATCTAGGTTTATAAAATTCTAATAGATTAATTCAAAAATAAACCATGCTTGTATTAAACGTTTCGATATAGATCTTCATCAGTAACTATTCTTACAATGATTTGGGGACTTACTTAAAAACATGATTTACAAAGCACAGGGTTACAAGGAGATAAACCTAAACAAGGCCCTACTTAATACAATAACGGTTAAACTAAAAATGAAACAAAAATTGGGCTGAGAAAACAAAGATAAGTCAACAAGTGCAGAAAAAGTGAGGAAAGGTTAAGAATTTGGATATCGGATCGGGAAATGCCGCTGTAACACCTTAAAAATGAAAATAAAGCTTAATATAAATGAAAAAACAACGAGAACGCTATACAATGGAAAAGCGGAATGATAAAGAAATAAACAACCAAATATTAGATAGCAGCACGCCCATTAAAGAGCCGCGGTAAATAAACAGACTTTTTCTGCACTTTTTAACTTATCTTTGTTTTCTCAGCCCAACCTTTGTTCTATTTTTAGTTTAACCGTTATTGTATTAAGTAGGTCCTTGTTTAGGTTCATCTCCTTGTAACCCTGTGCTTTGTAAATTAGGTTTTTAAGTAATTCCCCAAATCATTGTAAGAATAGTTACTGATGAAGATTTATATCGAAACGTTTAATACAAGCATGGTTTATTTTTGAATTAAGCTTTGTAATAAATTTATGTGTGTTGTGTTACAGTTCACACCCACTGAAGACTTTTGCCTGGCCGAGCTAATGCAACATGCTTCTGTGTGACCTTCCTCTGCTTGCTATTATCTGAATTATCAACTATTTCAATTCTTATTTACTAATATAGATACTTTATTTACTATACATACTTTTTTATCCTCTTTCTGACGTACTGCTCTGATGAGTGTTACTGACTTACCGCTCTTATCTGTTTTGGTATGTTTCTAATTTACTTTGCCATCTTCAAATTCGTATTTACGACAAATCAAACTATAAACTCTAACTCTGCTTCTCTCCAGGGCAAGATAAAAGACACATCCAAAAATCTGGACAATTTGAAAACGAACGTCAGCAACATTAACAAACTGATCGACGAAGGAGCAAGGGAAGTCAACAACATATATTCAATAATACCAGGCCTATCTCAATCCCTCAACGAAGTCAAAAGGTTGTCCCAAAAACTGGACGAAAACATCAGAGACAACGTCACCCAGACAGTTGATAGCATCCGCTACAAGATTGGTCACGCCAGGAGTCTGGCTAATCTGGCACCACTGGCTGTCACATTCAAGCCTGGCAGCTCAGTATCCCTAGACTCGCCTATCGTTGAAGGGGAATCTACCACGGTTGTGGACATGAATATCAAGACAAAGAACGGAGATGCGTTCTTGTTTTTCGCTGGGAATGGTGCTGGTCGATCCAAGCGTGATACCGGAGTGAAGAGTAATGATTACCTAGCCTTGAGTATTGTGAATGGCTTTGTAACGTTTAGTGGTAGGGCTGGAGATGCCGAGTTAGAGCTGCAGTCACCGCAGAGTGTGGTGGATGGCAAGTGGTATGCTATAACTGCTACCAGGTAAGAGATTTAACATATTTAATATCTTTATATTTTCAGTACAGTACTTTATAGATTGCGATGCTTGGTTTTCTCTAACAAAGTGTTTAAAAATTCAGTGAAGGAAGGTTATTTTCCTGCAGAATTCGCTGCAAGACAAATAGAAATTTATTTTCAAATAGGAGGAAACTTTCTCTGATATAGGTGCTGTAACCCCAAGCCTCTAACCTGCCCCCCCGTGACGCCAATTTTCTACCTTTATACAGATATCGATTTAGTACAGATATCTACAATTGTTCCAAAACTATGTTGTGCTGTTGAGATTTGCAAAACCTTCAGTTAATCAAGGAAGAGAATTTTACATGCTAGACCTGCTTTGAAGGTTAGTTATCGAACACTCAGAGGCTGCCCAGGTCACGGTTTATCACATGTCTGCATACATGAACCAAAATACTCGTACCAAAAGATATGCACCACCTAGCTCTCAGCAAAACTGCCTTATTGTGACATTCAAGTCAGGCAGGCCTGTGTCACTAGACTTGCCTCTCGTTGAAGGGGAATCTACCACTGTTGTTGACATGAGCATCAAGACCGCCATTATTTTCCTGCAGGTCTTTCAACACCATGAAGCTTGATGTTGGAGTTGCAAATGAAACAGCTCGCAAATCGGTCAATGCTGAAAACCCACAGTTCACCACTATGAAGCTATCGAAGAAAAGTGACATTTTTGTGGGTGGAGTTCCTTCAGGAAAGTCGATTCCAAAAGGAATACCCAGCAACAGCTTCATTGGTTGTGCAGATCGTATCTCAATTGATAACGAAGTGAAAGGATTGTGGAATTGGAAGGTGGAGTATTTTCAGTTTTTAACCTTTTACTGTGTGCCAGGGTATATGTTAGACATGCTTCTATAGCCGCTTAAAATCGAATACGGTCTTCTACACACTAAAACTCGATAAGGAAGTCAAAGGATGGTGGAATGGGAATGGCATTTTCAGTTTTTCAACGTCTTACTGAATGCCACAGGAACATTGCTCTAGTCAGATGGTTGACAAGCCGTAGGGGCTACTTTACCATGTGCTTACGAGAGCTATGGGTGTTCTTTTTGGTTAAAGGAAAAGGCCGAAAACTCGGTCTCTAGCCAATAGATCTCTTTGTTATAGGTGAGAATAACAATCGATACTGGTAACGATTTTTCAATTATTTTTACTTCATGATATTTTCTCATTAACGTTTAGACTGCTAACACCTTGAGCGGTTGCGTACAGCAAGAAAAGAAACTACCAGTAGAACTTCAATTCTCTGGCGACGGCTTCATCAAATATAGGTTCGACGACGGACAGAACAAATTCCGAAAAGTCTCGTTCACGTTCAGAACTGTCCAGAAAGACGCGTTGCTGCTTTACGGTCCCAGTACGGAATTCCCAGGCATGTTTGCCTCTTTCGAACTGAAAAACGGATTCCTGATATACCGATATAACAGTGGAGATGGGTCCGAGGATATGATGGTGTCTTCCGAGGGGTATTTGCCACCGTTGAATGATGGTAAAGAACACAAAGTGGAGAAACTGAGGGGATCGTTGAAGATTAATAAAATTCAGATCGGAGAGAAGTTTGATAAATCCACACAGAGTCTCAGTGCTAATTACGCCTTTGTTGGTGGCGTTCCGTTCGGTGAAAAAATGGTCACAAGGTCAGTCAATAGTTTCCAAGATAGCTTTGCTTTCATTAATTTGTTTTCTTAATCCTTTGCCTAAGTTTACAATTACAAGGGGCAGAGCTGCAGAAAGTATCGGAACTTGGAATGAAGAATTGAAATTTTCATAGTTGTCAATTCATAGTTGCAAATATAGAATATTTTTAAGGCAAAATAATGTTTCGTGCTGTTTTCAGCAATTTTATAGCATAAGATTGGATTATGCCCCTCCAACCCGTAGCAAAAAAGCAGGAATCTGCCTTTGTAGACCCTGTTTTGTTTTGCTTTTTTTTGTCCGACGGGATGAAATTTCACTAGATCTCCTTCTATTCCATAACAACGTAGATTCAAGGGACACCTAGGTGACACATATCGCTTGTACATTGCTGAAAATTCTTCATCAGTTCCTGGGTTCCAGGAAAGAAAATATATTTCGTACCTAGCTACAAGGGGGCCTAATTTAGCCCCACTGCCTTCCTCCTGTTGCTTCGCCATTGGTGTATTTTTACGGTTTGAGCTATGAAGCAGATTGTCTCACAACGTTTCCTTAAATTTTGTACTGCAAATATGTGTGTCAAACATTTGTTGCTAAAGTGACTTATGCACGCGGTTTTCCAAAAAGATGGTGGATAAACTTGAGAAGAAGCAGGCTTTGGAAAGTCTATTGATTATGCGCCATGGATCAGCAAACTAGGATACTAGTCTAGAGCTCATGGGTTGTAGTCCTACTCGGGTAATATCCATTCTCGCAAATTATTTTGCTAGTCGATAAAGTTCAAAAGTTTTTTGCTGTTTCATATTTTACAAATACTGGCCGAAATATTGCAGTAAATTACGATTTTATTGAAAATACGTGCATTGCCATCTGTGATGACTTATGATATCCTATATTTTCTAGAAACAGCATAAAATAAAATGCCATGTTTTATACTTTACAGTGTGATTGGCACGAAAGCTTTCAAAGGTTGCTTCCCGATAATCACCTTTCCCGGACAGCAGAAAATCGATGTCTCGAAACAAACGAATGTCCTGGATTTCAAGTCGTACAGCACTGGATGTTCCAGCTATGTAAGTCATCGACAACTTTTATTGATGTCTATTTCTTTAATTCAAAGAATTGTGTTTAGGAATTTCTGGTCAAACTTGCGTGCTTAAATAACCTAAAGAAAATTGAAATACTGTAGTACAAGTGATTTTCTAATATTCAGTTAGGACCATAGTTAATCCAGCTGTAGCTGGGTTACAGGGAAAACTGCTCCACAAATCTGCTATCAACATTTGACCTTGAGCTCTAGGTTTCATTTTTATGCGGAAAAAACTTCAAAATAGCCAGAAATACCGGAAACATAGCGAAACGAACACATAGATTACTTAAGCTTTTCGTCTGACATTCAACCTAGTAATACGTCAGAAATACGTTATGCAATATCTGCATTTGGCAAGGTATCCCCTGGAACTCTCCTGTTCTCATTAACAAATGCATTCCAGTATTCATCATCTGTTATTTCGACAAGAGCAACATACCACGAGAGAGATATTTCCACGCAGAGCATCTTGATTTCCTTTTTTTGAAGCTTAGGCCATGCGCATAACCACTCATCAGATGTTTGCTGGTAGAAATATCCATCAAAACTGGGGCTTGGCAAGTTAAGGTCGTATCTTTCCTCGTTTAAGGAAGCATTTGAAAGAATGAACGTTTAATTGAATTGTTTGATTTCTTTTTGTAGGTTGCCAAAGCAGCGGCATTCACGGACCCGACTTCCTACCTTGCGATTAACGCTACCTCCTGCGGAATTTCAGCTGGAAAGAGTCTCAGCTTTAGCTTCCAAACTTACCTGTCTAGAGGAGTTCTTCTATATGGCAAAGGGACGGGGGTAGGTGACTCAATCATTACGCATTCTGTTGTTTCTAGTGTCAACATTTTGCAGCCAGTCACAATAGTTTGGAGTTGATCTTTCCGAAACTCACGAGCTTACTCTCTGCTGGTACCAGGTATTTTCATCCAAAACGGAATTTCAATTTTCAATTTCATGAATTTCAAGCTTTTAATTACAGACTACGCAACGAAACAAATTTACCATAAGATAAAGCTTAGGGCAAATAAAAAAGAACTCATAGGAGCTATCGAGTTATTTGCCCTATTACAATGCATGCATGATAAAATAACATTGAATTTGAAAAACTTTAACATGAACAGGAAGACAAATTATGATAAAGATTAAGATTAAAAGTACAAAAGAAAAAAAAACAACGCGAAGAACTTAAACTAAATGAAAATGAAAATTGAATTCAACTATCTGTTGTATAATCAAAACTCACAGTCAAAGATGCCAAAAATGATTTATCACACCAACTAGATAAATCTAGATAAATGCTTATTCTTCCAAGCCTTATATTTTATACTTTATAGCATAATCACTCAGGCACTTGGTTTCTTTCCAAGGGAGTCATGGGCTCGAGTCCTACCATCCAGTTTTCTCATGTTAGTTCTGATTTAAGTTGCAAGTTGAAGGTCTCGATCTGATAAATGATGATCAAGGGATATGAATTAATAAATGATGCTCAAGGGCTATATTACGTTATGTTATGTTTGGCTAAATGTTAAACTGGTTATGCTATGTTAGGCTATGTCGAGTTGCTTATGTTATTTTGGGTTATGTTAAGTTGCTTTTGTTATGTTATGTTGCTTATGTTATGTTGCTTGTGTCATGTTATTTTATATTATGTTTGGCTAAATGTTAAGTTGCTTATGTTAAGTCAATTCATTTCATGTTATATTGTATTATATTGCTTATGTTAGATCTTATTAAACTTTTAGGATGCAGGTTTGAATCTGATAATAAATGATGCTGGTGCCATATCGATGTCGGTGAAGAGTGGAAAGGATAACACCCTGTTGGTATCCTATCAGAAAAATCTCAATGATGGCAACTGGCACTTGGTTCAAGTTCTTCAGTCTGATAAGAAGTAAGTTAACACGTTTAGTGCTGATCATGTGAAAATGTTAGGTTTAAGAACGCCGCATGCACAATATTGGTTCTGGGTATAGGATGTCAAACAAACCTGCATTGTGGTTTTCCATAGTCAAGTGATCTTTTATTATCGAAATGTCTTCAGAAGTCCAATGAAAATAGCATATGGCAAAACCAGGGCCTTTCCAAACCACGGGTCAGGCAAAGCACACTTAAATTGCTGTTGGGACTAATTGTGTTAAATCAATCTTGGCTACTGTTAACAGTTCGCAATGTGCAGCTAAAGTCAAGCTTGATCGTGTGAGGTCAACATCTTAATAGGTAACCATCGAGAAGTTGTCTAAACCCTTCACTGCATCGTCCTTCGCAAGGGACTTGCAACTAGTGGTTCTGTGCCCCAGCTGGAAATAAGGCCCATGACTTCCCTCACGCCAGCAAGTTGAACATAAAACTACTATCGAGTGCTAAGGATACAAGAAATTTATTCCTTGTTTGATACAAGATGTTTATTCAAAGCTCATCTTTATTGAAGGAGAAGCCCGGTGGATACATCAGTATAATTTTATTAGGGCACGGGGGAATGGCTTTGAGAAATTAACCACGATACAGTAGTGTCCCAAACATAAGAAACGCCAACCTGATTTGTATTATATAACTACCCTTATTATAAGAAATGCCTGTCGATTTCCATAGAGAAGCATCTGAAAGGCCTCAGAACTGATGTTGGAAATTATGGCCGGACATCACAATATTCTTCATTTGTATTCCATTTCAAAATTGGAAGAATAACCTACATTTTGCCTTTTTCATTTGCCCATTGGAAAGATGAATCTTTCCCTGAAAATTTCGTACACTTCTCCTGTAAATCTGATTGATCAAGTCAAAATTTCTTGAAAATCTCCTAAAATATTTTCGTTGACTCAAAGAAACTTGGTAAGCTTTGAAAGGGAGCGAAATACCCCGCAAAGAGATGGGTACAGGAAATTTGCTACTTAAATCTGGTACAGAATTAGATCCCTTTTTGTTTTTTTTGTGTAGCACATCCCTACTAAATGCCCCCACACTGATTGAATTACCCCACAACTGTTTTTTAGACTGGTTCTAGCTGTAGACGGTCAGAAAAAAGACGTGAGTTTCGACAAAGATGTAATTCTGGATGGAAAAATGTACCTCGGAGGTCTTCCAGCATCGGTGAAGGCAGACGCAATCAAAACCTTCTCCCTGCAATTTGAAAGTCTGCTGGGAAATATCAAAAATATCCAGTGCAACTCGGTGTAAGTGATTTACCTTAAAATTGAAACTCTCTCCCACTGTCTGTTCGGCTCACAACTGTACCATTGATCACCTTAAACGACACTACAAATTATGAACGACAATGTAAATTATGAACGAAGCGTCAAATTATGAACGACACTGCAAATTATGAACGACACTGCAAATTATGAACGACACTGCAAATCATGAACGACACTACAAATTACGGACGACACTTCAAATTATAAACGAGACTGAATATTATGAACGACACTACAAATTATGAACGACACTACAAATTATGAACGACACTGCAAATTATGAACGACGATACAAATTATGAACGACACTACAAATTATGAACGACACTACTACTTATAGACCAGGCGGAGAATAGGGGAATGGTCACTCGAGGTGGAAATTTATGAGATGAAGTGCAATTGGTCAACTCAAGGGTGCTGATTTCGAAAATCGATGTTATACGGGGATCTATGGGGGCCATCTGCCTCATTTTCGTGTTTAAAGTCTCGTTTTCATGTATCTGAACCAAACCAACAAGAAAAGAGTTTTATGCAGAGATAACAAACATCTAAAAGTAGATTAAGCATCTCTGATGGGCGTGATTGTGAAAAATTGTATTTAGAACTGTTAAGGTGGGCAACAGCCTCGTTTTCATGATGACGAAATCGCGTAATCGTACAATTTCTATCTTTCAAGGGGCATCCCAACAGGCCAAAGCGCTTGAAAAACCTACAGTTGTTACGGTTATCCTCTGTAGAGCTATGCAGCGCTATTAACTGATTAATACTCTTGCTACTGCTCAAATACTAATACTAATACTGATCTTATTACTTATACCAATACCAATAAAAATGTTTTTGTATAAATCACTCGCTGTCATTGTAAAGCTTTTATTGAAAAAGATTTTATAGCGAGAGCATTGTGTACTGAGAACGGTTGTGTTTTTTGTTCCTCTTTAACTTTTTCTTAAGATTGCCATTTTATGTTTTTATACCGATACCAATACTCATACCAATACAAATACTTATATCACCGATAAAGACTAATACTAATACTAATAGCAATACTAGTACTGCCGATTGATAGTAAAACCAATATTAATACAAATACCAATACTAATTAATACTTAATACTAATACCACCAATAAATACCAATACCAATACTAATACTAATACTAATACTACCGATAAAAACTGCTTTAATAGCTACTGAATGTTGCTAATTGATCAATAACACTGATGGAAATACAAGCGAATCATCTAAACAGAGTCGCAACGTTTCACAATTCTTCAAAATCGTCTCTGCAGTCACTGCATTTGACACTCTCAGCTTCCAGCTCTTTGTTGACTTCAACTTTGTTTAGGAAAAGCTCTGAGATATCTTCTGGGTAACAGGTATCACTCAAACCAACCGATCTGCCTCATTCCAACCATCATCTAATGGGGCGTCCAACTGAAGCATCAAACCATTAGCTTGCCTGAAATCATAGCTACATAGTTTGCACGCAGAAGCCTGGGGTTTTCTTTACATTTCTGCTAATGATACTGTTACGGCTCGATCTTCCTCTAGCAACATAGTCAGTTTAACATTGTTTTCTCACAATAATTCGATGAAACGAGGATTCTCGTAGATAATGGAATTGGAAAACATAAGAAAGCACTACTTCGTCTTCACGCTTTTTCTGGCAATGACTACGTATCCAACTTTTTCAAGAAAGAGAAGCAAGCATTATGGAAGTCGTGCCAATAGAAGTAGAGCTCATTAGGCATTTGACTGAACGGGAAGCTCCTCTCAGGTGTCAGACCATCTCATCAGTGGTTTAGAGAAGTTTGTCTGTGTGTTATATGGAAACAAAAGAATATCGTCCAGGAATCTGCTATTGCACAAGCTATTCGTGCAGAAGTTCGAAAGAGAAAAGAATATCATAGATGTCAGCATCCTACCAATATGTAAAGAAAACCCCAGGCTTCTGCGTGCAAACTATGTAGCTATGATTTCAGGCAAGCTAATGGTTTGATGCTTCAGTTGGACGCCCCATTAGATGATGGTTGGAATGAGGCAGATCGGTTGGTTTGAGTGATACCTGTTACCCAGAAGATATCCCAGAGCTTTTCCTAAACAAAGTTGAAGTCAACAAAGAGCTGGAAGCTGAGAGTGTCAAATGCAGTGACTGCAGAGACGATATTGAAGAATTGTGAAACGTTGCGACTCTGTTTAGATGATCCGCCTGCATTTCCCTCAGTGGTATTGATTAATTAGCAATGATCAGTAGCTTTTAAAGCTGTTTTATCGGTAGTATTAGTATTAGTATTGGTATCAGTATTGGTTTTAATATCAATCGGTGGTATTTGTATTGGTATTGGTATTTGTATTAATATTGGTTTTACTATCAATCGGCAGTACTAGTATTGCTATTAGTATCAGTATTAGTCTTTATATATCGGAGATATAAGTATTTGTATTGGTATGAGTATTGGTATCGGTATAAAAACATAAAATGGCAATCTTAAGAAAAAGTTAAAAAGGAACAAAAAACACAACCGTTCTCAGTACACAATGCTCTCGCTATAAAATCTTTTTCAATAAAAGCTTTACAATGACAGCGAGTGATTTATACAAAAACGTTTTTATTGGTATTGGTATAAGTAATAAGATCAGTATTAGTATTAGTATTTGAGCAGTAGCAAGAGTATTAATCAGTTAATAGTGCTGTATAGCTCTACAGAGGATAACCGTAACAACTGTAGGTTTTTAAGCGCTTTGGCCTGTTGGGATGCACCTCGAAAGATAGACATTGTACGATTAAGCAATTTCTTCATCATGAAAACGAGGCTGTTGCCCACCTTAACAGTTTTAAATACAATTTTTCACAATCACGCCCATCAGAGATGCTTAATCTACTTTTAGATGTTTGTTATCTCTGCATAAAACTCTTTTCCTGTTGGTTTGGTTCAGATACATGAAAACGAGACTTTAAACATGAAAATGAGGCAGATGGCCCCCATAAATCCCCGTATAACATCGATTTTCGAAATCAGCACCCTTGAGTTGACCAATTGCACTTCATCTCATAAATTTCCCCCTCGAGTGACCATTCCCCTATTCTCCGCCTGGTCTATTATGAACGACACTACAAATTATGAACGACCCTGCAAATCATGAACGACAATGTAAATTATGAACGAAGCGTCAAATTATTAACGACGCTACAAATTATTAACGACACTGCAAATTATGAACGACACTACACATTATGAACGACACTACAAATTATGAACGACACTACAAATTATGAACGACACTACTACTTATGAACGACACTACAAATTATGAACGACCCTGCAAATCATGAACGACAATGTAAATTATGAACGACACTGCAAATTATGAACGAAGCGTCAAATTATTAACGACGCTACAAATTATGAACGACACTACACATTATGAACGACACTACAAATTACGGACGGAACTTCAAATTATTAAAGAGACTGAGTATTATGAACGACACTACAAATTATGGACGACACTTCAAATTATTAAAGAGACTGAATATTATGAACGACACTACAAATTATGAACGACACTACAAATTATGAACGACACTACAAATTATAAACGACACTACAAATTATGAACGACACTACAAATTATGAACGACACTACAAATTATAAACGACACTACAAATTATGAACGACGCTACTAATTATGAACGACACTGCAAATTATGGACGACACTACAAATTACGGACGACACTTCAAATTATAAACGAGACTGAATATTATGAACGACACTACTAATTATGAACGACACTGCAAATCATGAACGACACTGCAAATCATGTACGACACTACAAATTACGGACGACACTTCAAATTAACGCGACTGAATATTATGAACGACACTACAAATTATGAACGACACTACAAATTATGAACGACACTACACATTATTATTATTATATCAAACTATACCAGAGCAGTAACCACCTTCCTTTTGTTAAGAGCTATTCACCCTAAAAGTCCCAAAGAAGATATCCTTTATTCACATGTAACTTGAGTTAAGAGTGCCTATCCTGGCTATAGTGCTCGATATACGCGAATATCTAGAGCAATAATAAAGCAGAATAACACATTAAAAAACAGACATGTCCTGCTGTCACTCTTGAGTTCTGAGTTAAGAAACTGAGTCACAGAAGAACAAGTCTGTTTCTTAATATTTTAATTCTACCCTATCCTTCACATATACATATCTGATACTATCAACATCTTTTCTATGCAGTGACATCGACCTTGGCAGTGAAAGTTTGGAGCTTAACAAAGTGATGTTAGCTGAAAAGCAGTTGGCCCCACTGCAGCCACCTACTACCCCTCCGATGACGACTGCACCAGTGAAAGGAGCTGATGTTAGGAAGTCAGAGCCAGCAACCACGATGCAGCCTGTACCTGAAACTACCATGGCACCAACAGCCGAGCCAATGACCACAATAGCCCCCACTACTGCAGAGGCCCTAAAAACAATGGCAGATTCAACTACTATGGCACCCATGACCACGATGGAGCTGACTACCATGCCTCCAACAACCATGGAAGCAACAACAATGGCTCCAACTACACAAAAACCAACTACAATGGCACCAACAACAGAGGAGCCAACCACGATGGCACCAACTACAAAAGAGCCAGCTACAATGGCCCCAACTACAAAAGAGCCAACTACAATGGCCCCAACTACACAAGAGCCAACTACGATGGCACCAACTACACAAGAGCCAACCACGATGGCACCAACAACAGAGAAGCCAACCACGATGGCACCAACTACACAAGAGCCAACGACAATGGCACCAACTACAGAGGAACCAACAACCATGGCTCCCACGACTCTACCTAAAGATGTACCATGTGCAAGCTTTGAACAGCCCTTATCGAATGGGTACAGCTTTGGCCAGGAAAGTCCCAGCTATGTGACCTTTCCCACTAATCCAGGTGCTCTTGGAACCAAGTGAGTAATGAGTGTTCAGGATAGTCTTTCGCATTGTTAAGTCATCCCTTCTGTACAGGCAATTATCTATTATTATAGAATCGGTTGAAGAATTTTTATGTACTGGAGATGGTGAAAGCCGGAAAGCCTTTACTTATATCTTTATGAATATTTTTGAATTAATATTGTCAATATCCATTCATGAAAATAAAAACCCTTCAACTTGTATATTAATTGAAGTAACAAATAGATATCAGCGTAAAACAAATATATATCATCATATCCTATTTGAAGCCCCACTGTTTAGTAGATCATCCTTTACGAGTTTCTATTCATCTTTGCAAAGGTCGAAGTACAGTTTCGAGATCTCGACTTATGCTGACAACGGCATCATCATGATATCAGAGAAAAGCAGCAACGTGTTCGACTACGAAATCATCTTCCTCAGTGGCGGTAAAATCGTATACTACTTCAACGCCGGTACAGGTTTGGGCAAAGTCGAGTCTACCATTAAGGTTAACACTGGGGAATGGTTCACTGTTTCTGCTCAGAGAAATAAGAAGAGTGGTACGCTGACAGTTAATGGTGTTAGTAAGAGCGGAACGAGTGGCGGAGGAGCATCTTTTGTTAATGGTATTTTCAGAGTGCATATTGGTGGAGCAAAGAAAGATCTCAATACCTTAGTCAAAGTACCTGTGAGTATTTGTTTATATTCATTTCATTTCAATTATTACTATCATTTATACACGATAATCTTTCAGCAGATTATTTATACCCTATATAAGTCCCAAGTAAACTGGGGAGTGGGCTGTGGAGGCACACAAGCCCTGCCTACCCAGATAATACAATTCTCTAAATCAGTGACGTAACAGGGAACACGATTCCAGACCCCCGTCGGTAAATAACATTGAGCCGATGCACTCCATCAATCTAAACAGGATGACTCACTTACGAGATAAATTAAATCTGCACATAATTTACCTTCTCAGCTAAGGGTTTGTTACAAGACAGGGACAACGCAAGATGACACATCAGAAAAAACGTAGATGCATTAGATATTAAACATAATATATAAATATAACTGTAGATAATGAGACAAGGATAGATGTACAAATTTTATGATCATATAAAGTTAGCGGTCGGTCTTTCTGTTAAATCCGTTGGATGTTAGAGTCTTGGCCATGTCAATGAAATACTGTTCTTTGGCTCTAACGCTCTCTCGTCCGGCGTGTAGTTTGTGCATGGTTATGATATATAAGTCACGTAAGGGCTTGTTAACATAAACCTGGGGTGATTAGTCTGCAAGCTTTTAGTTCATGCTGTTGTGGCTGCTGGCTAAAAGGGGCCTATTGATTTGTGAGATTTTTATTATTTTACCGACAGAAAGCATCGCGCGTCAGTCTGAAAGGCTGCATTAGAGATTTGAAGTTATTCGACAAGAAATTCACAACCAAGCCTACTATTGTGGGTGTCACTGGCTGCTTCCGCTCCTATAAGAAATCGCTGTATATCGGCAAAGGCAATGGTTTTGGATTTGTCGGTACGTATCAATTTTTTGTTTACGCGAGCACCTTTCGGTTAATTTGTAAACAAACGGCAATCCGAGTAAATACATTTGGTCTTATCAAGGCTGTATCTGACACAATATTCGATATAATAGTCAACACTTATCATGACAAGCCTTTGATATTTAGCGGGGCAACGTTTCGGGAGAGATCCGTCTCCCATCATCGGGCAATAAGAAATGTGGTTTCTTCCCTTTTTATTCAAAGGTCGGATCGAGAGGTGTGAAGACTGAGTGAACCTCGGTCATTTTCATGAACCTTTGCCATGAAAAGTAGTGACTATCATGTCAAACGGCAATCCCTTTCAAGTTCTTATGTAGCTCCCAGGACACATCTGTTGTCGAATTAAGGGTTTGGGTTGATATGGCTGAGGGGTACGGGGGCTGGGTTATCCAAACTTGAGAATCACTTTTGAGCTGTGACACACCTTGCCTGGTTTCTACCTTGAATACAGTAAAAACATGCATAGAAGAACCACTTCTTTTAAGAATGTATACTCTAGAATTTCAGTATTTCAGATAACTTTTTCTTACATTTTCCAAATAACTGCTTTGAGGAAATTTGAAAATGAAATATGTTGTTGCGAAAGAGTGCTTGAAATAAATACCCATGAATCTTTTAGGGTAAAGCTGAAATAAACTGGTTCTTATTTGCAGGTTTTACTGCGCTGTATATTCCTTTGGGTGACTCCTATGTAGCGTTCCATTACAGTAGGTTCTCGCATATAAGCAACCCTTTCGTATAACAAACCTACCTGAAATTCTTTTCAAAAGGTTTCTTATATAAGAAACAATTTTAGATTTGAAATTGAAGCGGTTCTTATTTTCAAATATAACAAATAATAATCTTACAGTATTCTACATTTTATCCCCATATTTTTTCAAAATACTACCTAAAAGTGATTTTTGATAAGATATTCAAAGCAACCTGTGCAGATAAATCGATTATTTAAAGTCTTCTTTTATAACAAATAACATAAGTTGGCATAACCAGACACTGTCCAACACTAAAAGCATTGTCGCTTCTCGAAACAATATGACCTTTATATGAGAAACTTTTACCCTGATTCTATAAAGGAACCTACAAATAAGAAATATCATCAGGCCTGAATTAAAAATTGGTTTCTGATATGCGGGAACCTGACCTGCTTTATGCAAAACTGAACGAAACACCTTTTCAGTCTTTCAATCTTCTAAGTTTAGTAATGTAAGATGGTACAATCACAATATGATTCACTAAGCTGCCAGCCTTATGTAAGATGGTACAATCACAATATGAGTCACTAAGCTGCCAGGCTTATGTAAGATGGTACAATCACAATATGATTCACTAAGCTGCCAGGCTTATGTAAGATGGTACAATCACAATATGATTCACTAAGCTGCCAGGCTTATGTAAGATGGTACAATCACAATATGATTCACTAAGCTGCCAGGCTTATGTAAGATGGTACAATCACAATATGATTCACTAAGCTGCCAGGCTAGTTTCCGCCATCTTTGCTTCCCTCATGCAACTCCCCGAGCCCTGGGGCCTGGTAACTAGTTGTCCTAACCAGGACACTGGTTCCCAGATCCCACAAGTAAATACATATCTGTTCCTCGAACGGTTGTTTTAAAATATATTTTTGCTTTCAGCTGGTTCAAAGATAGGCCCATCACGAACCATTGAATTCACAGTGCGACCACAGACGAAAGACGGAATCATTCTGTACACTGCCGGTGGTGGGGATTTCTTTTCAATTCAGCTTATCAAAGGAAATGTAAGCAAACTCGTATCTTTTGTCTTTTCTGTTGCCTTCAATTTCCCATCGTTTTTTATAGTCAGGCAAATACACCTTATATCTTCATAAGGTATTGGTTTATGCGCAAAGAACAAAGGGCATACTGAATAGGTAGACTAATAAAAGTAGTGCATTGATAGTTAATAGGAAAATACGTTTATTATCTTTGTAAGGTATTGGTTTATGTGCAAAGCAGAAAGGGCACGAAAAAGAAGACATTCCACCTTTAACCGCAAGAATTCAGGCGAGGCCCTGGTCATTTAAGGAAAACAGACTTCTTCATGATAATTATTGAAATAAAGATCAACTTGTCTGCTGAACTTAAAAAATAGCAAGGTCGCCATGTTTTTGCGAGCAACTCAAAAAACGTGCCGAACCGAGCAAGACAGAAAAATGTAATAGGCATGCGTGCCCCAGGAGGAGGCTAAACGGATGTTACGTCACTACGCTACATTTTAAGTGCTATTTCTAATAATAATGACATGAAGCCTTAGATAACATACAGTATTAACATAAGAATTTTTTCAGGTTTATTTTTGAATATCCAAGTATTAAATCCAGGACAACAGTACGACACCATGGTTTGCTGTAACACTGCTATATTCTATGATTGCATTGTAACCAACAAGGTAGCCTAAAAACATATGAGTCTAAGCCCTTTTCTGTCCCTCCCGCAAACCAAGATGGTTGCCGGTCAAACAGCCTCGGTTCCAAGACCAGTCTCAACCTAGTGCTTTGCAGATATAACACCAAAAAAATCGTAAGGCTCTCAGAATTCTTAATATTTTCATAAACAAAAGTTTTATACATCGACAATGATATTTTTATTCTCCACCAGGTTGTTGTGAAACTGCAAAATGGTGCTGGAACTCATGGGGTGTCGGTTAAACCAACGCCCGGTACTTCCTTCTGCGATGGCCGAGACCACAAAATCGTTGTCAAGAAAGTACGCTTTGATGTTACGCTCACCGTAGATAATCTACCTTCAAAGAAGGTAACTGGACCGAAGGGGCCCTCTTCTGTTGACAACGATGGAAAGTATTTCATTGGTGGTATACCATGTGAGTATTTTGGTCAATTTATTTTTTCCTTCTCACGTATTCTCCATTCTCATTTTAACAGACCTGGCCATTTGACGGGAACAATAGTCTTTCTCTACCTCAACGTCCTCCTCACCCAATGTAGTAGGTGGGCAGTAAATCGCCCTCCTGACTCTCCATATTTAATGAATGAGGAGAACAACTAATCGCACACCTCGTGTCTCAGCAGGGCATTGTAATGGAGAAGTGTATCGTCCGCCTCAAATGGTTAGGTCTGCATAAAGTCTATTATTCCCTCTATGCTCCCTCCCGCCGAGACATTTTGACTGCGCCAGCGTGCTCTAGCCTCGTCAAGGCAATTAGCATGGTTTTTCAGCATTATGTTAGTTTAGATGAGTGAACAATCCATCTCTGTCTACACAGTATGAGGAGATCCAAGCTTTTGACGTAAAGAGACTAAAAAATTCCTTAGTGAAGTGTATCAACTTTTTTTAGTTTAAGGGCCATTCAACTTTAATCCAATAGTTTTCATAAATCGTTTCTCACTCCAACTATAATTGAACCTTGATTCATTTTCAGCATCAGCTAAATCCCAATCCCTGAAAGGACTGGACACGAAGGCATCAATGAGAGGCTGTATATCCAAATTCGTTTTCAATGGAAAGGACCTGACCAGTCAAATATCTCTGCAAGAGTTTGCCTCATTTGGATGTATGGGCACATCAGCACCTTAGAACTCTGGTAATAAGTGTAAACTTTATTTTTAGGCCCGTTTGATTAGTCGTGTTTTTCCGTGCTAAACCTTACCA
Organism: Pelagia noctiluca; assembly: GCA_963924455.1. Classification (NCBI taxonomy): domain Eukaryota; kingdom Metazoa; phylum Cnidaria; class Scyphozoa; order Semaeostomeae; family Pelagiidae; genus Pelagia; species Pelagia noctiluca. The sequence goes on from OZ004335.1 coordinate 2,235,902, forward strand.
ATGAAGAAATTTGTTATTTATGTTTGGCATGGTAGGATGCGACTTATAAAACAGACTTTTCTTTTTACACCTCTATTTTGACTGAGGTAGCTCGCTTGATTCAGATTTATACTGTTTTACCATTTTTTATCATTTGATTTTAACAATATCTTGCGCGAAGTATTTTCACGTATGATTCGTTAATGTTTTTATATTATGTTTTTGAATATCCCTTCCTATTATCTTGGACAGAATATTTTTGCTAAACCTTCTGTTTGCCTCTTTTAACAACGAGCATACCAAAACGAGCAATTTCTGTTCTATTGGGCCCCCTTATCCCCTAAAACAATGTTAGTTGAAACCAGGATATCCAAACTAGTTGCGAAAAAAGTCCTTCAGCATTGATTATAGAGGGGGGTTTATGTGAAAGCATTTTTTTCGAGTTTTTGCAAGATATTTTGTCCAAGACTGCAGGGTCTTAGCCGGGTTATTTTTATTATTTCAATGAGCCCAGGATCTTGATCAGAGGGTTCGGGGCTTCAGCCTTTTCCAGTTTCGTGAGAGATTTTGATTGACAATCCTTGCCGAAAAGGTGAATCATCAAAACCATTTGATGCACTTTCAGCAAATGAAAGTTTTCCAACATCACGACAATCTTGGATGAAAAATCTTCTAGTATAACTATAGTAGAAGGCTTCTCGTTTGACAATCGATGGGTAATATAAGAACAAGTTTACAAAGCTCCCAGTGAATGAATTTGCTCAACTCTCTGTGAAGTGTATTGGACTTATCCAAAGAGGGTTAAGTGTTCTGAGTGGATCAGACATCCCAATGTTTAGGGCTTCAAAATGCATGATAAATTCAAGTCTCTTTGTTTTGAAAAGTTGTCTTACTGTACCCCTTGACCATACAAGCCTGACTGTTGAATTTAGAAAACCAAGCCTACCAATCCTGCAAATTTTACTAGGCAACCCTCCTAGCTAAGTCCTTTAAGAATGGAAAGTACATGTATGGAAAAGCATTATAGGACGGCAAAGACCATAGGATCTCCCTGTTTCGATATTGTGAAAGTTGGTTCAAGTCTGGAAATCTATTTTTCCCCAATTTTTATATGATTGGATATGTTGTTATCATTATGATTATTCTTTTAATAGAACTTGGATTTGTCGTTTAAAATCTATTTTCAGCTCTATTTTTATATGATTGGAAATATTGGTTTTGTTTTCATTTTTGTTTTTTTAACTTGGATTTGTCGTTTAGAATTGAAAGAAGCCTTCTACAGGCCTAAATCTCATTGATTTATATTAATTGAAATTCTTGAAGTTTTTGACTTGATTTCTTTCTCTGGTCTTGTGTTATCTCATAGTTTACAGAAATAGATTGTCAGGAAACCTATTGCTGAATGTCTTTGTTTCACATTTAATGTTTAACAGTACCTGAAAATGCACAACGTATGCCTGTCAAAATTTTACATATAAACATGGCCTACATTAATATGATGCTGAATATTACAAAATCGTTTCTAGCTACGAATATTTCTGGATAGGGAACTGAAAGAAGCGTTTCGGTCAATTTCCTCAACCATGAACTTGTTGGCTAAAACAATTGCAAAGCAAAAGACTGTGGACTCTCAGTTTTGAAAAACTCGTACAAAAATATAAAACAATAGCTTCCTTAACCATCTATTTCTATCCACTATGGTTTTCTCTTTTTTCAATCATTAGGTTATCAAACCCTCTACTATTATATGGGGTTTTACCCTGCAACCACATAAAGAAAAATCCCACTGCTTTCACTTGCAAGGAAATTTCCTTTCAAAGAGAAATGACATGAAATTTCCTGTTAATGAGAATAAGAAATGGCAGCACTTACTCAGCAGGATATTTCCCTTTACAGAGAGAAATGGCTGTGCTTTGTTTTCACTTTTAAATAAAAAGACTTTTAAAGAGTTGATTAAAGAGAAAATTTCCATTTGACTGAAAGAAAGTACTATTGTTTCAAAGAAACGTTGCGTTTATGACGTCAGATCCTCGACCTCAAGGCGAGGCATTCGTGAATCCTGAAAATTTCAAAATGGCCCACCCCATGGAAAAGGAAAATGGTTGAAAGTCTGACGTTTGACAAAGCGTAGCATTAAAAAAGAGCCAGATGAAAGATGTCACAGGATTTCTGGTAAGAAAATCTTTTATTGTGACTGGATGATTTTGTGACCACACTTTCCGTATACCGGTTATCAATAGTATGGCGAATATGCCTATCGTCTTCCAAGGTTAAGATATTTAGGCCTATTATTGGTTTCTGCGCAAATGGTCCACTGACTGAAAGGTAAACTAACCCAGAATTGCAAGTCTGGTCCTTCCTCTTGATTTGACCATACCTCATGACTCATTTTCCTTTTTGTTTCATATGTTAGAAAGAGCTGGCAAATTTTGTCCAAATCAAAATTTGATAGGTTTGAATGTATTTTTGAACCTCCACCCTTTTTGAGCAAGAATTTAGTAACCTAACCACTTGACCAGCCTTGCACGAGCATCACGGTAAACTCAATTGCAGCAGGGGCAAACCTGGGACCTGTTTACGTGTCAGTAGGCACTGGCTATCACCACAGTGGCTGTATGTTTGCAAGAAAATAGCTGAGTTACTGGGCTATGTAATGAGGATGGGTAGAGATATTTCTATGATATAATCAAAAATTGCTCTCCAGCTAGTCAGTGGTTGTACCTTCTTTAAAGTATAGAGTATATTTTTGATTTTAAAGTAAAGTATAAAGTATATTTTAAAAGTTGTTGTCAGTGGGTTTACCTCCACAGTAATAATGGTTTCGCTCCATAGTACTGTTGGCATCTCTCCTTAGTACTGATGGTATCCCCTCCACGTTAATGATGGCTTCTCTCCATATTACTGATGGTATACCTCCACTGTAATAATGGTTTCCCTCCATAGTACTGATGGAATCTCTCCATATTACTGATGGTATCCCTCCATATTACTGATGGTATACCTCTAAAGTAATAATGGTTTCCCTGCGATGGCATCTCTCCATAGGACTGATGGTTTTCCTCCACAGTACTGAAGGTATCCCTCCATAGTAATAATGGTTTCCCTCCGCAGTACTGATGGTATCCCTCCATAGTACCATATTCACTTTTGATAGTGTCCATTGTAGGTTTGAATTTCCGTGTAATGTTTCGCACTCCTCAGTAAAGCTCTTTGGTTGTCTATTTGATAAACAGTTCTAAATTATCTGACATTACTCCTTTAAATACTCTCCCTTATCTCCTCGTAAAAACTTTTTAATTTTTGCATTTTGGTTTTTTAATCACTTCCTGATCATTGCAACACCTTGATTTGAGACTTCTTGCTTCAATTTCACTTGGTGTCTCTTTGGATATCCAAGGGGACTTTGGTTCTTCTTCTTCTGTTGGACACTGTGATTCTATAATTGCTGTCAAGGGTTTTGTAATTAAAGTTGGTGATGGACACTCCATCTTTTTCAGTCTTCTTTGAATTTCTATGGTTATTAGTTGGTGACCACTGTTATGGTCAGCATCAGGTCTTGTCCTGATATGTATACCATCAGTAAGGTGAAGGATATTCAGTACAGTGAAGAGAAACCATAAGCACCTGGCGTATCATCCCCACAGTAGTTGTGGTCTCCCTCTGCAGTACTGAATATCCTCCACAGTACTGACTGCATCCCTCTACAGCACTGAACATCCCTCAATGTAGTATCCCCTACAGTACCGTTGATATCCCATCACAGATAATACTGAACATTCTCCACAATACTTAATGGTTTTCCTCCAAAGTACTGATTGTATCCCCCCACAAATAGTACTAAACACCATCCAATGTACTTATGATTTTCCTCAACACTGATGATATCCCCCACAGATAATACTCAACATCCTCCACTACAGTAATTAACAGTTTCCCACAACAGTACTGATTGTATCCCCCATTAGATAATACTGAACACCATCTACTAATTTTCCTCAACAGTACTGATGATATCCCCCACAGATAATACTAGACATCCTCCACAGTACTTAACGGTTTTCCTCAAAAGTACTGATTGTGTCCCCCATTAGGTAGTAATGAACACCATCTAATGATTTTCCTCCACAGTACTGATCATATCCCCCACAGATAATACTAGACATATTCCACAGTACTGAACAGTTTCCCTAAACAGTACTGATTGTATCCTCCATTAGATAGTACTGAACACCATCTAATGATTTTCCTCAACAGTACTGATGATATCCCCCACAGATAATACTAGACATCCTCCACAGTACTTAACGGTTTCCCTCCAAAGTACTAATTGTATTTTCCATTAAATAGTACTGAACACCATCCAATGCACTAATGATTTTTCTCAACAGTACTGATGATATACCCCACAGATAATACTAGACATCCTCCACAGTACTTAACGGTTTCCCTCAACAGTACTGATTGTATCCTCCATTAGATAGTACTGAACACCATCAAATGATTTTCCTCCACAGTACTGATGATATACCCCACAGATAATACTCGACATCCTCCACAGTACTTAACGGTTTCCCTCAACAGTACTGATTGTATCCTCCATTAAATAGTAATGAACACCATCTAATGATTTTCCTCCACAGTACTGATGATATACCCCACAGATAATACTTGACATCCACCACAGTACTTAACAGTTTCCCTAAACAGTACTGATTAAATCCTCCATTAGATAGTACTGAACACTATCTAATGATTTTTCTTAACAGTACTGATGATATACCGCACAGATCATACTCGACATCCTCCACAGTACTTAACGGTTTCCCTCAACAGTACTGATTGTATCCTCCATTAAATAGTAATGAACACCATCTAATGATTTTCCTCCACAGTACTGATGATATCCCCCACAGATAATACTGAACATTCTCCACAGTACTTAACAGTTTCCCTCAACAGTACTGATTGTATCCTCCATTAGATAGTACTGAACACCATCTAATGATTTTCTCAATAGTACTGATGATATCCCCCACAGATAATACTCGACATCCTCCACAGTACTTAACGGTTTCCCTCAACAGTACTGATTGTATCCTCCATTAGATAGTACTGAACACCATCTGATGATTTTCCTCCACAGTACTGATGATATTCCCACAGATAATACTCGACATCCTCCACAGTACTTAACGGTTTCCCTCAACAGTACTGATTGTATCCTCCATTAGATAGTACTGAACACCATCTGATGATTTTCCTCCACAGTACTGATGATATTCCCACAGATAATACTAGACATCCTGCACAGTACTTAACGGTTTCCCTCAACAGTACTGATTGTATCCCCATTAGATAGTACTGAACACCATCTAATGATTTTCTCAACAGTACTGATGATATCCTCCACAGATAATACTAGACATCCTCCACAGTACTTAACGGTTTCCCTCAACAGTACTGATTGTATTTTTCATTAAATAGTACTGAACACCATCTAATGATTTTCCTCCACAGTACTGATGATATCCCCCACAGATAATACTCGACATCCTCCACAGTACTTAACGGTTTCCCTCAACAGTACTGATTGTATCCCCCATTAGATAGTACTGAACACCATCTAATGATTTTCCTCAACAGTACTGATGATATCCCCCACAGATAATACTAGACATCCTCCACAGTACTTAACGGTTTCCCTCAACAGTACTGATTGTATCCCCCATTAGATAGTACTGAACACCATCTAATGATTTTCCTCCACAGTACGGATGATATCCCAACATTACTATTGACATTAGTGCATGTTTGCATAGTGAATCAAAAAAGAATTGAAGTAAAATATATTTTGCAGCACATATTTTGCATCGAAGAATTAGATGAAATTATGCATGTTCAAGGGCATATGGTAAAAACCACTCCAGGACACACGGACTTGGACTGGTCTTTGACCAAGCTAGATACCACTGAATTAGATCCTTATTGCATCTGGATAGAGCTAAATTTTGTCCTGATCAAACTTGGTTTGTAAGTGACTAGATCTTGACAAACCAAAGCCTCTACATACTTGACTGGACTGAAATTTTATATCAGACCCCAATAACTACACTAGAGTATGTCATAGACCTATTCTGGATTTGGTCTCTTGATTGGTCCTTTGCCGAATTTCAAGTTTGAGGTACTGAATGTTAAGGTCTGTCCTAAGTCCATGTGTCCTGGGTCCACGAGTCTTAGGTCCATGATTCTCGGGTCTGGTTTTCACCATTTGTCCAGCCCTACATTATCAAGCTTGAACTTCAAATCTTTGTGAATTCTAACGCAACTAGAATTTCTTCTTGAATTATAATTGGAGAAGAAATTGGATAATCGGTGTACCTTAGTGTGTTTCACTTAAATCAAATGCCACTTCCAAAGGTCCCCCACTATGGTGTAATTTGGCATGGGAGCAATGGACACCAATAATTCTCTCCTGAATTATTGTTGAATAAGAAGTGAGAAGCCTTGGAGATGATAAACTTTGCATGGGCAGACATTCTTCTCCTTATCTCCCATATTTTAGCAGGGGGGCAACTTTTAGTAAGGGGGGACTTGAACGGTTTTCTCATTCTAAAAATTACAATACACATGTTGTTTCGTTCGTCAGGACACAATAGGCCAAGATATCTCGTTGATCATCCAATGGGAGAGGATTTGACTGAAGCTGCTACATAACCCCATATTTGGAAAACGTCAATTAGATGCTGAACGGAGTTGGGGGAAATATGGACAGGAACCCCAAATAGCAATGGAAAGGGAACCAGAGTTCAATCCTTTGCCCCTCATTTCACCCTCAACGACGAGGTCTTCTCGCTAGAGTCACAGATTTGCTACGACCATTTTTCGAAATAACAAATCTCTCACGCGATCGTTTAATGAATATTTTATAATATGGTGATCAAGAGCTTCCAAATAATCTAAATAAACATACACTCGAATTGACTATACGCTTCATCAATGAAACTGGTCGAGTTGACTAATATTAGAGATTTCACTCACTTGCTTTGCAACCACCATAGATTCTTGTGACGTATTTATCGATTTCTTTTCCATTAATTTTTCTTTGGCTGTATTTGTATCTTTATGTCGCAAAATTAGTATTATAATGGAGTTAGAGGTTCGGTATTAATGTTATGGCCCTGGGACAGTCATGGACCCTTGCTTCCCAGGGTATCGTCTTGTAATGTATTTATGTGAGCATTGTATTTTGTATTAATATTTTGTATTAATATTGAGCATTGTATATTGTATCAATATTGTAGGTTTTTATATATTATATAAAAAAAAAATTGAAAAAAAGTTCAATCCAATTCAACCTTACAGTATATCTAGCTAGAGTTTATGAGATACGTTAGATATTCCAAAGATTTGAAGTCATGCTTATTATCATAATTTTTGCGTAGTAAATTATTTATTTATTGTGAGATATTAGTAAAACCTTATCTATCAAATGAGAGCTAGCTAACAGGCAGTGTTTAATATGTTATTCATTAACGTCAAAACGAGACCAAATTAACTGAGTTTGGGTGCCCTGTTATGGTTTGATTTGAATTCTAATACAGCCTCGTTCTCGTTTCACAAAATCAGGAGCATTCCTTGTGAACTGGCCTTTTCCAACTAAGAAGACGAGGGAGACGGACGAAAAAGCTGTTGTAGATCAAGAACTTTGAAGAAAGTTGTAGGACGAAATTTGCAGGTTCTACTGTTATTCATTTATTAATTTAGACCCATTTAAATTCTTAGCTTCTCGTGATTTCATTAGTTAACTTGTGTAGGCCATAATTGTTGCATAACCTCGTCAATTTGTTTTAAATTTGTCCTTGAAGATTCGTTGCCATCGAAGAAGAATGGCGGAGGCCGAAGACTGCAAGAAGTTCTACTAAACGAGGATTGACGTTGGTTTTGAATACAGCATCAGAAGTTCAAATGACTGAAGGTTCAGCAGACGATGTAAAGCAGACATATTAAGATTTGGTAGGGGAATTCGAGGCCTTTTACATCCCTTGATAGAATTTCAAAACCAACTTGGAAGATGAAGATAACAATGAGGATTGAAAGGCCTACTTGGAAAAGCCAAAACAGAATTTCGTAACGCGGTTTTCAGATGAACAGATACCCGGTTTTCAGATTTGCCATGTCAGCCCGTACAGATGCCCAGATACCCGGTTTTCAGATTTGCTATGTCAGCCCGTACAGATAACCAGATACCCGGTTTTCAGAATTGCCATGTCAGCCCGTACAGATGCCCAGATGCCCGGTTTTCAGAATTGCCATGTCAGCCCGTACAGATGCCCAGATACCCGGTTTTCTGATTTGCCATGTCTGCCTGTACAGATGCCCAGATACCCGGTTTTCTGATTTGCCATGTCAGCCTGTACAGATACCCGGTTTTCTGATTTGCCATGTCAACCTGTACAGATACCCGGTTTTCTGATTTGCCATGTCAGCCCGTACAGATGACCAGATACCCGGTTTTCAGAATTGCCATGTCAGCCCGTACAGATGCCCAGATGCCCGGTTTTCTGATTTGCCATGTCAGCCCGTACAGATGACCAGATGCCCTGATACCCGGTTTTCTGATTTGCCATGTCAGCCCGTACAGATGCCCAGATGCCCGTTTTCAGAATTGCCATGTCAGCCCGTACAGATGCCCAGATACCCGGTTTTCAGAATTACCATGTCAGCCTGTACAGATGCCCAGATGCCCGGTTTTCAGAATTGCCATGTCAGCCCGTACAGATGCCCAGATACCCGGTTTTCTGATTTGCCATGTCAGCATGTACAGATGCCCAGATACCCGGTTTTCAGATTTGCTATGTCAGCCCGTACAGATGACCAGATACCCGGTTTTCAGAATTGCCATGTCAGCCCGTACAGATGCCCAGATACCCGATTTTCTGATTTGCCATGTCAGCCTGTACAGATGCTCAGATACCCGGTTTTCAGAATTACCACACAGACACCCGGTTTTCAGATTTGCCATATCAGCCTGTCCAGACGCGCAGAAACATGGTTTTCAGTCAATCAATTTTACCAAAACAGCCCGTGCAGATGCAGAGACAACCAGTTCTCAGCAGATGAAGTTTGTAGAAAGCACAATGGAAAATTGAACAAAGAAGATTGGTTTATTTCTTAGATAATTGTAAGTGTCACTCATTGTGGGGACTTGGTGACTTTGTGTCCTTTTCTGCAATGAGTGGCATAGTAGTTGTATTTGATTTCAGTAATTTTATTTGATAAAAAAAAACCAAGCAGAATTCCAAACTGAATTTGTGCATCAGTGCTCCACCAACTGAGTTCTTCTGTTCTACCAATGTTGAGAATTATTGATTAATTAAATTCTTGGTGAACTTTTCATTCTCACCCTATTACATTCTCACTCCATTACATTCATTTACTTCATCATTTCTTACATTCTATCATTATATTCATCCAAAATTCATTCCTAACTACATTCCAATTCTTTTTCCCCAGCTCCATGTTCCAGTTCTAACAAATCCAATTACCAGATCCAAGATTTTACAGCTCCAAAATGTTCCTGTTCCAATCCAAATGAAAAATTCATAATCTAAATTCCCAATCCAATTAATACCCTGATCCAAATCCTAGATCCAGAATCCAAATCCCGGATCCAGAACGCAAATCCTAGATCCAAAACGCAAATTACCAAAATTTCAAAAAGGGTTGCCATAAATTTGGTCAAAATAGGTCTCAAAATTGTCAGGTTAATAGCTGTGTTTTGGCCATTTGACCAGTGAATGCCTTTTCACCACTGTAATTTGACCAATTTTGAGTAAATTTGGTCAATATTTGAATAGAAAAAGGGTTGCCATATCCCTTTTTATGATTTGACAGGCAAATGGTTATAATTTTGACTAAAACTGAATATTTATTTCCTCTTTTCGTTTTTATATATTCAGTGCTTTTACTTTGAAGGGAAATTCCTTTTGACATTTATCTATAATATTTATCTATTATATATTTATTATATTTATTAATAATTATTATGGATTATTCCTATATGTACTATATTTATTTAAACTGATATAATAATCATTAAATCTATCATCCAAATGTGATCAAAAAGAATTTGGGAAAAGTTTTAGTCAAAAGTGGATATGGCAACCCTTTTTCTATTCAAATTTTGTCCAAATTTACTCAAAATCAGCTGAAATTGGTCAAATTAAAGTGGTCAAAAGGCATTCACTGGTCAAATGGCCAAAAACGCAGCTATTAACCTGACAATTTTGAGACCTTTTTTGACCATATTTATGGCAACCCTTTTTCGAATTTTGGTAATTTGCGTTATGGATCTAGGATTTGCGTTCTGGATCTGGGATTTGAATCCTAGGTCTGGGAATAGCTGGATTGGGAATTTTGATTTAGCAGACCAGGAATTTGCAGACCAGGGATTTGGATACTGGGTTTAAATTTGTTGGAACAGAATGTTGGCACTGGATGCAGAAATATAGATATGGATTATGGATAAGGATCTGGAACTCGGGATAAGGATCTGGAACTTGGAAAAATGAATGAGAGACTAAAAATTTTAGATGAGTTTAATAGTTATGTGAATGTAACAATGATATGAATGTGAGAGTAAAGGGGGATGAAAAATTGACTGGAAAAATTTGAAGGATGATTTGGCATATCAATATTCTAACAACTGAGTAAGTAACTCAGTTGGTAAAGTACTAATCCACCAAATCAGTGAGCTCAAATTTTTCTCAATCAATTTTTCATTCTGGTATAGTCTGATCTTAAAACAAGACATCCATCTGTACAGGCTGACGCAATAGTTTTCAAATCAGACATCTGGGCTTCTTTACAGGCTGAAGTACAGCGGTAAACTGAAGTGCAGCGGTAAGCAGGCATCTATACCGCTGTCATGACCAACTGAAAACTGGGTACCGTGCATCTGTACGGGCTGACATGGCAAATCTGAAAACCGGGTATCTGGGCATCTCTTCGGGCTGACATGGCAAATCTGAAAACCCGGTATCTGGGCATCTGTACAGGCTGACATGGCAAATCAGAAAACTGGGTATCTGGGCATCCGTACGGGCTGACATGGTAATTCTGAAAACTGGGTACTGTGCATCTCTACGGGCTGACATGGCAAATCTGAAAACTGGGTTTCTGGGCATCTGTACGGGCTGACATGGCAAATCTGAAAACCCGTTATCTGGGCATCTGTACGGGCTGACATGGCAATTCTGAAAACCGTGTATCTGGGCATCTGTACGGGCTGACATGGCAAATCTGAAAACTGGGTTTCTGGGCATCCGTACGGGCTGACATGACAAATCTGAAAACTGGGTTTCTGGGCATCTGTACGGGCTGACATGGCAAATCTGAAAACTGGGTTTCTGGGCATCTGTACGGGCTGACATGGCAAATCTGAAAACTGGGTTTCTGGGCATCTGTACGGGCTGACATGGCAAATCTGAAAACTGGGTCTTTGTGCATCTGTACGGGCTGACTTGGCAAATCTGAAAACTGGATTTCTGGGCATCTGTACGGGCTGACATGGCAAATCTGAAAACTGGGTCTTTGTGCATCTGTACGGACTGACATGGCAAATCTGAAAACCGGGTTTCTGGGCATCTGTCTGGGCTGACATGGCAAATCTGAAAACCAGGTATCTGGGCATCTGTACGGGCTGACTTGGCAAATCTGAAAACCGGGTTTCTGGGCATCTGTACGGGCTGACATAGCAAATCTGAAAACCTGTTACGAAATTCTGTTTTGGCTTTCCGAAGTAGGCCTTTCATTCCTGCATATTATCTTCATCTTCCAAGTTGGTCTTGAAGTTTTATCAAGGGATGTGAAAAGCCTCGAATTCCCCTACCAAATCTTGATTTGTCTACTTTACATCTTCTGCTGAACCTTCAGTCATTGGAACTTCTGATGCTGTATTCAAAACCAACGTCAATCCTCGTTCAGCAGAACTTCTTTGCAGTGTTCGGCCTCCGCCATTTTCTTCAATCGCATCGAATCTTCAAGGACAAATTTCAAACAAATTAAAAATGCTAAGCAAGGGCTATGGCGTAGACAAGTTAACGAAATGATGAAATGACTGGAAGCCAAATATAAGTAAATGGGCCTTAAAAAATAAATGAATAGCTGTAGAACTCACAAATTACGTCCTCTGCAACTTTCCACCAAAGGTTTTGACAGATGAGAAATCATTCGTCCGTCTCCCTCGTTTTCTTAGTTGGAAAAGGCCAGTTCACAAGGAATGCTCCCAATTTTGTGAAACGGGAACGAGGCGGTATTCAAATTCAAATTAGTCCATAACAGGGCACCCAAACTCAATAAATTTGGTCTCGTTTTGATGTTCATGAATATGAGACTCTTTTGACATAACTGAAATTCTAAAGTGGCGGCTATGAACGGAACAGAAGTAATGTTTTCCCTTAGATAATTCTGATGAAAAGGCAATTAATTCAAACAAAGATTCCTTTTTGCAATACCTCATTTTTATTCAGCTTTCACCAGTTCTAGCATACAATTAAAATGTGTAATATTAAGTCATCAATACAAGATTGCAAAACTACCCATTATACCCTAGCTGACTTTCAGTAATGTAATGTACCAACTTACCAACTTCAATTGTTGAGGGAGGTTACAGTTTTGCATAGGTTCGAACATCTACACTATCACCTCCCTAAACAATAGATATTAACAAAAGAAGTTGGTAAGTTGGTGAGTTGCTACATTATAGACACCTCCAGCGGAGCCTTTGTTTCCATCAAGAATCTCATTTAGCCAGCCGTAAATAGATAATGTTTGTTCTCCACCTTATTCTTTATGCTCGATTGGAGGGGGTCAGTTCCCCTTTCCTCAGTGTGGGAGCAACATTAGTAGCTAAGAACCCGATTGAGGTGTTGCACATACTTATACTCCGGGAAATTACAGCTAAGCCAGCCGAACTAGCATTGAAATACAAGTAAAAGGGGTCAATATGGCACAAGAGAATCAGACTATAGAATAACACCTTTTCCTTTCATCTTTCACCCTAATGGCAAAGCAACAAACACTTTTGAGTTCTCATACCTTGATCATTGTTGGTAGAGGATGCTTTTTTTAGTCTTCTCAGCTGTAGCATCAGACTTGTTGCTGTCATCGCCATTTGCTGCTTGTTTAGTTTCCTTCGCATCAGAAGACTTGTCTGTCTTGTCTTCAATATTTGATGACGATTCCGTTTTAAAGTAAACAACTTTATGAGAACAGCAGCTTCAACTTTGGCCAAAACTTAAGAACAAGCTAAGAACAAACCGAAGCTGACCATTTTTGGCTCAAAATGAAAATTGTATGAAATAACCATAAGACTGAGAAATAATTACAAAACAAGTTGATGTACAGCACAAAGATAATATCAGATGGTCAAGAGAGCCAAACTATTCAACAATTAACACTACTGATAGAAAAAAAGGTTACTCAACCAATGTAAAAGTAAGAACAATTTAAGAACATTTCAGGCTGAGAATAGAGGAATATCTAAGGACAACCAGATTCAAAACAATTGTACAGGTTCTTTTGAAAAAAGAGTGTAGTAGGTTTTTCTGAGAATTTTTTGGGGGGTCTTTGACAAGAGGGGGAAGTCGTTAATGAATGTTGATCACAGATTGGTTGGATTGAGGCCAGTCAACTTTCCAATTTGTTTCAGTGATTGCCGTGGTATGCCATTCATTCTCAACTCATCCAAATGCTCTAATCAAGGAATCTAACACCAGGAGGCCCATGGACAAAATGCTATTCTGCTTAGAATCAGAGGATCTAAGGGGTCCATAGAAGTTTGAAAGGAGGCTGGGCCTGGGCAAAATTCAGGGCCCATAGAACTAGCTCTTTCTTTCTCAATTTCGTGGCTTCTATTAAGATTTGCCACTATTCTATTAAGGATTACCATTATCTAATACCTTTTTCCTGCAGAGAAATAAAAAAGTAAGCAAGCAAAAATAACACAAATATTTCATAAAAAACAACTTTAAAAACTTTTAATTGATAAAAACTTGGCTTTGTGTAAAAGTGAATAAAATAACTATCAGTAGAAAAGTATAATTGAAGATAAGACTAAAGCGTAAGGAGGGTTGCATTAAAACTAACATCCTAGGCCTGATTTCGCCAAAATTTTACGTTGAGACTTGAAATTAGGTTTCTGGAGAGGCTGCCTGGAAATAGACTCTGCACAGACGGGTTACTCAGACAGACATCTCAAGCTAGTATATCGTCATAACTACTAGGATGGCGAGCTGTTCAGAATGCTTGAAAAGGGGCACTGATTTAAAAGGGAAGGGGTCTTTACAAAAACAACACCATTTGCAAGCCCGAAAGGTCTATTAATCTAATTCATCACTTTTGTTTTCCTCCCTCTAATTCTGTTGTTTTGCTCCACTCTACAAGTGTTTCGCGAACAATATATAAATGCTTGACAGGGATACGAGGGAGGCGAATATTTTGATTTCAGCCATTTTGAAAACGGGTGAGATTGAAATTTTTAAGACTTGGAAATATTCCTGTATTTTTCTTCCAAAATTATTTTGTTATGACACAAGTTATGATCAATTTAGTATAGTCCTAGTATTCGCAGACTTGCAAACGTGCTGTAATTTTACATTGAACTATGCAATGATTTTGAAAGGCTAGTGTATTTATAGGGCTCGAGTACGATTCAGAATCATGGCTCTTTTGGAAGTCTGTCCATTTAGAGCGAACAGACAAGGAAAGTAACAGCAAGCTTTGAAATTTTGTGTTTGATGCTATTTCTATAGAAAAAAACTTGTTAAGTAGAAGCATTTGGTAAGCCTCGTTCCGGCGGACGCATGCTCAGTTGGCACATTCTTCAATTTCTGGCTAAAAACATGGCGAGCTTGGTATTTTTCTAGGTTTTCTCAGACAAGTTCGTCTTTATTTTAATAACTAATTCGTGAAATTAATTTCAAGTAAAAATTCATTAAAGAAGCATTCATTTTTACACCTGCTAAAGACCATACGATTCAAGGCCATTGTTTAGGTGTGAATGACATCTGATTTTGCTGAAAACACTTTTTTTTGTCTCTTCTCTTCTCAGAACAATATCACAACGAACCAAGTGCGAGAATTGATTTTACAAAGCGAAAAAAAAGTTAAGAATAAGATAAAAAACTGACCTAAAGTATCACATATACAGTCTTCGTAAAAATCGTACGACTTGAAATCGCCGGTGTTTGTCGCAGTTGGTTGATTTTATCATGCATCAGGACATCATTTTTTGCAATGTACCTCGCCAACCTGTAATATTTATGTAAATATAGTTCACCAATATGAAGAAATGATTTATACTAAAAAATGAAAAAAATCAATAGGTAGTCTACGATGCTACAATGCCAACTAGAGCGTCTGTTATATTTCTATAAGCACACTGAGGAACGTCTGTGCAGCGCTGTAAAGGGTTTTCAGTGCTCTGTGGTGGATACCATCAGTACATTGGAGGATGTTCAGTACTGTGGGAGATATCATCAGCACTGTTGGCAACACCAATACATTACATTGAAGGTTGTTAAATACAGCGGAGAGATACCATCAGCACATTGGAGGTTATTCATTACTAAGGAAATATACCATAAGTATTATGAAGGGTGTTCAGTACCTTTAAGGATACCATCAGTACATTAGGGGAAACCTGAACAGAGCCCTGCAACTGATATATTACTAATTAAAAAGGAAGAAATGTGTTTTTCTGATATTGGGTTTTAATGTACCATTGGTACTTAAGAGTATCAGTAGCATCTTTTCTTTGAACTATACAAGTACTAAGAATATAAGTAGCGTTATTTTTGTCAACGATGAAACCTGAATAGAGCCTTGCGATGGATATCACTCTACTCAAAAGGCAGAAATATGTTTCTCTAATCTTCAATAAACTCAAAATAACAGAAATATAATTTTCGACATGATAGTCACCACTTATCATGACAAGCCTTTGATATTTAGCGGGGCAACGTTTCGGGAGAGATCCGTCTCCCATCATAGGGCAATGAGAAATATGGTTTCATCTGTATTTAAGCAAAGGTCAGATCGAGAGTTGTGAACAGTGAGTGAACCTTAAAGGAGGTTTCTGAGAAATTGGCGCTTAATTTCTGTCATTAGTGGCGCCAAAGTCGCGTTCGGTGCTCTTGATCATGTCGAATATTGTGTCAGAAACAGCCTTGATAAGACCAAATGTATTTACTCATAACAGAAATATGTTTTTATGATATTGGGTCTTACACCATGGGCACTAGGGATATAAGTAGGATAATTTCCTGTCAACTATTCAACCGGAATAAAGCCCTGAAATTGATACTAACCTCACAATAACAGAAAATATCCTTTTCCGTCTTCCAAAACTGTCCGTTTTCCTTCATCATGCCATTTTCATCATGGCAGGTTGTTTTCTTTTGTTTGTCTTTGTTCACGAGGCTTTTGATATCAGTTAACTGCAAGCAAAGGCAATATCACAAAGTTTGAAGAAGAATTTCTAATTTTTTCAATTGTAAAGAGCTTTGGGATAGAGGAAATTGCAACCATCGCAAAATAAAATTAACATTCGGTTGGGTTAGCAAAGTACACTTTTTTCATTAAGCAACTCGACTTTGGGTTCAGACCCTCGCTGTTTCTAAAAATGACTGACTACTACTAACTACCTACTACCCTGGGGGGGGGGGGTACTATCAGTACTGTGGAGAGATACCATCTAGCACTGTTGAGGATGTTCAGTACTGTTGGGTTAATAACCAAAGTGCTTGTGGTTTCCTGATGACAAAACAAGATTTTTATTATGCAAACTGTAATTCTTCCTAGTTTTCACATTTCCGTTCCTGTTCTCCCTTGTTCCCCGTTTCTTTCTTCTCTCTCACTCTTTCCTTTTTCTTCCCCTGTATTTCATCATTTTTTCCCTTTCTTCTCACCTTTTTCTTTCCGGAAACCCAAAAACGTTCTAGAACTATTGGTGCTGTGGTCCATTATCTGTTCCACCCTTACCGAGAATAAAATGCTCATCATATCTAAAATAAGAAATACCAACAAAATAATTACCTCTGTTCGTAATTTGCTAATGCTTGAGACAATATCCCGCAAAACGTGTTCCAGTTTTTCAACTTTTTCCTCCACATTTCCATCTTTGTGAACGACATTTTCTTCGGGAGCAGCTACTTGCTCAGCTTTCTCTTCGAACGAAGGGGTTTCTTGTGGAGTCTCGTTTTCTTCCTCTTTCTCTTCTACTGATCTTCGACTCCTTCCATGCAGAAAGTTTGTGAGTGTGAACGAGTTATCTGCATCAGAACACGTCTCTACAAAAAAGTCAACATACGTTAATTATCACACTTTCAATTTGCTGATGAATATTTCTGTTTGTATTGTATTTACTAAAACATCCAATATCGAAATGCAGTTGCAGATAACACGTATATTCGTCATAAAGTAATGTCATTCATTATAAATAAATGTGATTTATCATATAGTGAAATGATTATTTTTGTCTGGACTTTGGGAAAGTAGTGCTTGATACTGCGATAGAAGAGAATCGTATAAATGCAGAAACAAAGACAAAAACAAGTTTATGCTATTACTGATAGTTGATGCTGACCTAAACATCAAACTGCAAAACATTATATTATTATACTGATTGTTCTTTGCTGTCTAATGATTGCATGAGCATGAAACTAACAGTCACAGCATTAACTTGCTTTTTTATTTGTTTCTGCATCTCCTAGCTCTAAGGTAAAAATCAGATTTCTTTATAGGGCCTAAAGATACGTAAAAAGAGTATTGTTTAACTTAATACAGCAAGCGGTGACAATATCATAGCTATTACAAGTATTATTTGCTGTCTAATGATTTCATCACTACGAAACTATAAGTCAAAGCATAAACCTGCTTTTTATATTTATTTCTGCAATTCTTTGCTGCAAGATAAACAAATTAGGTTTCTTTGTAGTGCCTATTCAAAGATACGTAAAAAGAGTATCGCTTAACTTAATATAGCAAGTTATGACAATATTACAAGCATTCTTTGCTGTCTAATGTTTTCATCATCACCATGAAACTAACAGTCACAGCACAAAACTTCAATATAGCTAACGAAAAGCTTAAGTAATCTATCTATGTGTTCGTTTCGCTATGCTTCCGATTTTTCTGGCTATATTTTTTACATTTGTTTCTGCACTTTTGTTGATTTTTCCATTTAATGGCAGGTCTGTTGACTTTTCCATGGGAAAGCAAGTTGGATCAGTGAGTAGCAACCTAACCCAGGTTGGATCAATTAGCGGCGGAATCAATCGAAGCAATGACCCTCGGGTCGGGAGCCAAGTCGGTCTCGCACACTAAGATCTAAGATCTAAGATCTAAGATCACACTAAAAACTAAGATCACCGATGAATTAGATTTTCATCGAAATTTTATTAAAGAATTTGGACACGATACCTTTTTGAGAACAGCATTCCTTCCAGAAGCTGAGGTCCAGCTTGGGAATATTTTTGCATGGTTGGTAATCAGCGTGGTTCTGTACTCTCTTAAAAACATCCTTCTGCACGTGCTCAATGTTGTCACTGTTGTCGCAGATCACTCTTGCAAGGGAGGCCTATGGAAGAGAAAAGCATCTGCTGATAAGCGAGTTTTCCTGGCTGCTTTAAGCTCGGGCAAACGATCATACAATGCTTGAAAAAAATTATTTTTGCTTTCCTTTCCATGGTTATCGCTTGACCACATTTTCAATTTCAACAAAACATTACCAAATATTGCTTGAAAGGAGGATTTGTTTTCCAATATTTTTTAAATATTTCAAACATTTCTTGCTTATCACAGGCAAAAATGTTTTGTTGAACATATCTTTTATTTGTGGCCAAACTGATAACCATTATGCTAAAAAACGTTGAGCAAAAATGCTAACAATTTTGATTGAAAATTGTTTGATCTTTGGCCGGGCCTTTACTGCCAGGAAAGACTGGAACATCCAACCTATTTTTATCATGGTAGTAAAGCCCCAACCAAAGGATCAAACAATGTTTGATGGACATTGTCATTTTTGCTTATCAAGCAGAATGCTAGTTAGTTTGGCCACGAATAAAACAAATATTTAACAAAACATTTTGGATTGTGATAAGCAAAAAATACTTTTGGAAAAGTTTCAAAAACATTGGCAAACAAATTCTGCTTTTCAAGCAATGTTTAATAATGTCATGCTGTTTCTGAAAATGTGGCCAAACCATTGAGTATGAAAAGAAAAGCAAAAACAAATCATTTTCAAGCATTGTTTGTTCGTTCGGACGGAGTTAAAGAAAAATCGGAGTAGTGCAGGATAGACTCCAGAAATAACTGTTTTATCGGGAGGGGAGTCGGAATGGACAATCAGCAAACATATGGATAAGCGATACAATAAATATTGGGAATCAAAGCCTAGTTGTTAAAATAAGTTTTTCCTACCTCTAAAACAATGTTGGCAAAGGTTTTCAAAAACAAACCGTAACTAAGCTCGTCTAATTGGTATCGATTCAAAAAATGTGTTTCAATAAATATTCAACCTATAACAGAATATTGGTCATTATGCAATATGGAAGTTATAACACATAGAAGTTCTCACACGGGTCTACTTTTTAATGATACGGAATGAGCCGAAAGAAAACTGAAAACATCATATCAAAGAACCTCGAGAAGAAGCAGGATTTCGAAAGTAAATCGAGACAATTTGTGAGAATGAAAATGACGCGAGTAGGACTCAAACCCACGATCTCTAGATTCGTACTCTGGTAAGCTAATCCACTGCTTTGGATCAATTCAAAGAAATAATACCTCTCCTTGTCTGTACTCGGACTGAATTAAATATAGATTACCTGTCTAATTTGCGTCAGCTGTTCCGGCTTAAACACTCCTGGATTTTCATACCAGAACCGATCACCGTCCCGCATTTTTCTAAACTGGAAGGTTATCAAGCACATGAAAACCGGACCAAGTCTTGTCCCTGGAATCGGGTCTTCGACCATGCCACCAACAAATAGGTCAATATTGTCAGGTTTAAGGTACAGCTTTTTCAGCTTGGCTAAGATTTCTTTGTTCTTTATCTCACCGGCCAAGTCGTCAAATGAAACCGCTGCGGTTAAGTTACAAAATTGCCGCCAGTCGTTATAGCCGGGTAAGGCGTGATCACGACCGCGCTGAATGTTCAGAGCGGCTAAATCGAGAGCGATTTCATGAGCCATTTGAAAGAGTCTATCTGTCAGCTCTTTGTTCATAACCTGACCAGTATCCAATCGGCTTTTGGCTGCCGTAGCAAATAATCCGCGCATCAATGGATCTATACCACCTTCATATATCAAGCGATATGGGGAAAAGAATGCCTTATGGAGCGGCAGTGTTCCATGCTCTGTCGGCATAAAAGAGGCATTCAAGCGGGCCATAAACGGCTGGATCAATGAATGTCCGAATCTAAACGCTGCCGTTGCAAATGCGTTGAATACAGATGCATCAACGTTAGGGTTGTATCCGTTGTATTTACCAAGTTGCTCCATTCCTGATGAGCCTAGAATCTTCGGTAGCCACGCGTCGTACATTATATGCTGCATTTCAGCACCAACAATTTTCCGCGCGGTGTGATAAATCTCGTCGCTGCTCCACTTCGGGTTAAGCACTTTAAGCTCAGTAGCGATGCGGTTGTGCTCTCTCAGCCATAACGTGTGCATTGCCAACAACGAGAGCTGCTCGTTGGCTCTGTGATCTCCAGCCAAAAAGCAGGGAACTTTACTCTCAGATTTGTTGACTTGGCAGTCGATAGGCAGGTCTCTGTTATACGGTGGGTACGGCTTCCCACTTGCAGCAAGCAACCCCGTCTTCAGCAACCCTTTATTGCTGCTTAAATCCCGTAGCTCTGTGGCCTCGTGCTGCGTAGATCCGTAAACATTTGAAGCGTATGACGTAATCTGATTAATCTGCTGACGGGGCGTGATGACGTTGAAGAATAATGACGTGGAACCGCTACCACACACTGCACTGGATCGAGTGAAGTCCATGCACTTTTTTCTCCTTATACGAGGATCGTTAGGGGGTATCTTTATAGGGAAGCAGGGGTGTTCATTCTCACACGTAACATCACAGCCCCCTTCCTCAGAAAACCTTGTGCTGCTGGGGGCCGTTACTTGAAACGTGATGTCGTGGTCGACGAACTGACCCCATTGCATTGCCATATGGGTGAGCTGATCATCATCGGTCACGTTCACAGTCGATAGAATCTCGGTGGAGAGCAATCTCGCGCTTGGCTTTCCTTCAGTGTTGTTCCATCCGACAGGGGTGTTGAACCCGTTCTCGTAGATGGGGCTCAGAAGTCTGGCAAATGGGGTTAGAGCAGCCCCCCACATAGGATTCTCGATGTTGTTGCAAGAACTGTCAAAACTGCGATACTTCATGTGGAAACACAAGTCGGAGCAGCTGGAGACGTGTTGGTGAGCGGTGCAGCCGGAGAGATTCGCCAGCATCGAGATTTGAGTTGGCGAAACCAAGTTATTCAAGTTTGGCTGCAAATCGCTTGTGTGGTTTTCCAAATCTAGTCTTTTGAAATCGACTTCTTTTCGAATAAAGTTCAACGCAGTCTCGAATATTTCCGCAGCTCGGCCTAGTTTGATTGCTTCAGGTGACGGGAATCGGAATAACGCCAGTAAGTCGCCAGGAGTTCTAGGGACGAATACTTTAAGTCGCTGCTTTGTGTTTTCTATCGCCCGGTCAATCGCGGTTTTCGCTCGCTCGACGGAGTTCTTCACAAACTCGTCGCCCTTGTAGTTGCCACTCTGCAAACCTGTTAAAAATTGAAATAAATAGAATTAGCCTGAAGTTGAAGTCTTTAAGTAGATGACTCCTGATTTGAAAAAATTGTTTAAGATTGCACCACTGATCTCAAAAAGACTGGATCGAGCATCTGTCATTGTAAAATGAAGTCATTGGCGGCCATATTAGTAGGTTCGATTCAATACATTAAGATTCAACTAGGGGCTTCTTTTTTCTTGGATGATAACTGGAATCTTATGAATGATCAGCACGAGACTCAATAATCGTGCAGATTGTTAGCAAAGAATAAAGGCAGTATAATTTCTTTGGCAGCCATATCAGGAGGCCAAGTGCAAGCCGGAGCAATTGGCTTCAACATCTGAATCTAGAAACAACAGAATGCTCGAGTAAAAATGTAATTTCCCTTGTTAGACTATACCTCATGAATTCCTGGAGACACAAATACAAATGAGAACAAAATATTTCAACCGCGTTTATCATATAGCAAAAGGCAGAATTCTTAATAAAAAGATGAAGTCTTACCGATGACCCTCAGCTCGAAAACTTCAGAAGCGAATCCTTTACTATTTCTGGCCGCACACTCCCACCTTCCTTCGTCCTCTTTTCCGATGTCTCTGATCTCGAACATTCCTGTACTCGAATTAAGATGGAACCGGTTGCCGCTAATAACATGCACACCGTCCTTTATCCAGCTAATCACAGGTTTGGGTGCTCCTGTGGCCCTGCAGCGAAAAAATATCGTGTTTCCAGACCGCACTGTGATGTCTTCCAGTTTGGTGACAATCCTTGGAGGTACTGGGAAGATAAGATAGATGCAAAGTGAGGTGAGAAAAGGTTGAAGGTGATATAAAATAATCAGTAAAAAGTGATGCTTGTTTAGCCCTTTGTGCCAATGAGAATTACAGACAATCATGCAGTGTATAGTAGGGTGCACGGAAGTTTGTTTTTGAATTTGCAAACAGTGGTGAAAGAAGCCGCCTCACTTTCTGTTTTTAAAGCACAAATTAAATGCTTGAAAGGTGAGGATTGCAACTGTAGCTTATGCAAAAAACATATATACCACATGTTGGGTATCTAACATGATCTAGACATTATTTTTTCCTTTCAACGTTGTAAATATTTGTAGACTTTAGAATTAACCCATATTTAATCTTAGTTAGTAGGCCTTAATCAGCCTAATCCGCTATATCTTTGTACATAAGCCTACTTCAAATGAATTGATGATGATGATGATAATGATGAAGATGATGATGATGATGATGATGATGATGATGATGATGATGATGATGATGATGATGATGATGATGATGATGATGATGATGATGATGATGATGATGATGATGATGATGATGATGATGATGTTGAAGATGATGACCCTACAAAACGATTAGTTTAAGCATAGAATATAGGAAATTATTCATACCTCTATCGTTGATTTTTAGCGTAGCCGTTGTATCAATCAACCCAATAATGTTGAACGACTGACATTTGTAAGAGCCTTCGTCCTCGTCCCTCACATCGTGTATTCTCAACGTACCCGATTCCAATACAGAATATCGCCCATCAGAGGGCAGACGGCCACCGTCCTTTTGCCAAGCCATGATTGGCTGGGGGTTTCCAGTAGCAACGCATTCGAAATTCACGTGATCCCCATCGAGAGCTGTTATGTTGCGAGGCACACGTACGAACGACGGAGGAGCTGAAATCGAGTTTCACATGTCAAATTAAAGAAATAGCAGTGTATTCTTAACGCTTTGTCTAACATTAGGCAAAGTATTTAGTTAGAAAAAGTTCTGTCGAATTTATTTCTGAATATCAAACTTAACATTTAGAGCTAAAATATCTCATATGTATTTTCACTAAGAGAAAGAGACTCAAAAGGCAAAGCTCTCCATCTCCACATCTTCGTGGTTACCCACTCATCAGGAGATATACAGTTAAAACTAATAATAATGTACAGGTAGTGTATATAGCTCTACTCTTTGTATTGAGCACTTTCATGGCAAACCGACTCACAGACTTAATACGTATTTTCTATAGCTTTTTCGTGATTTAACATGCTCCCTACATTAAATATTTTGTTAGAACTACCTATTCCGGAGTTTGATATTCATTTCTAGCAAGAGGTTTGAAATTGTGATTCTGAACAAAAGATATGAAATAAAAAGCTGAATTGACATGAAAAAGAAAATTTAATGAAAAGAATAGGCCATATGAATCATAACTGTTCTGCTTGTACCTGCTATGTCTTTTTTTGAAATTAATTTTTCTTGGGGTGATACAGAGGGTTTTCAAAACTGTTTTCTATGCAAATAATTGAATAAGTGAAAATTCCAAAAAAACAAGTTTTCCATCTTTGCAATTGACTCAAAATTATAATTAACATTGCCCACCAAAGATTGTGCGTTTTTGGGGCGTACGTTATATAGTTCTTAGACAGAGACGTGTTTTTCATGTATTTTACCTCCTTTCCGATTGGCCAATTTCGATCCATATCTATGTACAACAGTTCGTATGGCTTCGTTTTCGTTATGTTTCTGAAGTACTACTCTGACGAATATCAGACGCCAAGCTTTAAGTAGCTATTAACCAAAAGTTTTGTACCGATCAAAAAATGTGTTAAAATATTCATAAGTTGATGCAAACAATTAAAAGATAATGCGTAACAAAAATAAAAGATTGTGCGTATTTTAGTGCATACGTTGTATAGTGCTAAAGCAGAGAAAAGTTTGTTCTAGATATTTGCAAGTTTTAAAGAAGAAAACAAGATGTCTTGATTTCTCAAAGGTAATAATAAACCACATCTCAGTCATGAACTGAGGAAAGCTGACTACAGAAAACTGAGAGGAACAAACCTTTGACAATGACTTTAGTCGTGTGAGAAATACTTCCGATGGAATTCTCAGCTTCACACGTGAAATACCCATGATCCTCTGGTCTTACAGGCGTGATCTCCAAATCCCCACGTGACAAAAGCTTATATCTTGCGTCATTACTGATCTGATGGCCACCCTTTTTCCAAACCAACTTGGGGGGTGGGTAGCCCCTGGTTCTACATTTCAGCTGCAGTGCATTGCCAGATATTGCCTCCATGTTGTCATACTTCTCAGTGAATTTCGGGATGGCTGAAATGAGTTTATGCGGCAATTGTTAAGTAGAAGAATCATTTTGAACTAATGAATACTGTGCTGATTCGATTTATCCCTAGGTGGGTTTATTCAAAACTTATAGAAAGACACAATTAAAACTTGAAGCTTACGTTGAAAGCTCAAAGTGTCTGTAGCCCCGATAGAAATTTTCACATATTTCATCAAAGGAAACGCCTTAGTTTAAAAAATCAGCAACCATCAAGTTTGGATTCCTATGTACCAAACTACGGTTCTTCGAATTAGAAATATGAATCGTAGACATGAACAAGTCAGTGTTGTTTCGAATAGCATTTGATTCAAGCTTGCTGTGCTAAAGGGATATTTGGTTGATTATAACACTAAATTATAACACTTAATATAAACACTTTAAGAGCTTGAAATGTACAAGACTAAAAATAATTTAAATCCAGTATTCACAAAAGAAATCTTTTGTGAAAATAAAAATTACTATAATCTGAGAAATGGGAACGAATTTTCTCTTCCCAGAGTCAGAACAGTAAGACATGGCTCAGAATCCATTCTTATTAGAGGCCCACAAGCCTGAGAAATTGTTCCTGACATTATCAAATGTTCTAGAACTCTTAATGAATTTAAAAGCAAAATAAAATTTAGGGCTGGTGAAACCTGCCAATGCCGATTGTGCCAAACTTTCGTTCCAAATCTTGGCTTCATTTAGAATTTTCGTAAGTCAATGGTGTTACATTAGTGTTACGAGTTTATGTTTACCACTACCAGCCATCTTAACTGAAAATTGAATCTTTTAATTGATATTTTGTCCTTTTTACTCGATTTTTATTTCAAATCTATTATTACTGATATACTTTTAATTTTAAATATGGTATTGTTTTAGAATTTGTTTTTTACCTTGTAATCTGTAATTTTAGGTTTAATTTTGTATTCTAGTTGGTATTAATTAGCTTTAGCTATTGTAAAAACCAACTTTAAACAAATTGTTAATAATAATAATAATAATAAAATCATCCAATGTCGATACAAGAGCGGGGACCATACGGGAATGCAACAATTGGACATTCTTCTACTAAAACTGCAGTCAAATACGTGCAATATATCATGTAAAATTTGCAAATAAATATTCTGAAGTTCATGTTTGTTTTTGTTATTCTAGCCAAATACTTACAACATTTCTCGCAACATTTCCTAAAACGCTTGAGGTCATGTTTTAGTTACACAGTTTTATCCGTGTTTCCACCACATTTATGAGAAATCGTTAAGAGTGTCGGCTCAACAAGGAAATATTACGTGTAATATTAGATGAAAGGGTCAAACGCATACAGTAGCAAAATCTGAGTTCTGATTCTGGCTGTACTATCTACGCACGGGATACTATTAAAGAGCCACGCTTCTGTGCGGGGCAAAAAGAAAAGGCACGACTTACTTTCTCGCTGAGCTAAATTCAGTCTGACTTTAGCCAAGATGTTGTCATAACTGTTTCGCAGTAGACACTCGTAGATGCCGGCATCAGTGTGGTGGACCCGTCGAATCTGCAGTGTGCCATCATTCCTGATGCTGAACCTCCTACGTCTTGGCAGGCTGTAGCCGTTCCTCCTCCATGACACGAGCCCCCCGTTCTTTGGGTCACAGGGAATCGAGACTCTAGTTCCTGGGATGGCTACCACCTCACGAGTGATGACGTTATTCGCTGGGGAGGCTGAAAAAGAAGGATTTCACGTCATTTTCACGTCAGGAAATGCAATGAAAAATACACGATTAATATCACACATTAACAAAATCCTGATATTTTGTGAGAATACAAATGACCCGAGTAGGAATCGAACCCACGACCTCAAATTAGTTCCCTAGTGCGCTACCACTGCAATTACGATTGCCCCAATAGTGCAACCACTACGATCGCCCCGATGCGCAGTGGTAGCGTACTAGAGTACCAATCTAGATGTAGTGGTTTCACGTCCTACTCGGGTCATTTTCATTCTCACAAGTAATCTCGATTGATTTTCAAAATCCTGCTTCTTCTCAACAATGATAAAAGAATAGTAAATGTAGAATGAAATTTGAGGGCGTTGAGTAAACATACTTACCACTAATTATCAAAACATTAACCAAATAATCATATTAGTTTGAAAACAAACAAAAGGGACATTTGAAATTTCGTTTTAGATAAAAAAAAGTCTCATCTTATCGGATATTGACTTGTCCCAGGCGTCGAAACTTCAGCGTTTTAGTGCAGTCGCAAATGAAAAATTAGCCAGTTTGAAGGTTAATTACGGATCGACTATTGCCTGCGGAAAGTTTTGACGCAGATTTTCTAATCCAGCTATCTTGATTTAGCTGTACATCTGGTTCGAGGCTACATGCTATTTAAGGTTTCGGACAGTAAAAAAGAGATCAGCACTCAGTAAAATCAGTAAAATTCATGAAGCATTAATTGCATGCTAAGATTTATAAAGCAAACAATGTGATGGAGCTGCTTTATTCAACTCTTCATTTTAATCCCGAAGTTAATACTTTCTTTGGAACTGAAAAGATCTTCAGTAAGTAACTTTTGCGAGACATCAGAGTCATCTAGGGCCAGACTAAGACCAGTAAAAAGACATTAAAATCGTGTGATGAGGTTAAATTGGGCATATCCCAGCCATGTCCCTAATTACCAATATCCATCATTGTAGGATATCAATTTCATTCTTAAACGCAAATATTTCTTATCAGACTTTTAATTACACTGGTAAAAACCTGGAATGTTATCGCTGTAGATAAAAGAGACTAACACAGGTGACTTAAAATTCGTTTAATAAAGCTTTGTCTGGCATTTCACAAAACTATTTCAGTGACTCTGTTCTTGTTCGCGAGTGAGAATGAAAATTAATAACATATGTACTGCTCAATGCTCAAACTTAACTATTTTGAACCAAAAAATGGGGACACAACCCCTTTGAAAAAGGAAGAAGTATTTTTGGCTTGATCGGCTCGGCTTTCTGTATTCCAATTCAAGCAAAGGGGATTTATTGCTTTGTAGCCAAGGACTTTAGGCCGGGTAGAAATTTTTATAGGGAACCTCTTTGATGAGGATCATTTTTATGTGTTGCTTTAAAGCCAAGAAATAAATTCATCAAAATCGGCTCAAATATGAATGAATGTAGCCTGAAAAATGCCCAATTAAGCCCGAGAAGGGAGCAAGATACCCCCCGAAAAGAATATCACTTAGGCTCATTAAGCTTGGTTGTATAAGCTGTACTGGGTTAAAATGAGGTAGAAAGAGACCAACAATTCCAAGTTTTTATTTTTCATAGATGAAAGAAAGAAAATGGGAAGAAAAATTAAGAAAAATTTCAAAAAGCGAAGAAAGGAGTGCGGAAAAATATAGAAAATATCTAAGCAAGAGTGAAGAAAAGAGGAGAGGAACATTTTGAAGAAGGAGTGAAAAACGAAGGGCGGGGAAATTTTGAAGAAAGAATTAATAATGGAGTGAAGGAGAATTTGACAAATTTTGAAAAGACAGTGAAAAGGAAGGGAAGGAAAATTTGAAAATTGGAAGAAATAGTGGAAGAAGGCGGGAAGAAAAATTTAGAAAATTGCAAAAAGAGTGAAGAAAATAGTCCAGAAAATTTAAAAGAAAGAATCAAGAAAGGAGGGAGGGAAAATCATGAACTTTTGAAGAAAGAAAGAAGAAAGGAGTGCAGGAATATTTGGAAACTTTTGAAAAAAGAGTGAAGGCAGAAGTGAAGAAAAATTTTGAAGAAAGAGTGAAGAAAGGAAAGCAGGAATTTTTGGAAACTTTTGAAGAAATGAGTGAAAGAGAATTTAGATCATTTTGAAGAAATGAGTGAAAGAGAATTTAGATCATTTTGAAGAAAGGAGTGAAGAAAGGAGTGGAGAAAGGAGTGGAGAAAGGAGTGAAGAAAGGAGTGCAGGAATATTTGGAAACTTTTGAAGAAATAGCGAAGAAAGGAGTGCAGGAAAATCTGGGAACATTTTAGAGAAAGAGTGAAGAAAAATAAGAAAATGCGAAGAAAGAGTGAAGAAAGGAGCAAAGGAAAATTAAAACCCCAAATTTGCAGGTAAACTGAACCTGCAAAAAGGTTTAATCATTTGTCACCCCTGATGGATTCTGTTAAATGTCCCAGGCACTATTTCCTTCAATTGTATTCTTCTGTAGCAAAGTGCTCTTGTTATCATTACGTGGTTATTGAGAATCTTATCAAATTAAAACTCACTGCAATCCAGGTCCCTTTCAGTGAGCGTGTGGGTTCTCCTGCCATTGACATTACGCGGCTCGGAACACGTAATTAGCACTCGGACGGTAGATTCTTGAGCAAATTCCTTAATTGTTGTTAGAAGTTTACATTCACACCTGTTTCCATCAAGTGTCCTAGAAGTAAATGAAAGAAATAGGATCAGTGGAAGTAATATTTGACTGGCTTAAAAGTTTAGCAATCTGAGCAATTTCTAGTTTTGGTCTATAGTTTCTTGATTGAGATTTGGCAGATTTTTATCAAGATCGTGCGAGTGCCTCTCCAGTACTCCAACATGCAAAACAATTTTATCTCTATTAGATATCAATATTTTAATTCATTGGTAATTTTTTCCTTCCATGTAGTCTTGGACAAGGTAACCTTTCACGAAGCATAAATAGATTTATGGATAGATTTTTGAAGGATCTTGCAAGTTAACTGTATTGAGTCCCGTCATTGCAACACAACTCTACCAAAACTCAGTACAAGGACCATTTTTACTTAGATCTTTTATTAATTGATTTATGTTTCCTTATCAAGCATAATTAAATTCAGGAATCACTTTTCGTTGACTTGTGCAAGTATTGAATATTCAATATTCAATACAATGATACACAATATTCAATACGAATACTTGAGCAAGTATTCATATTGAATCCCCGTATACACCTGTTGCAATGAAAATCTGTCAAAACTATGTGGAAAGACATCAGTTACCATTATTCATAAATGCTTTAAAATGCCTTTTTGTTTGTTTGAATCCATAAAATATTTTAACGATAAAAGTCATTTTATCTGGGGATCTAGAAGCCTCTACAGAACTGGCACCTGAAAACTTTTAATCTTTTATGGACTTCGGATCAGAGATTTTTAGGGCACAATTTGTTGGGGAAATATCTCAACTTAAGAGCCTGCGTTCTATAGCCTGTACATTAATGAATGAATGCATTGTTCTGATAGAGAACGTGCCTAAGGCAAAAAAAATTTGCATACTAAAAAAAGGGAAACAATGCAAATCATAACGATGTCCAGGATGAAACTCTAGAAAGCTTCAGTTTCTAGACAATCCTTTTCTTAGGGTAGGAGATTAATATAGGAAGAATAAAGTTATTAAGAATTTAGGATAAAGAATTAAGATAAGCAGGCTTACAAGATTTCCAAATTCTGCAAATGGGAGAAAGCCCCAGGCTCAATCACTTGAATCGGATTAACGTTCAGGAATCTGAAATAGAAAAAAATAATTCAATTGCTATGCTTCCAAGGGCCACCATGAACAAGGCTCTCTTTGGTAAAATTCAAAGGAGAAGCCCTTAGAGTAAGGACAATGAACTAGCTCTCTCGAATTTTTAATAACTAAATACACTTTGAATTCATACATTGCATTAGTTTGATAAAGTATTCATTGATGTTAGCACCTTTATACAACCTCATATTGATGTATATGCCCAGAGGGTATTGGCAAAGAAATTCAAATTCAGGATTTATGCAAATTAAGGATGTCATTTTTCAAAGTAACAATATTAGTAACCAAAAGTATAAACTTAAGAGATATTTTTGAGAGAATGCAATTCTAATGTCGAAAATGATATTTCTGTCAAAACCAGGCAATAAGGTTGAGGTATCTTTCCTGAAAATTTGATAGAGCCATCTGCTATGATTTTGAAAATATCACGTTGTACGTTTTAGTACTCATTTAGCCACTTTCCTATGTGGCCAGGAACTTAATAAGTCATAATTTGTTGATGATGATAATGATGATGATGTTGATGATGGTGATGATGGTGATGATGATGATGATGATGATGATGATGATGATGATGATGCTGGTGGTGATGATGATGATGATGATGATGATGATGATGATGATGATGATGATGATGATGATGATGATGATGATGATGATGATGATAATTGGAGGCGTCTTCCTTAAAAAGCTGAGGCTCAATCTACAAGAATTAAAATATTGAGCTTAACAGCCGATCAAATTCCTTTGGATTCTACTCAATTGCAGGTCCTATTCTAATCGGTTAATAGTGTCATAATTTGTGGCGAATCCAATTTCAAATAAAAGACGATATTCGAATGTCATCCAGATGTCTTCCTGGTGTCCAGAGACTGACAGGAGTTTAGGCCAAAGATTACTGGGTCAGCTTTGAAAGGATTTCATTGACAAATTCATGGCTTTGTGAAATTCATGTTGCTGACATTGACACCAGCTTTGACCTAGTAACCAAAGTCCTTCAACGAGTCAGGATAATTTGCAAATTCAAATATTTCTCAAATGCTACAAATAAAACATGAATTTTTAAAGATCTGAAATATCAAAGTTTATTTTGC
The DNA here is from genome assembly GCA_963924455.1 of Pelagia noctiluca. Classification (NCBI taxonomy): domain Eukaryota; kingdom Metazoa; phylum Cnidaria; class Scyphozoa; order Semaeostomeae; family Pelagiidae; genus Pelagia; species Pelagia noctiluca. Next base: position 2,267,406 of record OZ004335.1, read on the forward strand.
TATGAGAAAAATGCTATTCTGAAGTCTCCTCGATTTCATCAAATTAGAGAAGCAAAACGGCATATCATTACCACAAAAATTGTCTTTCCTCATTTTAACTGCTCTTCAGTAAAAATCTTATGAATAAGAGAAGCCTAATTTTGTTTGATATCATGTTTTAGCAAGGAACATAATCGGACGTTACAAAAGGATATATCGAGCAATACTTTTTTTTATATTTCTTGGTTCAACACTTACCTATACAAACCCAAAGTTTAAGAAGAAACCATAGTTGGCGATTTTTTTATCTATCTTTTTATGAGTTTGGTAGGTAACGCTTTCTAGCCTTCATTATGCTCCCAGCTGAATAAACTTGGAATTCAGTGTAACTTTTCAGAATTAATATGAATTCATATCTAAACAACAATGCCAGTATATCAAACATAAGAAACTAAACCAAGAAACAAATATACACACTTTTAAAACCTTCGTTTTACCCATTATTCTAGTAAATAATAGTAGTGAGGTTGATTTTTTAATCTAAAAACTTTTATACTTATAATACAAAGTTTGTTATCGGTCTATCATTTCTTGTGTGTGATATGAATTCAATTTTGAAACTTACAGTTGCTTCAGGTTCCGCCAGTGCCGGAAATCGTTTTTCCTAATTTGTGTAATTTTATTTCCACGAAGCGTCCTGCAAAATAAGAGAAAGACAATTAACTTTGATCGAACTGCTCGGCCAGATCATAAGGGCAAGACCATAATCATCAAAACAAAAATTACATGATGTAAAGCTGTTATTCTCGTCAGAGTGATTCAATGAAATCTTAGCATATTACTTTTAATCAATAATGATAATTGTTTTCATGCTACAATATATAAAGATAAATTACGAACGAGAGATTAATGTATAAATAGAACGATGCATAAAAACTTAAGCCAAACTAAACAAACAAAACTTACTGAGACAATACCCTGGGAAGCAAACGTTCATTAAGCTCTATCCCAGGGCAATTACATAACACCAAGGATAACAGTTAAAAATAACTACAGTTACAAAATACTACTATTAATGCTACAAATGAAAAATTATGTTGAGAGCTGGCTTGCTGCTCGCTAGGCATACATGCAAAGTTTGTGATGGTAAAATGTTAGTCAAATCTACTTGTTTGACTGACCAAGGCTAAATTTAAATCGAGTTTATTTCTATCTATATCGATATCACTGGGTAGTTTGCCACAATAAATTCAAAGATTTTAACAGATGCATCGGTTGAAAGACTTTCAAAAAAGTTCGAAACTAACAATATTAACAATATTCATCACGGAAAATGAGCTCTAAAACTCAACCAATAAAATTTTTCTCATGACACTATGCTTGTCAGAAATCATTATTTTCTAATGCAGGAAACAGCTCCCACAAAGAGCCTCTCTTCGTGCCTTCCTGGTATTGTACAATATCTGGAAATATATGAAAGAAATGGTAAAGACATTTCTTTCCAAAATGTCGATGCAAGATGCAATTGATGGGACTTACTCATGTGAGACACCTACAGTTATCAATCACAGAAACCTTGAAGACCAACCATGATGAAAAATCGGCTTTCATTAAGGACATTTTTGGGGAAAGAATTGTAAGCTGCAATATGAATCATATTTCAATTCAATACTCGTACATTGTATACTCGTATACTCAATTCAATACTCGTACATTGTGTACTCGTATACTCAATTCAATACTCGTACATTGTGTACTCGTATACTCAATTCAATACTCGTACATTGTGTACTCGTATACTCAATTCAATACTCGTACATTGTGTAATACTGCACACTGAAATAGGCCCTTGCCCCAAGTGAGCGTTACGTAGTAAGTCAAGCAATGAGAAGCCAAGCATAATGTTGTCATATCAACAGCCCAAACACAAAACATATCATGAATCACTGAGCGATTGAATTCACTTATCTCTTCCATCAAAATTTGCGACTTATGTAATAAATTTAGTGGTCTGATCGCGACACGTGAAGTTTTTAGTAACAACAACAGTTTTCAAAAACATGAAGAAAAATTTTCCAGTCTTATCTGCCCATTGCAATAAGATAAGGCCTACCGCAAAAATTACAAAGGAAAATGTCACAAATGTTAATTGGAAAATACGTTTTAAAAGAGATTAAAAAGTCAGTAAATGAATTTCATTTCACCAGACGAATAAGCTAAATCAAGTTAAGCTTAAACAAAGTGATTGTGAGGCGAATTGAAAACGAAGAACCCATCTATATGTGGTTACTGGATATAAATAAACGTCTTACATTAATAGAATCTGAGTTGATGTGATGTTACGCTCATGTAAATAGAGAGTTTGTTGTGACAAACATCAAAACAACAAGACAGATTAGAATAATGGCGGACATAATTTTCTGATTGTTGTTTCGTCTAACGTTCATTGTGCCAAAAAGGGGAGGAAATAACAACCCAAATAACTCTTACTTCCAGACGTTGTCAATCAGATAAGCAATCACCATGAAAAGAGGAGGTGGGACCCGGTTTGAATCAAAGGGCGGAGAAGGGAAGATTCTCCCAGGTGGTGGAATAGGGTTGAGATCCCTCTTCAGAATTCAGTAATTCCTTCTTCCCTCGTGATACGATGCAGTTTCTCCATTCCCTTATAGCAAAATTCGAAATTGAGTTTCTCCCTACGTTCTAACTTCTATATAGAAATTGTAAGATTTTGGCAATTCTGCCTTTTCCCTTCAACCCCTTGATAACGCCAATTGGAACCACCTCACGGCCACCCTGTTGATATGATTTCCTCGTTAAAACGGCCAGATCTTCTAGTCAGATACATATTAAATCTTATGAAAAAAAACTCTGTTTATGTGACCATCCCCGTTAGTACGATATGGGACTCTTTGGGGCACAACCCTGTGCACACCAAGCGTGTCAACCTACCATCAACCATAACACAGTTTGTTTGCCATATCAAGGCACCGATCAAGGATAATTCGACAAACATTTTTATTGACAAATAAAATCAATACATGTAAAGTATATATCTTTAAGATTTAACGAAGTCTGTGTTTCAGATTCCCTAATAGAGTGCTCAATACATAAATGTAGTACATCTTCTGATCAGTGGGTCACCACGAAACAGGCTTGTCGAGATGTTGAGTGTTCCTTGGCTATTTTCTTCCCAATATATATCACATTCTTTCATATTTTATGTTTTACTTAAGTGGGTAACCACCTTCCTTATTCACCAGACCTCTAACCAGGGTTTTAGGTCTAATGATGGGATATGAACATTTTGGTAGCTCAGTTCGGTATAACACAATTTCTCGTGTTAGGCAATGCCATATGAATTCATGTCTAAGATCTGATGGTCCAGTGAACAAGTGTTCGTATGGACAAACAGGGCCTAATTCCAATGATTTTCGTAAGATAGGCTACATGCTGTTGAAAGTCATTTCTAATCACCCAAGAATGCTTGGCATATCTCAAAATAGACGATTAGAAAAAATTCCTATCTACGCCCTTTCTACCATTGTCTTCGACATTTGGATGCTCAGTAAGGTCAGCGTTGAAAACAATTTGTCTTCCTTTCCACCTCCCATTCAAAGAAAAATATTTTTAAATGAGAAATTAAATCTGAGTTTCCACTGAGTCTTTGTTTCCCTGTTTAATTGCAATTTCGGAAATCGGTCTCGCGGTTTTCCGATTAACTATGTTCGTTAGATGATGGTCTGTTTCCAATAATGGTAATGATGCCCGTTTATTTCAGGACATGTGATCAGAAGCTTCTTATCTCTTCACGCCTCATATTGGAGGCTGTACCACTTATCAATCAAATGAATCTGCTGGAATAGGAAGACTTTCTGACAAAAATCACGTTCTGTGAATTGTTATTGACTCTTTAAATTGCCTACATACATCATAAACACCTTTCCCGTTGTAATCACTTCATGTAATCGTCTAGGTCTGGCTTATTAAAGAGACACAATCAAGAAGTCTTAATTTCAGTAACATCAAGCCACTTCGGGTTATGGTCTCTACACTTTGGGTTATGGTCTCTAAAGGCTCATCCTATACATTGAAATTTTAAGTACCGTAAATGACCAAATGAGTACTTTAGTCAAATAAGTGCTGTTAAGCGTCAAATAACCCGATGGCATCATAATTTTTACTCAAAACTTAAAGATACAATCGCACAAATCTGAAAATAGATTTTAGTATTTTTCCAATAAATTAGCATTTTATGAAATTCAAATCTGCTTGATGCCATAAAATCACTTACATAACTAGACTTTAATTATGCGAGTTATTTCTAGTATAGTACTATACAACTCGGGTAGATAATCATATTTTTCAAACATATAGCAGCAATATCCTTTAACAACCTAAAAGAGGACTAAGTATCCCCGAAGAAAACTCCGAATGATATAGCTCTACAATGTGTCTTCTCCTCGTACCACAACCTGAAGTAATTCAAAGCCAGATTTCAACATACAATCGCATCGCAAACAAGAGTCTGGTCGGTGTACTTCTCAAACCCGCGTCAAAAGATGGGAATTAGGTACGGCCCTTGGCATGATTAGATCCATGCGGGCTGTACCACCAGTTTCACCACATTTTAAGCCTTTCAGCATTTTGATTAGTCGATTGTTTGCCAATTTTTGGGCAATTTGCCATTTTTCCATTTCGACTGATCTGTGGCTTTCGTTTCTATCGATCAGCAAGATAAAATAAAAATTTGACGACTGCAAGAATAAACCACGAACATCCATTCAAAATATATCGAAATACTGGGTGGACTAAAATATCTTTCGTTGTTGACGGCGCTATATTTGAAAATACGTCCGTTCATATTCAATGTTATCTATTTTATTGTACAGCCAAGAGGCTAACTTGGATGTTGAAGCATTAGATATATTTGTGCAACGACTGCAAGGCCTTCAATTTGCGAAAATACTGTTTCTCATCATACCAATCAGTAATTTCCTTGCGATACTGCTTAACCTCAATACCTTGTAATACATTCTCATTAAAGCTAATAATTATGTTTCGCTATGTTTTCGATTTTCCTTGCGATACTGCTAAACCTCAATACCTTGTAATACATTCTCATTAAAGCTAATAATTATGTTTCACTATGTTTTCAACTTTCCTCGCAGTACTGCTAAACCTCAATACCTTGTAATACATTCTCATTAAAGCTAATAATTATGTTTCGCTATGTTTTCAACTTTCCTCGCAATACTGCTAAACCTCAATACCTTGTAATACATTCTCATTAAAGCTAATAATTATGTTTCACTATGTTTTCAACTTTCCTCGCAGTACTGCTAAACCTCAATACCTTGTAATACATTCTCATTAAAGCTAATAATTATGTTTCGCTATGTTTTCAACTTTCCTCGCAATACTGCTTAACCTCAATACCTTGTAATACATTCTCATTAAAGCTAATAATTATGTTTCACTATGTTTTCAATTTTCCTCGCAATACTGCTTTACCTCAATACCTTGTAATACATTCTCATTAAAGCTAATAATTATGTTTCACTATGTTTTCAATTTTCCTCGCAATACTGCTTTACCTCAATACCTTGTAATACATTCTCATTAAAGCTAATAATTATGTTTCACTATGTTTTCAATTTTCCTCGCAATACTGCTTTACCTCAATACCTTGTAATACATTCTCATTAAAGCTAATAATTATGTTTCACTATGTTTTCAATTTTCCTCGCAATACTGCTTAGCCTCGATACCTTATAAAACATTCACATTAAAGCTAATAATTATGTTTCACTATGTTTTCAATTTTCCTCGCAATACTGCTTAACCTCGATACCTTGTAATACATTCTCATTAAAGCTAATAATTATGTTTCACTATGTTTTCAATTTTCCTCGCAATACTGCTTAACCTCAATACCTTGTAATACATTCACATTAAAGCTAATAATTATGTTTCACTATGTTTTCGATTTTCCTCGCAATACTGCTTAGCCTCGATACCTTGTAATACATTCTCATTAAAGCTAATAATTATGTTTCGCTATGTTTTCGATTTTCCTTACAATACTGCTTAACCTAAATAACTTGTAATACATTCACATAAAAGCTGGTCGAAAGTCATGGAGGCATAAAAGCCAGCTTAGGAGATTCGCTGAAATCCTGCTGGTACTCTGCAGTTGCAGGCAGTCGCTACCCGTACCGAAATTAGGGGTTTTCAGGGCTTCAAAGACATAAATAGACCTCTGTCAAATCCAGTAGCCTATCTAGGCAAATATCGCAAAACTCTACCTCTAATATCAAAGACTCTGGATCAAAAGAAGTTAGATAATGCATTCATGATACACGAAACAACACTCGGTCTACCTTGATGAGCATAAACAAAATACACCAAAGCAGCGGCTTATTTTTTATTTCCGTTGTGGTTTTTACGGAAAACATCAAACGTTCCTTGTCTGCAAATCAATCCGACTCGTCTTCTTATTAACATTACTTTCCGTCTTTGTTTTACGATAGGTAGTGCTAAGATCACAGTGGATTCGTTTTCAAGGTATCTTGCTTGTTTTATAAAGCATTGGGCTAGGGGACTTAGATAATTTCTTTGTTACTATCAAAATATAGTTGTACCAGAAGGAATGAGTAAAAACTAAAATGATAGTCATTTTATTCATTATTACATCTAGAGCTTTTATAGTTTCTACAGCTGCTATTAAAACATAGTCATAAGAGCAAGATAGTCTGGAGACTAAAACAAAAGTCATCTTAATTATGATTATATTCTATAGTTTAGGGCCATCTCGGCCTAGACACTTGTAGTGAAAGAAAATCGACAAATAAACTTGAAAAGTACAACGAGGGTACAAACTGACAAAAGAAAACAATAAAAAATAGCATTAACAAATCGGCAAATTTAAGAGAGCGCATGTTAACAACTATATGTGACTTATCTACTAGTAGAGCAGAACGAAAGAGCACACTGTGAAAAGAAAACAATAAAGTATGTCAAGGATCTCCTTTCCCTAACAGAATATTCATATTTTCTCCCTTCTTCAAATTTCCCCTTTCCGCTATAAGGTTTTGGCAATGCCCCTTTCTCCCTTGATAGTACCATCCCCTTGACATAACAAGACAATTTCAAAATGGTGTGGTTCTTCTTACCAATATCTATAAATCATAATAATTTTCTCACATGCAAATTTAAATTGTTGAATCCTTTAAATCTTTTGAAGAAAAATCCTTTAAGAAAATGATGAAATATTTATTTTGAAAACTCCTAATAAAGAAAGCTAAAATGTCAACATGATAATGAATGAATCCCACTGCCAACAATGATTTAAATGTTTCAGCCTCAAGCCTTATTTTTCGTTTCATCTTAGCTTTTTTAATTGTGTTTCAATTTGCCTAGCAGTTTTCTCGACGTTTAATTCAAACTATAATCTCTCACAGTCTCTGCTTTGTATGCCATATGCTTTGATGGTTATTTAAAGTTTTTGAAGGTTTCCTTTGGAATAATAAATTGAACAGTCTTTGGATGGTACAAAACTTCAAAATAGCCAGAAATATCGGGAAAATAGCGAAACGAACTCATAGATAACAACTTAAGCTTTTCGTCTGACACTCAACAGATTAATACGTCAGAAAGAGAACGAAACGGAAACCTGACTGATTTATATACCCAGATGTGGAACCAAATACGCCGATCAGAAAAGAGGTGAATGATTGGTATAGTTTGGGAGAACCAATCAACACCCTCTTTCTTACGTATTACTCTGAGTGTCAGACGAAAAGCTTAAGTTAGTTATCTATGTGTTCGTTTCACTATGTTTCCGGTATTTCTGGCTATTTTGAATAACAAAGTCTTTCATCTTAAGTTGTTGGTACATAGCTATTTTGATTACGTATCTTTTTTCTACATAAAAAGAAGGATCGCAGGAGATAAATTGCAAACCTATTTTTCTATCTTGATGTGCAAGTTGAGTTGAGAGTTCATAGTTTCAACATTGTTTTGCCGAATAGATCATGGTTGAAAAATAAACTGAAACGCTTTCTTTGGTTCCTTATCCAAATTGTTTGTTATTGGAGAGGGATTGAATTGTGTTTCCCACAATATTGATGTAGCCAATATGAACATAAATATAAATTGGGACAAAATGTGGGACAAAAACTTAATATGACAGATTTTCCAAATATATTCTTATACAAACTATGTAAAGAATACGGAAGGTAGATATCTAGACTCGTATCACAGCTGTAGTGAAGCAAAAACAGTTTCACTGCTCGTTTTGTTCCTATAAAAATATAGTATTGTAATAAAATGAAAAGTATGAGAACGATTTTGGCAGGGTTCCAAGTCATGAGACATAGAAACTCGTTTTTTCTCAAGTGAGAAGTCACTGGAATAACAAAAGTGAATAAGCGTCTTGGGGACGGGCTTGGGGCTTTAGCTGTAAGTAAGTATCTACATGATAATTAAAAGGCAAACCAAAAACTGTGTGCAGGTGCAGAATTGCCAAAGTCTGTGTTTTGCATTTCTTGAATTATCAACAAAAAAAGGAGGTCCGAAGGCCTAGCCCTACTTTTACTCGGTCAATTTTAAAACAAAATTAAGAATATCGAGGCTCAGAAAAGAATTAAGTATTCTTATAAAAAAAAAAGAGTGTAGTACTTGGAAAATCAACCTCAAGAAAAAGTAGTACTTTGAAAATCAACCGATATAATTTTTATGAAAGAACAAACCATAGGGATAACTCAAACCCATAACCTCTACAATGGCGGATTTAGGGAGTTGCAGTTGGTGGCAGTTGCCCCCTCTTCGCTGATTTAAACAGCAGTTTGCACTCTATTTCTGGGTATTTTACGCTCCTTTGGAACACAGATTCCTGATATTTCTGTCCAAAAGTAGAAATAATAACCATCCCCATACAGTAGCTGTCCCTCCTTCAGATTTCTTCGGAAACTACCCCTGAACCTCCGACTTTTTACGTCAGAACGTTCTTATCAACCAGGCTATCGTACATTCAGTTTTAAAACGTCTTAGCATTCATTGTTTACAACTCTCTCTCATTCTCATTGAGTACTGTTTTGCAGGCAGTTGCTGTAAGAACATTGTTATTGCTTTCATATGATGAGTGTAGTTTAGATACCGCATAAATTTTGTGGTGGGATTCTTTCCAAAGGAAGTAATGGATGAGAAATTAGTTTCTGTAGATAAGAAAATGGAAACAGATACAAGAGTCACCAAAAGTTAACGAAATTCAGTTTCCCCTTAACCTATATAAATTTCAATTCTGATCTTACGTTTTCAAGGTCATCCTCAGAAAATGAAAAATGTTTTTGATGACCTTTGGAACTTGTGGCCAAAATATCAAAATATTTAAGAAAATGCAATTTCTTCTGAAGATGATATGGGAAGATTCTGGTTGCTTCATTTGTGGTATAATGTACAGATATCACAGTCCATTGGAGGATGTCAAGTAACGTGGGGGACACCAACAGTACTGTGGAGGATATTCAGGACATCACTTTTGGTACTATCTTCACAGTGCTTGTAGTTTCTATTGAAAATTATCCACAGTACTAGATAGTATCCCCCACATTACTGAACACCCTCCAATGTACTGTGGTACCCCCCCCCCCCCATAGTACTGATCATATTCCCTAAACAGTACTGAACATCCTCCAAAGTACTACACAGAGGTTCCCCAGGCTGATTCCTAAGTCCATAGTTGTAACTGCTAAAGTCCAGAATAGAAGAACCAAAAATGGAGAGTCTGATTTCTTCTGGCTTTAGAGTCAATTACGTTGCTGACAGGGGTTAAATACTTGCAGATTAATTTCACATGAAAGCTTTTATTTCCTAATGGAGCTTTTGACACCACCAAGATCTCCTAAGGGAGAATTTATCTTGGAGGGATAACACTCAATTTTGAGCCTTCTTTTTAGAGCTGTATGGTTAGGCTTAGTTCTTAGTTGAGTGCTTATTTTAGAAAGGTATCCAATTCCCATCTGTTTAGTGTTTCACATTAATCCAGCCAAAGGGAATTTAGATACTTATGGGAGTTTAGTTAGGTCCTTGTAACTTTGATAAAATGCAAAATGCAACTTCAATGAATTGTAAGCTGACATCTAAGGGGTTAAGGTTAATTTTCTGTGGTCAAAGAAGAGTAGGGGACAGGGTGCAAAACTTCAAGTGCCTTGCGGCCTAAAATACAACTTCTGGAGGGAAGAAAAATAAAAGAAACATGATAATGTCATCTTGATTCCAATCAACATAGGTAGTGTTAATCATGGTTGTGAAATGTTCAAATTTTTCCCTGTGGTTAGAATTTTCTTCCAGTAGGTATTTAAGGTCTAAATCCACACTCTCAACAACCCCTAGCCTGGCATTTTTATATAGGAGTCCTCCCTCCCCTCTGCTGAAAAGTTTCAGCAAAACATAACCTTAATGAAAATAGTAAAGTAACATTTTCATTTGTTTTGGTGGCAAAAGACACAGAGTCATCTGGTCCTCACCATGAAAGACACTTATAATTCTACTGATTATACCATTAAACAAAGATGAGTTAAAATCACTGCAATGAGAACATGGTGTAACTAAACTTAAAAAGCATTAAGCCAAAAAGGATGCTACATACAAGGGGTTGATATTGGCATTATATCGAGATGATTGGAATTTTTCATATAAGATATTATAACTTTCAGATTGATTTTGTTAGATACAATTAATTTTTCATCACTGAATAACAAAAGGTTAAAGAGAGCTTTGTTGTCCAAAGTTGAAGCGTTCTATGACAGAATCTAACCAAAGATACCTCTAAACAAGCATTAGTATAAATAATCTTGAATTAATTCTAGATTTTAACTGTTAAAAGTTGGAAATCAAAAACAAAATCATTAAATAACAATTCTATGTCAATAAACAATGAGTGAACAAAAGGACCATCTCGCACAGCAAATGTTTCCATCAAAAGAATTTTATGGGTTTTGAAATTGCATTGTTTGTCTGTTTTTGTATGCTATTAGACAATCATGTGTAACAATGGACATTCATAAATGTAGACAAGATAGATGTAGATAAATCTAAATTTTGATGGCCTTTTGATTCAACTTGTCTAGGTAGTAAGTGGTTATGCTTCAATAAGGGTATATATGCTTCAAAATGAATAAAGAAAACAACAGCTCTGGTATCTACAAGAAAATAGAAGTTTTATAGTGAATTTGTGCTTATCAAATTTTAACTTTTGAAAAGTCTGTGTTTCTCTGTAACAAGTTTTCTATAAAAAATATGTGTAATTCTGTTGGCAATTATAATTTTGATCATGATGAAATGTTTCCATTGTAATGTCACATTTTTTTTCAGATTTTGCTATTTTTTCATAATTCACTTTCTAATGGTAATGTTGTATTTTGTCAAGTTTTACCGAGTCTCAGCACTTCAGTTCTTAGGCTGCTTGTATTTCTATGGAAATTAGCCAAGTGTTTCATATTTAGATCCTTATCCCAAATTCATAATTATCTCAATGCATTTCAGTACACTCATTTTTTTATGTGCAGATTTCCTAAATCTTTGCTATAGAGTTTCCGTGCTATCATCTAAATCATGGTACAAAAAGTTTTCTTGAAAAGTTCTTAACAAAATATCTTTTTTACTTATTTTATTCATAAAAGAAAAATTTGAGCTCTCTCTTGCAGATATCTCACCCCATGCCAATTATCTTATTCAAGTTACTGTATGAGGTGGGGATAAGTTAAAGTGCAAATGAAGAAAACAGCATCCTTTCCAATAAGTAAAAGTTTCTTAACCTCTTTCAAATCACACAAAATCTACCACCAAACCAAAGTTTCTTAAGTTTTGGAAATTTGGCTGTACAGTTTCTTATGAGCAGTTTCAGTTTTATCCAGATTTTGGTGTACTCAGACTTCAGCTAATCATTTGAAGATATAGGAAACTTTTTAAATAACTTTGTCAAAACCCAACAGATTTAAGAGATTTTAATAGGGGAGAAGTTTTGAAATTTCTCCATGTCTCTATTACAAAAGTCAGTGAATAGGTTTCTGTAAACAGTTTGTTGAGGAAAACAGGTACAATTTTTCATATGGAACTCTCTTATAAGAGAGAGACCTAGACTCCAAACAATATAAACAAAGAATGTTTAAGAAAGTTTCTGTGCTGAGATCAATTACTAAAAATTCTAACTTAAAACTCAAAAGCTCCAAGAAATTTTCAGAATTCGGCAGATTTGTAAAAAATATTTCTGCACAGGATATTATGGAATTTTCTAAAGCCAGGAGGCAAATAATACCAGACTTCTTAAAAATAAAATCTTATAGATAGTACTACAACGTATAAAGTCCACAATTTTCAACTTAAAAATTTCGACCGACGAGTTTAAATAAAAAATCATATTAAATCAACTTCACTTGAAATTCCATCATGGAAATTTCAAAAATTAACATAAACAGGTAGATTCCCAGATATATAGCTCACACCATCTGGCTCAAAAGTTCCCAAGGGTCAACCCCTCCTCCCCCCTAAAGAAGAACCGTACGATGCAGTGAAAGGCCAATGAAATTACCCAAATTTCCCAAAGATTATGAATTGGAAATTTTATGCAAAAAAGCTCGATAATGTGAAACATTTTGAAACTCAAAACTCACAATGATGTTGCATCCGGGCGAATTCCACTCCTTGGGATTTCGGTCAGGCCAGCATCAGCACAGTTGACAAAATTGGACTGGCACAGGCACTTCTCGGGACAGCAGTAACACGACAGCGCCAAGTTAAGAACGATAAAAACATGAATAACTATCTTCCATGTTTCCTGAGAGTTCTTCATCTTTCTGAGACCCGAACGGAGCGGTTCATCCGTTCCAGTGGTTCAGAAACTCTGTCTCACAGAGCGTGCATCAATGCAGAAAATATCACGTTAACGTCTGGAAACAATAGAAAGATTAATGTTTGTCAACTAATATTTGTTGATTCATATGTTTTCATGACGTTGAAACCCAACAGTCACTTTCGGCAACTGAAGGGCTTCTATTCAGTCAGTCCCCTACAGCGTAGTCTGAGACCCCCTACGTCACCTACTTAGGTTCATGCAAAGTTTCACGCCCAGTAGGGGGCAGTTTTGGTAAAAGAAGGGGTCTTTCACTCTTAACAATTCATTAAACATGGTTTTCGTTCTTTAGAACAGCTTATTCATTTCATCTTAGAAGAAACCTTTTAGAAGAAGCCATAGGGAAATATTTCAGCCATAGGGCAAAATCAAGAAACTTTGATAGGAGATTTTGTAGGAATTAAAGAAGTTAAAAAACTTTTTTGTGCTTGTTTTTACAAAAAATGACGTTTAGAAACGCTCATTGCCTTTCATTAGCACAGAATCCTAGCATAACTCATCTCATCTGATACTTTATCTAGTATAATTGTCATGTGGTTAGGTTGAGCAGTTGGATTTTGTAAGGTACAATGTTTATGAGGTCTTTCAAATCAACACGGAGTCAAGGAAAAATAGGTTTTGGTGTTAAGAAACTTTTGCACTATATTCAGGGTGAAAGCTTAGAAACTATAGTGCCCAGATTGACCATGGTTTTGTTATAAAGAATTGTGTATAACACGATAGATACTGTACACTCTTTTTTTTTATAAGAATAAATTTTATAAGAATAATGAGGCTCAAAATTTGTGAAATTTAAGAATATTTTAAGAATATTGCGAGGCTCAGATCTTATGGAAAAATATTTTAGCGAGTGTCGATGAGCTCTGTTTTACAGGAAATAAGGATATTGTTTTGTTACTTTAGCATCTGTGTTTGTAATACATACTGTAGGTGTGCGTTTTTTGGAATTTATAACAATGATAACAATTTATTGCTATATCCGTGTTTCCTGCCGTAAGAATAATTTACGAATATTCCGAGGCTCAAAATGGCAAAAAAATTAAGAATATTGAGGCTCAGAAAAAAATTAAGTATTCTTATAAAAAAAAAAGAGTGTATATGAAAATACAGTGCTTCAGGGGATATCAAAAAAAGCAAAATAGCCGAAGGATATCTTTTGGATAATCCAATACAATAGGAGACGGTTAAAAGCTAAAGGTGCTACAAGACCCCAAAATTTCCCCGCGTGTTTCGTAAAATACACTCTTTTTTATAAGAATAAATTTTGTAAGATTAATGAGGCTAAAAATTGGTGAAATTTAAGAATATTCCAAGAATATTGCGAAGCTCAGATTTTATGAAAAAAAATTCAAGCGAGTGTATTTTTACTTCTGAATTGATGTGCTTTTTAAAGGAAATGCTTTAATACACTCACCCAAATTTTGAGATGCAAGTGTGGATGAACTCTATTTTACAGGAAATAAGAATATTGTTCTGCTATTTTATTGTAGCCACCATATTTGTAACACTGTAGGTGTCCGCGTTTTGGCATTTATGACAATAATAACAATTTACAGCTATACCCGTGTTTTTTGCCGTAAGAATGATTTAAGAATATTCCGATGCTCAAAATAGCAAAAAATTAAGAATATTGAGGCTCAAATTAAGAAAAAAATTAAGTATTCTTATAAAAAAAGAGTGTACACGTTCTTATAAGAAAGTAGAACTCTAAACGTCCAAGAGTTAAGAAAGTTATATACAGTATACTTAATTTTGCAAACCTAGGAAAGTTTAGAAATTTGTTTTTACTAAATGAAGCAAAACTAGGAAATACATAAATAAATTGTGACCAATTAAAAGATCAAGTAGGAAGTCTGTAGACATTTTCGCATTGAAATTAAAAGATTTCTTCTGAAACGAGAAAGTATCAGTGCTGGGCGTATAAAAATCACAAAATATTGGTGATTCTTTCATCTACGAAAATCCCAGAACATCAAAAAGGAGATGAATCGCATCAAAAGACTCACCCCAAAAGTAATAAAATATGTGAAATTGTAGAAATCACAATTCAGGTCTCGTCCACACGTATAAAGATATTTTCGAAAATGTTATTTAATATTCATCCGTTTTCAAAAAATCTCCGTCCACACGGATACAGAGGAATCACTGACAAAACAGCAATTGCTTTAAATTGAGTGTGCAAAACTAAGCTGTTGACGTCATCATTTTCGGAAAGATACATACGTGTTCGCCGTACACACGACAACTACCCTGGGTACCAGAGCCTTATAAATAGATGGGGGACGAAAATATAAAAAAAGTAAAAGGGAGGGAGAAAAGAAGAGTTCCTCTTTTTCTTTCTTCTTTTCTTTTCCCTCCTCCCTCCCCTTTCGTTCCGATTAGCGAGGTGAGGCTCTGGCTCCCAGGGTAACACGACAACATGAAAACTCCGGCTACGTGTAGACGGAAGGTGAAAGAGGATAAATAAATATGCTTTTTCAGAAATATCCGTATGTGCGTGAACGGGGCTTCAATTTTATACCGATTTACACAAAATAAAGGTTGGTCATTATGGTACACATTCCACTCCTACCAAATAACAATAGGTAGTGCCCCCCGCGGATATGGTCGTTATGTGTTTACTAGACGACACACTTTGCTCTGAGAATGTAGTTGACTTTGCCCCATTTTTCGGCACTTTTAAGCTTGACACCCCCCCTCCCCCCTTCAAAATATTCTTGCCCTACCTTCTACCGTGGGAGATTTCTCCTCTGAGTGGAAGCGTTGTTTGGCAGACAAAAAGCCCTCCAGTCGTGGTTTTGTCTTCAGCACGGCGGATATAAGCATGCTAGCAGAACAAAAGCATTAATTCCGTTCTGCGACCTTGCTTTGCAAGCACAGGAAAGAAGGTTCCTTTTAATATCCACCATTATGGATTGTCATGGAGACTGGCTTTCAAAGATTACGCGTTTTATTTGTCTTAAAAATCTTACTATAACTGTACTGTATTCTGTTTGTTTTAGGCCCATTCAAACCATGACAGGAAAGCTTCTAGACGAGAAAGAGTAAATTTTGAAGATGTAAAGTATGTGTAGCAATTAATTTGTTTTCAAGATGTAAATTGAGATTCTCACCTTGAATGAGCTCGCACATGTAATAAAAGTATTCAATTATGACGATATATTGCGGTTTATTTTCCCTTCTTCCCTTACGCCCAAAATTTTTGGAGTTTTTATCCAAACCAAACTCGTGGATTTAGAATTTTGGCGCCAAATCAAGAACAATAGCTCGCACCATCGAATATGCTTATCAGGGCTGCCACATGGGCTACTTCAAAACAAATGTTTCTGTCTTCGCATTGTCTATGATTTAGTAATTTACCAACTCACTAATTCCCAAACTAACCAACTCCCATTTTTTTAGGAAGTGATGATTTTGCATAAATCGGAAAGTCTACACTATCAATAGTAAACACTCCCTACATAATAAGGACTCTTTTTCATAAGGACAATATTACAAGAACACGAGCATCAGATTTTGCCAAATCTTAATAGAATATAAGCTAAGAACAAACCGAGGCTGACCATTTTAAGTTTAATATAAGAGCTGTATGAAATAACTATGAGACTAATAAATTATTATAAAACAAGCAGATTGACAGCATACTGATATGCCAGATGGTCACATTTGAGCCAATTAACACAACTGAAAGCAATAACAAACTCCCATATCATTATAAAGTAGGGGCAATTGAAGAACTTTTGGCTGAAAATAGAGGAACATTTAAGAACAGCCAGCTTCAAAATTGAATTTACTAGTTCTTATAAAAAAAGAGTGTAGGCCCGTAGCCAGGCCTTTGGAGCCGGGGCAGCAAAATTTCAAAGTTTGCAAAAACATTTGCTTGGTGGAGGGGCAAGGCTGAACATAGAGACGGATGATGGGCACTATAGGAACGACAACTTTCAGAATCTAGGCCTATTTATGTTTCTGTCATAGAATATGCATTGTTTCAGGCTTACTCTCATTGATTACTCTCATATAAAAGGTTCCTTATAAAAAAAGCGTGTATTTCAATTGTATTCTTTAGGGAGGAACACAGGGCAATTAGAAAACCATTGTGAAAAGCTAGAAAATAGCTGCAATTAGGAAAACTGACTATAGCTTTAGGGGGTCCAGGGGCTCATCCCCCGAAGATGTTTTGGAACCACACCCTTCAGAACCTCGGAAAACCGTAGCAACTTAATTTGCAGCATAAAATAATATACTTAAAATTCATATATTTAGATTAGCAAGAGTCACCATCAACAGCAAAAACGTTATTTCAGGCTTCCAGGAAACATTTTGTAGTAACCCTAATAAATCTGACTTTAGCTTTAGCTACAATAGTGGAAGGCTGGATCCCCCTGGTTACGCTACCGAAGCTACTCCATTACGCCACTGCACTCCGTTCTACCTCCGTTACGCCACTGAATCGCCACCTTAACAGATATGTTGCTAAAACTCGCCATGTTTTCGAGGCTTGCAAGAAGTACATGCCTGGGAAGGTCTAAGTTCGTAGCTGATTGCAATTTCTTGGAATAAAATAGGAGAGGCATATAAGTCCAACCCTGCACTGGGCTTCTCAGAATACTCTGGCAGAAGTTAATGAAATAATGGAAGGATATTTATGGATCATTATATACAAAGTTTGAGGTGTCAAATTCGGTTTCCTGCTCTTAATTTTAGTCCAATATATACAAATGGTACACCATTAGAATCAGAAGACCAAAGAGTGATCAATAATATCAAAATCATTCGCTGATTTCAAGAAAAAAACCTGCCTTTGTTTTTCCCCACTCTGTTCTAATCTGAACACTGATTTCGTCCTCCCCTCTTCGTTGAGGGTCTTGTACCTAGCAGTTTAGCACAAGTTATTGCTATAAATGTTATGAAGTAGTTTACATTTTACTTCAGGTAATGAAGAGTTGAAGACTTCATTAAAAAATGGCTAAGCATTCTTTTATGCAAAACTGAAAGAGTGAAACGTCTTGTTTCCCTTAAAGCAATGACTTGCTTGAATTTAACGGAATTGAATGTCTGCGATGAAGAAGAAGAAACGAACAGAAACATGAATCTGCTGAGTACATTCAAAGTGACTTTATGTTATCTGAAATGTGTCATTTAAAGTTATGAAGATATCATGAATCATTATAGACAAAGGATATTAAATTACATACTACAGTGTGCAACAGAAAAGAGGTTACGTTTGATTATGAATTAAAAAGTGATTTTATGTTATCCGGGATGTGTCATTTAAAGTTATGAAGATATTATGAGTCATTATAGACAACGTATAATATGTTGTGTTCTACAGTGCGCACCAGAAAATTAGTTACGCTTGATTATGAATTACAAAGTGATTATATGCTATCCGAAATGTGTCATTTAAAGTTATAAAGATATCATGAATCATTATAGACAACGTATGATACATTGCATACCACGGTGTGTAGCAGAAAAGTAGTTGCGTTAGATAATGAATTACAAAGTGATTATATGTTATCAGAAATGTTTCATTAGAATTATAAAGATATCATGAATCATTATAGACAACGTATAATACATTGCATACTACAGTGTGCAGCAGAAAAGTAGCTACGTTTTATTATGAATTACAAAGTGATTATATGTTATCAGAGATGTGTCATTTAAAGTTATGAAGATATCATGAATCATTATAGACAACGGATATTAAATTACATACTACAGTGTGCAACAGAAAAGAGGTTACGTTTGATTATGAATTAAAAAGTGATTTTATGTTATCCGGGATGTGTCATTTAAAGTTTCATCGATATCATGAATCATTATAGACAACGTGAAACATATTGCATACCACAGTGTGCAGTAAAAAAAGTAGCTACGTTTGATTATGAATTACAAAGTGATTATATAGTATCTTAAAAGATACTGACAAATTCTTCATTAAATGATTTGGAGCTGTCATTGCCCATTCATTTCCAATAATCTCAAACGAACAGTCCCCAATTGTAAATAACCATATGGTTATTTGTCCACCCATTGGCAATCACACGGTAGTAGCGATAGCTATTTGGATATATAGCTGGGACGACTTGCTTCTTTTTAAAAGGGTAGGTCCCAGGTGCAAGCCACTGCGATGGTTTCCCAATACCGACCATCTTCCAGGTTTGTGCGTTGTTTGAGCCTTCAAGATAAAACTCTCCGGTAGGCTTCTGACCTCCACCAGGGTAACCATTCACTGCAAACGCACGTACAATATATGGCTTTTTCAAATCAACCTTGAGGTAGGAGATCCCAGTGCTATCTGCTTTTGTTTCAATGCCAAAAGTTGCCCAGTTTGCACCAGAAAAGTCTTCTTGCTCATCAGCCACATTCTTGGGACTTCCCCCGTAAATATTCACGGCTGAAAACGTGAAATGATTTTGGTTTTTGAGGTTTATTATGTTGTTTTCTGGTCTTCCCAACTGGCTGACATCGTCACCACACACTACTGTGACCAGCATCGATGCTGAGATGATGTTCATGATCTTTCCTGCCAACATGCTGTAAAAAAGAAATAAATGTTATTTGGGAGTAAATGTTTGACAAGTTTCTCCTCACTCTCAACATTTCATTAAAGTTTCTGATATCAAACCAGTGGGCACAGTGTTTCTTACAAAAATGTTCTTCTTTTGAAAGGGTCTTAAACAATTCCACAACACATTGGCATCTTCAGGTAATCAATTTACTTCTATCATATGACGCTCAAAAATAGATTCTTGCTTTGTCAACTTTCTTCTTCATAAAATTACTGTTATCATATATCTTGTGACGCTATAAAATGGTTTCTTGCTTCCTCAATAGTATCTATAAACTTATTTTTATTCTGTACAATTTCTTCATAATTAGTGAACTTTCTATTCTATTTGTGAACTTCATTTTAATTTGCCAAGTTTCTTTTTCATCAACTTACGCTTTCCATATGTCTTCGTGGCGCTAAAAAATTGTTTCTTGTTTTCCCTCGACAGTATTTGTGAACTTTCTTCCTTATTATGAGCAATATCTTTTTAATTAGTGAACTTTCTATCTTACTTGTTGACTTCATTTTATATTAGTAAAATTTCTTTTTCATCAATTTTTCATAAATTACTCTTACCATATGTCTTTGTGGCGCTAAAACTTGTTTCATGTTTTCCCTCCGCGAAACATTATAAGTTTATTCTTTATTCTGTACAGTTTCTTTTTGATTAGTGAACTTAATATTTCATTTGTAAACTTTCTTGTTTAAATACGCGTTGCAGTTGTTGTCGGTCACCGCAGCTTAGCACAATAGAGTACATATAACTACATAGTAAAGTTTGTTAAGAAAAATGTACAATTCTTACGTGTATAATTTGATTCCTTCAGTACATCAACCAAGTAAAAAAGATGAGAAATACAGTGATCAAAATAAAACCTCTCCGACTCTCTTTCTTCTTCACTTCTTCTCTGAATTTTCTCTCCCTTGAGAGAGTTTGTAACTTGTCGTTCAGAGTCTTGATTGCTTCTTCTTGATTGCTTCAACAAAGAAACACTGCGTTCGAGGTTTCTCTTCGCACCTACTTTGATTCAACAGCAGTAAAAGCCAACTAAGCTGGAATTTTTGGTATTCAGGATTTATCCTTCATACGAGGAAATCGAATATGCAGGTCTAGAACCAATTATGAAATACGAAAAATCTAGCTAAGGAGTGGCTAATCCGACTGCGAAGGAAACTCAATTCTTTCATTTTTTCATTTAAATCCTTCAAGCATAAATAAACCACTTAGTGATTACTTACAAAATAGTTAAAGAACCTTGATTTGATCGATGTTTTCACCAGGTAAATGATGATTTAATCTTTTAGTTAATTGATTTCTGTTCTTGCACCTGAAGAACGCTAGGCCGTTTGAATTTACCTATAAATATCATACTTTATACGATGTCACTTCAGGAGTTAATGCTAGGGGAAAATATCTAAGAAGTTCTACATATTTAATGGCTGGGTCAGTTTTCAATTGCTTATTAAAAAAGTTTAAGTTTTCTGTAAGCCGGTACATGCAGTTGACAATCACTGAGATATGAGACGAGTGATTGAGTTTTCTCACATAAATTAAATTAACAGTTCTGTCTCTAAATTATAATTGTTTACAAATTAATTTCAACGAGAGTGAGTGAGCAAACTAAGTTTTTTTACAAAAATTGAATTAACAGTATTTCTCAAAATTACAATTGTTTACAAATTAAGGTTTACAATTAAGTGAGTATATTTAGTTTTTTAGTATAGCATAAATCAATTGTATTTCTGCCTCTTAATTAAGTTCTCTTGCAAAGAGAAAAAAAAATCTATTTCTATGGCTAATTAGTGAGTGATTAAAATCAAATTTCCTTGCAAAAAGTGAATTAAGTAACAGTATCTTTAACAGGTCTGGCGGAAGCTGTTTATAGTTAATTTAGTTCGAGATAAACCAGTGGCTAACCTTGGTGTGAAACACAGAAAAATTTGAAAACCTAGATTCTCTCAGATGCAATTTGGTTCATTTCCAGAACAGAATTTACATAAAAGTGAACCGAAATTTCCCGTGATAATCTGAGCTATTATGGAACAATATTATCTTTTCAAAATAAGAGTGACTAAGCCTAAAATTAGGTCAAACCAAAACTGTACCAACCAGGCTGGTTACGCCGGGCTTGCTTCAAGGTTAATTAGTGAAAGTAAATTAGAGATAAAAGTAGATTAGAATTATTCCTGTCCTTACATTACAGCGGCTGACATCCGTATAACTCGATGCGTAAACAAATATCGTTCCCATGAAATTCAATTGGACGCACTCGAATGTAACGAGCTTCGATTCGAGGGTTGAACTTGTTCTTCACTATTCCATGACGATCACTATTCCCCTTGAAAATCTACAAAAATATGAAAAACAGACTTATGGCAACTAATAGCATTTTCCTATTCGATACATTCAAGGTAGATGGACCTAATAAGAAAGTGGTCGATTTATCTCTGTAGAATTAAAAGGTTTCGCTTCTTAAGGTTAAACAAAACAGGTCGTTCCAAACGTATAGGTGATGTGTCTTTGCAAAACTGAGATGAATATGCAGAAAAACAAATAATTTGGTACCAGTTCAATGCTATCAAGAGGAATCTTCAGCCTGTTTATTTTTGATAATTGTTATGTGTTTTTTTAACGGATTGGTCTGGACAACAGAATAGCCTAATTTGTAATGAGTTGCTAACATAGGATTTTTCATGGTCATGGTTTACAAGTATACTGCATATCATATGATATATATCCAGATTCTTTGATGTCTTGCTCTGAAATGATTAATACCATTGCAGTCCTAGTCCTTACACACGTCTTGAAAATTTGGTTCCCTTTCTATTTATCAGTATCAAGAATTGGCAAGAAGCAATAGACCACTTTCACAATGACGTCAATTCTTTTGGAATTCTTCTAGGAACATCACTATCCTCGATATCATGTGGATCAAAATCCCAAAAGCGTGCATTGCTCTTAGGAACGCATAGATGTGTTTTGTAGTTGTACATTCAGCATAATGATATGATGAAGGATCCTTGCTCAGTAGGAAACCACATCACTTGCCTCAAATTCTACGTCATTGTGAAAGGGGTCTATTGCTAGTAGCAGGAATCGAACTCACAGTCACTTGGTTAGAAAATAAAGTGTTTTAGCGATTGCACTGTACAGTACAAAAAGCTAAGGTTTGGGAGGACCCTAATTTAAGTAGTTGGTGTGATAAATAATTTTTTATTTTTCAAATTCTAAACTGCGATTTTTGACTTACACAACGGACAATTGTTGCTCTACTAAACAAAGGAACGCCTGGTACTGGCAGAGAATGAGACAGTGACATAGTGCAGGTGGTAGGAATCGATTTGAATCGATTTAGCGATTTGGCTAGACAGCACAAAAGCTAAGGAGGTAGAAATCTCAGTTTATCTTGTTGGTGTGATCGACTTTTTCAATTTTTCCATTGCTCAATTGCGAATTTTGACTTATAAAATAGATAAGCACGGTTCAGCTGAGAACAGGAGCACCCGGTCCCAGCAGAGAATAAGCAGTGATACAATGCTGGTGGTAGGAATCGAACTCACGACCCCTTGGTTGGAAACCAATTGTCTTAGTGATTTGGCTATACAGCACAAAAGTTAAGCCTGGGAAGGCGCTGAGTTTATCTAGTTGGTATGATAAATTATTTTTTATTTTCCAAATCCTCAACTGCGAATTTTGACTTATACAACGGACAATTGTGGTTCTGCTGGACACAGGAACACCTAGTATCAACAAAGAATAAGCAGTGAGAAAATGAAAGCGGTAGGAACCGAACTCACAGCCCCTTGAATAGAAACCAAGTGCCTTAGCGATTGTGCTATACATCACAAAAGCTAAGCCTGGGAAGGCCCCGAGTTTATCTAGTTGGTGTGGTAATCATTTGATTTCTCAACTGTGAGTTTTGACTGCTTATTCTCTACTGGTACCAGGCGTTCCTGTGTTCAGAAACTTACTTGTTGTTAAGTGAAAACTCACAGTTGAGAAATGACAAAATGAAATAATTACCATAGCAGATGATTGGTTAAATTTTCAGGGAAGATTTCTCATACCTACTGCCAGGTATTGACAGAAACAGAACTTTTCTACATAAGCTCATTGTTTTAAAAAATATCTCCAAGTACGATGTTTTGGTTGATAATATTGTTTGTTAGCTTTGTGAAAAATATTCTCTACATAACATGAAAACCGTAAAAACGTTTTTGATACACCATAATAGAGCTTTGCAAATATTTTATTATTTTTTCTTAGCCATGGTCTGAACTGTTAGCTTTGAAAATATTTTCTAGATAGCTAGAGATATTCTTTATAGCTAGAGATAGCTGAAATATTCTTTGTTAGCTTTGAAAATATTCTCCAGATAGCTAAGATGAAAACCACAAAAATGTTTTTGATACACCGTAATGGAGCTTTGCGAATATGATATTATCTTATCTTAGTCTGAACTGTCAAGCTATTTTTGGAACCACAGATATATTTTCGGTTTAACTTTTATTGCAAGCTTCATGCAATAATAAAATAAACTTTATTTTGCCGTATTTGTATTCCCGCTCTGCAGCTTTCGTATTTCTATTAACATAATCTTTTTGGACATAAATTAACGTATTTTTTTTGTGACAATGGTAGGATTTCCATTGTTTGTGACAAATTTATATCAGCTGCTGAAATTTTTGAGCGCCTTAAAGCCTCTTTTTGCGAATGAAACAGGAAACGTAAAAATCGGAAGTGAGGTTAATCCGAATTAGCATCACAAAGCATCTATAGCAGATCTGATACATTATATTTTGAATTTCTGCTTAAAAGGTAAAAGGACAAGACTCTTTGCTATCCGATAATTTGAGGGAGATACTTGATAGTTTTAGGCCTTTTTTGGTTATAGATATATTAAAATGCATGATTGCTAAGTGGCTGCGTTAATAAGTATGCCACTGGGATGGCAAAAATTACACGCGCCATATCTGGCCTTTGACATTAATTGATGAAGTTTTAAAAATAAGTTGTTAGTTGGTTTGAATAAATACCTATTCAACTACTGTTTTACTTTATTTTCATCAACTATATTTCAACTTTTTTCATTTCATGATATATATCGAATTCAAAATGAAATGAAACTAAAATAAACCATTTGGGTACAAGACGTAATTTATTTTTCGTTTCGCAAATTGGATATTATGAAGAAATAAATTTTCTTACCTCTGGTGCTGAGTTTGATGAGAAAAACTGGAAAACCAAATCGCTTCCAGCATACTTCACTTTGTATTTTGTAGTCCAGTTATCAAAGGTAGTTTGTCCCTGAGTTGCAATGCCAGCTATAATCATTTTCTTTCCAAGGTCGACCTAAGCAAAGAAAAAATTCTGATCATTCAATGGCACTTCATAAAATCTCTAGAATACATTCAGCTGATGTTCAAAACAATATAACAGGCCGACGAGAAAATCACTTTGGCACTTGCTGATTTTCTAACGTATGGAGACGCGAGCACTGTGAATTAATCATCTACTATAGGGAGATGAAAGTATGTAGACGATGGGCCTAAATTTACGACAGCAAAAATGCAAAACGAGACATAACAATCTTTATGAAAGCACGTTTCTTTTTTGTTTTGGTCACGTCAGCTTCTATTTTTTCGCGCGAAAATGTTATTAAAAAATCACACAGCCTCGTTTTAAGTTGTTGCTGTCATAACTTTAGGCCAATCGTTTTCATACTTCAATCTTCCTACAGTAAGTGTTAGTAAGGTTATGTTAATACGACTAGATGAAGATTGGGAGAGATTCGGACAGGCTGTCTTTTCATGGGACAAAAAACAGCCTCATTTGCTAAGGAGCTGATGATTATGACAGCATGTCCAGGAGGAGGGGGGACTTGCTAGTCTGTCTATAGGCTAGAACCTAAAAGGCCTCTATCGAGAAGGGCTAGGGGGATCCCTATTGTGGCAGTTTTTCAAAATCTCCATTTGGTTCAAGCTTCTTCGTGCCACGTTTCAAAATCACCTCGTTTTGTTTTTTGGCCACTGTCTTTGAATTTGCCCGGGCCCTTTATGTATTGCTAGTGCTCCCCTGGCCATGCTGCCAGTACTTACCTGCAAAATAATAATTCAAAAGACATGCTCCAACATGCTATTTTTTTTATTATAAACATGGCTCTGAAGAATGGTTTTAAACGAAACACGAATTAACGCCTCAACGTGGATGAGCCTGGAGCCTGATCTCGAGGCTACTGAGCTAACTTATTGTCCTGGTTTAGGAATGCTGTTAACGCACTCGTCTTTGGTCACAACAACCTGGGTTCTGGGTTTAGGACTAGGCGGTGACATAGCCTTTTTTGGTAGAATTTGATTTCTCTTGCTAGACCATGCCTTATGAATTAATTTTAATAGAACATAGATCTGAACATGCGTGGATCCAAAGGGGGGGCCGGGCTTATAAACGATAAAATTTCAAAGATCGAAAATTTCCCAAAAAACAAAGTGCAACACAATGATTAGGCAGTTAAAAGAACTAGGTAATGTTTTGAACATAACAGCGTAACAAGGAAACATTACTCACGTACCTAATATCATAATTAGATGTATATCATCTTACGTCTCAGGTGGTTGAGTGAATCTCCAAAAATGTAAAGTTTTAAGTATATCATATATTTTTTTAGGAAATTAATTCGAAACTAAATCGATTGACCAAACCCAAACCTTAGAAATAGAACCCCAAATATTAACCACACACTTATATCAGCAGCTCTAAGTGATTAATTTTTCCCAGATAATTTTAATTTGAAGCTAATCATGGATGATTACACATACCCCCTCTCTATGCGCTCTGGTACCAAGGTTATTTGAAAATGAAAGTTATTACAAGCTTAGTTTATTTGTCTTTGATGTCTTTGCATGGCATTTCTATAAAAGATCCTTTATAGAAACTTACTCCTTTAATTCATGATTTAGCCTAGCTAACGTTCCAAAGATGCACCCACTCGTAAGGATTTTTTACATAATTCGAAAGGAGGCTTAATTTCTTTTAGAATATTGAAATTGCAATTAATGTAAATAATAACCGAAACAATTCTAATTGGGATACATAAAACAGAAATTAAAAAGGGCATTGCCATCGTTCTAAGCTGGTTTGAAGGGTGTGGCTACGAAAAATGTACCCCTTAGTCTCTTTTCTTAATGCCCCCCCCCCCCAACTACAATGCTGGATCAGCCCCTGGCTCTGAAGAATGGTTTTATCCGAGACACGAATTCATGCCTCACTGAAGATAAGCCTGGTGTTCGATACACCTCAAGGGGCTACTCGGCTTATTTTCCTAGTTTAGGGAAGATGTTCGAAGTGCGCTTGCCTTCTTGGTGGGTAAAATCATGACCTGGTAATGATATATGAAAACCTTGATAGCCCTCTTTGGTAAACGTGTTTGTATGTAGGATGTTACTGTAAAATCTGAGAAATAACAAACCTGTAAGTATTCAGTAAGTTTATTCGTGTGTCCTGCATCGCACCATTGCTTATCTCCATTCAACCTTCCAAAGTGGGAATACCATGTAGAAATTGGACCACCACTGTAATGTGAAGAAGCAGTGATCTGGTTATCTGGTATTGCACCTGACTCCATTCCCAGTGGCTGAACCATTCCAGAACATCCTATCAAGTAAAGTTAAGTGATTGTCATTTGTTACAGAGAACTAACTATCATTTTGATGCACCAATCTTTTAAAATAATGCATGAATAAAAACTACACAGAAGGACATGGTTTAATCACTGCACCATCGCCTTACCCTCGAGTACCAAATAATCGTACCCCCGCTCATTAATTTCTTAAACATGATTCAAACCCCCTCCTTCTATTCCGACCATCTCTTTTATTATTCTTAGGAAATCTTAAATAACAGAATATATTTCTTTGAAATAGTTTTTTGGAATTTCGCCAGTTTTACGTATCATATTATGTAAGATGGCCAACAATTGAAACTAATACACCACTTCGACTAACCGTGTATTTGGGGGAAAGGGTCGAGTTCTGGGGTGTAAAAAGCTCTTCTTTTGTAGTTTACAACAAATGATGAAACACTATTTCACCTTTATTATGCAGGCATTGTGCAATCAGCTATCAGATATCACATTTTTACTCAAATTTAACCAAATTATTGCAATTTGACACTTCCTAAATCAGCACTTAAATGTTTTTCTTTGGTTGAAGGATAAAACACTATACCTTTGTTTCTGGTACAACCAGGCGCTTCAATAGGTGTTCTCAAACAGAACTCAAGGTAATTAAGTCTTCTTTCTTTATGGCAATAGTCAATACTAGCTGAGAAATGTCAAGAACTAGCTTTTCACACCCCAGACTCGACCCAGTCCTCCAAATACGCGGTGAGTCGAAGTGGTTTTACCAACATTTTCAATAATTCTAGACTTTCCAAGCAATGGTTCAAGTCTCTCTTGTATCATACGAGGTAATCTTCCACACATTGATTATCCATTAATGGAGCCCTTCCCAGACCCCATATATTCCAATCCCCTATTTATTCGGTACTCATTAGTTTACATTCAGGGTCTATCCCCCTCACTATACAGAATCAATATTCACAATCAAAACTGAACTTTTTAATGTAGTGGTGTAAGCAGTTGAATTAAATTTAGTAAAATATTTGCAAAAGAATAACTATAAGACAGAGTAACCATAAAAGAAAAGAAGCAAATACTATGAGGTAAGGAAATACTTAATCGAATTGATGATTTTCATGAAAAAAGCGCAGTGTAGGCTCATTTATTTTTCTGTTTAGTGCTCAGAAAGCTCTTAAAAACACAACAAGAGTTGCTACAAGTAACACTTCCGAGGGGTGGCAATAAAGCACGTTTTACATCGACAAAGTCTTTTCTCTGTGCAGTAAAGGAATAGCAGAGCAACAAAAGAGTCGTGTGTCATTGTTACATAGGTATATTGGGTTCGTGGTATCTCTAAATTCAATTGCTTATGGTACTCAAGGTATCCTTATCCCCACAGTACTGATGATATCCCAAATAGTACAGATGATATTCCCCTGCAGTACTGAAAATCCTCCTCAGTACCGTATGGTATCCCTTACTGTATGGTATCCCTCGCAGTACTATAAATCCTCCACAGTATTGTTAGTATACCCCCAGAGTACTAAACAACCCGCAATATACTAATGGCATACTCTCACAGTACTGATGATACCCCCTACAGTACTGAATCCCCTCCAAGTACTGTACACCCTAAACAGCATTGCACAGTCTTTATCTAGGGTTATTTCTACTTGGTATCGCTGCAGAGAGAACGAATACTTGATTTGATTACCTGTTGGCATTGTTGGTTGTTCGGGATCCACTGAAAAAAAGATGAAGAAATAGAGTCTACAAGAATCTACCACAGTACACTATGATATATAAGATCACTTAGCCTGACAGCATGTATAATTCTACGAATGATGTTAAAAGCACCGGTCAGGCATTTCATGCAAATTTATTTGGCAGAACTGGGAAATATAGTTGACCACTGCACTAATGGTCCCATAAAACCTCTAGATTTCCATCCCAATCACAGCCTAGTGTGTGTTGCTCAGTTATCTAAAATAGATGTGCACGCTTCACAGAACTTTTTAGGTCCATTGAACATGGAATATCTCAGCGTATTTCATGGATGATAAGATCATAAAACTTTTTACACCTGGCCGTATATTTTTAGTAGTTCATCACTGGCAAATACAGCATCCTTAATGCATTGGTACGTACTTTTAGAATCACACTTAAACCCAGGTGTTGCATTTTTGTTATTTTTGCATTTTTCTTCTATATGCTCGCCGAAAAAAGAATTCATAGTCCAAGATAGCAGAACATTTGTTCCACCCATGGTATTTGGATCTATGCTGCGTTTATAGAATAAAGAATACAGTGTAGGAGGATTGCAAGGAAAATCGGTAATATTGTGAAACACAATAACTACTCAAGCTTGACACTCACCGAGTACGTCAGGTAAAGAACAAAAAATGAAACCTAAGGAATGTCTTAATTTGTGATTCAATCACCTCCCTTCTGACTTGCAAATTTCAATCCACATCTGAGAGTAATAATTCGTTCGGCTTTTTGTTCGTTCTCTTTCTGGTGTACTTCTCTGATGAGGGTTACATGCAAAGCTTTTGTAGTTATCATGTTTTGCTATTTTCCAAATTTTCCTCCCCATCCTCGAGTCTTGTACTGATCAAATACTGTTCTGAGGTACAACTCTGATGAATGTCAGACGCAAAGTTTTAGTAGTCATTATATTTCGCAATGTTTCTGAATTTTCCTCGCCATCCTCAAGTTCTGTACTGATCAAGGACTAAATGTTCTTAGCTTCAAGTATGAAATACGTCAAATGAAGGGGAGGATTAAATACCGTAACCATAGATCTCCATTCGCATACATATTTTTCCATTCCAGCTTGTTGGTATTATCTTGATGCCAAAAGCACTTGTAGGGTGGGTCAATATTACTCTACTCTTAGCAAGTGTGGCAGATGGGCCAATAAATACCTGCAATCAAAATAAATCGTTAAGGCTGTGGTTAAGTGAGTGCAGTGAAAAATGTCTAATAAACCAATGTATAGGTAAAACGTAACTCAACACATTCCACGTCATCAGTCTGTCAATCAAAACCCGCTCTTCGCAAACATTTTCGTCAGCCTTATATTGCGAGTGCCAATGATATTGAGGACTAACTGACAATAAGTCTTATGCACAATTTTTCCCACCATGATTGGCACATATGCACAACTTGTCCCACTATGACTGGGAGTTGTACACAATTTACCCTACTATAATTGGCACAAATACACAATGAACCCAACTATAATTGGCACAAATACTCAATTTTTCCCAATTTGATTGGCTTACATACACAATCTTTCCCTTTATGATTGGCACATATACACCCATTTTCTTTTGTGCCTTTGATTAATAGAGCAATAATAGAGAAGACTCACCCTTATTGAAGTGTGTTCTTTATACATTTCAAATACATTCCACTTATCTTCTGTATATGCAATTTCATACCCTCTCACATATGTGTGTGCGCTGGTGGCCACCATTTGCACATATACACAATCTTTCCCTTTATGATTAGCACATAAACACAATTTGTCCCACTATAATTGGCACATATACGCAACTTATCCCACTATTTTTGGCACACACCTAGGTGAGATTCAACTATAGATTCAACATAGGAGATTCAACATAGGAGACATTCAACTATAATTGGCATATGTTTACAATTTATTCCCACTATGATTGCTACATATATCATTTATGCACAATCTTTCCCTTTATGATTGGCACATAAATACAATTTGTCTCACTTTAATTGGCACATATACACAAACTTGCCCCACTATGATTGGCACATGTACACAATTTACCCAACTGTAACTGGCACATGTACACAATTTGTCTCAATATGATTCGCATATACACACAACTTTTCCTTTATAGTTTTGCTTAATGGAATAATAAAAGAAAAGACTCACCCTTATTGAAGAGTGTTCTTTATACATTTCAAATACATTCCACTTATCTTTGGTATATGCAATTTTATACCCTTTCACATAGTTGTATGCGATGGTTGCGGCCTTTTGCACGTCGATCCTCGTAATAACCATTCTTTTTGGAAAATCCACCTGTGGAAAATTACATGAAGTGATTAATAACACGCAATTTACACTGATCTCAAAATAAAGACTGCATCTATCATTCTTTTCGATCTGGAGCCAAATTTTTAGAAAATTGCTTCAGCTTAAACTTGGCTTCCAATATGGCTACTAAAGAAATTAAAGTGACTGGATTAATTGTTAGCAAAAGCTGAACGATTAAGCAGTCTCTTGCTAATTATTCATAACGTTCCAACAATCATCAAAGAAAAACGCACGCACCAGAAGAATTTCAATGTATAGAATTGGACCTCCCAATATTGGCATGAATTGACTTCATTTTGCTTTGCTATTGGCTCCAAATGACTTCATTTCAGAACTCAGAAGCCAGATGCTCGATTGATAGACACTAAATTAATTTACGAAACTTGACATCAAGGTTGATTGATCGAACATCATAGTTAAAGACACGAATCATATAGATATCAAACCTTTCTCCTTTAGGGCACAAAATACAAATTAGTAAATAAACAATCATCAAGACTCGGCCCTATCAGGACCTATTCATGATAAAACTAATATATTTCAATAGTCAAAAAAGTTATCTTAATGTATTTGTTTGATCGCGAATAGGCCCGAAACTTGATGATCATTAACTAACTAATCTATGGCTAGTCGGTCTAAAAACATGGCCAAATGTTGATTCAATGATATATATCTGTTTTGAAAAAACAAAATCTATGGCTAGTGCGTCACAGGAATTACACAAGATATCTCTATGATGTGTGTCTTTAGTTCACAAATGGCTTTATGGTCTCGTCGAGAATTATAAATAGCAAGGTAGATAGATTGATTGATTGATTGGCTTTGTAAAACCTTCCGAATCATTCTTTTAACCTAGCTTTGTGGATTTCAGCCTGCATATAACGACAATGGTGTCTAGCAACTAAACATGAACATACAAATAATGGCTTAAGTTCGTTCGTAATCAAGAACCAAAAAATTATCACCACTCAGCGGCGTAGCGGAGCTACTCGAGGCCCTTGGTAAATAATCTGAGGCTTCCTGCAGCATACAAAAAATCAATGAAAATTGCTGGTAAATGTGAAAAGGATGCCGGAGTTTTGATGAATGAATTGAATACATTCAAACTGTATCTATATCTCCATCATATCATACCAGTAAGTTATCTCATAACTACAGCATGAATATCGTATATCAGAGCCCAAAAGGTACAAACTTTCCATCAAGTCAGTTTTCCCTGAAAAATGTTCTTCTGACTACGTGTGTTAATATTCAGGTTCAAAATCTTTTTGCTTTAAGATTCCTGATATATGTAATTTTCAAACTGGTAACTGATCCAATAAAATTCATTATCCAAAGAAGCTATGCATGTTGTTAATCACTTTAGTAAAAATTTCTTTGGTACCCCTTACAGCTCGGAGGCCCTTAGGAGTTGCTCTAACCCCAACCACCGTACGTTACTGTCATTAATGCACCATCGAACGAAGCATTCAATAGGGAAATGTTTCTGATTGATATTTCCCTAAAAGTGTAAAGTTTATCCACTAAGTCATAAAAGCTGTTTTACACGGGTGGTCAACCAAAAACAACGAGCGCGTATTTCTCCCGTAAGGCTACCATCTTAAAAAAAGTAACACACCCCCTGGAAATTCCTTTAAGGCATTATTTCACCTTACAATTTGTAAAGGAATCTGGGATTGGCCAGGGGGTCGATTTTCCGCAATGCAAAATGGCATCCCAGTTTTATCAACTTGTGCACCCATTGGCTTGCAACCTAAAGACTCATGACACATCAAAATGAAAGAACAAGGTTAAAGCTGGTCCGTGTCAAGTTAATTAACTGTATTCAACAATGTGACTCATGCTTCTTTATTGAGTGTCACACAGAAAGCTAGTGCCCCGTTTACGCGAGAGTGATACGGATAGGCTGCGTTTACACGGAGCCGCACTGCTCTTGTTGCTGATAGGCTTTCCGTTTCCACAAAACTGAGTGAGGGTAAGAAACCAAACCAGAGTATGCACACAGCGCGGTAGCGCATGTAAACTTGAATACGGATGATGGATCAAAAGTAAGCCGGATTTACCGTTTACACGAGACCGGATCACTTTGAAAATGTCTCTCTAGAAGGATCAGAACTGACCTGGCAATTCGTATCTATTTTGATGCGGATTGCTTGGTCTCGCGTGAACGGAAGGCGTATCCGTATCATCTTTTGATACGGATCAAAAATGAACCGGTCTCGTGCAACACCTTTCGCCATGTCTCCAAAAACCTTCCGCTTCTCTGAAGTCATTTCACGATTAATCCTTTGAACCAGAATTTATAGATGGATATGGTTGGGGAAAACTATTTTCTATCTTTTCAAGCAGGTATTTCAAGATTGAGAGAGCACATTGTATTTTTAGCCGTCGTTTTACCAGTTTATGGATATCAACCTAAACGAGTCTTTGGATTCCAAAGATTTTCAATATCTATGAAAGATTTTATTATTTATTTTTATCTACCATAACTGTACATCGTATGCCCGAGGTTACGAGTTCTTTCACAGTCAGTGTGGGAAAACACTCTCCGGTATAATGTTGACAGCAAATGTGAAACAAAGACATTACCTAGCCATTTACCTCTGTAAACATTATAAATGCTCCAAAACTTACTCTCAAATATTGATCCACGTTCCTAATACCTGCACACCATTCTCTAACGTTGTTTAGCCGTGCATTGTGAGGTTTGAAGGTAAGCCCTAAGTCCGATGAAGCAGAGAATTGACTATCCAATACTTTCTTGTTTTCGAACCCGAAAGCAGCAACTAAAATAGGTATACATTTTTATTAGTGCCTGAATCCTTTTTTTCACCTATCAGGGGCGCAAGTAGAAGCTCTGAAAGCGGAGGGGGGGCATTGAGTACTTCAAGCATTCCCTTATGGATTATACCCACTGATCTCAACATAAAGACTGAGTGGAGCATTATTTTCTTTCTACACAACACATCTCTCTGCACGTTATGTAACTACTTTTCTTCAAAATGGAGGCGGCTCACAACGAGTTGTAAAAGATTTCTTATACACTATAACCAAAAACTTATTAATCATTCATTTTGTGTGGTTTAGTCTCCACCGCGTCAAAGGGTTGCAATGAAATGAAATACTCCCGGTGGCATTGTTTCTGTACTATATATCTTAAATTGTAATGTTTTATTCATATATATGAAAAAAATTGTTTTTCA
The DNA here is from genome assembly GCA_963924455.1 of Pelagia noctiluca. Lineage (NCBI taxonomy): Eukaryota > Metazoa > Cnidaria > Scyphozoa > Semaeostomeae > Pelagiidae > Pelagia > Pelagia noctiluca. The sequence goes on from OZ004335.1 coordinate 2,301,760, forward strand.
AGAGCAAAGGGATTTTTTGAGATTTTCCGAGATTATTTCTTTAAAAGACCTAATCTTCCGGGGTGGGTGCTGTGCGAAAGTTTTGGGGGAGTGATTTACCAATCGTTCAAAATCATTAAAAGCCAAAAGGCTGATAGCACCACATAAATGATACTCACCTTTTGGCTCTTCCGGTTTCCAGTAGTCATCTACAAAAACATAAGTTACACTTCCTGATACCAACTCAAATAATTTCCTAATAACCAGTGAAAAACTTTCGAGGCTGGCTTCACTCCAAAATTTATAATTTCAGGCTTAATTCAACATGAATTAATCTTACTTATATAATTGTTTCTTTATTTTCTTTGGCATTATGAACTTTTCTCAAATATTCTGAGTCACTGCAGTGGTTTTTCGAGTGGTTGAACATGCAGGCTAATTAACCACTCCCTGCCCTCTGCATCAGCACTCTAGGCCTAGTTCAAGATGTCTATGGGCTGAGGTCAATACTATCATGTTCTGTAACAAGACTATGCCGTTACTTCCTTGACCCCCCCTTCCTCATTGGCTACTTCGCAGCGTCTCAGTTAACATTTCTATCCGGTAAGACATTCCAGTTGGCTCAGAATCTGCTTGTTTTGTGTATCTGATTTAGTTTCGTTGCAAGGCTTGAAATTGCTATCCCGAGCTGAAAAGTGATGTTCTTGGAAAGCAAAAAGTTGTTCTGTCATTGTTTAGGAAAAGTTGCAGTATAGCGCACACGCCTCTACGGGATTTTTTGCCTTGAATTGAATAGAATTTAATGTTTGTCAATGAAAGTATCCACGTCATTCGTTCGTAAACTAACAATTGATAACAATACAAGAGCTACAATCCCCGCAAAAAGTAGTTGGAACACCCTTGTTTTTCTTACCAAATAACTACTTTTTTAGCTTTCGTAGCCTTTTTCCATTTAAACCCCCTTCCCCCCTGGAAACAATGCGGTTTACAAAAGGAACTTCATGATACCATATAAAACACTAACTTAATGCTATTGTGTTAGTCTTTGTCATTAGAAACAACATTGTAACAGGAGAGGGGTGGGGACAAAATGTAAAAAAACTGTAAAAATCATGCAAGTGTTCCAAGACTTAGGGATTGTATCTGATTGGTCGATAACTTCAATTCAACTCAATTGATGGTCTATTGTAATGTCTACTAGTAGTATAGCAGTCCCATAGTGTGCCCACTAAAATGCAATGTAGGCAGACTTACCAACACCGTATACCTCGACCCTTGCACAGATCTTGGTGTGCCACTCCGTTGGTCGGAAGACAACCAAGTATGCCTGGATGTAATACGCCAAGGAATGCTTTATAACCTCCTGCCTTTCTGATGGCCCAATAAAGGTCTAAAATTAAATTTTATCTTTCTATCAACATTTAAACTTTTATTAGTGGTGTATTGCTCTTATCACTCTTTTCTAATAAGAACCAGTAAAATTTGTTTAAAATTAAAAGTTCTGAATGGACTCCCCCTGTTGAAGACTGGACACCCTTCAATCAACAATTGGAGTAGCGCCCGGGCCTGAGACACAGCTTACCTTGATGAGACCATTTTCAGCATACGTCTTCCAGGTAATCCTATCATCGGAGTATTCCAGCTGGTATTTCTTTATCCAATGCAAATCAATATTGTGACCCTGCATGGCTATCCCGGTTATGATTTTCCGTGTTTTGAAATGCACCTGAAAGGTAAAGGTTTTATTTGAGCATATATTGGCAGCTAAGCCAGAAACCAACGTGCACTCTACGAAGACCTGCTGTTCCAAATGAAACCAGAAGGGAAACGTCAAGATATTTGGATATACCTCTCGTTAAGAACAATGGGAAGGGTAGGGATACAATCAATAGATTGGAAAGTTTTCAGTACTGTGGAGAGATATCATCAGCACCGTCGTGGGGATTTCATCAGTACATAGAAAGGTGTTCAATACTGTGGGGGAACATCGTCAGTATTTTGAAGGGAAAGATTTAGGCATTATGGGTAATTTTTGGTACTTTGGACGAATATCAACAGTAGTGCCAGGGATTTCTAGTTCTGTAGGAGGATACAATCAATACTTTAGAGGATGTTCGCTTCTGTGCTTCTGTGAGGGGGATATCATCAGAGTACTTTTGAGGGATATCATCAGTAGTGTGGAGGATATTCAATACTGTGAAGGAAAACTAAAAGCCCTGTGGATATTATACCCAATTGCCAAAGTTCTTATGGTTTTCCTCTTAATAACCTCCACTCCACAGTAATGATGGTACCTCTCCAGTGTACTTATGATATCCCTCCATAGTACTGACAGTACCCCTCCACAGCACTGACGGTATCCCTCCGCAATACTGAAAGCATCCGTCCACGGTACTGATGGTATCCCTCCACGGTACTGAACATTGTCCACAGAACTGATGATATCCCTCTGAAGTACTGATTGCATCCCCCACAGTACTGAACATCCACCACTGTACTGATAGTAGCCCCACAGTACTAATGATACCCCTTTAATAGCTACTGCACAGACGTTCCCTAGGGAGAAAAAAGGTATAAGGTAGGGTGATAATTTATATGATTCCCTATATTTCAGAATGGATCTGGTTGTAAATTATCATATTTGATGCAACTCATCCCTAGACTTGTTGTGAGATTTTATATATGAAACAAAATTGAATAACCATCCTTCTCCATACTTCCCGGGTGCAAAGTCTCTCTTTTCATTGGGTACATTAATGAGTATATGAAAGAGTAAATTCGATATTGAAATAGGTCGCTTTTTTGAAGTTAGGGTGACACATCCATAGTCGAAAATTATACAAAATGCCACACCAAGAACAGTTTTCACGAAATCAAATCGGCCCTATTCAGCTTTCTGGTTCCAGTTTTTATACTGAAACTACAAGATGGTACCTGTAGTCTGGTACAAATAGGGATTCAACAACAAGAAGCAGCTATATGAATAAACTTTCATGATATTATTTTGTACAATAATATTCAAAAAAATTAATAAATAACATTTATTTTGTTTTTAAATAACCCAATATTATACCCCTCTGAAAACCAGATAAGTATAAAAACTGGAGCCGGAAATCTTAATAAGAAGCTTTGAATTTCGTTAAAAGCCTTGGTGAACTGTGCTGAGATCTTATAACAAGAAATAATCTACAATACTTATTAGCGGTGATATTCACTTTTTTTAAACTATCCATGCAGCATCATGCAGGGTAACCTATGTGCCTCCTGAATTGGCACTATGCTTCCGACGACGGACTTTATGCTACTAGTTGGTATCCGGCATTTGCAGCATGATGTCCCATCTTTGAAGCATTATTCCCCAACTCAATAAAAAAGGATGTCCAACCACTTGTGGCGTAATATCCCACCTGCAAAGCATAATTTCCACCTCAAAATTTCACAGCCACCACTTGTAGCATAATGTTCCACCTCAAGAGCATAATGTCTCATCTCAAGTACACATCTACCACTCGAAGCAGGACGTCCCATCTCCAAAGCATAATGCCCTTCCTCCATCGTTCGTATCCGCCACTTCTAGTATGATGTCCCATCACTTGTAGACAAATTTCCCAACTCCAAAGTATAATTCCCTTCCTCCAGCGTTCGTATCCGCCACTTCTAGTATGATGTCCCATCACTTGTAGACATATATTCCAACTCCAAAGTATAATGCCCTTCCTCCATCGTTCGTATCCGCCACTTCTAGTATGATGTCCCATCACTTGTAGACAAATATCCCACCTTCAAAGTATAATGCCCTTTCTTCAGCGTTCGTATCCCCCACTTCTAGTATGATGTCCCATCACTTGTAGATAAATGTCCCAATTCCAAAGTATAATGCCCTTCCTCCAGCGTTCGTATCCGCCACTTCTAGTATGATGTCCCATCACTTGTAGACATATGTTCCAACTCCAAAGTATAATGCCCTTCCTCCATCGTTCGTATCCGCCACTTCTAGTATGATGTCCCATCACTTGTAGACAAATGTCCCAACTCCAAAGTATAATGCCCTTCCTCCAGCGTTCGTATCCGCCACTTCTAGTATGATGTCCCATCACTTGTAGACATATGTTCCAACTCCAAAGTATAATGCCCTTCCTCCAGCATTCGTATCCGCCACTTCTAGTATGATGTCCCATCACTTGTAGACATATATTCCAACTCCAAAGTATAATGCCCTTCCTCCATCGTTCGTATCCGCCACTTCTAGTATGATGTCCCATCACTTGTAGACAAATATTCCAACTCCAAAGTATAATGCCCTTCCTCCATCGTTCGTATCCGCCACTTCTAGTATGATGTCCCATCACTTGTAGACAAATGTTCCAACTCCAAAGTATAATGCCCTCCTCAAGCGTTCGTATCCGCCACTTCTAGTATGATGTCCCATCACATGTAGACAAATGTCCCACCTTCAAAGTATAATGCCCTTTCTTCAGCGTTCGTATCCCCCACTTCTAGTATGATGTCCCATCACTTGTAGATAAATGTTCCAACTCCAAAGTATAATGCCCTTCCTCCATCGTTCGTATCCGCCACTTCTAGTATGATGTCCCATCACTTGTAGACAAATGTCCCAACTCCAAAGTATAATGCCCTTCCTCCAGCGTTCGTATCCGCCACTTCTAGTATGATGTCCCATCACTTGTAGACATATGTTCCAACTCCAAAGTATAATGCCCTTCCTCTAGCGTTCGTATCCGCCACTTCTAGTATGATGTCCCACTACTTGTAGACAAATGTCCCACCTTCAAAGCATAATGCTCCACCTCCAGAGTTCGCATTCAACACTTGTTGAAGGATATCCCAAGACTTGTGAACGATGAAAACCTTATCTCCCTCCTCCAGCATTTGCATCCAACATAGTAGCCACATAGGTTTCCTGACGTGAGAATTAGCAATTTGTTCGTGTAAGCAAAATGATTTTTAAGAACGGAGAAGATATTTTGACTTACTTGCAGATATTGCGTTTTATCATTGTTTGTAGCACACCATCCACCATTTCCATGCAGCCTCGCTTTCCCTGGTCCGTTTTGCACATAGTTATGTGATTTCGAGGTTAACTGATTATTCTTTAAGCTGGAGTCTTGCAAACCCAAAGCCGATCCAGTAATTGCTACAAATTAATTTTCAACCCTTAAGCATTTATTTTCAAATTCTGATAAGTATCAAATTCAAGTAGCTAAATTCGAGGATGGCATGAAAAATCGGAAATAAGGTAAAACATAACTACTAAAGTTTTGTATCTGACACTCATCAGAGTAGTACGTCAGAAAGAGAAAGGAAACCTAAAGAATAATTATACCCAGAGGCGGATATTCAAAAAATTTAGCATAGGTTGTTTCTCATGATACAAATCATTCACCTCCTTTCTGATTGGCCAATTTTGATCAACCCGGGGAATAATAAGTCGTTAGGTTTCGTTTTCGTTCTTTTTCTGACGTGAGAACTCTGATGAGTGTCAGACGAACAGCTTTAGAAGTTTCGCTATGTTTCTGATTTTCCTCGCCATCAACAAGTTCTCTGCCAATCAAAGACTGTACGTACACTATTGTGCAATACCCATAAGCAGGTACCGCCTTTATGTAGATGATTTTAAGCCCCAAAGCCTCCTTGATAATCCAAGCGAAGTTCTAGCTTGCCCACAATAGGCAAAGGCGCTAGCCACTGTCTTAAATCACCCGAACAATAAACTAGTGTTCTAGCTCCGGTGCTCCAGGCCTCTCCCATGAAGATGCATTCTATGTGTTTTGTATTAACTTCTTTTCAGAGCCATGTCTAGGGGCTGTTTACATGCCGGTGGGGTCACCTATGGAGAGCCAACCAACCAGTAGTTGGGTCGCCCTCATAGGAGGGTCAACCAATCAGTGGGGGCAAAACTCGGCTCCCTTTCACATGCATATTTGATAAGCTAGGGTGACCCTAGGAGAAGGGTCGTGAGTAAGCTTGTTGTTGCTTTTGCAAAGGGTAAACAATGAATGAAGGCCAATAAAGATAGCTCCCTTGTAGGGTCACCTACCTTGAGCGCTTACATGTCTTTAATCAACAAAATGTTGGCCCTCCTAGGATGAGCCTACCTGACACCTCAAGTCTACCCCTACGATGAGCCTACCTGACACCCTAAGTCTACCCCTACGGTGAGCCTACCTGACACCTTAAGTCTACCCCTACGATGAGCCTATCTTATACCTTAATTCTACCCCTACGATGAGCCTACCTGACACCTTAAGTCTACCCCTACGGTGAGCCTACCTGACACCTCAAGTCTACCCATACGGTGAGCCCACCCGATACCTTAAGTCTACCCCTACGGTGAGCCTACCTGACACCTTAAGTCTACCTCTACGGTGAGCCTACCCAACACCTTAAGTCTACCCCTACGGTGAGCCTACCTGACACCTTAAGTCTACCCCTACGATGAGCCTATATTATACCTTAAGTCTACCCCTACGATGAGCCTACCTGAAACCTTAAGTCTACCCCTACGGTGAGCCTACCTGACACCCTAATTCTACCACTACGATGAGCCTACCTGACACCTTAAGTCTACCCCTACGATGAGCCTATCTTATACCTTAATTCTACCCCTACGATGAGCCTACCTGACACCTTAAGTCTACCCCTACGGTGAGCCTACCTGACACCTCAAGTCTACCCATACGGTGAGCCCACCCGATACCTTAAGTCTACCCCTACGGTGAGCCTACCTGACACCTTAAGTCTACCTCTACGGTGAGCCTACCCAACACCTTAAGTCTACCCCTACGGTGAGCCTACCTGACACCTTAAGTCTACCCCTACGATGAGCCTATATTATACCTTAAGTCTACCCCTACGATGAGCCTACCTGAAACCTTAAGTCTACCCCTACGGTGAGCCTACCTGACACCCTAATTCTACCACTACGATGAGCCTACCTGACACCTCAAGTCTACCCCTACGGTGAGCCAACCTGACACCTTAAGTCTACCCCTACGGTGAGCCTACCTGACACCTTAAGTCTACCCCTACCGTGAGCTTACCTGACACCTTTAGTAAACCAGGAAAACAATGGGAACAGGTGATCCTCTTAAGAGGGTACCCTACCAGTATGTTAGCAGCTCTTAGGAAAAGCCCCAATCTCCGCTACATTAATTCATAAGGCGTGGTCAAACACTGAGAAACAACATAAGGTAAAGGAGAAGATACCTACAAACGTTAACCAGGCAATTAATTCCAAGCTCCATTGTTTTGCATGCGTGGCATCGGTACCCAGGACAGAAACAGGAGTCTGTGCATAATTCGTTCGCCTTGCACGGTTTGAAAGCTTTGCAAAACTCACCTACCTAAGATGAAATTATTCACACATTACTAATTTGATTTCAAGATGATTTTAGGAATAAAAGTGACCCGAGTAGGACACGAACCCATGACCTCTAGATTGGTACTCTAGTGCACTACCACTGTGCTACCACGATCTTAAATTGATTCATAAGTGTATTTCTTTACCATATGTACCATATTCATCATTGCCATATTACCATTTTTACTATATATTTCTGATTTCATTGAGACATACTGGCCTAAAATCAAAAATAGAATGGGATACCTGCTAAAAAGCAGAGAACAGCAACAAAATTTAGATTTAACATAATCTGTAATATAATATATGATGTATAACATACAATGCCAGATATATAAAAAATGATATATAGTAGAATGAAAACCTTAGAAAACAGGCATGTCCTTCTGTGACTCTGAGTTTCGTACTTACGCACTCATCAGACAGACTATACAAATCTACATATACACTCGAGTTAAAAAATGATATATGATATACAATATATGATATATGATATACAATTTATGATATAAGATATATAATATATGATATATAACATATAATATATGATATATAACATATATTGTATGATATATAACATATAATATATAATACATAACATGTAACAAATGATAAATAACATACAATGTGTGATATATGATATATAACATATTGTGTACGATACATAACATACAAAATATGAAATATAACATATAATGTATTAGATACTACATATAATATATGATATATAACATACAACACATGATATGTAACATATTATGTATGATATGTAACAAATAATATATCATATACAACATATAATAAATGATATATGACATTTTACCAAATGCATACATAATACATGTGTAATATCTATGCACTGAGTTTTGAATCATTTAGAATACCTTAGGTGGGCATATTCTTGAGAAATTATAGTTGAGCTTGAGCCAGTTATAGCTTTTATACTTTCAAAAGCAAAGTCAAGCTTTGAAAAGGAATCATCATTCATCGTCATTTTCACCATTTACCTTTTCTTTTCTTTGATTATTCTAAATGCTTCTAAATTTTAATATTCCAAATTCTTACTTTGGATTAATCCCAAATGAAAACTTTCTATCTTCTAAACTCATGGAAAGATGTGTTTAGAATTTTAAATAATTTGTATCCTTATTTTGGATCTATACTTTATGGGAGAATGTTTGATTTTTCAACTCAATTTAGATATTCACTGAGGTTGTGGAAACATAATAGAGACGAAGAAGAAAATCGAAATGAAGAAGGCAAAGTATTTTGAGGATGGCGAAGAAAAACTAAAACATAGCGAACATTATAACTATAAAAATTTTGCATCTGACACTCAAATTTTGCATTAGATTAGTACGGCAGAAAAGAACGAAAACAAAACCTAACGAATAATCATAGCCAGATACGGTCGATAGTTCCGTTAGGAATTTGGAGTCTGTTAACATCAAAACCATTGACCCCATATGGTTTAAGCAGAAAGAGTTTCTTTTCCAAATGGGTTCTTTTGATAATTGTTTTTTGTTCGTCTCACTGGACTCGGTGATGATTGGTTGTTTATTAACCAATCATTCACCTCCTTCCTCGCTTGCCAATTTCTATCCACATCTGGGTATAATAATTAGTTAGGTTTCTTTTTCGTTCACTCTCTAAAGTACTACTAGGATGAGTGTCAGGTGCAAAGTTTTTGTAGTTATTTTGTTTCGTTATGTTTCCGATTTTCCTCGCCATCCTCATTATCTGTACCTATCAAAGGCTGTTCTGACGTACTACTCTGATGAGTGTCAGACGAAAATATTTAGTAGTAATTATGTTTCGCTATGTTTCCAATATCTCTTCACCTAAAATTCTCTACTAATGAGGACTATTCTGATGTATTAATATGATGAGTGTCAGACGCAGAGCTTTAGTAGTTATTGTGTTTCGCTATGTTTTCAAAATGAAGAAGGCAAAGAAACTTCTTATTTCCATATTTACCAATAATTCGGTGTAGTTGGTCGACTTGAAAGTCCAGCCTTTCTTCGGTGTCACCTTCACATTATCGGTTTTATCGGCTTCTGATGCTCGGTTCAGTTCACATATTTTGTCTCCTTCATCTTCCGTATTGAAAGACTTGCAGAGGTATTCATCTATGCAAGCGGCTTCACATTCACTCGAAGATTTTTTATTCAAAGTAGCAATGACGGATCCTTGTAATACAGCATCTTGCTTTTGGTAGCTGAAATTTGCGTATTGTAAGCATGATGTCCTCAGGATAATTCCATTCGTAGTGTGCTTTGTGAGATGTATCAAAAGGCTGAAAAGGAAGTTAAAGCTATTAGTCATCGTAAATAAAAACTAAAAAGCCTATAGAGTCCAAAAACGTCTTCACATTTCAACAGGATAAAATTCCAATCAACCGAGGTTCTTACTCACTAAGATTAGGTTATTACTAGCTATTGTTCTACCAGATTTAATAGAATTCAATGAAAAAGATTATTCATAAGCAGAGTTAAGAAAGGTCCTCAACCTTCCTCCGGGTACGATTTCCAGTGACCGATTTCTTTCCTCATTTACGTTAGCTTATAAAATAGAATGACTGAGTTGCAATTTACATACAGAGACAGAGAAAACTCTTTCATAACAATAAGCCAGAAGAAGCATAAAAAATGTTTCAATACAGCAAAGATTTATCGATTTACAATGCCATTTAAGGTTACTTTCATACCATTGAATTGGTATATTTTCTTAACCTTCATTCGCTCAATGACCGTGCGACCGTAATGTTTTCCGGACACTGTTCATAAGGCATGGTCTAACAAGGGTTATCAAATTATACCAATTTTTAATGTACCGTTATATCATAAATAAAAAAAGCATAGGTTCGAGACCCGTTGGTGGCATAAGTCAATGACAGTAGCCTGCTCGCCTGCTCTAGAATAATTTAATAGACAATGTTATGTATTATGCACTTAAAACTATTACCCAGAATAGGTTGAACCCGATCTGGTATCACCTCTTTCTGGGGGCCCCCCCCATATTTGTACGTGAAGCGTTATTTGGCATATTTTCGCACGTTATTTCGTGATTTGGATATTTTCGGTTCGTGAATCCGTGATCAAAGAATCCTTCGTGCAACGTGATTTGTTGAAAATGTGGTCGTTATTCCGTGAAAAGGAGTTTTCAAGTGCGTGATTGCGTGAAATTTTCTTGCATAATTAGATGGAACAGATCGTGAAAATTCTGTTTTAAGGTCCGTGATGGCGTGATAAACGAAAAATTGACGCGTGAATCCGTTATCCAGGGGTACTATGGGGGGGCCTCTTTCTGCGCGAATCATTCTCCGTTAAGGTTAAGTTTTAATTTGCCTACTTATTTCAACCTATCAGCCAGAATTACCATAAAAAAGACTTTAATACAGCTAGAATTCACCACTAGAAAATACTGTAAAACAGCATTTCAAACCATTTAATTTGAATATATCCTTCATCCAATTTCTCAGTTTTTAAACCTTCATCCGGTCAATGACTGTCTGACCGCAAAGTAAGCTCTAATAGAAGCAAGAAAATTGCATAATATAAGCATGGAGTTCTCAATACCATTCCATTCGTAGTGTGTTTCGTGAAGTGTATAAAAATAGGGTAAAGAAAGTTAAAGCTAAAAGTCGTCGTAGATAAACTAGATAGCCCAAGTATATAATTGTCTTTGCTGAATAAAGGAACAGGTTTCAGTTCTAATAGATGTAAGAAATCTACGTATTATAAGCATGTTGCCCTTAACAACATTTAATTTGCAGTGTGTTATTAGCCTATCAGATACAATATGAAGGGGGTATAATCTGTGTGCAGGCAAGTGTGTTATGTGAGGTGTATCGAAATGCTGTTAAGAATGAATTTTAAAAATGAATCTTAATAAGACTTAAATAAATAATAATATAATTAATACATATATTAATTATAACTATTATGTTTAATTTGTTGCGATTTCAATCCCTTTAATCGGTATAGAACACGAGGATGGCGAGGAAAATCGGAAGAATAAAGAAACATAATAACTACTGAAGCTTTGTATCTGACACTCTTAAGAGTAGTACGTCAGAACAGTCTTTGATAAGTACAGAACTTGAGGATGCCAAGGAAAATCAGAAACATAACAAAACATGATAACTACTAAAGCTTTGCGTCTGACATTCAATAGAGTAGTACGTCAGAACAGTCTTTGATAAGTATAGAACTTCAGGATGCCAAGGAAAATCAGAAACATAGCGAAACATAATAACTACTGAAGCTTTGCGTCTGACACTCGTCAGAGTAGTATGTTAGAGCAGTGTTTGATAAATACAGAGCTCGAGGGTGGCGAGGAAAATCAGAAACACAGAGAAATTTAAGAACCTTTAGAGCTCTGCGTTTGATACTCATCAGATTAGTACATCAGAAGATTCTTTGATCGGACCAGAAGTTTAGGATGGCGAGAATCAGAATCATAGCAAGATGTAATAACTTGCTACTAAAGCTTTGCCTCTTAAACTCAGAGTATTACGTCCGAAAGAGAACGAAAACGCTTCGCGTTTGTTTCTCACTGGATGTTGAATTATACCTAAAAGTGCACACGCCTTTTCCCGTCCTCAACTTTTGAAGTTTTGCATAAAATCCTTCACAAACAAGGAAAATTCTCGGAAATAGATTAAAAAAAACGTTTTGAAATATCTTTTACTAGCTCAACCATGACCTTCTTGGCTAAAACAATGGCGAAACAATACACAATCTAGAATACATTCCGAGAAAACGATTTTATGACAGGTTTCAGCGTGACTATAGATTATGTTGCTACCAACCTTAACAGCAGCAGACTTGCCATGCTCTGTTCTTTACAGGAATGAATTCAAGCCTCTTTACATCTCTCATGTAACTTTCTTACTTTCATTAATATTGATGTAGCAACGAACAATCGATACCGGTCAAATTCATATAAATTGCCCATCATTTCCAACGGTGAATCTACCCGTGATAAAGTTCAATCTTTTGCATAGGCCTTTCAGACATATTCTTTGAGTTGGGTTCTTCAGCTATGAATCATAAAACTATGAATAATATCCATTATAACTCAGAACCTGTTCCTATGGATGATAATACTACTTTTGTTACACCTGGGGCTGATAGGTGCTATTTCAACCTTCTATGAAATACGATTGATATTTCAGTAGGGGTGAAAATCACGTTTTTGGTGGTGGGACAAACATTTAAAAATCAAAAAGTTACCCGAGTAGATGCTATAAATACCAACAGAGATTTTTAGGAGCTTTTCACTGAGACAATGAGATAAACCAAGACTAAAAATTTCCTGAAAGAGCTACAAGTAGGGGACATTTACCCTTCCTCTATTTATTCTTTTGGAATCTTTTACCAAATCATGCACTAACCATGATGATTTTTCCAATTTTTGGCCTACTGTGAAGACAATTTTTATTTGATCTTATGCATTTTCTGTTGCCAATACGGCATTTTTTTTGCTATTATTCCGCCCCTAATTGGTGAAATATCGCCTTTCAGAAGATGAAGTTTTACTCAGGTAGGGTATAGTTTATTTATATGAACACAGAGCTACCCAGGAACATAGTCAAAAAGGGGGTGAGCAGTGGAAGCCGTTGGCCACTTTTAGCACTGACCTATTGGATAAAACCTAAAAATTGGTGAGTGACTACCCCTCACTTATGATGCCTCACTTATGATTCCTCACTTATGATACCCCACTTACGATATCTCACTTGTGATACCTCACTTATGATATCTCACTCATGATGTCTCACTTATGATACAACACTTATGATACTTCACTTATGATACCTCACCTATGATGCTTCACTTGCGATATCTCACTTATGATACCTCACTTATGATGCCTCACTTATGATGCCTCACTTATGATACCTCACTTATGATGCCTCACTTATGATGACTCACTTATGAAACCTCACTTGCGATATCTCACTTATGATACCTAACCTATGATACCTCACTTGTGATGCCTCACTTATGATACCTCACTTATGATGCCTCACTTATGATGACTCACTTATGATACCTCACTTGCGATATCTCACTTATGATACCTCACCTATGATACCTCACTTGTGATGCCTCACTTATGATACCTCACTTATGATGCCTCACTTATGATGCCTCACTTATGATACCCCACTTACGATATCTCACTTATGATACCTCACTTATGATATCTCACTCATGATGTCTCACTTATGATACAACACTTATGATACTTCACTTATGATACCTCACCTATGATGCTTCACTTGCGATATCTCACTTATGATACCTCACTTATGATGCCTCACTTATGATGCCTCACTTATGATACCTCACTTATGATGCCTCACTTATGATGACTCACTTATGATGCCTCACTTATGATGACTCACTTATGATACCTCACTTGCGATATCTCACTTATGATATCTCACTTATGATGCCTCAATTGTGATATCTCACTTATGATACCTCACTTATGATGCCTCACTTATGATACCTCACTTATGATGCCTCACTTGCGATATCTCACTTATGATACCTCACTTATGATGCCTCACTTATGATACCTCACTTATGATGCCTCACTTATGATGCCTCACTTATGATACCTAACTTGCGATATCTCACTTATGATACCTCACTTCTGATGCCTCACTTGTGATACCTAATTCATGATACCTCACTTATGATACCTCACTTATGATATCTCACTTCGGTGATGAAAACGAAGCTTTTTGAAAACGATGTCTAGGTTGGAGAGTTTTGAAAGCTCCGTTAGTCGTGTGGACGGCAAAAACGTATCTTTTCAAAAACGATGACGTCACCAGCTCAGTTTTGCACAGTCAATTTAAGAAATGAAAACATTTTGTTAGTGATTCCTCCGTATCCATGTGGACGGGAGATTTTATGAAAACGCTCATCGTGCGGATGCAGATTTTTTCGGAAACGGAAAAAATATGCGTTCTCAAAAATATCCGGATACGTGTGGACGAAGCCTAAATTCATCAATAAATTACGATAAGTCACTTGGCTAGATGAAATTCAATTGTCTTGTCGTCTGCTTCAGTTAAAATTGTATCTGAATGGGTGGAACCTGTTTCTAGTAAACAAGCTAATGCATAATTAATGTCTGCACTACGTTGCATAGAGAAATCATTAGCTGAGTAGCATTGTCTGCTCTAAGCTACAATGAATACACTCGTTACTTTTTCATAAAGAGCCGTTTATGAGAAACCACAGGGCCATGTTTTCAAAAATTTTCAGTGCGTCTGCACTTACTAACTAGTAATATACATCTCTTCTAAAATTTAGAATCAAGTTTGTATCATTACTAGTTGGTAAAATATAACTTCTGTTGATTTTGAATATTGACAGTATAAAACAATCGAAATAACTCACGAATTGTTGTGCTCTCTCTGAAGAACGATATAAGCAATATCAAGTATTAAATACAAGAATAGACCCCTTTCACAATGACGTCATCACTATAGAAATTCATCTCGAAACAACCTTAGCCTCGACATGATGCGTACCTAATTCCCTAAGCGTGCTGTGCTCCTAGCAACAAATGGAATTGCTTTGTGAGTTTGAAAGCATTGCATGCTTTGGGATTTCGCTACGCATCATGTCGAGGCTAAGGTTGTTTCAAGATGAATTTCTATAGAAATGACGTCATTGTGAAAGGGGTCTATTGAAATTTTTCTAACCAACGAGTAGATCTGTACTTTAAGTAAGTCGAATCTATCCCCTCCGTAACGAGTGGAGACGTAGACTTACTTTTGGGAGTTGTTAAGATTATTGCTTATTGCCTATATTCTAAATCATCAGATGACATACCCATACATCTAGCAAAGATACAAACAGTGTTCTAAAATATAGAATGGATGTGTATATTTATTTGGAACGTGCGGAACACTTGAAACTTTGGTAGGAGATTTTGTATGAAAGGAGTTAAGAGACTTTTTATGTTGTCTTTACAAAAAAACCAATGCCCTTCATCGGTGCAGAATCGCAACGTATCTCATCTCATTTGGTAACTTTTTAAATAATTTGCATGGGGTGAGATTTTAAAACACGTTTTCATATCCAAACGGACTCAACGGAAAATAGGCTATTGGATACTTGTTGAGTATTTGTTCTTGCCATATGTATTGGGGGTGAAAGCTAAGAAACTGTGGTTATAGTTCCTTATGAAAAATGAGTTTATTGATCAACTGCTCAATAAATAATACATCATATCTCAATGTTATCAATCTATTAAAGATTCAAGGCTAGGCTGCTGGTCACCATTATCTAAGATTAGCCCGAGAGCCCTGAAAACAGATTGTTGAGCTAGGAGCAGGAAGGCAAACTCTCAGGATGAATTCTGGAATTATACAGGCAAAAAATTGAACTGAACCAACGGTCCAAAAGCTGTGAGGTCTACATACCACCGGTTGTGGTAGCATAATCCAGCGGCATGCCAAGACTTCGAAAATAGGGGCGGGGGACAGAGTATATTCGAGAATTTTAGAACCATGGCCTTCCCCCTCAAAACATTTTCTCCTTGGATTTGGTCAATAGTCTTTGGCAAAATGGGAGAGGACTTGTCCCTTCCCCAAGTACCCCTTTTGCACTGGCATGCAATCTAGCCCTCTATTTGTGGATGAATGGCATGCAATCTAGCCCCTATTTGAGGATGGTTGCAAGTCTCTGAATCGGCATTAGCCCCCCATTAGCCCCAAACAGAAATTTAGCCACGAGTGCAACGATCGTGATATCTTCATTACTCATTACCTTTGTAAATTGTACCTCTGGATCTAAGGTCTCAGCCCTTGTAGTTAGAAGCAAATCAGTTTATAGATTGTGATAAGCAGGGCATGCAGTTAAGAAGTGCAGCTCATCCTTAACAAGTTTGAATTGCACATCTTGCAGAGCAGTTGTTCCACTTCACGTGCTAGCCTCAGTTTCATGACGAGCGATCACTGGGACTCGTGCTATGAGTCTATTTCTTGGCTAAGAAAATTTTCAAAATTCAGTTAGGTATTGCCGATAATCAATGCATTCCTGTTTCCTACCCGTGGCATGTTTATGATAGATTTTGTATTGGATGTGTATAGAACCTGCTCATTTCATATATTATGCAGGCATCCGTAACAAGGCAATGACAAACAATGCAATGACGTATTGGTGTCGATGGAAATCTATTTCATGCTGCAAGTGGCGGTGCTGATCTCAAGCAAAATTCAATTGACCAAAATTTCAGCGGACTTGATATTGATCAAGCTTATAGGCTTGAATGGAAATGACCCAAGTAGGACTCGAGCCCGCGACCTCTAAGTTGGTAATGTTGTGCGACAACCGCTGCACAAGAGTACAAATCTAGAAGTCATGGGCTCGAGTCATACTCTGGTCATTTCATTCACACAAATTATCTCCATAGATTTTCCAAATCCAGCTTCTTCTCAAATTTGATATGGCCTACCTTCATATGATTAACAAAAAGAGTGAAAAGGTTATTCTGAACATGAATAAATGGCAACAATGACACAATTTATTTTCAAACCGATTACGTTACTTTTCTGTTTATTTGATGTCATTGTCTGAAATTATTTGAACAAGTTAACCCGCAACACACAAAGTTGTTTCTTTGCCTCTTTGCTTGCTTTTATAGCAACAATCCTCGCTGAAACCTGTTGACATAAACCAAAAGTTTCAAGATTCTTTGAGAAAAAGCAGCTCACCCTTCCCTGTGTTGGTTTTCTATCATCGCAACTTCCTCTCTCTGAAATTCATTCTTGAAAACTGATAATTATTTTCCTGGCACTTAACAAACTGTACTCAATTATTCGATTGGAGAGGGGAGATCTGAGACTGTCAGCCGTTGGTTGGTGATCAAAAGTTTTGTAATGCGTGTCAAGAGTTTAGGTCAGGATTGTTGGACAAAACTCACTTTATTTATGTGAAACTATAATTGCTATTTTGCTGATTTGTTTATTTGCAATAGAGTATCTCTATGGAATAATAGGCCTACTTTGTATGTTCATAATTTGGAGTATATTCTACTGTTAGTGCAATGTATTTTTGTTTGTTTGAATATTTTACCTCATGCCTAATGGTGCTTTTCTTGACCTTCCTAGTTTAGACATACATAGATACAGTTTATATTGAGCTGCCAATAAATGTCATCTTTTCTCTGGATTTCTTGTCAAAACCTAACAGGCCTAGCATACCATACAGCCTTCAAAATAATGATATGGTCTTCTCGTACCAGAGCAAATACAACTGCCCATGGTATTGAAACCATACGATGTATTGGAAGTAGACTTTGACCGACATTTCCAATTAAAATCAAAGAGTCTTGCACCCTAGAAATCTTGAAGGGTCGCATCAAAAAATGGACAACAGACAAATGCCTATTATTATTATTAATGTGCACGCAAGCAAAGATGATGTGATTACCTTGGCAGCTGAGGGGCACTAGCCCCCCCTTGCTAGTTAAGGATAGATCCCTGGCAGGGGTCCAACAGAAGGAACCCTTAAAACACCTAGTATTTTGCCATTTCTGAGGCCTCAAAAAATTGCTTTTAGGAACCTTATGATTTTATAAATCCGGAAACCTGGAATGGCCCAAGAGCCCTACCCATACTCACAGCCCTACCCATACTCGCAGCCCTACCCATACTTGCCCCTGCAAAACAGCAAAAAACAGTGGTTAGCAAATGTTAGCAAATTCTATTTGGTAACAATTCAAAAAAATAACAAGGATGATGCCACAGTCATCATTTAAAACAAAAAGCAAAATTAGGGTATTTGATTTATTCTTAGGCATTCTGTCCTGGTCTTCCTCTTCCTTGTTTTGAGTTGCTAGTAATAGGGGAACATTCCTACTTTGATTGCACTTATTACTCGAAATGGATCTCTTCAACCCTGAAACCCAGGACATTTGAGAGATTTGAAAAACCCTGCCTGGACGACCCGGGCAACCCTTCCTTAGAGGACATGTCCAGGGAAAGAGGATACTTTGAAAATGTGTTACACTTCTGAAAGTGGCTTACGCAGTGGTTCTGTGCACAAGGCTAGTCATATGAGATGCAATTCCCTAATTTATCAAACCATGAAGCAAAAAGTTGCCCCCATATTTTGATGGACTTTACTCAATGACTTATCATTTAAATCATTGGGGCATTTTTCGTTCTTATTTTTAGGTGAAATTGTTTGACTCAAGCTCCAATTTCATTAATCAAGAAAAAAAAAATTCTGGTATCACCCCTACCCAAAATATGTTTAGTGATTACACCCATAGCTGAAAATTTTTGCTTGACCCTGTCCAACATTTCTGAGTCACCTTGCTCTGTTTTAAGTGTACACTACTGAACGACGAAAAATCACCTCTGGTCAAAAAGTTGCTACAGAGATATATGAAGATTGTGCTTTTAATTCATTTAACTTACCATGAACTTGATAACTACTCCGAGTGATCACAGCATACTGTAAACCACCAGGGTAGGCCGTGTGCTTTGACTTCACATCTTCAAGGCAGACCAAGAAAAGGCCTAATAAAATACATAATAAAATTGCTCGCATGCACCAAAGCAACACTGCCTCGTTATGGTTAATTCCTTGGAATTTTCAGGGTCATGGGTCACAGGGTACAATAACAGATCAGACTTCCGGGTTCAATATTCCCAATAATGCCGGAAACGCTGTGCATACAGCTCGAATAAGCATCCTCAGTTTCCCGGTAACTTTGTAACGTTATGTGGCGTTAGTTTGCTTGGACTTGAAGGGGCTCAAGGCAAAGTCAAACTCGATGAACAACAACTACAGTAATAAGATCTCGACTTACTTCGCAGTTCAAAATGTAACGGATTGAAAATGTAACAAATGTAAGGTTACTAAAACATATGAACTTGTTTCACTCTTGCTAAGTGACCTTAACCAATCTAACAAGGCGAAAAAGGACAGGTAAAATGGTATGTTGTTATTCTTTATTCTTGCCTTCAATTTTTCTTCAGTTTTTTAAATTGAGTAATTGTTAAAATCATAAAATTCGAAAATTTAGAGAAGTTTAGCTTGGCATATTTTTGCTGACCTATATATCAAGCAAATAAAAATGTAAACGCCAAATTTTTAGAGACTATACTAATGAATCATCCCTAGCAATCTTAATGGTACTCTATAATATCGTAATAGAGAATGCTATGTCAATCTTTATGTCATTTTCTCAGTGTAATTTCACCATACTTTATACTATAGTATTTTACACCTAGGTGTACTCTACAAAGGGCACTAGCTATTTAGTACTTCATGGTACTTTCAGTGGTACTTAATGGTACTTCATGGCACATAATGGTATTTGTCAGCACTTGATCGTACTTTATTGTATTTAATAGTACTTTATGGTATTTCTGAGTACTTTTATGAGGCCCCCCATAATTGTACATGAAGGATTATTTGGCATATTTTCACGCGTAATTTCGTGATATAGGTATTTTCCATTCGTGAATCCGTGATAAAAGAATCCTTCGTGCAGCGTGATTTGTTGAAAATGTGGTCGTTATTCCGTGAAAAAGAGTTTTTAAGTGCGTGATTCCACGACGCGTCCTGGTCGTTAAAATTTTCTTGCATAATCTCGGTCCTTACAAAATTCCACTATTCAAATACTTCTTCTTGCAGCTTTGAAGCAAAAGGTCGAAAAGATCGTGAAAATTTTGTTTTCAGGACCGTGATGGCGTGATAAACGAAAAATTGACGCGTGAATCCGTTATCTAGGGGTACAATGGGGCGTCTCTTTTATGGTACTTACGTTACAAGTACTTTATGGTACAAAACCAGCTGCCCAGGGGCTCGATTCCAGTGGCGTAGCGTCTGGGTATTCAAGGTATTCAGTGAATACCCTGGGGTTTTGAGTAAAATATAAAAAAATAGCCTAATTATAAGATTTCGTGAAACAAGAAAACCTTTTTTAACTTTTGGGTTATAAACTTCATAGTGTTTTCTCCATTTCTAGTTGTTGAATGCAACCCAACACTATTTTTATATGTTCCATCTATTCCATTCCATTATATTTAATTTCGTATTCCATATTTTTGATAAAGATCTCTCGTTAAGCAGAGGAAACATTCCTAAATGGATTAGCGGTTACTTGTTATTGTCTACGAGAACATTCATAGATTGAATTTTATTGTATTAATCACAGCAGAGGTCTACGGTACGCACTGAATCTCTTCCGGCAGTTTCCACCAATCAAAACTCTCCATTTCACCAGTATTTGACCCCAAATTGACCTTTTAGATCGAGAAAACAAAAGACCTGTACGCAGAGATCTCTGCGTACAGCCTCCTTCCTTGACTTGAAATAATCAAGACTGATTCCGAGGCTCAAACAAAATATCACTGGCAAGAAGACGGAAGTAAAACAGAATTGAGATCGTGAACAGATTAACATAAAGAGATGAACATGAAACCCAAATTTTGTTCGTCGCTTTTGCTGTATAATATTAGGATATATATTTTGCCAAGATGGCCTAATCTCATTACACGAAAACAAGTAAGAACGCAAGCACAAGGTAGATTTTGAGTGATTTTTAAAATCCTATGCCATTTTGAGGGCTGTATCATGACCAAATCTCTGGGGCTTCCGGGGGCTTCGCCCCTGGTCCCCAACCAGGGCGCTGCCCTGGACCTGCTGGGAGGGCTCACAGCGCCCCCAGACCCCCAGCTGTTTATGCAATGACCTTGGGTCATTGATTGTATCCCGACTGAATACCCACTACTGAAAGTCAAGCTACGCCACTGCTCGATTCTACCCTTTTTCCAGAATATATGGATTTCAATAGGACACAGGGGGGGGGGGGGGGGGCCTACGCAGAAGTAGGCTAAGTGCACTAAACTCGACATCATCGTTTGAAATCACATTCCTTTTCCTGTAGAATTAGGAAAGGGAACTTTGGGGAAGTAGATCTCATTTAGTTACTCTAAAAGCTCTATCAAGCTCTCGATGGCTGAACTTATTTCAGAGCTCTAGAGGGGAGCTCTATGGAGAGAGTAGTGTATAAGAGAAGGAGGTTTATTTCAAAAATCTAGATAAAGGAAAAAAATATTGCCAATGTCTTCTGGTTTAAATCTAAAAATGAGTGATTCTAAAGGGCTGCTAGAGACTTTGAACACAAAACTGGACAAGGAAGTTTTACTCTCAAGCGCATGAGATTAGACATTGGCAATATAGCGATAAAATACACAATGGGTAGTCAATGAATCATTTCACTTTATTCTGTAATCTTCTTCGGATAAAAACAGGGGTGCTTGATGGAGAGGGGGTTAAATTTCAAATTTTTCCTGAAAACGAGAGCTTATCAGAGAGGTAACTTAATCGGGGAGGGGACTTAATAGAGCTGTTACTTAATAAATCTATTACTAATTACACTATTTCAAATGCATGTGATAAAGTTTCTTCACGTTTTTCATTATCTTCATATTACGCTTTAATTTGTCATGTGAGTCCATACAGATGTCTGAATGTCCGGTTTTCATTTGCCATGTAAGCTCATACAGATGTCTGAATGTCCAGGTTTCGACTTGCCATGTTAGCTCGTACGGATGCCCAGACTTCCAGTTTTCAGTTTATCATGTCTGCCTGTAGAGATGTCATGACGTCCGTTCTTAATTTGCCATGTCAGCCCATACAGATGTCTGAATGTCCAGGTTTCGGTTTGCCATGTTAGCTCGTACAGATGCACAGACGTTCAGTTTTCAGTTTGTCATGTCAGCCCGTACAGATGTCATGACGTCCGTTTTTAATTTGTCATGTAAGCTCATAAAGATATCTGAATGTCCAGGTTTCGGTTTGCCATGTTAGCTCGTACAGATGCACAGAGGTTCAGTTTTCAGTTTGTTATGGCAGCCTGTGCAGATGTTATGACGTCCGTTTCTAATTTGTCATGTCAGCCCATACAGATATCTGAATGTCCAGGTTTCGGTTTGCCATGTTAGCTCAAACAGATTTAAAGACATAAAGTTCTCAGTTTCCTGTGCTTGTGTCGAAACGTCTAGTTTTGAGATATCTTTATCAGCTTGACTATATTTCTAATCTAATATGTTTGCTGTATATAGTCAACTCAGTGTAATCGATTTTAAGTCTACTCAATTCAATTAACATGCAAATATATGTGCGAAATGCAATTCAGTTTTTACTTGTAAAACTTTCCCTTTGATAAGTGCTATCAAGCCTGACTATATGCCTGATATAATATGTTTGCTGTATATAGTCAACTTAAGGTGAGGTTGGTGGACATCCATACAGTTCAATGCGCATGCACGTTGAATGTTCTTTAGTCACAGGAACAACCTTAATATACTGAGCCCGGATGGGAGGATCGATCTCATTCTTCACAATTTCAGCATGATTTGTGTTTCCATTGAAAGTCTATCAAAAAAACGAACAAGACATTGGGAACAATGGAAAATTTAGCAAAACATACCTTAATACTAAGGTTTTCGTTTGACGCTCAGAGGCCTTTTTCACAAAGTGTTAATTGCATTATATAGCAGAAGCCTTGGGTATGAGCCTCACTAGAATAAGGTTGATAGGCAAGGGTGATAGGAAAATACCTACATTCAATAACTTCGTAAGATATGGGTTTATGTGCACATCAAAAAGGGCCCACTGAATAGGTTGACTAATCGAGCAGTGTGACCCTCGTCCTTCCTCTCGATGTGACCGCACCTCATGACTCCTTTTGCCTTTTTACTTGGAATTACAGAGAGCTGGCTAATTCTCTCCTCACACTTTATGTGAAAGGTCTGAAGTTGTTTCAGAGCCTGAGACTCTTTGAACAAGGAGTAAAAAGTGTTTCCCTTCCACTTCCACCTCGACTATCCCTTCCAGTTGAAACTTTTGCGAAAGAGACATGCTGTTCCGCTGACACTTACGAGCAGGCGCCCCTCCCCAAGTTCTTCCATCTCGGCATTAAAGGTTTAAGGTCGGAGCCTAGATTGGCAAAGCTGTTTTGAAGTATTGGCTAGATCTTGATTAGTGATTTCTGTTTCAACTTTTAAATTGATGCAAATATGACGAGAAATGATATTTAGCTCACCTTTGGTGCTGCCTCCGAAGGATAAAGGTGGAAAATCAAATCGGCACCAGCATATTTGATTTGGTACGTTTTAACGAAACAGCAAGGATGAATATGTCCTTGACTTGCAATTCCTGCAACAATCATGATGCTTCCAAGGTCCACCTAAGGGATAATCAAGATATAATATTTACCATCAGCATGGTAGTTATTATGTTGTTTGATGGTGGAATGTGTAATAAGGAAAGCAAACCGGAAAAGCGTCTGTTTAGTTACACAAGAGGATATTCAGTACATCGAAGGATATTAAGTACATGGAGGTAAAGCATTCAGTACACCGGAGGATATTAAGTACATGGAGGGATATCATTTGGTATACTGGAGGATATTAAGTACATGGATGGGTAGCATTTAGTACACCGGTGGATAATAAGTACATGAAGGGATAGCATTCTGTACACCGAAGAATATTAAGTACATGGAGGGATAGCATTCAGTACATTAGAGAATATTAAGTACATGGAGGGATAGCATTCAGTACATCGAAGGATATTAAGTATATGGGAGGGATAGCATTCGGTATATGGATGGGTAGCATTTAGTGCACCGAAGAATATTAAGTACATGGATGGATAGCAATCAGTACATTAGAGGATATTAAATACATGGAGGGATAGCATTTAGTATACCGGAGGATATCAAGTACATAGAGGGATAGCATTCGGTACATTAGAGGATATTAAATACATGGAGGGATATTATTTGGTATACTGGAGGATATTAAGTACATGGATGGATAGCACTCGGTATATGGACGGGTAGCATTTAGTACAGCGAAGAATATTAATTACATGGAGGGATAGCATTCAGTACATTAGAGGATATTAAGTACATGGAGGGATAGCATTTAGTATACCGGAGGATATCAAGTACATGGAGGGATAGCATTCGGTACATTAGAGGATATTAAGTACATGGAGGGATATCATTTGGTATACTGGAGGATATTAAGTACATGGATGGATAGCATTCGGTATATGGACGGGTAGCATTTAGTACAGCGAAGAATATTAATTACATGGAGGGATAGCATTCAGTACATTAGAGGATATCAAGTACATGGAGGGATAGCATTCGGTATATGGACGGCTAGCATTTAGTACACCGGTGGATAATAAGTACATGAAGGGATAGCATTCTGTACACCTAAGAATATTAAGTACATGGAGGGATAGCATTCAGTACATTAGAGGATATTAAGTACATGGAGGGATAGCATTTAGTATACCGGAGGATATCAAGTACATGGAGGGATAGCATTCGGTATATGGATGGGTAGCATTTAGTACACCGAAGAATATTAAGTACATGGAGGGATAGCATTCAGTACATTAGAGGATATTAAGTACATGGAGGGATATCATTTGGTATACTGGAGGATATTAAGTACATGGATAGATAGCATTCGGTATATGGACGGCTAGCCTTTAGTACACCGAAGAATATTAATTACATGGAGGGATAGCATTCAGTACATTAGAGGATATTAAGTACATGGAGGGATATCATTTGGTATACTGGAGGATAATAAGTACATGGATGGGTAGCATTTAGTACACCGGTGGATAATAAGTACATGAAGGGATAGCATTCTTTACACCGAAGAATATTAAGTACATGGAGGGATATCATTTGGTATACTGGAGGATATTAAGTACATGGATAGATAGCATTCGGTATATGGACGGCTAGCATTTAGTACACCGAAGAATATTAATTACATGGAGGGATAGCATTCAGTACATTAGAGGATATTAAGTACATGGAGGGATATCATTTGGTATACTGGAGGATATTAAGTACATGGATGGGTAGCATTTAGTACACCGGTGGATAATAAGTACATGAAGGGATAGCATTCTGTACACCGAAGAATATTAAGTACATGGAGGGATAGCATTCAGTACATTAGAGAATATTAAGTACATGGAGGGATAGCATTCAGTACATCGAAGAATATTAAGTAGATAGATGGAAAGCATTCAGTACATCAAAGGATATTAAGTACATGGAGGTAAAGCATTCAGTACATTAGAGAATATTAAGTACATGGAGGGATAGCATTCAGTACATTAGAGAATATTAAGTACATGGAGGGATAGCATTCAGTACATTAGAGAATATTAAGTACATGGAGGGATAGCATTCAGTACATTAGAGAATATTAAGTACATGGAGGGATAGCATTCAGTACATTAGAGAATATTAAGTACATGGAGGGATAGCATTCTGTACACCGAAGAATATTAAGTACATGGAGGGATAGCTTTCAGCACATTAGAGAATATTAAGTACATGGAGGGATAGCATTCAGTACATTAGAGAATATTAAGTACATGGAGGGATAGCTTTCAGTACATTAGAGAATGTTAAGTACATGGAGGGATAGCATTCAGTACATTAGAGAATATTAAGTACATGGAGGGATAGCATTCAGTACATTAGAGAATATTAAGTACATGGAGGGATAGCATTCTGTACACCGAAGAATATTAAGTACATGGAGGGATAGCTTTCAGTACATTAGAGAATATTAAGTACATGGAGGGATAGCATTCAGTACATTAGAGAATATTAAGTACATGGAGGGATAGCATTCAGTACATTAGAGAATATTAAGTACATGGAGGGATAGCATTCAGTACATTAGAGAATATTAAGTACATGGAGGGATAGCATTCTGTACACCGAAGAATATTAAGTACAGGGAGGGATAGCTTTCAGTACATTAGAGAATATTAAGTACATGGAGGGATAGCATTCAGTACATTAGAGAATATAAAGTACATGGAGGGATAGCATTCAGTACATTAGAGAATATTAAGTACATGGAGGGATAGCATTCAGTACATTAGAGAATATTAAGTACATGGAGGGATAGCATTCTGTACACCGAAGAATATTAAGTACATGGAGGGATAGCTTTCAGCACATTAGAGAATATTAAGTACATGGAGGGATAGCATTCAGTACATTAGAGAATATTAAGTACATGGAGGGATAGCTTTCAGTACATTAGAGAATGTTAAGTACATGGAGGGATAGCATTCAGTACATTAGAGAATATTAAGTACATGGAGGGATAGCATTCAGTACATTAGAGAATATTAAGTACATGGAGGGATAGCATTCTGTACACCGAAGAATATTAAGTACATGGAGGGATAGCTTTCAGTACATTAGAGAATATTAAGTACATGGAGGGATAGCATTCAGTACATTAGAGAATATTAAGTACATGGAGGGATAGCATTCAGTACATTAGAGAATATTAAGTACATGGAGGGATAGCATTCAGTACATTAGAGAATATTAAGTACATGGAGGGATAGCATTCTGTACACCGAAGAATATTAAGTACAGGGAGGGATAGCTTTCAGTACATTAGAGAATATTAAGTACATGGAGGGATAGCATTCAGTACATTAGAGAATATAAAGTACATGGAGGGATAGCATTCAGTACATCGAAGGATATTAAGTACATGGAAGGATAGCATTCAGTACATTGGAGGAAAGCAAGTACATGGAGGGATAGAATTCGTTATATGGAGGGAAAGCATTCAATAAACTGGAGGATATTCAGATATACTTTAAGATTTTTCTAAATTTGACTTTCTAACTTGGTTTTTATTTAATCGAATCAGAACATTTTCGACATCTTTGTAATGTAATCTTAGTAAAGATTTTCCAATAGTCGGCCTTAAGTGACTTGGACTTTTAGCTATCAGCCATATTTGAATAAATTGATTATACATAATTATTTTCATAAAATGGGATGCAAAATTACCTGAAGGTATGCAGCCCCATCACTACTAGCTGAACACCATGGCCTGTAGTGACTATTCAACCTTCCGCACTTAGCAGCATGATAGATGTCAGATTCGGTAGAAGCAGACATTCTATCGTTTGTTACAGTACCTGACTCAAGCCCCAGTGGCTCAGCTAGCTTTGAGCAACCTGTAAAGAACAAAAAATATATGACCCAAAGCGAAATAAATCACGAAACACGATGTAAGATATTAAATGGATATTAATTTTCTGACTTGGAGTGGACGAAAAGGTCCAATTTAGAAGCATGCATTTCAATTATAATAGGTCACCGAGCTCGATAACCATCTTCTTGGTTTTACTCAGTGTTCTAGGCAACAAAACCTCTACAAAACCTTTGATGCACGTTTTCTCTTACCCCAGGGGGTTGAGGAGCCTAGTCAGTTGAGCGGTTCAATAAATGGCCTAAATTGAAGAAAATAACACTACCATATGGGTATATTTTTGACTATGCTACTTTTTCAGGGGGGGGGGGGGGTGCTGTTTTATCCAGTCAATTGCTGAGGTTTTGGTTCAATATACTACCATAAGAGGGTTGCTGAAAAATCACATGACCATTTGAGGCTGATTTTCATCGAAATCAAAGCACTGGTCCTCTCTGTGTATGGCAAGACCCCCTGTCAGTCATCAATTGAAGTACCCCAGCGCCCAATATATTCTTGATACTATCAGCATATAGAAAGAGAGATTGCAAGAATATACAAATCCCCTTGAATATGTGAAGAAACCGTTTGATTATTCATTTCCTACTGCGTGGAATAGTCTCGCGAACAATATTTGGGAGCTTCTAACCCTCCCTCATTTCAAAAGATCTGTAAACACCCATTTGTAGAGCTGAAACAGAAAATAAATAAAAAACACAGTTCCCACGAAGAGCAGCAAACAGGCCTTAACTTTTTCAGCAAGTCATTTTGTATCAAACTTTGATATTTGTCGAGATGATTTGTGAGAATGAAAATGGCCCGAGTAGGACTCGGACCCACGACTTCTAGATTCGTACTCTAGAGCGCTACCACACTTGCGCAGTGGTAGCGCTCTAGAGTGTGGTAGCGCTCTAGAGTGCGAATCGAGAGGATGTGGGTTCGAGTCCTACTCGGGTCATTTTCATTCTCACAAATTATCTCAATTGATTTTGCGAATTCTGCTTCTCCTCAAGTTTAATATTTTTATGTATCAAGCTATCAAAATTGTACAGTTGAATTTTATAAGCTGAAAGTATTTGTGTTTGAAATAATTTGATATTTCTATGATATAACATTTCTTGATATAAGATAATATGAAACGAGGGGTCTTGTTGTGACTTCCATATCAGCCGTATACCACTTTCATCTTAGGGATTATTTAGAAAATTACAACCCACATTCTCTAGGAAGCTGAGATTTCCGGGTTGAGGTTTTTGAAAGAAGTTGTTCTCAAGCACGTATTTACTCTATTGGACTTATTGGTTTACTTCATAGGTTAAGGGTTTTTGATATCAGAGACAGTTGCTCTAAATTATCAGCCTGAAATGATCAAATGTCAACGAGAACCCTTCGCAACCACTGCCCAGATAAAACGAGTGAATGTATCTGATATGAATAGGTTGAACCTAGTTTCTAATAGGTTGAAAAGAGTTTGAGAAGTTGGAATATATTCAGCAGCACAGCCACTGAATTTCAAATCAAAATTATTTTCCGAAGCAATGTGAATTTTAAACGCTTAAATCTTCAAGTATAGGTCTGCTACAGTTTAGCAGGCAGGAAATTCATGTAAGTCAGTTTCTAAACCTTTTTTAGCACTAGTATTGGGGGGGGGGGGGCAAATTTGCCCTTCCAGTCATGGAGTACTCGACCTCATAATATTACTCCTTTTCGTACTGATTAGTTTGAAAAAATCTACTTTGACCTTTTTTCTTTGCAATCATAAAGGTGTGATTTATATGTGTTGTTCATAAACCACGTATATTAGCTTTTTGTAATTTGCCCCCCCCCCCACAAACGATTGCTTAAAAAGGCTCTGTAAGTGAATGGTTAGTACTATATTTATAGTTACCTGCTGGGTTCGTCGGCTGCTTCGGGTCATCTAAAAGGCAAAAACAACAAAAATAACTAGTGAATGCAAATGGCACAATGGCCGTGGCACTGTTTAGAATTATACTGCATCGAAGTCAATTACAAACAGGGTGCCTCGGATAATGTCATTGAAGGAGGGCAAAATCAGACAATCAGAAGAACCAAGCCAAAGCACAGAACTAGAGATATTTGTGTTGTTATGCGCATGCCCAATTCCATAAAGCTTGTACGGAGAGCCAAGAAATTTGCAATGTTCCAAAACTCAGTCCTGAAATATTGTCATCCGAACCAACAGGCCTGCAGGATTGCGCGTGCATCTCTCCGCAAGCTCCTAGAAGAAATTAGAAGCGCTTTTTATCACTTTCCTTGATTTTCTGGATCTACCAAAACAAGCACCTTGGTATCATCAGTATCAAAGCTTGAACTTAGAAGTTGGGAACTCGCTACCATCAAGAAAATTTACGATACTGTAAGCTCTTGAACTTACAAAATTTCTCGCTCTGGTAGATTCGTATAAGGCTTTTCTAGACAAGAGTTAAGTGATTCGTTTATGAATTTAAATACATTTATTTAAATGTTGCCTATACTAAGTACTGTGATTTGCCATTTTTAATGAGGTGATTATTTTTATTAACCTGTATAGATATTCAAAAATGAAATTAAATGAAACGAGGACCGCGCTCCTCAATGAAAAACCCCACTACCAGATGCACGATTATTCACTTGCCGAGCAAAATCCTTAGAAAGAGGTCTGAACTAACTTTGGCTCTACTGCAAACTTTAACTAAACCCATGCTGAGCTCTTTTTGTTTCGGGAAAATGAAGAATACTTATGCGAAATTCAAAATGAGACGCCTAAATATCGTCGCTTAAAACGCTGATAACTGATTGACTTTGACCAGGTGCTCTTTCTATTCTCTCTGTTTCCGCCGCTTCAAGTAACTTCATGCAGTGCTCACTTTGAATAAAATTTGAATAAAATTTGAATAAAATTGAATTGAATTGAAAAAATTGAATTGAAACAGTAGACAGTCGAAAGTATTGTTGATGGTTGGAAGTATCATTTCACGGCTGACTGATTGTTTCATTTTGATTCGTTCGGTTCTTAGCGATGATTAGTGATTGTTGTTATATTGCTGGAAACAATCACGCTTTGCCGTTCTTATCACACGGATGATTCCATCTACCTTCTAAGCAATCTACTCCGGCACCCGGCGGTGAAATTATGGACGAAAAATCGTCAAAAGATTTTAATCCAGCTTCGCAACGGCCTTTCGCCTTGATAAAAAGGATCAGAGTGCGGGGGGTAAAGACAAACTCAGCCGTAACAAATACACCAAAATATCTTCTCTTTCCTCACAGAAGTTGATATGACAGCCACTGACAACCGCCATCTTTACTCTGACAAAACTTTTCCCCGTAGCCCCCTCTATGAATAAAATTGTCTTGATTGTTTCTCGCAGCTGATCATGGGATATCGATTACGTCATGCTGCACTGCTGAAACACTGCAACAATAGAGTCTATTGTTCCAATTCCCCTTCACTTCTCTCAGTTGGATTCTCTCATTTGCTTCCTCGAAGTTCATTCTTCTGTTGAAAGAGGATGGAAGCCGTCTTCTCTTGGGAAGCGAATAAGAATGCAAAAAATCAACGATAAAACAAGAAGGATCGTAAACAAAAGCAGGCCTAACAGATTCTTTACAACAATGATAAACTAACTTCCACGTTTCCTTTAACCAATAGTTTATCTCAATCGGTACATTGCAAACATGGCTGCTCTTGTCTACTCAAACTGTGACGTTAAAAACTAAAGACATACCGTATCCATACAGCTCCATACGAAGGCAGTTGTAATGATGTTTGGATATTGGATTTATCTTGATGCTAAAGGCGCGAATGGGATTTGACAGCATTTGTTTTCTTTTAGACACAGTATTTGATGGGCCTATGAATATCTGCAAGCGAAGAAATTGTTTTAAGGAAAAACCCTGTAATTTTAGTCTCCGTTTACTCATTTCATCCTACAATCCTTAATTAAAGTCAATAGTTACAATGAATTATTCTAGAACACAATATTCAACACTTTGAATACAACCTAATATCAAAACAAACAATAATAAACCTAAAAAATAAAAACTAACAGAATGGTAATCAACATTGAATGAATTAGGAAGAGGTTTATGAAACCACGACGGCGACTGCGAAGAGAACGTTATTTTCCTTTGTTAGCGATTCTCTATTTCTTTGTAAGTTACCTGGTTTGCGTGTTAATGTATTTCTGTTAATGAAGATGTCCTTTTATTCAGCTCAACTTTGAAACCTAGTTTCTTTTTTGAAAACTATTCCACATCCTAAGGATAACTGCACTTCTAAACAAAGTCTAAGATATCTGGGTACAGAATTTTGTCAAGTTTACTAATTTTCAATGACTGAAAAATGTGTGCACTTAAGAATCAACCTAGGGAGTAACATCAAGGATGTCCAGTACTTGGGAGGATGTTCAATATTGGGGAGGATGTTCAGTACTGTGAAGGATGTTCAGTACTGCGAAGGATGTTCAGTAGTGTGAAGGATGTTTAACATTGTAAAGGATGTTCTGTACTGTGAGGATGTTCAGTACTGTGAAGAATGTTTAGTACTGTTGACTATGTTCAGTACTGTGAAGGATGTTTAGTAATGTGGAGGATGTTCGGTAATGTGGAGGATGTTCAGTACTGTGAAAGATGTTCAGTACTGTGAAGGATATTCAGTACTGTGAAGGATATTCATTTCTGTGAAGGATGTTCAGTACTGTAAAGGATGTTTAGTAATGTGGAGGATGTTCAGTACTGTCAGAATGTTCAGTACTGTGAATGATGTTCAGTACTAGGGAGGATGTTCAGCACTGTAAGAATGTTCAGTACTGTGAAGGATGCTCAGTACTGTGAAGGATGTTCAGTACTATGAGGATTTTCAGTAGTGTTGAGGATGGTTAACACTGTGAAGGATATTCAGTATTGTGAGGATGTTCAGTACTGTGAAGAATGTTTAGTACTGTTGACTATGTTCAGTACTGTGAAGGATGTTTGGTAATGTGGAGGATGTTCAGTACTGTGAAGGATGTTCAGTACTGTGAAAGATGTCCAGTACTGTAGAGGAGTTTTAGTACGGTAAAGGATGTTCAGCACTGTAAAGGATGTTCAGTTCTGGGGAGAATATTCAGTACTGGGAAGGATGTTCAATACTGTGGAGGATGTTCAATGGTGTTGGGGAGATATGATAAGTACTTTGGGGGGGGGGGAATCAATACATTAGGAGGTTATAATACATCACACTTGTAGAACACTTTGTATTGTAAAAAGTAACCGAATCGCCATTGCAACAGTCAACAACTAATCTTTTAAACCACTGCATATGATTTAGGCCCTTTTTAGATAGAAATGAAAAAAATACTAACAACTCTTCTCTGTTCATAAAACCTGCTGCCTATCCCAGTCCAGGCTCATATAAAGGTGTTCCTAATGAAAAAAGCATAAAATATCTCACCCTGGGTGTAGAGTTTTCTTTATATTCTTTCCATATATTCCAAGCTGTATTCTCAGTCCGTGTTTGCCATTTACATTCACTGTATTTCACTTTGTATTCTTTTATGTAAGCATTATGTGCAGAAGAGTAACCACGTTGGACAGTGATATCAGTTATAATCTTCCTCTTGGGGAATGTTACCTGAAGTGAAAGGGAGCAGGGGATAACAGTTGGAGTGTGTAATAATGGACTAACTGACTCCTCAAATGTCACAATATTCAACATGATAGTTACAACTTATAATGGCAAGACTTTGATATTTAGTAGGGCAACGTTTCGGGAAAGATCCGTCTCCTACCATCAAGCAATGAGAAATGCGGTTTCTTCGCTATTAAGGCAAAGGTCGGATCGAGAGGTGTGAACACTGAGCGAGCCTCAGAAGAGGTTTCCGAGATATTGGCGCTTAATTTCTATCATTAGTGGTGCCAAAGTTGCGTTCGATGCTCTTGATATTGTTTAACCATATTTCTTGGATTGTGTATGATATCTGATTGATACAAGGGGGTGATAGAATTGAATGGATGCTCTCTTTCACTAGTCTGTTTTTCCAGTTCTTATCTTCATCAATCACTGAGATATTATCCCAATCCATCTGGTGATTTTCCGTCCAACAATGATGGGCAAGATCACTTTTGTCATATCGGCCATGGGTCACATTTGCCTTGTGCACTTTGAGCCTGGTTCCTGTTTCTCTTTTTGAATGTCGTACATAAGATTTGGGACAATCAGTGCATGGCATTTTGTACACGACATTAACTTTTTCAAGATCGTCACTTTGTCTTTTGGTCTTGGAAGTGAATTTTTCAGTGTATGAAGGGAATAAAAAGTTCAACTTATATTTCTTTTAGACAAAGAACGACGGACCTTTTCACTTGTCCCTCTGATGTATGGTAGGTTCATTAAACATTTAGGCTTCTCTTCGTCAACCTCCGTATTTTGTCTGGGTTTTGACATTTTCTTAGTGACTTTACGAATTTGATCTTGTTTATTCTTTAAGGATCCCTGAGATCCTTTCGTACTCGCTATCTAGACCTAGGTGATGGGAGCCAGCATTCAGATATTGGTTAATGTGAGTGTGCTTCCTATAAACTGATACGCTTAGCCTTTTATTGGCTTCCCGCTGAACTTCGGTGTCAAGAAAGGCAAGTTTACCGTCTTTTTCTAACTCCGTAGTGAATTTAAATCTCCCATGAAGGGAGTTTATGTGATTGTAGAAGTCTTCCATCTTTTCCTTCTTTATTATCACGAACACGTCGTCAACATATCTTTCTCATACCTTTGGTTTCTCAATGTATGTATCAAGGGCACAATATTCTTTCTCTTGAATAAAAATCTCGGCGACTACAGAAGAGGCAGGTTTCCCCATTGCATCTCCATCTGTTTGTGAGATAAATTTTCCATTGAATTTAAACCAAGTCCTAGTTAAGTCGAATTTTATCAGCTCAATCAACTTGTCTACGGTAATAGGAGTTTTTTTGCTTGGATCTTTTTCTTTTCGGAGTAAATCGTTTATGCTCTTCAAAGAGTCCTTTATAGGTACGTTAGTATATACTGAGGTGGAAAGAAACCAAATTTCTCATTGCCCGATGATAGAAGACATATCTGTCCTGAAACGTTGCCCTACTAAATATACAAGGCTTTTTATGATAAGTGGTGACTATCATGTTGAATATTGTGTCAGAAATAGCCTCGATAAGACCAAATGTATTTACTCAGTTGTCACATGTCATTAGCAATGTTGTTGCTGTTGCTGTACATAAAGTCTGGACGTGCATTCTAGCGAGTAGCTTTAAGAGACAATTGAACCCTTCTGAGTAGCTATGTTTATTTCGTGTTATTCATTTGTTTTTCAGCTAAATGAATATCTGTTTTTCTGTCTGGTATCTTGAGCTAACTTTACGTCACAGTGCATTTGATTCTAAGGGCTGATTTAATGAGAGGCTTCATCCCATTTGTAGCTCCAGCCAGGCTGAAATTAAAATCTATTGCAACTCCATTCCCCGTCATGTTATTATTTCTACTCACACAATTCCAGCCTGTTTGGAAATCATCGACTTGATAGTTTTGTAATCTCAATTCACTGTGGAATTTGCAGCTCGGTAAAAGTGAGAAACGGGATGAAACTCTAATGTGATAAGCCCCAAACGCATTGAAAATCGGCGGGGGTATTTCATGAAAGAACAGTTTCCCCTTTTCCTTTATTTCAATACCTTCTAGCCTACAAACGGCGTAAGATCCTTGAAATTCCTTTGTTCAATGATGGGCATCATGTCTTGTTTTGATAAAGTTTTTAATTGTTTTGCTTTGCTCAACAGAGCTTCATCAACAGAGCTTCATCAACCTCCCGTGATAATTTTTTAGGTTATATTTCCTCTAAAAATGGCTTACTTTTATCCATTGGTTCGCGTCATGATATTCAGCACACCATCTCTGAGGCCCCTCTAGTCTTGCAAGGTAGGGTGGAAAATAATAGTTGGAGGATGAAGCTGAAAACTGGCCGTTCCCCACAGTATAACTTTCCAATCCAAGGGCAGCAGCTGAAAAATTAAAATGGTACACGAGATTATCTTTGAGGTGGTAATCTTGGAAATTGATTTGATAATAATTTTAAAATTATTTCTACGTCTTTTTTCAAATAAGCACAAAAGTAAAGGGTTTACGACCCAATTAAGTAAAAACTTAAAGCGTCAAGGCTTAAATTTGACTGGTATAAATATCTGCTTCGAATTGGCTTTGGCGTTAAATATCAGTTTGTAATGCTGTCTTAAGATTTATCAAGCGAAATAGGAAGAAATCATTCCAACTTTCCTCTCAGCCCCCAACAATTGCATTAAGGATCAGCAAGATAATCAATTCAAGCACAAGGTATTTCACTCTGTAGATCGCCTATTCAAAATAAATAAAAAAGACAAAACACGATGAAATAAAACTACTGTGCTAATGATGACAGGAATAGATGCTAAATCATTGAAGTTACCACCATAAATACACTTAAGTAAGTCAACATTTACAATTTATTAGGGAAAACAAATACGTACAAACGAAAACTGCATTTTTCATACACTCTATAATATGCCTAAGAAGCTTGACATGTTTAAAGACAAGTATGAGATGTAACAAATAGTGAATCCTATCTTTCGCACGTGACGTTTTGATGATGTCATCAAATTAATATGGAAAAAGAAGGGTTAAGTATCTCATTGTATAGAATATCTTCCACAATACTGATAGCATCTCTCAACAAGAGTAATCGTATCCTTCTACAATACTGATGGTATCCCCCCACCGTATTGATCATATCCCTACAGAGAACTGATGATACCCTCCACAGTATTTATAGTATTCCTCCACAGTATTGATAGTATCCCTCCACGATACTGATGATACCCCTCTGCAGTATGATCATATCCCTCTATAGTGATGATCATATCCTTCAATAGCAGTGCACAGGCGTTCTTAAGGATGTGTATTTGATGTGGTGACTTGGTTACAGAACATGAGTAAATGGCAAAAGAGGGTACTCACATTCTTGTTCCTTTGGCCACCAGAAGTCAACTAGAAATGAAAATGAGATAATTTTCAAGGGAGTTGCTAAAAAAATCATTGAAGCTTATTGAAATGATTTCAAAATACTGTTCGATCTATTTCTAATCAGTTTGTTTCCACTCATCATGTTGATGCGTCATAAAAAATATTTAACAACTTAAAATATTAGCCTTAAGATTAGAAATTCAAGATGGCAAAAATAATCAGAAAAGTAGCAAAATATGATAATTACTGAAACTCATCAGAGTAGAACGTCAGCAAGAAAAAAACTAACAAATAATGATACGAAAATGTGGATCGAAATTGGCCGATCAGAAAGAAGTTTTAATCTCCACCATGATAATACAATACAAAACCTTGATAACTAATTCGGCTAGCTAAAGTTTGTTCAAATTTAAACAAATTGTTTTTGACATTTACTTACCAACGCCGTATATTTCAATCCTCATACATATCCCGGATTTCCATATTGTTGGCCTAAACACGATTATGTAAGCCTGAATGTAATTCTCCAGAACATGCTTTTTCACGTCTTTTGCATTTGGCGCCCCGGAGAATATCTTGAAAATGATACAAAAATTACTGTGATTAATTGCTTTCTCCAGTCACTGGTATTGACAGCACTGGTGGCTTGCATTACTAGGTTGGCATTGGTGTCTGGTTATACTATCAAATCAAGTTAGGAATCCCTCGATTAGCCTTCTCTAACATCAAATATCCAAGTCTAATTGCCAATACGATGATAAATACTCAGATGTAATTAGTAGATACTTAGATATAGATACTTAGATATAAAGTCTTTAAACAAAATGGTTTCTCTCTGTTTTCGAAATTTATCAATTCAGTTCAAACTGAATAAAGATGCAGGGGCCAAACCACTCAACTTTGTCATCAGAATGTCTAGGCTTAAATTGTCTATACAATGATGAATGGTTACTCAAAAATCTCCATACAACAATAGCATGTTCTTCTCTTTTTTCAACCGTTATGAGTAGTTATGTGGGATCTAACATAGTAACATTTTATAGATCTATTTTAAAACCCCAGCCTCTCAGTGAGAATATGATGAAGTTTATGCATGCCACGATGAAAATGAAACTAATCACATGAATTGAATGATTTGAAAGATGCCATACATAAATATATATTTTGAAAGCTAGAAAAACTTGGAGAAAAACATGCTAAAACTAAAAAGGATTAAAGTTAAAAGGACAAAACTTAAAAGTTAAAAGGATTTAGATACAACTCTCAAGGTGGCAGGAATAGCATTAGAAAGGTCAAGATGAACTAATTTCCATCATGGCCCCTTAAGAAGCATATAGCAGAGCTGAATGCAGATAACACCATTATATGGTATGTGAATAAACTTCACCTTGACCAGTAAAGAATAATAAAAAGCATTCGATTGTTGTTATATGTAGAAATGAAAGTGTGCAAAGCCTTCAACCCTCGGTATGTTACTTTTTATATGAAGTTATTCCCCATTATGGTACAATTCATCGTAAGTTGTTATGTGTTGGGATTCAAATTGTCAGTACGATGATAAATGGCTCAATACAGCTAGCACCTGTGAATTAGTATGCCATTAGTATGATAGAGTTGGAATCAAGCGGACCTTACCTTTTCTACATTGTTCTCTGTGTACATCTTCCAGCTAACCCTATCGTCAGAATATTGCAGCTTGTATTTCTTTACCCTCAAATCATAGGTGGGATGTCCATGAACCGCTATTCCACTGACTATCATTCTTCTTTTAAAAGTGATCTAGGAAAGATTAGACAAGTTTACTTCTACCCAAGAATAAAAAAGGACCGAATTCTACATTGAAATTGTGTTTCTTATAAAATCCAATTTGTACCAATACCTATGGAAAATTCGGTGGTTTCTTTCATTTGGCAAAAGCTTCAAAATTCCCAGCCATCTATAATAGCTAGTAAACCTTTCTTTTCATCGGGCTGAAAGGTCTTATGATGAAACTTGTTTTAGTTGGCTGTCTGTACTGGTGTATGTAAAAACCACAAGAATGTATCGCTGTGATTTTTTTCTTACTTCTTGCTTTCAAAAATGGTTTTGTATCAATCATGTGCTGCAGAAAATGAGTTCTTCCTGGAGGCTTTCTTGATTTTTTGCGTAAAATTAACTGTGTCCTGTCCTGATATGAAAAATATTTTTATTTCTTATGATATGTACCTCAAAAACCACACGAGGAAAAAGTTTAGAAAATTGCAGTTGATGTACCTATCAATGTGATATTTGGTAGAAAGTAATCAATGTGAATTAATGATTGATAGAAACTATAGCTTTATTTTGACTGATTGCCAGTAATTTTCTTTTTCTATTAAAAACTTGACCATTATACCAGTTTGACTGCCTTGGGCTATTGTGATAGATTGATAATTATAGCTTTTTGACCTTCAGAGTGTTACATACATAATGTTATTTTGCTGCATACTTGATTTGGAGTCCCAAATTTTTCTGTTAAGCCAGCTTCTCTTCTTTTTGCAGATTTAAGTAAAGTTCTTCAAAACTATACCCAAAATTATTATCAAGATATGGATGATTATTTTATAAGGTCCACTATTTTGTAAGGTGGAATTCTACTTTTCTAGCTAGAGGTTGGATAAAAGATAATGAAAAAGGTAACTTTGCAAACTTTCTGTAAGAATTTCTGAATTGCAACCAGATCAAGGGAACATACAAACAGTTTCTAAATTCAAAATTTTCTCTTATGCCACATTTATATCTTTTTCAATACAATACATTCATAATTTACCTGTATTACTGGGTAGCTTAGCTACCTCAGCCATAATAATTAGCGCCAAGCTTGTTGTCTTTCGCTTTTCTCTTCTAGGCATTGCCGTCTAAGTGACTTTATTGTTTCTGGGGTACCTTGGTTGTTGTGGTACACATACCTCTATATGTTTTATTGTACAGTTGAGCAGCAATAGTATGGTTTTATTGAAATAGCCTGCGTAGGAAGACCCTTGCACAGAAGCAAAAATAGCATTACATTAAGATAATCTGACTTCTTTGTTCTTGAATAACTACACGGAAAAATATATTTTATATACCATTTTTGTTATCTGCTTTATCTGACTATAATTACAAGGCACATAAGAAATGTTTGCTTTGTGTTACTTACTTGGATGAATTGGTTTTCATCTTGCACTTTAGCACACCAAGCAGTATTTTGATTCAACCTTGCGTTTTCTGCCCTGTTGATTTCTTTATCCTGAAAGTCAGATGACGAAGCAAATTGTTCATCTTTTATTGTTTTATCTTCCAAACCCAAAGCGGAATTTTCGATTTCTAAAAAGAGAGGTTAATTTGTTTAAAGCGATGAGCATTAATCGTTCAGATAACAGAAAATCAGGCAAGGTCCAAGCAGTGAAATAATGGATTAATGATAAAATGTCCTACTAAGCAAGAAATTCACTTCGCGTTAGAAGAATACAATCTGGGTTTTAAGCATAGAAATAATTTTTTCCCTTTTCTACGTCATTCCTTACTTTCAATCTGAAAATAAATTGGTTTTTTTGCTTTCTTTTATTAGATATTTAACCCAAAGTTCCATTGGAAACTTTCGATTTGTTCTCGGTTCTGAATGAAAAAAGTAATTTGGGGCTGTAAGGAAGCACCCCATATCGGTCTTGATTCATGCATTCACGCACACAATTTTGACTGTTGACGCATTCATGCCCTATGAAATTGGATTTTCACACTTAATAAATCTTAATTTCTCAGTTTCATTCAGGAAATTATGCATTCAACAAATGATATTTCAAGCACTGTTAATGGCCAATAGCACATCACAAACAAAAATGAATGGGGGTCTATCAGGAGGGTATGAGTCGTCAAGTACTTACCCAAGTTCGTTGATAAGCAATTGATTCCAAGGCCCATAGTTCTACACGTGACGCATCTAAGGCCAGGACATTGGCAGGAGTCTACACAGAGCTGATTGGGAAGACAGGAATTGTATGCTTTACAATACTCACCAACCTGCGAAAATGAATAAGACAGAATATAAAACTCAAGATTGATTCTAAACTGCTGAAAAGGCCAAGTCAATGCCAGATCATGGTGGAGATTAGGAAATATTTTGCGATAACGGTTTTAACCACGGGAAATAAGATGCATGGAGGTCAGAAACCATTCATATCATTTAATTGGATATTCTTATTTTTAGATCCTTCCTCTATGCTTCTGGTGATTTCCCTAATCGAAAAGTCACTGCAATTAGACAATCTGTGAAGAAGCTGTAAAAGTGCTGTTGAAATGCTGTGAAAATGCAATGCTGAACTCCTAATGCAATTGATATTTTAAAGTAATCAAAGCTTGATGGCGCAGGAGAATCATTAAGTACGATCAGGAATGTAGGAAACGGGGAAGGGGGGCACGTGCCTCCCATGATTTAGCAAAAAGCAATGAAGTGCCCTTTTTACTTTTCGAGATTGCTTCTCTTCCTTAATGAAAATAGTGCCTTTTAAGCATCGTGCCCCCAAGTTTAAAATGCTTCCTACGTACCTGAGTAGAATATAACAGTGACAATAAGTAACTATTCAGGATTTACTACAGAATACCATTGGACTATCTAAATCGAACGTGCAGTGCAGCACAGATTGCAGTGACTTTTCGTTTATCAATGTTTAGCTCAAGCTCCAGGTTAGGATATCTTGTTTCTAACTTGCATTCTTTTGTGTACCAGATTTTTTTAAACCCAAAATACAAGATTAAACCATAATCATGCATACCTAACTGTCCACAAATCGGTCGTCAGTTCTGAAACTTTGGGTCCAGGAAGGTTATTGATTAAAATCCATGAACCCATGATTGCCATTTATGAATCCATGTCCTTATCTCTACCATGATCAAGAGCTAATGACTGATAATGATCTACAGGGTTAACTGTTTACGATTCTAACAGGATAAGAGAAAACTTCTAACAATCTGCTGGATACACCATGACAGTGCTTTGTTACCGTACACATTATTGACACACATTCAAGAAAATTCGTGAGAATGAAAATGACCAGCTGATTAGGACTCCAACCCAAAACCTCTAGATTCGTACTCTAGTGCACTATACCGCTGCATCATTTGGGTATCAAGAACCAAAAGCCATTTCACTCACAAAAATTATACCCCCACTGACCAATAGCAGAGATGAACCTATCTTGTTGGCTCTAAAACAGTAATCTGTTTCAATTTACCCTCCTCGTCAATTAACTTTCACAAATCCACAGGGCCGTCAAAGGGTGTAGCCTTTCCCACATCAGGATCACCATCCTAGTTTGGTTTTTTTCATTCTCACAAATGATCTAGATATTACGATATCATTATGAGTGTACAAGCTAACATTCTTGTTGCAGATGTTGCGTCAGTGATGGTATGAAGAGATCGTATACACGTATTTTTTTATAAGCAATTGCTTTATAAGCAAGTCAGTACTCAACATGGCAAAAACTTAAGCAATTCCAGTACTGGATAGAGGAATGCTAAGCAATTTGGAAATTCTAGTTCTGATCCAAATGTCAAGGAAAACCGTGCAGCAGCTATTAAGAAGTAGGTTATAGTGGATATCAGTACCCTGTCACACTTTTGTAAGCAAGAAACCATCGGCATTTGTTGTACAACAACTTTTGAGATAATATTCTTAGAAACAAATCTTCAAGTATAAAAAGCTAATCAATTGCTAAGCAATTTTGAGTACTGAGCTCGAGTTGAAATTGCTTATAAAAAGAAATGCGTGTACTCGTAAACCATTCAGCAGTTTGATTTCTTCGATGAACAATTTGGCAGTTCTTTTAAATACTTACCAGATATTCGTTGTAGCTTGTTGACATGAATACCCAGCCAGCTTTGTGTGTTACTTTCACGTCATCAGTTTTATCAGCCTCTGAAGCCATGTTCAGCTCGCATTTCTTGTCTCCTTTGATCTCCGTGTTGAAAGACTTGCAAAAATACTCATTGATGCATTCAGCCTCGCATTCTTTTGGGGATTTGTTTGTGAAAGTAGCCATAACGGATCCTTGCAGAACAGCATTCTGCTTTTGGTAGTTGAAATCTCCATATTGTAGACAGGATTCTCTTAAGATTACCCCATATGTAGCGAATGTGGTGAAGTGCATCACCAAAATGCTAGAAAACAATTGAAAAGATACTAAAACTGGTTGAAGTTGTTTAAATAGCATTATTTCGGATCTCTTTTGGCGACTAATGTTTGTAAAAGTTCCTTGCAGCTACAAGTAGTAAATAACTCCCTAAAAATCTCGCACATTCTTTCTGAAAACCCCATTGTTCTAATGAAAATCCCTTGAAGATATCAGGAACTCCTTTTTATCTTGAAAAGATCTCGTAGGTCCAGAAAGGGATTGAAGTGACCCCTAACGTAGTAACGCCGTAAGCAGAAAAATCACAAGGTAACCATGTTTTTTCAACAAAAGAAT
The DNA here is from genome assembly GCA_963924455.1 of Pelagia noctiluca. Classification (NCBI taxonomy): domain Eukaryota; kingdom Metazoa; phylum Cnidaria; class Scyphozoa; order Semaeostomeae; family Pelagiidae; genus Pelagia; species Pelagia noctiluca. The sequence continues at coordinate 2,344,701 of OZ004335.1, forward strand.
AACTAGGTATCATGCAGACGACCATATATTTTGAGAAATATCGCAGCCTATTAACAGGAGCAGATTTTCTAACAATAGAATCATTTGTTTGTTTACATATGACATAACCTTTGTTGACTAGCCAATCACTATGCTATTTCTATCCTAGATCATACGGGCTTGCTCGCAGTGTTTCCTGGTTCCAGACTCATGAAATAACTGATATACATTAGCAAAATTTCTGATTCAGGTTACTGAAACTGGTGGTGAACAGAAGATTTATCGGTGGAGTGGCAAATGTTGATTTAAAAAACATCCCGAGGAGTCTCGACATATTCCAAGATAAGAAGTTACATGGTAGTGAAATAACGCCAAAAGTCCACCCTATAAAGCCATCTAGACGCGTTATGCTTGAGGAAAAACGTAAGGAGAATAGTTTGTCTGATGATTGCGTGAGCATGAAACTTTAAACAACAGGGAGCCAGTCTCCTTTCTTGGTTCTTTTCTATATCGCTGTGTACGTTCGTAGATCGAGCACTGTGAAGCGGCGTTGATAACGCAATCGCTATAGAGATAAGGAGAAATATATATTGATGATGAAAAATGACATTCCCAGTCACCAGTAACGAGTTTCCGATTCTCCAAGTCATCAACGTAGTAAGCGTTTCTACTCAACAACTGTTCAGACGAGAATCATTACAGTACTTGATTATATATAAAAACACCCTTTCGAGCAACCGTAGTTGGCTCGACGTTGTTAGTGAAAGATAATGCAACCAACTATTTGCAAAAACTCAAACGGTAAAAATACAAAATGAAAATGGTTGGAAATGATTGATATCAAATACTTCTAAACGAAAATATACAATATAAATTGATTGATATTAAACCTTTAAAGGAAAAAAAACAACACTCCTAACTACGGTGGCAAGGATAGCATTAAAATGGTCCTATGGACCTTATTTTCATAATGGTTCCTTCAGAGGTGTGCTAAGCAAAAGTCAAAGGGAAAATCGATTATTGAAATAATTTCAAAATGAGCAAAACAAGTGATGGAATCTTCGACGTCCTAATAGAACAGATGGATGTCATCTTCCTTTTTTGATGACTTTTTTCAGGGGATATTTTTGATCCTATGTTTAAACCTGTTTGACGCAGTAAGGTAACACCCTCGGAGAGGAAAAAATATCACATCAATAGACATAATATCTCTCTTAAAAGTAAAACTCTACTTCTAATTCTGAAAATGAAAGGCTGGCAGAGCAAAGCATAAGATGGCTGCAAAAGAAGGTAACAACACCAATAATTAATGATTCTATCATGTATTGTCTTAGATCACTCGAAAACACATTTCGGTAAGAGGGCGTGAAGTAGTGTTTTGTGGCAGAAAGAATTTCCTCTAAAATTAACAATTTCATCACTGCCTAAAACAATTATCACCACACCAAGCCCGGTGGAAGCTGTCCATAATTGGTCCGGTTCAAGCTTAACTTGTGATGCCCGGGGGCATATCCCTTAAAACTTTTGATATTTAGGTTTTCAGCGATGCAATTTGGTGCACTTTGAGAAAGTAATTCACGTAAAAAGGAACCGAAAGTTACAGTGAAAATCTAATATTTTACAGAGTAATGCTTTTGTTTGACAAAAGGAGTGTTTTTGCCCAAAAATTTGTCCGGCCAAGGCTGCACCGACCGGACCGCTTTCGCCGGGCCTGCGAGACATTGAGCGTTTCTCCAGAGACTTCAGAGGGACAGCCAACATGTTGTTTTGGTAAATTATCTAGAAAATAGCAGGTTTCACATTCTCCAATTTTTTCTCGAAGATTCTGTTTAAGGTGCCAGCCCGCGAAGGCCAGAGGCCCTATTTCCAGCAGGGGCAAAAGACTCCTAAACGTCCCTTCCGAAAGACGTCGGAGTGAGTTGTTTAGTCAGCACCTTTAAGGTCACCGATGTAGATGTTAGTCTCACACGACCAAGCTTCAGCTGCAAAAAGCAAACAGTTGAAGCCGCTTGGTCACTCAGTCCAGTCTCCAAAGCGAAAACACATCAGACACTTCACAGGGGTAAAACTTCAAAGATTAAAAACTCGATTTTATAACTTCTCTCGCATTTTTTTGAAGTAGAAGGTTGGAAGACTGTGGATTTTACCTCATGGCAGATTCCAAAGACAAACATTTTAAAAACATACCCTGAAATTAGGTATAGCTTGAGATGTACCCAGTTAACATAAAAAAACAAAGCCCAAATTCATAAAACTCCTTCATGTTGAACTAAAAAGCCAAATTAACTAACCTTTTCAATATCTAAAACTTTGTACTCACCTCAGAATTTCGAACCTCGCCATCGTCGCACTGGAAGAGAATGTCTTTCAAATAATTGTATCACCTATGTTATATTATCGTTGCGCAAATATGATATTTGATATTAATGTATTGCCTATTCAATTTGTCCTCAATACCTGATATAGTTTCTGCATTCATTTTAGAAGCTGATTCAAGTTACTTGGTAAATATTATATAAATTGTTTGATAAGACAACAGGTCCTTGTTAATATTCTGATCAATTAAACCTCACAAAACCTATTGTTTTACAGAACGGACTGATTCATTAATATTTTAAACTAGTATGTAGTGATGCTGATCAATTTGTTTAGTTATGAAATTGATTTTTACAATGATACATAGTAACTGTTTTAAGTTAAACATTTATTCCATTGCAAGGGATAATCTTTATCAAATCAGATATTTAGTACTCTAGTGCTCGTTGGTAAAAGATGGTGTGAATTGGTTCATACGAATATATAAAGAGAAAAGCAAAATTAAGCCTTTTTGATGTCCTGCATCTACAGAACTCGAGAGCGTTCTTTTATAATTTCTTATCAGCATCTGATTCTTATTTGTTTTGGGTATTTTCCTCGAACTATAAAAATTGCACCACAAGGAGACTATTGTAATGACTTGATGATAAGTAATCTCAAAATGTCAAAAATGCCAAATGAGGGTTGCGATTCTTTCTAACTACAAGTTTAGAAGACTCAGGATTCTACCTTATTGCAGTTTTTCAGACAAATATTTCCTAAAAACATACCCTGAAATTAGGTATAGCTTGAGATGTACCAAGTTTACATAAAAAAAAAGCTCAAATTCATAAAACTCCTTCATGTTGAACTAAAAAGCCAAATTAACTAACCTTTTCAGTATCTAAAACTTTGTACTCACCTCAGAATTTCGAACCTCGCCATCGTCGCACTGGAAGAGAATGTCTTTCAAATAATTGTATCACCTATGTTATATTATCGTTGCGCAAATATGATATTTGATATTAATGTATTGCCTATTCAATTTGTCCTCAATACCTGATATAGTTTCTGCATTCATTTTAGAAGCTGATTCAAGGTACTTGGTAAATATTATATAAATTGTTTGATAAGACAACAGGTCCTTGTTAATATTCTGATCAATTAAACCTCACAAAACCTATTGTTTTACAGAACGGACTGATTCATTAATATTTTAAACTAGTATGTAGTGATGCTGATCAATTTGTTTAGTTATGAAATTGATTTTTACAATGATACATAGTAACTGTTTTAAGTTAAACATTTATTCCATTGCAAGGGATAATCTTTATCAAATCAGATATTTAGTACTCTAGTGCTCGTTGGTAAAAGATGGTGTGAATTGGTTCATACGAATATATAAAGAGAAAAGCAAAATTAAGCCTTTTTGATGTCCTGCATCTACAGAACTCGAGAGCGTTCTTTTATAATTTCTTATCAGCATCTGATTCTTATTTGTTTTGGGTATTTTCCTCGAACTATAAAAATTGCACCACAAGGAGACTATTGTAATGACTTGATGATAAGTAATCTCAAAATGTCAAAAATGCCAAATGAGGGTTGCGATTCTTTCTAACTACAAGTTTAGAAGACTCAGGATTCTACCTTATTGCAGTTTTTCAGACAAATATTTCCTAAAAACATACCCTGAAATTAGGTATAGCTTGAGATGTACCAAGTTTACATAAAAAAAAAGCTCAAATTCATAAAACTCCTTCATGTTGAACTAAAAAGCCAAATTAACTAACCTTTTCAGTATCTAAAACTTTGTACTCACCTCAGAATTTCGAACCTCGCCATCGTCGCAGCAAATTTCGATTCCGTAGACGGTCGAGCGCATCCTTGATGGTCGAGCGCATCATTTGGTGACAGCACACCTGAAGTTCCTACAGAATCGCGCCTTTTTGCAAAGCAGCAGTAAATGTTTGAGAAATGGCGGCAAACAAATCTGTGAAGTTCTCTGGATATCATGCGTTTTATAAAAGCGCCACGGTGAGTTTTTTTCTATATTTTTCATGTAAATTGAATTTCATTTGATGGATTTTTGATGCCTAGCTAGGCCAATTTGTCATCAGTGTTTTGTGCCTGATGGACAACTAGTAGGGCCTATCCTAAGCTTCTGCCTGCCTCTGCCGAAAAAGGTACTTAGACTCATTGCATTTTTACTGCAAAATAGATGATAAACCCACACAAGTTTTACCAGAAACCCAGTACAAAGTTTACTTTATCATGCAACGATGACCAATTTGAAATAGAAGAACTTATGAAAGAGAAGAAATAGAAGAATTGTAAGGGCCTGGCCTTTCATTCAATGCAGTCATATTTTATTGTGTCCCTGGTTGGTTTCCAAATTGGAATCAATTCAGAGAAAATCTGTGACAATGATTTCACAACAAACTGAATTTTTGCCCTAACTAAGCTGTTGACAGACAATTTTATTATGTTTTGGAGCAATGGGCAGGATAGGACAGCATTTGGGAGTCTAATAATGCTATTGAACATTGAGAGGCAAGAATTGATTGGAATAGTGCATACTGTATTTGACTTAAAAAACTTTTAAGACCACTCATGTTTGTTTGCATCAGATTTTAAAGGTTGCACAATAAAGTACTTTGGACGATTTTTGCACTTAAAGTAAACTGAGTTCCTTTACTTTTCAGTTTTGACCATGGAAGAGCTATTACAGAAATCTATCTCAAATGTACAAAATGCCTTCACTGGCCCAAAGAATACTCAAGAGCTTATTGCACAAGTTCAGGAAGTGATGCCAATGAATCCACTGCACTACGAGATACTATGTGTAAAAGGACAGACATCAGCATTTAGTGCAAAGATAGATGTAAGATTAAAATCTGAAGAGCACATAAATGCATTCATTAATGGTTATGGCAGCAGAAACAATGAAACATTGCGCATATCAAAGACAAAAAGAATTTCAACTGTGCAAAATCCTTTTCAACTTGTTAAGTATTTCAGATGCCATCACAATACTAGATATGAGGCTACTAGTTTTGCCTCTGATATATTGACAGTAAATCCTAGTAAGAGATTCAAAAATACGTCCTGTCCATTTTCTCTCATTATAAGACTGAGAAAGAATCCTGAAGAGACAGAAATGAGCTCTGTTATTGATTTAGAATGGAATCATAACCATTCAGTCAAGTCATTACAATCATTGACTTTCAAAGACATCCCAGATTCAATTGTGCACCAGATTAAGGACATGTTTTCTAGAGGTTTGCTACCAGGGGCAGCTCACAAAGAGCTTATGCACCAGCTTAGATCTGAGTGCAAGAATGACTTAGAGTACCATCAGCGATTAGCTGACCGATCAGAAATCCCACGAAGAAAAGATTTTAATGACATCTATTCAGATTTCAAGAAAGAGCTCTATGGGACTGGCAGTCTGTCCACGATGTTTTCTACCCTTCAGCAACGAATTGAAGTGTTAAAAGAAAAAGATGAAGGTTACACCATAGAATTTCAGCCATTTGATGAAGAAACTAATCAGCCATTTGTCATGGTTGTTATCACTCCTCTAATGAAACGAGTTCATCAAATGGTGAGTCTTTGTGGGAAAATTCTTAAATTTGTTTACTTGTTTTAAGGTTGGATAGGTGAAGCATAGGACTCAAATCTTTCAAATCTTCACAATTTGTTAAATCTGCCAATTTTTTGATACCTTGATTAGTTTCAAAATGTCAGCATTTTGATTATATTTGTGAAAGTCATGGAAAATTTTGAAAAAATCAGAATCATTGTAAATTTTAAGTTCCTTGAGGAAAATTGATACAATCTTCAAGAAAAATATGGTCTATGAAGGTCTACAATATGTTGGCAAGCAGAAATCTGTAGCTCTTCTGGTAAAGGATTTAGAAATTTGATGTGAAATCACAGCCTAAAAATGTGTGTCTCCTATGCCTTTGATGAAACACCATGCAAGTAAAAGGCTATGCCCCATGTGACTTAATTGGGGTTTTAAATGCGTTTTTTGTCCTATTTCTGTTATAGGTCCCTCATTCAAAAGACTTGGCATTTTTAGATTCATCTTCAAATATGGAGGAATATAATCTACGAGTGTTTATCATGGTTACACACAGTATTTGTGGGGCTCTGCCACTTGGAATTATTGTTACAAGTGATGAGACAACTGACACCCTAACAGATGCATTCCAGCTGTTCAAGTCCTCTTCGTCAGCCTTTTCATTTTATGGTTCATCTGCTGGACCTGAGGTTTTCATGACAGATAACTGTATGGAACTGCGAGAGGCACTGAAAAAAGTATGGCCAAGCTCAACACCAGTTCTTTGTATATTTCACATTCTGCAACAGGTCTGGCGTTGGCTCCACGAGAAGAAGAATAACATTGAGTTGAATGACAGGGTTTCATTGCTATTAAATTTCAAGAAAGTTTTATATGCTGAAAGTCAAGAAGAACTTGAACAGCAGTATGACAGTTTGATATGCAGTGATGTTGCCACAAAATACCCCAATTTCTGTAAGTACATGGATGCTGTGTATGAGGATTGTGAGTCATGGGCACTTTGCTACAGAGTAAGTTTACCAATGCGAGGTAACAACACTAATAACTTTTGTGAGGCTCAGTTCCTTGTAATAAAAGATGAAGTGCTGCATCGTCAGAAAGAAATCAATGTTGTTGGATTATTAGACAAATTTACGCTGCAACTTGATGACCATTATCGTAATAAGCTACTGTCTGTTGCATCAGGGAAATTTGATGGAATATATAGTGCCAGATTCAAAGGTTGCTCAAAGAGGAACTCAGCTGGCAGTGGATTCAAAAGGCCAACAGTTCAAGAGCAGACCACAGCATTAGAAAACGTTGTAACCATTGAGAAGAACGTTTTCATCGTTCCAAGCCTAAGTTTGGAAAAGAAAACATATATGGTGGACATGAACACTGGAATTTGTCAGTGCTCTGTAGGGTTGGATGGCTCACCATGCAAGCACCAGTTTATTCTTTGGGCAAATAAACTATCAGATGGGGTGAACTTTTTGCCTGTTTTCAGCAAAGTACAGAGGCAAATGTTTGCTAAAATTGCAATTGGATCATCTATGCCCTTGGATTTGTATGAAGGCTTGCATGATAGATTAATTTCTGGGCCAGAAGATGTCAGTCTTAGCAAGGAGAATTTAGTGGTTGCTGAAACTTCCGGTTTTGAAGACAGAAGAAACAGGAGAAGTGCATTAGCAGAAAGGAATAACATCCCAGACCTGATTACAGTGGATGAATGCAGGCATGCAGTTGACGATGCCTTAGAGTCAATAAAATCCCACCTTGATGTTACAGACCAGAACTTTCTAAGAGGTATTTTGAAATTTTCAGGTCGACTGAAGAAAATGCCAAAGTCAAAGCTGACAACTTGCTTTCATAGCTTTGGAGCAGCTGGTATATACAACACAAGATCAACAGCAACATCTATTGTGAAGGCTAAAAGAGGGAAGATTCATGTGCAGCCAGGTGCAGTGAAACGTCGAAAACTCACTAATGGTTCAAGGAGCAAGCAACCAAAAGGCCAGATATTAAAATCAAATCCATTTGATAAGATTGCTGAGAGACCAAAACGATTGCATATGTTTGCTGAAAACGTAAGACGAAATGAACCTGTTGCAAAAAAAGCAGGCAGAAGTATGAGCACCAAAACAAGAATTCATGGGAGAGAAAGATGAAGCAGACGCAATGAAGTGAAGGCCTTGCGAACATTAACATTTGTTTCCATATCTATATCTTATACTTATGTTGACCTGCCACTAAAGTATAAGCTTGCTGGCAGACTCACTGGTTTCTTTTGAAAGAGATTTCTCCTCCTCCACTATATGATAACAATAACAAAGAGCAAAATAGAGATCTCTTTTCACCAATGAAATTTGGTTCCTCGATCCTTGGAACCACACATGACTTTGGACAATATGATGACCCACTGCTAATTAAGGATTATTCAAAACACACAAACAATGGGTGAAGACAATTCACTACTGATAAAAATTTATACTAATGTTGTATAAACATACTAATGTTATACTAATATACACATGTATACTGATGTTGACCTCTTTTCAGAATTCCTCATATTGACGATGAATTGTACTATATTAATTATCAGTTACTAGCTCCTTCCCCCAAAATTGGTGCTACCAATACCTTCAATTTGGGTGGCACCTGGTACCGTATGAGTTGGTACCGGTACCAGAGACTGCCCCTGTCAGCCCCCTCTTTTAGGGTCAGCACTACAAACCTGGAATAACTGTGACATCATAACAAAAAAGGAAAAAATTAACTCTCGCACAACATGCACATAAACACAATTATAAGCCAGTCATTGCTTATCATGAGCGTTTTTATAGTGTCTGTTCAGGTTTGACTTGATGCTAAATTTTGCATTGCAACATGTGCAAGAAAAATCCTTTCTTTTGTCATGAACTTTCTGATGTCTGGTCAGCATATACCTTGTCTGAAATAATTTCTGGCAAACTTCACACTTATAAGTTTCTTTGTGGATGTTCAAATGCTTTCTGAGGGCTAATTGGTTTGGAAACGTCTTGTCACAGGTTTGGCAGATACAGTTGCCACAATTTTTTTCATGGTATATGGCATCCTTTGCTCTTGCAAATGTTATTGTACATTTTTGGCACTTGTATACACATGTTCCACAGTCAATTTCTTCCCGCATCCTCTGTCCCTCCTTTTTCCAATCCTGTGTGAAGTATTAATAGAAATGAGCAACAAAAACACAATATTTTCATAAAGGAAATTAGCGATTTGCACAACTTGGTCCAAATTAGAAGGCAGGAATGAAACTAAACAACTCTGTAATAATACAATATTTTTGCCTTCCAAGTATGCATACTTTCTCAATAGTACAATTTTTTGTTAATTTTTTGCATTGCAGTGGCTGCAGTAGCTTTTTGGCAATCTGACACAAAGTTTCTAAAGCTTGAGTACACTTGAGTACACTTCTGCTTGAAGTGCACAATCAAAACAAAAATGACCAAAAAAGGGTTGATTTTTAATGCCATGGGTGAAAACCACTAAAATCTGGCTCTTTGCAAATATTTATCTTAGTATAAGAAACAGCTTCAATGGGAATTTGCAAAATTTTCTTTTCTGGTCTAAATTACCCACAATGGCAAAGAGTATAGCACCTTTCTTGCATTAGTTTCTGGAGTCCACGATTACTTGCTTTGTGTATGGATAGATGTATTTTGCATGCATAGAGTCAAACTCCCAGAAGTCAGACTTCACTACAGGCAGACTATTTTTTTCTACGGTCTGAAGAGATCTAACAAAGACCTTGTTAATAATATCTTAAACAAAATATGCCATGCAATGCAGTGGTATGAAATTGTGAATTCATGAGCTTGCAACAAACCTTTAGCAAAAGAGTCTTCTTTCTAATTTAAATGACATATGATAGTGAAATAGTGGCTAAAAGTTAGAAAATGGAAATTTCAATGATTGAAATGAGGCAGCCAGACACATATTATACCTTACGAACATCCAAGGAACACAACTTCCACATACCAGCAGCTGTTTTGCTCATTGTTGCCAGGTTAGCATCCGGTATGCTTTCTTTGACTTGTTTCTATTAAAAAATAGTAACAAATTTGCTCATATATGCAACTTGTTACATGGGGCCATCAACTTTCAATTTCCACTTTTTCTTTTTGTATTACGGCATCTGGCTGTTAAGATCGGATCCTACCTCCCTTCCCATTAACGGTCTAAAAGTTTTCTGATCGGCCTCAAAGTTTTGGCCTAAGTCTCTGGGAGCAGCAAATAGATGACTAATAGATGTCTTGTAGAACTCGTTGGATCACAAAACACTGATGACAAATTGGCCTAGCTAGGCATCAAAAATCCATCAAATGAAATTCAATTTACATGAAAAATATAGAAAAAAACTCACCGTGGCGCTTTTATAAAACGCATGATATCCAGAGAACTTCACAGATTTGTTTGCCGCCATTTCTCAAACATTTACTGCTGCTTTGCAAAAAGGCGCGATTCTGTAGGAACTTCAGGTGTGCTGTCACCAAATGATGCGCTCGACCATCAAGGATGCGCTCGACCGTCTACGGAATCGAAATTTGCATCGTCGCACTGGAAGAGAATGTCTTTCAAATAATTGTATCACCTATGTTATATTCTAGTTGCACAAATAGGATATTTGATATTAATGTATTGCCTATTCAATTCGTCCTCAATACCTGATATAGTTTCCTGCATTCATTTTAGAAGCTGATTCAAGGTACTTGGTAAACATGATATAACTTGATTGATAAGACAACAGACCCTTGTTAATATTCTGACCAAGGTAAAACCTCAATAAAACCTCACTTGAATAGACTGATACATTAATACTTTATAGGGCAGTGATACTCATCAGTTTGTGTAGATATGAAATTGTCTTGTGCAATGATACATAGTAACGATTTAAGTGTTAGGTGATACATTTATTCAATTTCAGAGGATAATCTTTATCAAAAAAGACATTTAGTACTCTAGTGCACTAACCACTGCGTATTGGGGCCTTTGCGAAGCCCTATTCATTTCACTAACACAAATAGCACCACCGCTCACCGAGTGCAGAGATAAATGTATACTGACTCTTGACAACTGCACAGGATCTGCGGGAGAGGGACCGCTTTCCCATTGCAGGAAAACCACTGCAGTAGAGCCACTGAATACGGTTGAGAAGACTTGAGAAGAAGCAGGTTTCAGGAAATTGATCAAAGATAATCTTTGAGGATGAATTGAATGACCCAGTCAGGACTAGAACCCACCACCTCTAGATTAGATATTAGTGCTCTAGTGTGCTAACCTATTCAGTAATTTCACTTACACCAATCTCAGAACCTCTCAGGGAATGCAGAGACGAACCCATCCGGGCTCTGTAACGACTGCACAGGAGCTAGCAAAGGAAAACGACTTTACAACATCAGAAGGAGTATTGCATTCCGACCACTGGTTGGGGTTGTGAAGTAGCTACACATAAGAAGCAGCAGGATTTTGAGATAATTTACGAAAATGAACTAAATGACCCAAGTACAACCCGAGCCGGCAAACTCCATATTAGTACTCTCCTTTGCTAAACTATCGGGCCTTGAGAAACCCAGCAAGAAGTTTCTCTTACACAAATAGTCCTAGTAGCACATACAGAAAGCACAGCCAAACCTATCCTGGCTCTTTAACAATCCCAAAGGCACTGCAGAGGGGCGATAACTTTCCCACACCTCAATATGACCATTCCAGTCTAACTGCTAGATATGATTGAGAAGAACACGGTAAGTCTATTGAGTTGAAAGTGAATCAATATTAATCATGATTGCTAATCAATATTAATCATGATAAGGGGATCCATAATTTAGGTAGATGCAAGGCAGTTAGTAAAGTTATTATGAAGATAAGGCTGTTTCTGATATAATTTTTTCGTAACCAATAACAGTCAATAATTCTGGAATCACCAAGATAACAAGCAACTCCATGACTCAATTCCCAGGGAGTTCCGCGATAGACATTTTACACAGATGTCCATCAAATTTTACTAGGCTCAAAATATCTCCAAATTCTGTTTTCTTGGGCCGGGTTGAAGCTAATCCTTGGTGAAGCTAATCCTTTCCTGAGTGAAGCTAAAGATCGTGAGGGCATTTTGGAATTTGTTTTATTTTGCGGTCATTGTCACTTTCTACTTTCTAGGTAGTGGAAAATTGTTCTTAAAAAATGTAAGACTTTTTGGCCCTTTTTATCAGCAAAATACTTCATCTTCCATAGCAATAGTTCGAAATGGATATAGAAACCTGGAAAAGACAAATCTATGGACTGGTCAACCCCCGATAGCGGGGCAAACGGCCGGGACAAAAATTTTGTTAGTGTGTGTGTGACTGAATCTCATTTGCTCGAGCACATTGGTGTACATCAATTTCATATGAATCAAAGAAAACTTTATTTAGCCGTCTTATATAGGCCTAAATTACTGGAAATGACTCTGTCCTCCTTCAGTTTCCCATGCATCTTTACCACACTGTAAATTTTAATAAATAGCTTTCTTTCCGGTTATTTAAATTTACATAAAAGTTTCTGTTTTGTTTTTCTCGTGAAGTTTAAAATAATTTGATATACAACCATTCTCGAGTAGTTGACTAAGCGATGAAGAGAAGCACAAAATTATATTCCATTTAGCCTGCTCGCAGACTCACCTGTGTCATTTTTTTTCTATAAGGAAATTCAGTTGAATTTTAATTGAGTTGAAGTTCTGTTTGTTATTGGTCCAGTAGAGTTTGCTAAACAAACACGAAACACTTGTTCAGGGTCACGTTTGGTGAGAACCTGTTTTGATTGGCTGAAGTGTTTTCCTTTGTTCTTCCCCTAGCTGCCTCGCTTTCTCCCTCTTTCTCTCTGTCATGTTTCAAGGTAGGCCTTTAAGCAATGAATGGAGTTAACAGCGCTTCACTGAAGGTTTACGCTTTTTGTCGTCATTTTTCCAAATTGATGTTTATAATGATGAAGAAAAGAAAGCACTTAGAAGCTATTTGAAATACTACTATGTTTTTGATTTCCAATAACAGACAAAACTTCATCTCAATTAAAATTCAACTGAATTTCCATATGAGAAAAAAAACGACACAGTCGAGTCTGTGAGCAGGCTAATTCCGTTTTGCTATAAAAGAATTTCCAGCTAGGCCTAAAACTTAATATGTTTCCAACCTTCTGCAAGATAAAAGGGAGGGCACTGCATGGATGGGTATGAAGGGGGCCCTGCTCCAGTTGTCTCGATGAAAATTGCGATTATCCGTTTCCCGATAGCTGTTTCTGAAAAATCCCTCTAAATCTAGTTCCTGATAATTTTCCTCCAATGTACCCCTCACTCCTGTTATTATTAATTTCATCTTTAATCCTCCGTCTTTTCTCTCTTTTAAACCTACTCTTCTCCAGCAGCAGTATTATCATTCAAAAATGAATCAGCACTTTCAGTTCAATATTCCTTGCAATCGAAGAGCCTGAAGAATCATCCGCCATTATTTGCATTGCGGTGCAGCATGTTCTTACTTCTAGCTTTTCCTTGTTGTTCCCCTGCGCTCTCTCGACAAATTCGATATTCCATCCTTAACCCAGTGATGGTTTCTCGATAAATAGGTTTATTATCTGAACGCAGGTTTGAACTATAAAAATCGTTGGGATTCGGGATTTTGGATGCAGTATTTATCGAGAAACCATTATTTTGGGACCCACTAGGTTGGGGATGCGACATCGAATTTGTTGAGAGATTTAAATTATTTTTTTAATTATTTTTCAATTTTCTAAATCATTCTTTTAATCTAAGAATCCTTCTCTGCTTTTTTGAATATAGATAAACGAGAAAAAATTCATCCATTAATCTGAATTGTGATTTTCTCTTACTTTGCTTCATTGTAAACTTCCCCGAATTGAATAATAATGGAAAAAATTGTAAAGATATCTTAAAACATAGAAAAATGCCAATGAGATTGGTTAATTATACTTTAAAGAGGCCTTTTGCTCATAAATACATAATTTGAGTGGCAAAAAAACATCAACTTAGCTTCAATCACAACCTAAATGCCTACAAGCAATTATCATGGTTTTTCAGACTTATGACGTCACTCTGACGTCACTAGCAGCCATTTAGGTTTTGAAAACACCACAAATAGATAGAGCAAATCAAGTTCTATTATTCTACATAGTTTCAAGTCTTTATCTCATTCCTAACAAGAATTATGAGGGGCGCCCCCCGGTAGTACAAGGGTCAAAAAGGCCCGGTAGTAATAGGGTTAAAGGAAAATGTTTTTTTACCTATTCCATAGAACTCAGCGTGCTCATTATTATGGTGAAAACCGTTTCTCGATACTTCTTGAACTTTATTTATCGTTCATGGTTAGAGTTATCTTCCATCAAAGTCCCAAATAACAAGTGGAAGTGCCTAGACCGGTTAAGGAATGTCCCGTCAAGAGCGTGGTCAGGCCGCTCTGCCCCAGACTCCGCTACGTAAGAGTTTCACAATCAAATTTATCAAAAATAAAACAATGCAGAAAACAAATACCAAACAATCAAACAAAATGTATTTGAAATAGATTACTTAATGAAATGGGATAAATTACATATACATGGAAATAAGCTAAATAAATACGTGAACTAGATAAACAAGTAAATCAATAAAAGAATACATACATAATGCAAAATATAAGATTGATAGAATCCATGTATTATTGCAACTTTATGCAACAATGCATCCTTAATTAACTGGTTATGTCCCTAAACTGGTCCTTTGCTCCTCAAACTGGAAAAAGTACATTCATATTTCCGATCCTTTTAATTGATGCTACTTGATTACACTCTTATTCTTTTGAGATAATTTGTGAGAATGAAAATGACCCGAGTAGGGCTCAGACCCCACCACCTCTAGATTCGTACTCTAGAGCGCTACCACTGCGCTACCAGGGCTACGAGAATACACCACCGGGACTACGTGGGTTGGAGTCCTACTCGGGTCATTTTCATTCTCTAAAAATTATCTCGATTGATTTTCCAAATCCTGCTTCTCCTCAAATCTTATTCTTTTATAAGAATACTTAATTTATTTCCGAGCCTCAATATTCTTACGTTTTTGCTATTTTGAGCATCGGAATATCCTTAAATCATGCTAATGGCAGCAAATACAGATATAGCAATAAAGTGTTATTTTGGTCATAAAAGCAAAAAACACATCCTTATTTCCTGTAAAACAGAGCTCATCGACACTTGCATCAAAATATTGATGAGTGTATCTAAAACCACTTCCCGTATAAAGCACGCCCATTCAGAAGTAAAAAGATAATCACTGAAATCTTTTTTCATTAGATCTTGAGCCTAGCAATATTCTTAAAATATTCTTAAATTTAATAGATTTTGAGACTCGTTATTCTTATAAAATTTATTCTTGTAAAAAAAGAGTGAAGAGACAAATATAGGTGCTAGCAAGTCCATTTTGTATATTAGGCTGAATCTCCAATTTCTTCCAACCTGGACTCGTTGTGCCATGGAATCACAAGATGGGATAGGACTCAAATTTTGCCAGAATCTAACAACAAGCGAAGAACAGACGAGGCTGACCATTTTAAGCACAATACAAGAGTGTTAAAAAGTGGCAAGAGGCCCAACAAATGATTACAAATCAAGCAGATTGGGAGAATACTGGGATATCAGACGGGTAAGAACAGCTAAAATTTGCAGCAATGAACACAACTGTTGGCGGAGGGTCAGGGAGGGATAAATTGGGAACTGGGATTTACCTTTTTCTTAACAGGGAAAATGGGATTGGACTTCTTGGCACAGGGATTTGGGAATCGAAAAAAACATTTGAATTGGCATTGTTAAACACGTGAATATTGGTAATTTTTCCATCTTTCTCATTGGGGTTTTGGAGTTTTGATTATTTCAGTGCTAGGAATTGGGATAAGTAACCCTTTTAGGACCCTCTTGGTGACTTTCAAAGCATTACAAAAGTAAGAAAAGTTTAAGAAGATTCTAGGCAGAACAAGAATGATTGAGAAAAACCAGCAAGATATTTTTCCTGCTTCTTTTAAAAGCAATTTGTGTAGCCACAAAATTGTGTAGCCACAAAATTGGTGATAATTCATTGCATTCGGGTTTCCGAGTTTTATGTATACCAACACTAATTGAATGACCTAATTATCTTCATTAAATCGGCGTAAGGAATAGGAAAAAACAAAGCATTGAAAACTGTATTCAGAATGAATGAGTGAAATTAATCATTGTGTATGTAAAATGGTTATTTTTCGATAGCAGTTTAGTCTTTTCATTTTGAATACCCTCTGTAGTTCCGAATAGGTCAAACTTTCAATTTCAAATATAATCGTAGAATAAGAAGGCTCATTCTTATACTACGACTAGACCAAGATATATCTCAATTTGAAGAATCGGCCTATTTGGAACCACGGAGTAAATTCAACACAAAAAGCCTGAACTTGTAGCTATCGCAAAAACATCAATTTTACATAAAAAATTATCAATTCTACTCATTAATTCTTTATACAATCTTTCAAGGCTTTCTGCGAGGAAAAGTGACAAATGCAACTGCAGGTTGTGCTAAACATACATCCGACAAGTTGGGTTCCCAAAAGAATAGATTTATTTCATTATTCAACCATGTTTTTAACCTGTAGATATGTTGTCCAATTAGATATTTTCAAGCTGTCAATACATTTTATTTTTTGATCAGTGAAGTTAGCTTGATAAGCGGTAATTTGATTTAACTTCTATCCTAAAGAGTTCAGCCTATTATAAATACTTTGATGATGATGATGATGATGATGAAATACTGTATGCACCAGAAAGAAGTGTTAGACAATGCGATCTTGCATAATTAAGCAAGGCTCGACACTGTCGGGTTATTGAAAAAGTGTATTAAAAACATTCGCTGTTTGACAGACCAAAGAGAAACTGGAAATTATTTCCTCTGTTCGTGGAAGCATACTTCAGCAATATTGGAATAACTGTCTTTAACTTTAAAACTCTCGATAAGAGAAATTAGCCATATTTAAGTTGGTTTGTTTGACATTAAAATGAAATATTTCAGTGCACTCAAGCCAGTATTCGATTCTTATTGGCTTATGAAGCGTGTCTAAGTTTTTTCGGTGCATATAATATAAAGTGATGAATTAATGCTAAAATAACAAGATTCTTCTTTCGATGGGTTTGCGACACATTGGACACTCATTGACCTGGTCACCACAGTACTGACATGCCCCATGACCACAAAGAAACACAAGATTGCGACGGCGATCCATGCACACAGGACACAAGGTCTGAAAAGAATGATAGAATCACTCACTGCTGGGTTCTTCTCAATTCGCGATTTGGTAGACTTTACGCAAGCGATTAAATTGGGCCTACTCGTGTGGCCTAATCGATAGTTGATAGGCAAATAAAATTTTATCTTCGTAAGTTATTGGTTTATATGCAAAGCAGAAAAGGCATACTGAATATGTAGACTAACCAAAGCAGTGCATTGATGGTTGATAGTTAAATAAGCTTACTATATTCGTAAGGTATGGGTTTATGCACCAAGTGTGGAGGGCCCACTGAATAGGTAGACTAATAGAAGCAGTACATTGATAGTTGATAGGCAAATACGCTGCTACCTTTGTAAGGCATTGGTTTATGTGGAAAGTACAAAGGGCCCACTAAATAGGTAGACTAATCGAACAGTGCAACCCTGGTTCTTCCTCTCGATGTGACCACACATCTCGAATCCTTAAACCTATTCGCCTCGAGTAACAGAGAACTGGCAAATTATCTCCTCAAACATTAGGTGACAGGTCTAAAGGTTGTTTCTAACCCACGACCCTTTGAACAAGGGTTAGGTGATCTAACCACTCGGTCATTCCTACCACATGTGTTCAAGACAATTTGTTATCCTAATCACTCAGTGGTGAGAGCAAAGCATACATACTCAGAGGTCATGGGTTCGAGTCCTTCTCGGACCTTTGGTACTTGGAGAAAATAACCACAAGAAGGGTGTTTCACAAATCAGATTCGAGAGCTTCTTGCGTCAAACACATTTTTGGATTGAGATGTATAGAGAGTATAGGCTTCAGCAAAGTCTTGATAATTTAATGGGAATACTCGAATATTTCAAAAGAGGTACGAAACATGCAAAACAAAAGAAAGTAAAGGAGACGTTACCTGATCTTTGATATCATTAAGCTGCTCTTTTAACTTGGAAAGCTCGTCGGCTGCTATGTTAGTTTCCTTCTTTGAGGTGTTCAAGTTGTTTGGCTTTTCAACCACATCCGAATCTGCATGAAATGATGCAAAGATATTGATTAACACTATGTCATGCAGACATAATTCACTTCCACGGCACCTGGGCTATGTTTACACTTTACCGATACGAGGGCGAATAAGTGTAGTACTAGGCCTTTTCAGCCTTTCGTCAACACTAAAACAACACAGTAATGAGTCTGAAACGGCAAGAAATGAATGTGGAATTTAACCGGCATCAAATCAATACGGTACGGCACCCTAACTGGCTAACTAACTAACTAACCCTAACTTAAACGAACACGGCAAAGTGCAAACGGCTGATAACCGTATTGCTTCGTTTTGGCTTCAGCACTTGATGGATGTTAAGTTAGATAAAGCTGAAAAATGATAATAAGAAATGACACAAATCAAACCAACACATTCTAATGACATTAATAATCATATTGGTTTTGCACTGGCATCGGGTAAACGGCAAAAACCACTCTGGCATGAAATCAAGCTGTATTCATTTTGTACCGGTATGGTCTAAATGTATAGCCTTAATGTATTTCAAAAAATCAAATTATGAAACTAAAAGTGAGGCTCTCCCAAAAGGTATTTATTTCCTTATTCCCAAAACATTTTAATGCTTGCTCCTGTGATTCCCACCATTTTGAAAAATGCTCCACACAAATCTATGGCATTACGCTCATGGTTTTCAGAAGTTTATTGAAATGTTTTCCATTTTCTTAACAACTTTTGTAATTATATACGTAATACAGCATTTACGTAAATATTAACCTTGTAAGCAGTAACGATTTAGATAAACTATCATAGATTTGAGAAATATAAGAATGGTACCAAATAGTTTACGCTATTTTTCCACAGCTTTCGCGTCGTTCCGCCATTTTCATGGCACTTGATTTGTTGAATCCTTGAAATCCATTGTCTTTCCAGTGATTTGATTGGAAAGAATTCTTAGTCTAAAAATGCCCTGATTGGCCAGAATATTTTTCCACCTTGCTCATTCAACATGCTGTTATCTATGTGTCCAGTTAACATGGTACAACTGGCACCTTAACTTCGGTCATGCTTAACAATAATGCCCTGGCTAGTCTGCACTAGATAAGAATTTTTCAAGAAAATCTTGCTGAATTTTCTTGATTCTAAATACGTATTACTTTCCGACCTTTCTACTTCAGGGTGCAGATCCCTAAATTTTCGATCGGGTAATTTTATTTCTTCAAAAATCAACACAAAAATAATTTCACACCCTATTCAAAAGGCAACCCCTTTGAGGGTCATAATTGGTAACTTATACTAAAAAGACGTAAACTAGGCCAACTTTAACCTGAATCTGGGTATACCAACACAACACGTCAGGCTTCATGCTCCTTCTCTATCTGACGTACAAATCCCGATAAGAGTCTGAAAAAAGCTTTCTTTAGTTATTATGGCTTATCATGTACCGAATTTTCTTCATTATCCTGCAATTCAGAAGTCCAACCACTTGATTATCAATAGAAAAGCAAAGAAAATTCAAAGCAGAAATACCCACCTTTCGAACCAGTGAGGTAAGAGTATGGTAAGACTTGTTCGATCGGCGTTCTGCACTGCACGCACTTCTTCATCAGCTGTGAGCAACCTGCAGTGGAACCAAGTCAATTACATCGTTTTACCATTTATGAGGTCTGCAGCATTCATTTAATTTGAAGGCCAGATGCACCACAAAGAGTTTCATAGAGTAAAGAGTGGGATTTGCCGACTGGTAAGATCACTCTACCCTTGTTCAAAGGGTATCAAAGGGTCGTGACTTCAAAGCGACCTCCAGACCTGTTACATAAAGTGTGAGCAGAAAATGTGCCAGATCTCTGTAACTTCAGGCAAAAGGGCAAAAGGAGTCATGAGGTGTGGTCACATCAAAAGGAAGGACCAGCATCAAACTGCTCGATACGTTTACTTATTAGTTGAGCCCTTAGTGCTTTGCAACCAATACTTTAAGAAGTTGGTCAGTTTAAGGACATATGTCACATTAGCTATTGGTTAATAAAACAAAGAAGCGTGATGTGGAATTCCATTGTTTTGTGGCCTTTCATTTCTTCTTCATGAATTTTCATTGCAATGATGAAAATTCAGCCTCAATCCTGTGCTTTGTAATAAACAATAGAGGGGATTGTATTGAATGAACCAATCAGGTTTATGACATATGTACTTTTATTTGCCTATCAACACCAACAATATCATCTTTGACTGGGGTTTTCCTAGAGCAGGTTTTGGTCATACAGTACCGCATTAAGGAAGCCTAACATCGCGTTGCGAGAATTTGCGTGACGCGCTCGATCCTCGATGCTATCGCGTGGGCAAAAATTCAACTTTTTGATCGCGAAAGATCGCGGACATCGAGATCAAGCGCGAACGAGCGCGAACGAGCGTGATCGAGCGCGAACGAGTGCGGGGTCCTCGATCCGCGTTCAACGATTGTCCGCGATGTATTCATTTAATGCGCTTTCCTTTCGAAGCTCTGATAAATTTCGTGGTCAAGGTGGACTGGGCAAAAATTATTCGTAAAACTATCGGTTTTGCTGGTGATCAAGTCATATGTTTTAGGCAATAACAAAAAATGTGTCCGTATTTATCCGTCAACTACAGGTAACGAATCATCAATCTAAACCCTCAAATAGCCGAAATTTAAGAAAGTTCAAAAACATTGAGGGCTAAAAGCCCTTAATATTTAGGCAACTTTGAGGGCTAGGATAAGGGTCCAGTTGCTTACCCTATTGGAATGAAAGTGTACTAATAGTTGAATCGGTTCAAGGGACATTCTATAAAATCCACCCCGATAGAAAAAACATCAAAAGTAATTAATTTGAAAAAATTAAAAACCCATATCTAACATATATTCCTCAGCTTAGTAAACGTTTTTACAAGGAAACTAGATAAGACCCTTAATCTCTCAGTTCCTTATTTTGAGGTATCTTTTTGCCATTTCGTAGTCTTGACCGTTGTATCATCATAACAGATTTTTATTTAAAATAGGTTTATTAGATAGTTGTGGCAATTATCAGCGTTAAGATTAAGACCCAAGAACAGTTTTTGGGTTGTTGGTTTTGATTGTTATTGTCTTATGACATGTGTTCTCTGTAATAGGTCTTCTTCCCAAGAGGCAAATTAAGGGAAATGAGAAGTAAAAAATATTTGATGGAAATCGGTTGAGCTGTGAGGAAGAGTAATAGTCTTTTGTTCTCGGGAATCTTACTTTCAATTGCCTTATGACCTCGAACACAACAGCCTCTAACCCAAGAGATCTTTCATTTCAATTAATTGTCCGCGAGACAAACACTTTTTTGTAGCTAAGAAACCAGTTTATAAGAAACCTAGTACTAAAGAACAATTTTATAAGAACACGAGCCTAAAATGATGCCTAATGGTAAGAACAAGCTAAAAACGAGCTAAAGCTGCCTATTTTTCCTCATTATTTATCAATATTTATAAGAATTATTAGAAGCAAATAGCAAAAGCAGACTTAAAAGGGATTAATGGTATGAACATTTCTGACTAATGATAGAGGAATATTTAAGAATAGCTTGCGTCAAATTAAATTAACGTGTTCCGATGGAAAAGAGCGTTGGTACTCTAAGAATTAAACTAATATTGTTAAGAAACTTGAAATTCAGAAGCATTACTAAGCTAGTAAAGTAATAGTACATCAGAAACCCAGTTTTGCCTGATTTAACTTATAAATACACATTGTGCCTGTGATCTTCTGGCAATCTTTTGTTATTATTAATATCAAAATATGGAACATTTAGGAAACTTTTAGTACTAGAATCTGTTAATAAACTGTCAAATTCTTTTTCCTCCTATGATCTTGTGAATGTTAACCAGTTTTTGGGGTTAATCTATAACAGGCCTTAAACTTATTCATTCCCTTCAGAACTTAAAAGAAATCGTTGGAAAACATTGATCACCAAGCTTCGCGATTAGATCGAGGGGTCCGCGATACAATACAATAGCCCGCGTTCGCTCGCGAATGGTCGCGATCCGTCGCGAAAGGTCGCGTTTCATCACGATCAGTGTATCGCGGGGTCCGCGATAGAGGGCATCGCGGGGTATCGAGGATCGAGCGCGACTCGCAAAATACGCGATCCGCGATGTTAGGCTTCCTTAATGCGGTACTGTATACAAAGTGATCAAGTCACTTGCAAATCTGATTTCAGTCAATGTATCAGCTCAAGAAGTATAATATTTCTATGTCACAGTCTTGATTGAAAATTCGAAAGCAGTAAAATACCAGATACTCTACAAAGAGTAGTTTTTACAAGAGTGTAAGACCGCTTTCGCAGCAGCTTAGCCAGTCCCTAATAAAACAGCATACCTGTAAAAGCTCTATCCAAACCCTTCTTTTTTCAGCCCCTCTCTCTAATACGTTCCTCTCTCTAATAAGGCAATCTCTTGTGGAAAACTTGATTTTAATTTATATACTATCATTTCTATCTAATGTGGCGTGAAATATTCGTGGTTTCATTATTTGTCATTTTCCAATGATAAGGTAGACGTTTGAGGCCATACTCTATTGCATGTGATGACAAAAATGCACGGTTGGTTATCTATACTATGCACAAAAACCCTATCACCCAAATTGGTCGACCCACATACCCCCTTTTCTGACCTTAATCCCAAAATATGACCCTATCCCTATAAAAAGCCTTGATCTTTAAGAACGAGGGATCATCATACAAATTACACTGCATGTATGAGAGACAATTACACCAGGAATTAAAGCAGAATACTTCTACCGTTGGCTATTTAGCCTAGCTCAGATGAATCATTATAATATCGAAACCAAAGTAAAACTAAAATCAGACCTACCATTACACGCACAAATATGTCCACAAGGCCGGAACAGAACACTCGACTTGTTATCAGAGCAGACAATACATTCTTCTATCTGAATACAAAAGCAAGTGGTCAGACGGTGAGTTTGAGTTTAACACATCTCTAAGAAAATTCCATAAATAAAAGTAGGATGTGAATATATTCATAGGATTTTAGACAGCGGCGCAGATGAAGGGGGTCAGGAGGGGCAGAAGACCCCCTGTAGATAAAAATAGCCAGTTTTGCGGAAAATTTCTAATCTTATCGGAAAATAAAGCAAAATGTATACTTAAGGTAAAGTTGTAAATCAACAATAAACAAGAAAAATCAACTTGCATTATCTTACTTCTTATCAAATTCTTTCAATCTTTCTGAAATTTGTATCAACAACTTTTATCATCAAATATTCTTCAATCACCTTAATCACCTGGTTTTTATGACACATTAATTGTTACTGTTGCATTATATGTTGTATCAGTTTATAATTGCATTGTTTTGTTTTTCTTGTAATAGGTCGTGCAGATTACATATTTTTAGTATCCTGTATTCAGATGTCATTTGCAAATAATATTGAATTGACTTGTAGAGATAATGATGTTTGGAATTTTCCCCCAAACTTGGCATGTACCTCAACTCACACACAAATTTCAAGTGCAGCTCACATTGATTTGAAATTGCCAGACTTACAAATTCCTTCAAATTGTAAGCATTTTTTGAATTTAGATTCCTGTGCCAGAGATCTGTTTATTAGAGATCTAAGATCAAAATGTCTGTCGAAAAATTTGCATCGTCCCCCCAAACCACTGATTTAAGGTAAGGAAGTTTGCTATCTTATCACTTCATGGTAAACAGCATAAGAAATGACTGGTGTGGAGGCAGCCTACGTATTGTAAAGTGTGCTGAACTTCTACATCTCCTTTAAAGCCTCTATGTATTGTATATGAAATGTTTTTTGGTTTTACTTTTTGAATTTAGTAGATAAAAACAAAGCATAATATTTGTATAGCGTACTACTCTGATGAACGCCAGATGCAGTGAGAATTGTGATACTGAGCACCAATTGCAACTCAAAAAAGGAATTCTGTAACGATATTCATTATGAAAGGGATAATTATGTAATTCCCCTGATGCGTATAGAATATATCGACACCTAAGATTGATTGCAAAATAAGAGAACAAAGATTTTGGAATAAAGTTTGATAAAAGTCTGTCCCTAATTTATAGGGAAAAACAAATTAAATTGAGATAAGAATTGGTGACGATTAATGGTCAAAGCTTTATAGCACCCTATTTTTTCCATCTTTAGTTTCATCACTAAATCATATGGACAATATATGGACAAATTACAAATGATATAAATAATGGAATCTCAATGAAATTCTGGCTGAACCAATCATCATGGGATGAAATAGGGACAACTAGTGCTTAATACTCGATTACTCAAGATTACAAGATTACTCAATACTCGAGCACTATAGCGAGGATAAGGAATTTCTACTCAAGTTGGATAATTATCGTAATTATAAGGATAATACTATCAATGACATTTCGTAACGTACCATAATAAAAGCAGTGAGAATCGTGATGCATACCTTAGTTCTAGACTGCACTGCTTCCTTGCAAATCAAGCACTTTTTCACCCGCGGAGAACACAATGAGCAGGTGGCGATGTGGAAGCAAGGTGTGAAAATCGTATCACGTGGCATGTCAGAACATACAACACATTCCAGCGGAGAATCCGGGATGCGCGCAGGAACATTTTGCACTGCTGCGGGTCTCTTCTCGTCGTCTAGCCTACAAATTAAATTTACTTTAAATAATCTAACAAATCTCACTCGGTATTCTTGTAAATTCCTGAGCATTTTCGTGAATCTTCAGCAGTATTCTTCCCTTTAACGTTTTGCTCGTTGACTTGTAACAACTTGAGTACTCTTTGGTTCTTGAGAACCAACAGTGAAAAGCCGTATGCATGTCAAAGTTAACGGGTTCCTACAAAACTAGAGTGGAGATAACCGGGCTGGAACTCTGGATCACATTATTACATTTCTTGAATGCAATCAATCATATTGTGTATCAACACAGCCAGACAATGTATTCTCAGCCGTAAATCAATGAGCAAAACTGAATGAGGTTTTCATGCAAGAGTCTGATTCGTTTTGGGGGCTTCCTTCAAGCCCACAGCAACTGTATGCAAGGTCGAAATAAAGACAGAATAATCTTATCGCGAATTTGTAATAAAAAGTAATCTCAGAAGAAAAAGTTGGTTAGTCTTCTCGAAATTAGCGGTTTTATTTTTCTTGGATTGTTGGAAGGGAACTATAATAAATCACTAGATATTTTGGTAATAATGACAAGAGGCTATTTCTTTGAAAAAATTATTTAATTAAAAACTAATTGATTCATAGTGATTCTCAAGAGGTACACGAGCACAAAATTATTGTGTTGTAATTCTTCAGTGAACAGACTCGGAAAGTTTCAAATTCTTTCAAAAGCAACAGGTAAATTCATGTGAAGAACAATATCAAGCGATTTCTTTAATATTCACCATAACATCTGTCTTACTAACACTAACCTTGGTTGAGCTTTGTGGCATTTTCCCAATGCCTTGCAGAGATTCGGGTCCGGGCAGAGATCCAATGGAGTTTGTTCTTTCGCGTTTTTCAATGTCAGATCCGCTCCATGGGCAGCTAAAAAACAGGCGATAGAAGCGCTGCTTTTCTTTTCTGATCCTGGCATGCCAAATCCCATAAGGAGCTAGAAATACAAAAAATTAGAACATTCACAGATGAATGTAACAAGGGACCTGAAAGTAAGCCTTGGGATACTACTTCCTTTTCTAAGCCTGGCATGCTAAATTCCATAAGGAGCTAGAAATACCGATGAAGAAAAAAAACATTGATGAATGTAGCAAGGGGCCTGTAAGTGAGCCTTGAGGTACTTCTTCCCTTGTCGAAGCATTGCATGCCAAATCCCGTAAGGAGCTAAAGATACCGATAAAGCAAAAACTAATTCATCAATCTATTAAGGGAGCTGAAAGTGAGCCTTGAGGTACTCCTTCTCTTGTCTAAGCATTGCATGCCAAATTCCACAAGGAGCTAGAAATACAGAAAATGGGAACATTCCCTAATGAATTCAACAGGGGACCTAAAAGTGCTAACATGCGCTTAGATACACATACAATGGGAGCCGTATTGCTCACAAGGATATGCTTACAAGGGGGTAGTCACTCTCCTGAAGACGGATATTTCAACATTGCTGCATTGTGACCGATTGTTAAAAAAAATATCCTTGCACATGCAATGCATTGAAGGACACATGCCGTATCTGGGTTGGAGAGATTATCATTATTATTATAATTATTATTACTATTATAATTATTATAATTACTATTATTATTATTATTATTATTTTTTCCATTATTATTATTATTATTATTATCAAAATCACTAAAACTACATTCAATATATAAAGATAAAATAAATATTTACAAGAACTGTACAGTTATCATAGCTTTGGTTATACAACCTTCCTCAATGTGGGCAAAATTTACACCAGCCGATTACTTATACTAAAATTTATAATTTACAAAAGAAAAGGAACTATTTACATGATAAAACTGATTTCCCACCAACTCCACCCTACTTACAATTAAAATTTTAAAATGCATGAAAAACCCTCTTCACATGTTAAAAACCTAATCACCATAAAAATTGTATTTAAAAACTAAAAGCTCTAAACACCTAAAACCTAGAATGATACTGCAATACAAGAACGGGAATATTTACTGGACAAAAAAGCCTAGTTTCCAACAGGACGAAAGCTAAAAGGAACTCTTCGTTACGCAAATTTGATCTAAGTGAAATTTGTTAACACGCATCTATTTTTCTTCACCCTTGGGGTTTCTTTTTGTCTTCTCAGTTGCAGTGGAATGAAGGCCAACTATGATTCTCTGAGGATTGGTTTGAACTATGCTCAAACCTAGACAGCTAGACAGGGGATTCCACCCTGCCGCTGCATGCGCAAAGGCATTAAATACATAGTTGATCTCCCCCTCCACAACTGAAAAAACGCAAAGAATTATAGAATATGGCCTGTTATGTAGTTCCACAGGCAAACATGTCTAGCTCCACATCTGCTGCTCTATCATTAAGACCTCGAGGCATAAAAGTGCAGAGTTTAAATTGCCAAAACAACTCACACCTACGCAAACAATAAACGTTTGATGCCCCATCTATGAAACTTACCGAAACAGTTAATTTACCATTATTTCGCGCTTCAAAAAAATGGCTGAAGAAGCTAGCCTGTGGAATTTGTTTACCGACCCCCAAACTGCCCTCTTGTTGCTTTTTTGCGCATGCCCGAAATAAAGATTTATAAGTATTAAATCTTTGTCGAAATTTAGTTTTTGTACTGCCAATCTATTTTTTATCACAGCAGGTACATTACAGTATGTATACCACGTTTTCGGAACTACAATTACAACGACCTGTGAAATTATGAAAAACCTTACTATTATCCGCATTAGAAAAGGTATTTCCCTCCTTGATGTCTGAGCATATCTGGCAACTTTTTCTCCCGTTACATTTAAAACTACCGTTTTCCACCCTCTCTTCTACATTTGAGCTAAGAGTGGATCTTACAAGGGTGTCCTTAAGATTTTTAGCCCCACGAAATGAAAGAAATATTCTACCCTCAAAAAGCCTGCGGTGTTCGTCGTCCACACAAAGTGTTGCCAAACAGTTCCGCAGAATTTCATAAACTTTATTGAGGGCTGGGTGGTACGTTAAAACCAATGCTATACGGGAATTCTCGGCATTCCTATTCTTATCTTGTATAACATGTCCCCTATCCAAATGTTTAGCCACGATTTGAGCTGTTTAGAGCGCTCAAGGAAAAAAAGAATCTTCCGAGCATATCCTATGGAGATGCAGTACCTGCCCATAAGGAATCTCTTTCTTGGTATGACCAGGGTGACACGATAAACGATGTAAGAGCTGATAGGTGTCCGTAGGTTTGGAATATAAATCCAATAGTGTTATTATCATTAGTGTTATCTTGAAATTATCATTATTATTAAATAAAAAGAACCACCATCAAAAATAACAGAAATAATTAAACAGAATTATTATTATCATTATTACTATTATCATTATTAAATTCTTTAAAGTTGGTTTTAAAAAATAGCTCTGGTTTAAGGGCTAATGAAGACCAACTACTTAACAAAAAAAAGGAAAAGAAAAAATAAAAAGAGAGACGCGCAGTATTGTGAAACATTAAGTGCGACTCGAGCTTTACCGATTTTTACCATGATTCAGAAATATTTGATCTCAATTGCTCATCTCACCTTACTAACATCCTTCACGTCTTGCAGTTGTTTTAATTGCAGAAGAGTGTGGTATCGAAGTGCTTCATGTAAAGGGCTATCTCCATCTTTATCGACTATATCAAGCTTTGCACCCTCTCTAACCAATAACTGGAAGAAATCAGTCATTTTTGAGTCAATTTTGTTGGTTTATGTTGTGTAAAAAAGAGTCTCCTAAACAAGATTATCCTGCGGTACACACTTTGTACAAGGAAGTTTTTCTTAAAATACGTCCAAATTGGTAAAATTCAAGAAAGCTCAGGCCCGAACTTCATTACTTACAAATTTTCAACAAAAATGCATTTTTTGAGAAGAGAATTGTTCGCTTTATTGCAAACAAAGAAAATGCATCGTTCGCATGGCAAACACTTATGCAACACCTTTCTTTCAATTGTGTCTTGTGGAGTCTTGTGGAGTCATATTTACATAAAACTAGTGAATTAATTGCAATTTAGATATTATCTTTATTGATTATCATAAATTGAATAGCTATCACAGGAGACTATCATGCAACAAAATTCCAAGTTGCCTGTGAAAATAAATCTGTCGTTCGATAATTAGACTTCTGAAATTTATTCTTTTAGCAATTTCTCTCTCTAAACATTCCATGACTATTGATGTCTCCAACACTAAACAGGAAGAATGACAGAGATTATATAGAGGCTTACCCGAACAATCTGTGTGTGCTGGCGCTGTACTGATAGATGAAGAGGTGTCTGCATGTTGAAGTTCTGGACATCTTTGCTGGCATTTCCCTTCAAAAATACAATTGTTGTTAGATGTGTATCTGAACCAGGGAGTCTGAGCATGAGTTGAATTAAGATGGCTTGATTTAGTTAATGTTCCTTGTAGGGGCGTACCCAGGACTATTGATTGGGGGGCATGGCTTTGTCTTCTGTATTATTCAGCTTTAGTTTCCATTCTTTAAAGGATAGATTGTATTGATTGGGGGGGGGGGGGGGTAGGGCGTGGTGCTCCTCTGATAAAGATCCTTAGTCACTGTTCCTTGCATGCGGAGAACCACAGGAGGTAGGCATTACATGACCCTCCGCCATACCACTCCAGGTTCTGTTAAGATTGTGGTTGATCAGCCAATCTACCTCTCATTTATTCGGATGTAAATATCTTGCTGTGATCACTGTCTAATAGCTGGATGCTTCAATATGTACTATTCTCGATAATTGTGGCCCAGCTGCCAGTTCTGCTTTTCTTCCCACCCATTCTCTCCCTTCTCTACGACATTACATTATCGGGGATTTCTATCTTGGGAATTGATATTTTGATATGTTGAGTAGCTCATTGTGACCATTCCATTGTAATTTTTTTGTTGGTGAGAATTTAAAGTATGCCAAGACTAGTGTCTCTCTTGGCCTTTCTGGTCTCAATCATTATGAAATTGATTGCAAGGGGTGATGCCATGGTTCACAAACGTGATCTGCAGTGTTGTCACACGACTCTCGAAAATGGTCCAGGAAAGAGGTTTAAGAAAACAAACGAAAAATTCTTAGATGAATCAGATTATAAAGCACATTTAATGAGTTTTGACGGACTAAAAATATTCAGTAATATGCAACATGTATCAATACTCATCATTCCCTGTCGTTGGGGGTAACCCACCGTATTCCGAACATTTCATCAGAGGCGACTAAAGGGTTAGTCTCAGAAAGGGCATCCGGCCGTAAAACTTTGCTCAATATCGAAAATCACAGATTTGTCTGGAGACAATCCATGGACCAGTCAATCTCTAATAGCAGGGAAAACGGCCGGAATACAATCTCTGTTTGTGTGTGTGTATTTATACTGATCCTTGCCGTCATTTTAAAACCATATGTACCTGAATCAATAGGTATAATTCTTTTGGCTATCACTGCAGCTATAGCGTATAACCGCCATTAAAACCTTTCATATTGGAAGCACAGAATTTAAAAGAATTAATGGGCTAAAACGAAAGCAAGGGTTGACCAATGCATCACAACTAAAATTCTTAAATTCAGGGAGGGAAAGGCCCTAACTTTCAGCCAATAAATCAGGGTCGAGTGACTCGAAAATCAGAATTTGAAATTGACTTACTTACGTAAAACAAACATGAGGCAAAAAGGCCCATCATATAAAGGACCAAAACTCTTGAATAATCTTCCAACTGAATTTAAATCAGCAAGCACCACAAACATAATTAAGCATGGGATCAAAACAAAACAATTTCAAAACAATCAATACAAGGAACATGACATCTATCTATTCAACTAAGACGCTCTATTATTTCACTTAAACGTTTTAATATCAATCAATGTATGTATGTATTTAACCAATTTCATTTCATATTTTAAACATTCCATTGTCAATAGGTTTTAGTGGCAAATGTATAGGTACATACTTTAGAAGACATGAATATGCAACAAGTGCGAGTCTAGGCTGATGTAAGTCTGGAAGTAGATTGAATTGAATGTTGAACATTGAGCTGAATTTTGATTAAGGGCATAACGACCTAGCATGACCTACACAACAATCCATGGATTAAAAATTAACTTGTTATTAAGAATCGAGACAATCTGTGAGAATGACAATGACGCTAGTAGGGCTCGAAACCACGACATCTAGATTGGTATACAGTGCGCTACCACTGCGCAATCGGTTGTTA
This sequence comes from Pelagia noctiluca, assembly GCA_963924455.1. Lineage (NCBI taxonomy): Eukaryota > Metazoa > Cnidaria > Scyphozoa > Semaeostomeae > Pelagiidae > Pelagia > Pelagia noctiluca. Next base: position 2,375,673 of record OZ004335.1, read on the forward strand.
AAGAGTTTGGATAGGTTCGTCTCTGTATGCAGTGAGCGGTGGTGCAATTTGTGTGAATTAAATTTCCTGGGTTTCTCGAGGCCCCGTTGCGCAGTGGTAGCGCACTAGAGCACCAATATAGATGTAGTGGGTTCGAGTCCTACTCAAGTCATTTTCATTCTCACAAATTATCTCGATTGATTTTCGAAATCCTGTTTTTTCTCAAGTTGAATCTCAAGATTTTCTCAAGATTCTAAGGAATTTCTAAAGTTTATTATGAAGACTTACTTGTTGTATGAGGAGTTCAGCAACTTCAACGTGATTATTAAGAGAGGCCAGATGGAGAGCCGTGTAGCCATCGTCCTTCTTCTCATTTACAATCCAAGAGCGAGTGTTAGAGGCCAGCATCAGACGAACAGCACTTGAAAAGAAGAATAGTTTTATGCTTCATGCTACCAGAAACATATACAGTAAAAACCCGGATACAAGAAGCATTTCTTTCAAGAAACGTTACGTTGAAATATCAGCATTTCAAAGAACATTCTTGTCAGCTGCTTTGTTGAAAAATGAAATATTGTGGAAGCAAAAGAGTGCTAAAAATATATAAACATGTGATTTCCCCAATACTTTTGGTATGCCAGGCTCAAAAGAAGAAAAGGAGTTCCTCAAGGCTGACTATTCATGTATCAAGTTCATTGCAAATATTGAAGTTTTTATCGATTTTAAAATAACTAAATTATCTATAACTTTTTATCTAGAGATTTCTTGAAATTCAATTGGTTGCATAGAAAACTGCTTAATAAATACTCCGACTGAAAGTAGAAAAGTTTACAGCGTATAAAGTGATCTAGCTCATCTGCAGTGAAAATCAACTTTTATATTGGTAATTGACTCAATGAAGTTCTACTTTAGAGTGGTGAAAATTACAAATATTTTTTTCTGATGTTCTTGCATATTTATTTATGCATATGCATTAATTCATCAAAGTAAGAACCAAACATCAGAAACGTCATTTTAGAAAATGGAAATTACTCATGGAACAGAACACTTCACAATTAATTCATAGGTTAGTAGATTACTATTAGTATTATTATTCATCTACTGGTGTAGGATTGCTTGAGTTATAAACTTACTGTCAAAAGCAGTCTCAATGAACTCAAGGCAGTTAGGACAATTGTCCCTTCACTGCAATGTGGTGTGTTTCAATATCATCGTGTAACCATTTTATTTGTTGATTTCTATCTCTAATATATAGCCAATATTTTTTCTTCGGTATTAGAGTAGATTATTATCATTATTATTAAATTTGGGTTAATAACCATTCTAGATGATACTCTTTGGGTACAAGTCAGGCTACTTACGAGGAATTTCCCCTGAGGGCTGCATGCTGCAAACTATTGAAACCATTGTTATTTGTCAAGGCCATGTCTGCACCAAAGTCTAGCAACAGCTTGACCATGTCCTCCCGTCGCTTTGTGATTGCATCGTGAAGAGGGCTGTCTCCTTCCGAGTCCTAAAAAATCAACGAACAATCAGCATTGAAAACACAGTTAAATAGTTCATCCCACGAAATTTCAGCTCCAGACCTGTCAGAAAGTGTAAGAAGAAAATTTGCTCAAATAATTCTCTGTAATTCTAGGCAAAAGGAATCACGAGGTGTGGTCACATTGAGAGGAAGGACCAGGATCGCACTGCTCGATCAGTCAACCAGTTCACTAGGCTCTTTGTGAATTGCAAATAACCCAATACCTTACTAATATAGTAAGCGTACTTGCCTATCAACTATCATTGTACTGTTATGATTAGTCAACCTATTCAGTAGGCCACTTCTTCTTTGCGTATAAACCAATACCTTACCAAGATAGTCGGTGTATCAACCTATTAACAATATATATTAGTCAACCTTCTAAGTAGGCCCATTTGCATTCCACATAAACCTGTTTGCTTTGCACATAAGCTAATACCTTAAGAAGATAGTAAGTGTATTTGCCTATCAATTATCAATGCACTGCTTTGGTTAGTCTACCTATTCAGTGGGCCCTTTGTGCTTTGCACATAAACCAATACCTTACGAAGATAGTAGGTGTATTTGTCAGTCAACTATCAACATCTTTCATTGTCATCTTTGATTTTACCATATTTCAATTTTACCATATTTTGGTTTAAAGATGCCTTTAATAAACAAGCATTTTTCTTTAGTAACACAACAAAATACTACAACTGGAATCAAAGTTGCTGAATACACTATATAGTTCTTCTAACTCGGCCCATGGTAGTTTTGAAACAACTATCTTCAACCATAGTCCCTTCAAGCAGCAATGGTTTAAAAGAGTTATATTGTCATCAGACACCAATGTGAAAAATATAAAGTAAAAAGATTACCTGCAGACAGGAGTGGCATTTGAGAGTCAGAAGGGATTTGACAGCACCTGCATGCCCCTTGTTAACTGCAACATGCAGGGGTGTCTGCCCCCTTCTATTTCTTGCATTCAAGTCTGCCCCTGCTTTGACAAGTAAGTCCAAGACGGATATTTCGTCCCCAAATGCAGCATGATGGATCGCCCTGTCGCCGTCTTTGTCCTGGAATAATTCAAAGACTGATGATACAGCCAGAGAAATAGCTATCACACAAGCTGCATTCGCCAAATGTTAAGACAAAAATGGCAGTTCTTTAAAAGATTTCTTAAATTTTCATTACGAAGGATTCCGACACAGCTAACCATGAAATGAATTGCATCACTAACCTTTAAGGTATGTAACACCTCATTCGATACAAATGTTTTAGAATGCATTCTAAGCCTCTATTCATGGCATCCAATAATCAATAGAGGTAATCTTCATGTTTTCGGAAATGATATTGAACTTTGTACAAGAGATTCAAAATCATGGCAAGTTTAACATAAGACTTGAAATATTTTTGAAACGATTTCATTGAGCATGGCAGAAATTATGTCCTGAAACTGTTCACCTTTGTTAAGTATTCAAATATAAGGGTATTGACAAAAAAAAATCAAGCTTTGGGTTTTTATCTTTTTTAGAGAATATTTTTCAAAATCAACAATATGCCTAACCAAAGAATCATCATTGGAGATATTTTTGAAAGAATCGAAACATTTAGACAAGTTCTGTTTTTGCCAATACCTGGCAATAGGTATCAAGCATCTTACCTAAACATTTTACAGTATAATCTGCAATGATTTTGAAGGCAACCCATTTCAAGTTTTCAGTACTAATCCAACCAATTTTCTATTAGGATCCTTCTACCTTAACACTGAGAAGGGACAATTCTAGCCAGCCCAGCAGTTGATAAGGTTATAGAAATTTTAGAGGAGGCGGGGTTACGAATATCAAAAGAAATGATTTTTCTGAAAATGAACATTGTTCGAGCAGGATTGATCCTTCGACCTTTGAATTTTCTCGTTTGGCTCTCCCTTGGTAGATGCTATCTTTTCTCCGCTTCTTGTGACGAGTCAATACTATTTTCTACGCAAATCTAAAGACATTTGTCAACATGAAAGCTCACTTCGGTCCACTAGGTCATCTCACCTCGACTTTGGAATTGCTTGCGATCTCAAAAGTCAATAACTTCCCAAATTGGCCTTTTTGGATTGAAGAGAATTTTCTCCTTGAACAGTTTCAAACGATTATTGTAAGCCGTAACTGTCTGCACAAAGAAATCCTTACCAGAGTCTATATTTCGCATAAAGGCGAGATGATCGACAGCAGGTGCTGGAAAATCTAACGCAAGTATATATAAGTAAATACCACAAAGTAAATACAAAAAAGTAAATATTTGTCAACAAGAAAGATCACCTCTGTCTCCAAATCAGCATGGTTTCTGATAAGAAGTTTGACGACTTCAACACAGCCATTCTGGCTGGCAGCCTGTAGAGCAGTGTGTCCAGCAAAAACACCATTCACCTGAAAAAAACAACGTTTGATTTCATAGACAGTAAATCAGTCTTTGATTTGCAAAGGATGGCGAGGAAAATTGGAGACATAGCGAAACATCGTAACAACTGAAGCTTTGCGTCTGACACTCATCAGAGAAGTAGATCAGAACACTCTTTGATCAGTGCATAACTTGAGGATGGTGAGGAAAATCTGAAACATAGTGGAACATAATAACTACAAAAGCTTTGCGTCTAAAACTCAACAGAGTAGTACATCACAAGAGTCTTTGATCAGTGCATAACTTGAAGATGGCGAGGAAATTTGGTCACATGGCTAAAAAAAGATAACTACTGAAGCTGTGCGTCTAACACTCATCAGAAGAGCATGACGATGGATAGAGAACGAATTCTTATCCCAGAAATGGATGGAATTTGGCCAATCAGAAAAGAGGTGAATGATTGGTTTGGTGAGGAACAACCAAGGATCACCGGGAGTCTAGTGACACGAACAACAAGCTGCTACTAAAAAAGCCCTTCGCTTTCATTCTCTTTCTGACGTACTACTCCGATGACCCACTAATCTAGAGGTTGCGGGATCGAGTCCTTCTCTAGTGATTTTCACCCACGCAAACTATCTTGATCGACAAACCATATCATGGTTTTCATCGTTTTACAAGAAGTTTGTATAAGGTTTAAGTCCACCTGGGTAAAGTCTGGAGAGATTTGGGCGTATGGAAATTTCATATTATGGCTTAGTTCGAGGGTTCCTCTTTTAGTCCAGCCGATACATATACCCAAACATGTAAAGGAATTCGTTGTATTTTAAAGGTTTATAAAGTCAACTTTGTAAAAAACACATAATTCTATTGTAATAAATTGTGTAAACGACATCAAGGACTAACTGATCAATCTGTAATGAAATTTTATTTTTTCGACTTTGCCAATCACTTATAATATTAATGGATTTCCTATGTTCTTCTGACTCTAATGATGTACAATAGTGTACATTTGTTTATATTGCACCAGAGTTCTGAATAAAAGAGGAGAAAGCTAACTCGGGACCCCAAACGTTGGCCTTATTTATAAGCCAAACATTTGACAATGAAGTCTTTAGCAAGGTTAATAGAAGAAGATGGGTTTGAAGCCTATTGTTTAATCTATTGTTTTGGTATTGTTTTAGCCAAAAGGTCATAGTTGGGCAAATAGACCAAAACGCTTCTTTTAGTTCCCTTTCCAGAGGTATTCGTTATCTAGGAAAGATTTTATAATATTCTGCATCATATCTATGTAGGCAATGTTTACATGTACAATTTTAACAGTCAAGAGAGAGGATAAGGCATATGTTGTGCACTTTCATGTATGTTCAACATCAAATGTGAAACAAAGGCGTAAAAAAATAGGTTTCCTTACCATATATTTCTATAAACTATGGTCATACGTTGTGCACTTTCATGTACTGTTGAACATCAAATGTGAAACAAAGGCGTACAACAATAGATTTTCTTACCATGTATTTCCATAAACAACGTCTTAAATGACGTTGCAATCTAGCTATCGGCATCAAAGGAGTCAACATAAGTATATTTTAAGAAAAATTATTTTTCACTCACAAATTCTTCCTGAAACCATCAAAGTACTTACTGGGATTTCTTTACTGTTGAGAAGCTCTTCAACTTTCTGGGCATCTCCCTCGGCTGCGGCCTTAACTAATCCTTCAGTTGGGTCTCTGGAGATATGCGACTCGAACAATTTCTTTAAAAGCACGGACACATGCTCTGCAAGTGAATGAAATCACGTTTTAACTCTCTCGGTAAAGTATGGTCCTAAAAGTACACCACTCATTTTCTAAGGCCCCGTCCACACGTATACGGATATTTTTGAAAAACTGTGTCCTAAGACCATCCTCGCCAAAACTGTTGAGACAAATCTTTATTACATAACTTATTGGCTAACAGTCCTCCCCCTCAAACCCCATTTCAATGTTGTTTAGGCAACTCCTATGCATTTTTGTTCCCTGATGCCCTGGCAACAAATCTAAGCAACATTGAGATAGGGGTGAGGGGGAGAGCATTTTCCTCTATTTTCTTAGAACGAGTATTACATATTGAGCCTATTTTTAGTTTGTCTCAAGATGTTTTGACGAGTTTCGCCCCTTTGAACTAGCAGAGGTTTTGGATGAGATCAATAAATTAGACTCAACCAAAAAGACAAGTGGGGAGTTGCCTGCAAATATTCTTAAACTGACATCTGATCTTTCTTTCAGCGTAGTAACTAAATTTGCCAATGAGATGGTTAAGCAGTGCATATTTCCTGAAAAACTTAAGCTCGCAGATGTTTCCCCTGTCTTTAAAAAAGGCGATGCAACAGTGAAAAAGAACTATCGTCCGATTAGTGTCCTTTCATCACTATCAAAGATCTTTGAGCGTTTACTTTTAAAACAGATTGAACCGTTCATTGAAAAGAAACTCTCTGCAATCCTTTGTGCTTTTAAAAAGGGACACAGTACTCAACATGCTCTTTTCCGAGTTGTTGAAATAGTTCGTCACTGTATTGATAAAGGGGGCGTCGCTATGGTACTCATGGACCTCTCAAAGGCATATGACTGTCTCCTCCATGACCTACTTATTGCTAAACTTGAAGCTTACGGCCTCGGCATAGACAGTCTAAAACTCATAAACAGTTACATCACTGAAAGAGAACAGAGGGTAAAAATAGGAAGCAGTTCCGTATACATTGAGAACAAACAATCTCCTCCAACTTCCAAAAACAAGAACAAATAAATATGGAAATAACTCGCTCTCACTTCGGGGTAGTATGGTCTGGAATAGACTTTCAGACCAATATAAAGCTGCATAAAGTAACAATGAATTCAAAATCAAAATCAAAAGCTGGAAGGGATTTGGATGTAACTGCCGCATCTGTAATTAAATCTAACTAATTTTTTATACATTTGTAAGTAGGGTAGAGTAGAGTTGGCCTTTATTAGCATTTGCTATATTCCCAGCCAACTATAAATAAATTGTATTATTATTATTATTAAATTATATTATTATTATTATAGGATTGTATTGTAGTTATCTATTTTGGCCTTCCGTCTACTCGTAGCAGGAGTTTTCGGTGATGAAAACGTAGCTTTTCTGGAACGCTGTCCAGGGTTGAGGTTTCGAAAACTTCGTTTTCATGCTGTCATGAGGACTGCAAAAACGTATCTTTTCGAAAACGATGACCGCACGCGCTCAATTTTTGTACTCAATATTACAAACAAAAATATTTATTAGTGACTCCTCCGTATCCGTCTGGACGGAGATGTTTTTGAAAACGCTCATCGTGTGAACGCAATAAATCCAATAAATATGCGTTTTCAAAAATATCCGGATACGTGTTGACTAAGTTAACTTTAGCGAGACAGGAATAGCGCAAGACGACACAAACAGAAAAAACTTAGATTCCTTAAATATTATATGTATAAAAATGTTGTCAATATTTCGCGCTGGCATACAGGGCTTCTTCAACACTAAATTTAATGACGAGCAAATACGGAGCTATAACTATAACTATAACTATAACTATAGGAGCTATAACTATAACTATAACTCCGTATATGCCAGGGCGAAATATTGACAACATTTTTATATATTTCCCTAACATAAAGTAAGTTAACTTTAAAGAAGAAATAATCGTGATTTGATATTAACGTAGAAAAATGAGAATTAAATATTTGTCAGCAAAACTTACCTGAAGAATCGTCTGCTGTACTTATCTTGGAAACACACTGCGGGTTATACGTCCACGTGGTTCCTGCGACATCAACCTAAACACAACCAAACATGCATCGGTCATTCTCAACTTGGTATTGTTGCATTGAACTTCACATACTTACTCTTGATTTGTGCACGCTCTGAAAGGACTGGAACCTGTATTCATACATTATTCAGTGTTGTCTGGGAATGCCATCATAACATCGGTATACAGTGGAGGGATACTATCACTCTGGAGGATGGATATTCAGTAGTTTGAAGGATATTAAAGGGGAAGTTCGGTCAAAAAAAATATTCTCAAATTTCGCTGTAAATGTGTTCTAAAGTCGTTGTAGGATACAATTTTAACTCTTACCTTCCTCCCAGTGTCGATAATCCACTAGTATCCGTTGCGAAAAGTCGCATGATTTTAGACCGCCATTCTCGAAAATCTGAGCAAGAATGTTGTTGCTGTTTTTGACGTCATCACGGTCAAAAGAAAAAATCATAGCGTGAAACGCGTCTGGCGGACAACACTTCTTATGATAATTCTGTATCTTTCTTTGTTTTTGTGACACAATATAATGTGTTAAAAATATATTTTATTACTAGAAATAGATTAAAAACTGCAATATCAATAGAAATTACTCAAACTTCAACACAAATATGCTGAAAAAAGTAGTGAAACTTCGAACGACTTTAAACAAATTAGTAGCGACTAAGAAAGTGGTAATGAAGAATAATAAGAAGTTCTTAATTACAAAGAATGTCAATTTGAAACCTCGAATTGTCCGTCGCAACAATGTATATGGGCAATACATTTACCGCAGGATTCATTAACTGATGTGCCTTTGAATTAAAAACTTACAATAAAACATTTCATTTGTCGACAAAATATAGCTAATACAAAAGGACTTTGATATAGGGTATCTAATGAAAATCAAGCAGATAACTTTTTCAGTTCGAAAATAGGGAATGGTATACGAATGTTTGTAATTAACCTACTCTGTGGTCTCTAATAGACGGGGGGCGTTGGAATAGTAGGAGACGTTGGAAAAATCTCAAAATAATTGATACGGAGGGGGGCTGGAATAAGAATCTCCTGGGTGGAAAATTTTCAGAATATTGTTAAAATGGGAACCTCTGTGAGAGACAGAATGTTGCGACAATGAGACGGTAAGGACGTAGTGCAATAACTTTACTGATTTAACTTGAAATTCTCAATCTCATAGATTTTTGTAGTGAAACTCTTGTTTTGCTTGTAACTCGTTACCAGAATTAATTGATAGGGGGGCTGGAATAAGAATGTCCTGGGTGGAAAATTTTCAGAAGATTAACAGGCAAAGGGCACGTCTATAAGAGACTAGAGAGTATTTGTTACAAGTGGTCATTCAATCTCCCCTAAGATTGTTTAACGCCGTTTCAAGGACTGGTCTTGTCAAGTAGACCAAACTGAAATTCCCCCACGATGAAAGTACTGTATTGGCTAAGGCTAGAATCCAATCTCCCAAAGTGGATAATATGGGGCTAAACCAAGAATACATACACAACACTTTTCAGACAACAAACTCCGGGATTCCATCTACAGTAAAGAACATTGTTGACTTATAAGTTCTTTTCATAATGGTTGTGGTCAGGGGGGAGGCTCAATAATTACCCCACATCGTTTCCCGTTATTTTTGCCCACTGGTACTTTACTTTTACTCCTATTATTTTTCTCAGTCCAGATCAAAACATTTTCATTTCTATATATTTCTACTTAGGGGTATCTCTAAAAAATAGGATTGGCTGCCCCTCAAACTTTCTTATATATAAATGTAAGGCAATTGAATAAATAATAATGTAAACTGCTTCTCCTTTGAAGATGTTTCTTCAATTTTATTGGTTTCTTGGCAGCAAAGACTCTTGGTATATGTCTTCATTGCTTCACATTTTTACCCCAAACACACCATTCATCATATCTTTTCGTTCTCAAGCTCTTCTTCTTCGTCACAATTCAAGGAGTCTTCGCTATCCAGGGAATCTTTGCTATAAATTTTCTTTTAATTTACTCACTGGTTTCGTATCCAAAGGTTTCGAACGAATCTAATTAAGAACTTCTTATTATTCTTCATCACCACTTTTTTCGTCGCTACTTATTTGTTTAAATTCTTTCGGAGTTTCACAACTTTTTTCAGCCATTTTGTGTTGAAGTTTGAGTAATTTCTATTGATATTGCAGTTTTTTTGTCTATTTCTAGTAATAAAATATATTTTCAACACATTATATTGTGTCACAAAAACAAAGAAAGATTCAGAATTATCATAAGTGTTGTCCGCCAGACGCGTTTCACCCTATGATTTTTTCTTTTGACCGTGATGACGTCAAAAACAGCAACAACATTCTTGCTCAGATTTTCGAGAATGGCGGCCTAAAATCATGCGACTTTTCGCAACGGATATTAGTGGATTATCGACACCGGGAGGAAGGTAAGAGTTAAAATCATATCCTACAACGACTTAAGAACACATTTACAGCGAAATTGGAGAATATTTTTTTTGACCGAGCTTCCCCTTTAATTACTGTTGAGGGATACCATAAGTACTGTAGAGCATATTCAGTTCTGTGGAATGAAACCAGAAGCACTGGGAGGTATTACCCAAAGTATTTCACAGTAAAATATATCTTCACATTACTGAACATCCTCCACAGTGCTGAACGTCCTCTACATTACTGAACATCATCCACAGTAATGAACATCCTCCACATTACTGAACATCATCCACAGTACTGAACATCCTCTACATTACTGAACATCATCCACAGTGCTGAACATCCTCCGGATTACTGAACATCCTCCTAAGTACTGGAAATCCTCCACATTATTGAACATCCTCTACATAACTGAAAATCCTCCACAGTGCTGAATGTCCTCTACATTACTGAACATAATCCACAGTACTGAACATCCTCCACATTACTGAACATCATCCACAGTACTGAACACCCTCCTGAGTACTGAAAATCCTCCATAGTACTCCACAGCACTTCACAGACGTTCCATGAGGTCCTATCGTGTTTTATGGTCTCATTCGTTTCAGAAGTATAAATCTAAAAATCCCACTCGAAAGCCAATACATTTCCAAAGTACAAGCAGATGGTCTACAAACGCATGCGACTGCAGCTGCAGCCGAACACAAGCAAAAGGGACCCGGTACGAGATATCCTGACTGCGACATCTGCTTATGAAATATTAACTTGAAAAGATCTGAAAACGTTTAAGCCGCTGAGAATAAAAAAGACGCCTCATCATTTATTCATCTGAATTAATATCTAGGATTATTTGAGAGGTGATTATTGCGAAATCGAGTCTGCTGCTCAGAATTCACGTGGGGAGGAGTTCACCCGTCGTCTGGATGGAATCAGAATCCTAAGCTCGCCGTCTCGATTTATCTTGAAATCTCCCCTACTTCAGGTTCGCCTGCGAATGCAGACCCAAAGCAAACTAAGATACTCTAGAGTATACTTTCTATTAAAGAAGGGCTGGATGTTTTGGAATTTAAAGAATCTGGATGTTTGGCCTCTTTGGTCATAAATGGCTCTTAGCAAACCCTTGAAAATGATGACAAATAGATGAATCCTTGCAACATACCGTATCATCTTGAATTTATGCAAATTCAGCAAATGTTTAGAATTTGTAAAGGGATAGCAAGAGGCAACTTTTTCTCATTTCAAGATGGCGGTCTTAAGAGAAAAAGGACTTGCATTGCAGATTCTTCACTTTTTCACAAATGAAAAAGATTTGTTTGAAGAAAGTATATCAATCAGATCGCACCGAATCTTTTCATATGGCCAAAAGTGAAAAATATTAAAGCACCGACTTTAAATGTCTAACATGTTTGGTAGCTTTTTTCAAGTTTCAATTTTTGTTGTAATGGTTTAGAAAAGTGGATTGGTTTCTATGACCTAACAAAATGACTACTCTTTGTAGCTTGCCTTTCTACACTTGGTTACAAAGGAGCGAATAGGGTTTGGAAGAGGTATTTTTCTGATTGGTAGGGGAATGTCGATTATATAAATGTGCTGCCAGGAGCGTGCCATCAAATAAAATTACTAGGAAAGCTATTTCTCCAAAGTCGTACCGATAACCCTGTATTTTTGTTCTGGGCACGTGGAAAAATTCTGACCTGGGTCCAGGGTATAAAAACATCAATTTGAAGACTGTACTCGGGAATTTACCTTCAAATCACTATCGTGGTAAATCTGTTGAATCCTGCCAATTTTACCAAGCGTCTGTAAAGGTAAAAAAATATCAACGGATTTCTCGAAGGTTTAAGATATTCTGAATATCAAAACCCTACTTTAAGGTGGGGGTCGTCAAGGGGGTAGAAATAGGCCGTTCCACGCAATTTTCAGCTAAAATCCGCCGGTTCGCTGATTTGGAGGATGCATGATACTTACCGGAAAACCATTTGAAAATTTCCGTTTGGCTTTGAAATACGCATATGATTCGGTCCATCTGTAAATATTCATAGAGATTCCGTCTTCTGTGTATCATTTTCTAGAAAATCTGCACCCGACCGGGATGAAGATCTCCGTAATAATATAAACCAATTATTTCCTTTGTCGTTAGAAGCAATTTACGCTCTGAAAACTAGCTATGCATCATGTCGAGGCTAAGGTTGTTTCAAGATGAATTTCTAAATAAATCACGTAGTTGTTGAAGAGGTATAATGAAAAAAAAAATAAGCAACAAAAGGTTAATCTTTATGATATCATGGTGTCTTTCAAAGATCGTTAGGAAACAAAATTACCCAATTACAACCCTACGAAGTCTTTGTATCGGTTTCCCATAAGAGTGCTCAATACATAGAGTAGAGCTGTATAAACCAAGAAGAAAGAGAAAAAATAATAAGAAAGAGACTCAAAAGACAAAACTCTCTGTCTCAATCAAGCCTGTTTCGTGGTTACCCAATACCCACCAATCAGGAGATGCTCTGATGTACAGTGCAATTACAACTGTATGTTTCAGATTTTCCCCGCCATCAACAAATGAACATGTAACTTACTGGAATCATGGTGTCAGACCATTCCCCATGGCCTCTTTGTAAAACCTTGACCCTTTCCACATCGCTTGATATCTGCACTACGTCGCCCACCTGGAGCTGAGGGGCTTCAGACAGGGTGGAGCTGGAGCCAGTGGGGGAAGGCAAGAATACGTTTGATGCTACTACACTGGCCGCTCGTGCTTCTGTACCAAAGTCAGATGATGTGCTCTGGCCGCGTTCCTGGTCAGAGCTTGAATCCACTTTCGTCAGGACAGCAGGGTTGAATGTCCACCTGGAAAAAGAGGGATTTCATTTATCAACTTGGGTGCTTGGCAACTTTACTTAAGTAAGTATGAAGTTTTATGAAGTTCTATGAAGTTTGGTTTGCTGAAACAGTGCTCGATGCATTAAAGTAGGCTGGATTCGAGAAACCAATAGAGATGTACCCATGGCTTCCCAATCATCAGGGTACATCTTGAGATGAGTGGAAAGCCACAAAACAAGCTTTTCGAGATGGAGGATTTTGTTTCTTGAGTCTTTCCTTCTTAGTTATCAAATTAATTGCCGTATTTTCTTGAATAGAAGCCACAGCTTCTATTTATCTAAATGCTAAAATAATGCGGCTTATATTCAAAGGCAGCTTCTATTCAAGGGTGGCTTCTATTGTTTTGATTGTAACGCCTTGAAATTTACCTTTAATTTTGGTGTCATTAAGTCTTGAAATTTGCCAAAACATTTCTAAAAAGTACCCCTCACGTTTAATAAACACCTTTGCCTTTAATAATATGGCTTCTATTTTTTCTTTTGATTAAATTTTTGCGGCTTATATTCAAAGGCGACTTCTATTCAAGGGCGGCTTTTATTCAAGAAAATACGGTAAGTATATTTTGAGTAAGTATACGTGATAGCCTGAAAAATTCCAGAGGCCTTATTTCTAGCAGGGTCACGGGATCTCCAGTTGGAAATCCCATCCGAAACACAGTGGATTAAGTAGTTTAATAATAACTCGAAAGTCAGCCATCCAGATGTTCACCTCACACGACCAACCTTAATTGCAGCTGCACAAAACAGACTGCTTCAGCCGCTACTTTGGTTATTCCCGTAGTATCTCAATTAAAGTTTCCGATCGCCAACAAAATCCCTTTTAAGTGTGGAATTTTGAAAGAGGCCCTTTCATCTCAGTATGGTCTGAAAGTCCATAAACTACGAAAATATGGACGACAAAGTAGTAAAAAGCGAAGATGTAGTCAGGCTGCAGGTTTAGAAAGGTGGCAATTTTTCTAGAGTAAAGAACTGGAATAGTATCCCTCGCAGTTTCCGAAAACAAAATAAATCGCTCTTTTCAAAACCAGAAAGAATATCATAAAAGAGTATCTTTTCAACATTCATTCGAAAAATTTACCATCTCTGAGTTGGCAAATTTCATATTGATGTAAATTAATTAGAGTTTGGAAGTAGTCCACACTGATGAGTGTCAGACGCGAAGCTTGAGTAGTTATTAGGTTTCCTTATGTTTCTGATATTCCTTATGTTTACTTATGTTTCCGATTTTCCTCGCCATCCTCAAGTTCTGCACCCAATAGCGACTGTTCTGACGTACTACTCTGATGAGTGTCAGACACAAAAGCCTAAGTTCTTATGTTTTGCTGTCTTCGATTTTCCTTGCTATCCTCAAGTTCTGTACCGATAAAAGACTTTTCTACTTGAAGTTTTTTCAAGGCAATATCCGCTTCATTTTTCTGGGGTATACAGTTTAAAATGGTAGTACAAGTAGTCAAACAACTTTGAAAGTAGAGGACCCGGTCTAAGACACAAGCAGGCCAAATGACAGTTAAGAGATTCTTCATCAGGGAAACTAGAGAAAAGAAGAAAACCAGCAAAATCCAACTCACCGGTTGCCTTGGGGATAAGCAACTATTACGTCATTCTCTTTATCGAAGCCAGCAATCGTTCCAGTATTACAAAGTGCCTTGGAAGAAAAGGAATTTGATTCGAAATGCTTGTGGCTTTTTGACGTTTTCGGCCTGAAAGTTCCTATCGTCGAAACACTTGGTAATTCATTATTCTAAAGGCTTGCATTCAAAAGACATTTGATTTTGATGGGTAGAGTAGGAATTCGTTTTGCTCCATCACTCAATCCTCCAAGATAACAGTTTCTTTTCACACTCTAGTCAAGTACCTCGCTTTCTTGTTGTAGCGTATTCACACGTCACAAGTGTCTTCTGTGTCTGCAACTATGAGACTTCATTGATTTTCTTTCAACTTTCATGTGTTGTGTTACCTTGGGCTAGGCCCATAACGTCACCGCTGCTGAATCTATAGTCCTACTGTGGCGGAACTTCGATCGTTTCAAACACAGAAGTCTTTCCTGATGTCACCGTCAGAACGAGTTTGGCCACTGCAAATAGGTTGTGGTTCACGCACAAAATTTTGACTTATCACGCACTAACTCATTGTAAAATTACATTTCCGCCATTAGTTTATCTTACTTTTCCATCGTAATTCATTAAAAAATCAGATTTTATGATTTCAAGCACAAATAATGGCCAATAACACATTACGCAAAAGTAAGGGGGGCGTGGTGAGTAGGAGAAATATCTCAAGGAACTTCACGCTACATCCACAAAGTATAATTCCGATGAAAGAAATATTTTAGGATCATTCTTAACTACAGCAAAATTTTGAAAAAACTTTATAAAATCACTGAGCAAGTATACATTTAGTCGAGAATAGCTGTTGATTGAAAAATTTTCCTTCAGATTTTTAGTAATTCAAATCATGCAATAATTTTGAATAATTTCGCACTATTCTATAATATATTTCAATCAGATTTGATTTAGACTTGATATAAAACATTTTCAAAATTAGAACTCGGATCTTTTGTAAACAAAACTTACGTCATACATGCCATAAGTCCAGCCTCCGTGTCCTTGCTGTAACGACTGCACCACTTCCAATGCGAGGTCGATCTTCACCTTATCGCCAACATTCCAGGGCACACTTAAGACGGGTGTTGGGTCTTCAATAGGCAGACCAAGGACGGGAAGATGATCTCGATAGAACGAATAACCCTTGGCTCCACTGAGTATCTTTATGTCGACCTGAAATTAAATGACCAAAGCCCAGGGATTAACAGGCACTAGTAAAAGATTCGACATGAACGAACAAATCTTCAGTTAATGGTCGACGAAGGCAACTTCGATGTGAGGGAAGAGTTTTGTGAACATCATCAGACAAGTCTCAAATTATAGCCAGCTTGTGTTTAAAAGAAATCAATTTGAATGTATTTGCCTATCAACTATCAATGTACTGCTTCAATTAGTGTACCTTTTCAGCAGTGGCGTGGCCAGGGGGAGGTATGAGGGGGCAATTGCCCCCCAACTTTTCAAAACTTGACCAAAATTGTAATTGAAAAATGCAATAAAAATGTCTGGGTATACCTTTTTGCCCCCCAGTCTGAAAATTTCTAGGTTTTCCCTCCCCACTAATTTTCGTCTGGCCACGCCGCTGATTTTCAGTTGGACCTTTATGCTTTGTAGATAAACCAATACCTTACGATAATGATACGAGAGCCTAACTATCTAAGTTTATAAAATTCTAATTGATAAATTCAAAAATAAACCATGCTTGTGTTAACACAAGCATGGTTCATTCTTTAATCTAACCAATACCTTACGAATATAGTAAGTTTATTTGCCTATCAACTATCAATGCACTTCTTTGGTTAGCCTATTTATTCAGTGCGCCCTTTCTCCTTTGCAAATAAACCAGTATCTTACAAAGATAGTAAGCGTATTGGCCTATCAACTATCAATGCACTGCTTTAGTAAGTCCACCTATTCATTGGGGCCCTTTCTGCTTTGTAAATAAACCAATATCTTACAAAGATAGTAAGCATATTGGCCTATCAATTATTATCAATACATTGTTTTGATTAGTCTACCTATTCAGTGGGTCCTTTTAGACCAGGCGGAGAATGGGGGAATGGTCACTCGAGGAGGAAATTTAAGAGATGAAGCGCATTTGCTCAATTCAAGGGTGCTGATTTTGAAAATCGATGTTATATGGGAATTTATGGGAGCCATCTGCCTCATTCTCGTGTTTAAAGTCTCGTTTTCATGTATCTGAACTAAACCAACGAGAAAAAAGTCTTAAGATGAGATAACAAACATCTAAAAGTAGATTAAATATCTTGGCGGGTGTGAATATGGAAAATTGAATTTAGTACCGATTTGATGCGAATCTATCCATAGGGCACTCACCATTCCCTCGTATCCAACTCTGTAGAGGTTTTTCGTTCCAGTGTCCCACAAAACATAAGCCGCACTTCTAGGACTTGAAGCATTCCAATCTTGTATTTCTGTTATCTTCCCACGTCGACCTGGTTCCCCTAAAAGAAGTCAAGTAACAGTATCAATAATTACTGTTAGATTAGATACAATTGTTGCAATTTGCGGTAAAGAAGGCATCATTTTGCAAATGGCTACACACAGAGAGCACTATTTATCTTAAGCTGGGGTTGTAGTTTTGAGCCATCACCGCAAAGGTTGTCCATAGGTTGTCAGGCAAATAAGCTTGCTGTCTTCTACAGGAATAAGTTTATGTGCAAAGCAAAAAGGGCCCACTGAATAGGTCGACAAATCAAGGCAGTCATTGATAGTTTATAGGCACATATCATACCATCGTAAGGCATTGGTTTATGTGCAACGCGCAAAGGGCCCATTTGATAGGTAAACTAATCGGGCAGCGGGACTCTTCCACACGATGTGACCACATCTCATTTTGACTTTTGGCCTGAAACTACAGAGAGTAGATAGACTGCCTCCTCATACTTTACCTCCCCAAAAAAGCCAGCCCGTTGGCCCAACCATTCCGTTTACCAGAGCCTGCCCGTTTACCGGACTGGCTCACGTCATGCCCTAGACGATCTTCTTTAACCCTATTACTACCGGGCTTTTGGACCCTTGTACTACCGGGGGGGCGCAGGGGGGGCACATTGTGCCCACCGCTCATAATTCTTGTTAGGAACGCGATAAAGACTTGAAACTAGGTAG
The DNA here is from genome assembly GCA_963924455.1 of Pelagia noctiluca. Classification (NCBI taxonomy): domain Eukaryota; kingdom Metazoa; phylum Cnidaria; class Scyphozoa; order Semaeostomeae; family Pelagiidae; genus Pelagia; species Pelagia noctiluca. Next base: position 2,393,363 of record OZ004335.1, read on the forward strand.
TACAATAGAACTTGACTTGCTCTATCGATTGATGGTATTTTCAAAACCATAATGGCTGCCAATGCCGTCAGAGTGACGTCATAAGTCTGAAAAACCATGATAATTGGAAACAATTTACATAAGAGCCAGAAAATTTGATTTGAAGCTGGCTGTTCCTAAATATTCCTCTATTTTCAGCCTGAAATGTTCTTAAATTGTTCTTACTTTTACAATGGTTGGGAAGCCTTTTCTGCTATCAGTAGTGTTAATTGTTACAAAGTTTGTCTCTCTTGACCATCTGACATTATCTGTGCGCTGCCAATCATCTTGTTTTAGAATTATTTCTCAGTCTTATGGTTTTTACACAAAAGTTATATATTGAGCCAAAAATGGAGGCTCCATCTACACGAGAGCCCTAAAACTACCCGAAATGTGCCCTATGAATGCCCAACGCCACATCCCTGAACTTCCGTCCCTATTCGTAAGGACAATACTCAGATCAAGATAGCATAGAGGTTTCACACATCTGTCATGAACTGTCATGTTAGAAATGATTGTTTATTAGATGCACGCGATCATTTTCAACTCCTCGTCCTGGTGTTTTTTTCTAGGGTGATAAGTTTAAGTCAGAAGTGTGCTGTATATAACCAACATAAAACGAATATAAGTATGAGAGCATTTGATAAAAGGTCAACTAGCCTATAGTGCGGGTCCAGGTCTTTGACAACATTCAAGTCAGTCGAGCAAAATACATTAAAATCATTGTCCTGTTCGTGATACACTAATGCCTGCCTGTCTTGATACATGTTTTCAAAATACCTCAGTATTGCGACTCGCATTTCAGATTTCCGAACCATGAAACCCACCGAAGGAAAATAGAGCATACCCAGAATTCTATTTTGCCTGTTCTGTTCTTATAAATAAAGAGCAACAAGGACAAACATTGCCATAATTATCTTTGTCTGACCTTTTTATCATCAGTTTTGAATCAACGAAAGCGTGCCCCGTTTTTAAAAGCAAGCTTTGCAAGAGCCAATTCTTAATCCCTTTTGACAGCTTTTGGTAAAGAATGCCATAAGGCAAATTTAGGGCACTCGTGTAGATTGGCCCTACGTATGATTCTTATATATTGACCTTAGATTTGTCAGCCTCGGTTTGTTCTTAGATTGTTTTTGAATTTTGGCAATATTTGAGGCTCGTGTTCTTATAGAATTGTTGTTATAAAAAGAGTATATACATTGGCCTAGATACCTGGTATCCTTCTAAGAAGAAAAGGGCATTGAGGCTCTAGATCATATTCCTTATGAAATTGCAGGTGTAATAGAAGGTTACGTAATACCAAAAAAGCATTGTTTATTATTTTCGATAAGTGAAAAATCACTATTCAACAGGTTGACTTAATTCACATCACGAGGCCTGGTTGAAAAGAACTTATGCAACAAACCATTCATTCAGGCATGCGGAACTTTTCTAACCGAGGATTAGTTTTTTAGTTCTACTCACCAACTCGGTGAATTCAAATTGAAAAAATGAATAAATATCTCAAACAGCTCATGTTTGTCCTTATCGACGTCACAGCGGGTTTCGTAACAAAGCTTCGGGTGATTCCCTCTTGTCTACTAAGCCATTTCCGATAATTGACTCAAAACATTTGTTTGTTTTGTAAACATAAAAACATTGTTTATCGCAACGCTCGTTTCCTTTCACAGCAAGATGGCGTAGTCATGGAAAATTGAAAATAGGATGGAGGAACAGAAAGTTGAATGGTACTATTATTATCATTACTATTATGGTAATATCATTATTATCATTTAATTATCATTATTTCCCCATTCTACCCTCTGCGTAGCAGCATCATGAAAACGTACTAGCCAACGATATCACAGTAAACAATTTTCAAATATGATATATTAGATGAGGCAGAGAATAGGGGGAAAGTAACCCGAGAGGGAAATTTATGACTTCTGGTGCATTTGGTCAAATCAAAGGCGCTTGTTGGGGAGACGAGTTCTCGGCTGTATTGTTTTGAACAAAGGGAAAATTACTTTGTTGTAAACCAATCATATTTCATGATGTGGGAGAGCATGCGCACTATGATCAAATTTGTACCCCTTGTCTTCGTCGGTCGCTTCACTTTCCGTGATGCAGGCTTAGGCTATGCACGTAGATCTCTAGCTAGCTTGAATTGGAGAGTCTCCGAGTTCAGGATTACTTTGAGTCTTTTATAAAGACAGGAAATTAAATGAAATAAAAGCACTCTGGTTGCAAATAAATGCAAAACCATCATTATTATTGTAAATTATACCCAGCTTAACCTTGCGGCTAAAGAGAAGCTAGAAATAGCAAGCAAACATCCCAAATCAAAGCACTCTTAAGTTGTCAGAAATATTGAAAGTGCCATAGCTAAACCTGATAATGATGCACAAAATTCTCTTTATAGTGATTCTAGGGCCAACTTTTACAGGTGGAAGTAGTAATCCTGACTCTGATTTTCTTTCTCCTGAACAGACCTTCTAAGTGAGACACACGCAATTTGACTCGTTCTCACGCTCACACGCATCAAAGGAAATTCTCACGCATTTTAAAAAAATCAAGAAAAGTTCCGATTTTTAAATGGAAATGAATGCGAACGGTTTTTGGATGATGTCTAATTCTTCCCAGGGCAAATTTCTACAGAAGTTATGCTGCGAGAGGCAATTTCAGCCAATCTTGGATGCCTATTTTTCAAAATTCTCTGGGGGAGCATGCCCCCAGACCCCCCTAGGAGTTTTCATGTTACTCACACAAACTTATAATTCAAACTTGACAGGTCCGCCTGAAGGTAATAATGCTGTAGATAATTGTAATAGCATCCCCATTATCACAGAATTGACAAATTTTGCCGCCCGGGCTATATGTATTTTTGAGGATGCCAGCCAATTAAAAATTCATATCTTTGATTTCCTGAAGTTGAATGAACGTATGTCCCTGTCTCTGAAATCTAAATTCATGAACCAGCAGGCTAATACATATCTTCAAAACAATAATGTCTGGGCATGGCTTTTGATTGAAAATTTCTTTGCAGAAATCCCTCCCCAAATAGAAGTTCTGGTCTATTAAATGTGCATAATCATGCTTGTCATCTATATTCAATGCTTGACTAGAAATGAAATCATGTTCAGCATCATCCTTGTTGTAGTTTTAGCTTGCGAATTTTCTTTTATCGCTTTTCAGGACACCAACATAGAGGCCTATTTAATCGTTTTAATCAAGCTTATATTTTTCATATTTAATGGAGATAGGGTGCATAACAGAGTGCATGTTAGAGGTGGATATGGTTATTCTGGGACCTTTCACTGCGCAATATAAGTCTTGGTGGATGCTAAAGATATTGAAGATAGAAAGAGAAGTTGAAAATTTCTACTCTGTATATGAAACTAGAAGTTGGCAATATAACAATGAAATACATAGTGAGATTATTGTATCTCACTCTATGTAGTTTTACTTTATGAAATTAGGGGGAGGGGCATATTTCAATCCTTTATGAGAAGACGGGGGTAAAAGTGTGTGGTCTGTTGGTACTTATGATATTTTGAAACTGGTTTCTTGCAGAGCCTCCAAATCCAGCTGATTTTCCTCTTTCTAAAGTTCTTCAATTTTCACCTTTCATTGAGTTAATGCAGAGAGTTAACATAAAAAACGCCTTCATAATTCAGGAAAATTGAAATGACAAATATGTCCCCTGATGCTATTCGTTTTCCTGAAAACTAAGGGAAACAACTCAAGCATCAGGGGAAAACAAAAGTTAGCAAAATCTTTCCTAATATACCAGTGTGAATTCCATTTCAAGTCTATGCCAAGGATTCTGTGATATACGCTGAAAAACAATAGATTATATTGTTTACATGAAGCAAGCTGTACGCCAAAGATCTTCTGGCCTTAGTACATGAAATGCACTCTGACCTATATATCATCATAGTCTGTTTAAAACATCGTCTCTACCGAGACCTAATTTCCTCCGTCATACCCTTCTGTAGATTGCTTTCATATGCAAGTTTCTTGGCCTCTTCCCATTCTAACCCTAGCTTCGTTTTTAGTTGGGACTTCATGTAACTTAGCCATGTAGTTTTAGTACTTTTGCGTGGTTTTGACTGGTATCTCTCTCAGGAGTCAGGACTTTCTTGATTGAGTTCATGTTTAACATGCTAGCCTACAAATATATATAAAAATATCGATATTGACGTGGTCTAACATTAGTGATAAATAGATATAATTCACCTTCATGTAAGTCTTTGTTCTTTATCAGTATGAATTTAGCCTCGCACTTCGTATTTGTGTCACTTCTGAAGATGAAGCATATCTCTGCTCTATTTCAAAACGGAAAGTAATGGTCTAGTAACTTGTCTCCTAATCAAATAATCTTGAAATTTCTTTGATAAGAATCGAATCTTAAATGAAATGCAATCATCATAGCTGAAATGCAATCATCATCGCTGAAATACTTCGTCGTCGATCTACTTATCATTCGGTTCTTGACTAAATTACGTTATCCTGCCAAAATGCCTATCTCTATGTAATTTCAGAATATTTACCTCGTCTTCCAGAGGGAGCAGAGGAGACGTAAACGTCAATCGATCTTGTTTGTTGTTAATCCAAGCTCCAACTTGTTAATGTTGTTCATGCGTTGAGAAACACTATTACGCATGCTCCACCAACTTGCTGAACGCGTATGATTGTCTTATGCGCATGCTCCGCTACATCACTCTATTGCGCATGCTCAGCTACATCACTCTACTACGCATGCTCTCCTACATCACGATGGGGGTTGGTTCTTCGTCTTACAACTTGCCCTATCTCATCTCCTCAACAAGCGCTGATTTCGAAAATTCTGAAAATTTAGATACTAGGTGCGGGAGGGAAGGAAGAAAGGAAGGAAGGTTGAGATTGAAAAATACTCATATTTTGACTCAACTACAGAGGTTTTGGTACCTAGGGCGGTTAGATAGGGTTGCAATTTTGCTCTTGTCCAGAATAGTGAAAATTCTATATGCCCTAGTGGCATATTCCAAGGAACGTCTTTGATGGAAGAGGCTCCCTCATGTAGAAACTCTAACAGAGGTATATATGAGACAGGGGTATAGGTACTATGTCAGCCCCCTTCAACACGTTCTCAGCAAAACGGTACTAGCTCCCTGTGCTTTCGAGGGATATGATTTATGATATAACATGGTATGATATGATAGCTATGATATGATATGATATGATATGATATGATATGATATGATATGATATGATATGATATGATATGATATGATATGATATGATATGATATGATATGATATGATATGATATGATATGATATGATATGATATGGTATGATACGATATGATAAGGTATGATATGATATGATATGATATGATATGATATGATATGATATGATATGATATGATATGATATGATATGATATGATATGATATGATATGATATGATATGGTATGATACGATATGATAAGGTATGATATGATATGATATGATATGATATGATATGATATGATATGATATGATATGATATGATATGATATGATATGATATGATATGGTATGATACGATATGATAAGGTATGATATGATATGATATGATATATGATATGATATGATATGATATGATATGATATAATATGATATGATATGATATGATATGATATGATATGATATGATATGATATGATATGATATGATATGATATGATATGATATGAGATGATATGATATGATATGATATGATAGGATATGATATGCTATATGATATGCTATATGATATGATATGATATGATATGATATGATATGATATGATATGATATGATACGATATGATAAGGTATGATATGATATGATATGATATGATATGATATGATATGATATGATATGATATGATATGATATGATATGATATGATATGATATGATATGATATGATATGATATGATATGATATGATATGATATGATATGATATGATATGATATGATGTGATATGATATGATATGATATGATATGATATGATAGGATATGATATGATATGATATGATATGATATGGTATGATACGATATGATAAGGTATGATTATGATATGATTTGATACGATAGGATATGATATGATATGATGTGATATGTGATATGATATGATATGATATGATATGGTGTACAATATACAAATCTTACCGTCCTGATATTCCCACTGCCAATCCACACCTCGGATGACACGCGCTCCTGGGAAGAGACCTCTAGCTGATATCTTCTTTCCCTTTCTTCTGGCATCACACAATATCCTAATAAAAACACGAATTTAATCAAAACTCGAGAAGAAGTGGGAAAGTAATCAAACTAAATTGTGTGAATAAAAATGACTCGAACAGGATTCAAACCAAGGAACATTGACATTGTGCGTCAACCTCTACAAATGAGTAGAGCTTACACAAATACCTCCACTGCAAAGACACAGATCACAACCATATTGCTGATTATATCCCTCCACATTACTGAACACTCTCCACAGTACTGAGCACATTTAATAGGGTGAGTTTGATTGAAATGATAGGCAGTGATAGCAAAATACCAGGTAGAGATACAGGTATTTCAATCGTGGCTGAAACTGTAAAAGCGATGCCGAATATAAAAAAAGCTAATGCTTGCCCTAAGCTCCTGCCTTTGATCCCTTTCCATCGTCATATATCCAAAAGATTTTGAAAACTGTTTACAGTTCTCAAGAGCTAGTCTCTATGCCAATGATACAAAATAACGATATATAATAATAATAATGATGGCTGATATTCAAAGTTGGTAACCTGTGATAACCGAGCTAAGTTCATTTTTTTACAACAGAGCCCACTATCAATAACAATTATTTGTTGGTTGAAATACTCATGAACTGTCGTGGAGAGCATTATTCTGACCAACATTTGCAAATGGGTGAGAATAGGAAAGTGAACTCTAATAACCAACCCATCTCCAACTGAGATTATGATTCAGTCTTTGGATGGTACAAAACTTCAAAATAGCCAGAAATATCGGTAGGATAGTGAAGTGAACACATAGATTACTTAAGCTTTTCGTCTGACACTCAACAGAGTAATACGCCAGAAAGAGAAAGAAACAGAAACCTAACTGATTTATATACCCAGATGTGGATCGAAATAGGCCAATCAGAAAAGAGAGGAGTGATTGGAAGAGTGTAGGAAAACTAATAACCACCAATAATCATGTTTGTTTGGGTTGTGGTTACACCAGACTCGAAACAAACACTTCCAATGCTTGCAACATTCGAAATCCTTCTTGCAAAGACGTTTAGTGACAGGCCTATTTATTCTACGTTTTTCAAAATAACCATGTGATTCAAGGGAAGAGGAATGCTAAATAGGAGTGAGTTAAGAACTGCGCTGATAAACATTTTATCACGCATTTTTCTGGGACAAAACACGATTTCGCAAGGGCATTGGCGAGGGCCGTCACCCTTTGTAAAACAAAAAGGCCTGGGGGTCACCCCATCTAAACCTTGAGAAATCCAAAAACATATTTTACAGTTAACCTTTGACATATGGAGAATGCAAGAAAAGATAGCAAATCTAATTTTGCTGAGGCAACCCAAGACCTTTCAAAATCGTAAGCAGCAAATCGCTGTTGATAATATAACGGGGTAGATTTTCCATAGCTGTTTCATAGCTATTTCAATCTCTGATAATTTTCTCTTCAACAAATCTATGCGTGTGAACCCACTCGAATGAAGAGACAGTCAACAGTTTAATTGACACTAAAGCACATAATTGTATGAAAGAACACCATACAAGTACAGGGCCAGATCCAGGGGGGGCGTAAGGGCGTACGCCCACCCTATTTTGGTAGAAAAACAATACAGTTAGCTTGATACTACCCTATTTCCCTTACATTATCCTTTGATATGTTTGTTACGCCCTCCCCCCTGTTTGTTACGAAAGGATATTCGTTATAGAATAGCAATTCTGGGGGCACAAGCTGTAGGTCCAAATCAGCTGTAAAGCTGCCCGACTCTAACAACCTGCGTTAACAAATAAATTTGCTTGCCTTTCTATGGGTGCTGGATCTAGCCCTGAAGTACCAAACAACAATGATCAAGATATGGAATTCTATATCTAAAGGTTTCTACCGGGGGAAGAACTTCATATATCTTGATGATACGTCAAGAATCCTAGTAATACCACCATGAGGATGCAAGGTCTTGAATTACTTAATAAAAGTTTAACAAACATTGCTATATATTAACTTTATGTATTCTGTCCCTAATGTTATTGCCGACTAGCCTTGATGCTATTGACTATCAATAATGCTTTCGATAGTTTATTTTGAAAGGCAAATACGATTATCTTTGTAAGGTATTAGTTTATGTGCAAAGCACAAAATAGGTAGGCTAATGGAGCAGTGTGATCCTTGCCTTCCTCGCGATGTGACCGTACCTCTTGATTCCTTTTGGTTTTTTGCCTACTAGTTGATAGTTGGTAGGCAAATACACTTACTATCTTCGTAAGGCATTGGTTTATTTGCAAAGCACAAAGGGCCCACTGAACTGGTAGACTAATGAAGCAGTGCGACTCTGGTCCTTCCTCTTAAATTCCTCCTGGTTCCTTTTGCCTTTTCGCTTGGAATTACAGAAAGCTGGCTAATTTCCTCTTCACACTTTGTATGAAAGATCCCAGGGTGGTTTTGAACCCGGGACCCTTTGATCAAGGGTAGAGTGATCTAACCACTCGGCCATCCCTGCAATTATAGAGAGCTGGCTTATTCTCTATTGACAGGTCTCAAGGTGGTTTTTAACAACAGATGCTTTAGACAAGGAACCACTAGGGCTGGTTTCAAAATAAGCAGCGTCGCGCCTCCCTTCAGTACAGAAGGCATCTTGCATCTTAATTTCTGGCGAAAACAAAATAATATCTCACCTTTCAGTACCAGGGGTTGAAGTCATGAAAAACTTGTGACGCAAATTATGCTTGTCTGCATGATAGCACATAGAACACAAGTCACTCTCAAAGCATTCAGAGCATGTCCATTTTGTGCCAAATATTGGCTGTACTCTGCAGCACTTGCACATTGAGCCATCATGCTTGATACCTGGAGAAGAAATTGAAAATAATCTAGAAACAAATAACATAGATGTTTTGATGATAAATCTTTGTCAGTATAACTTTTCTAACAATCAAAAGACAATTCTGCAAAAGAGTGCAGATCTCATTTCCACAATGCATCATAGGAAAGTATCCTTGGACAATACATAACTTATAAAATTAATCTATAAAAAGCCCTCTAACAAAATATCTTTATTTGGTTTTGGAGTGGGAGCAAAGGGCTATAGCCTGGTCTCAAAGATAGGCCTGGTATAAGTGAAATTTGGTCTCTCCGGACAACAATAGGCATTCACAAAGGGTCCATGGCCGTAAAAAAATCTGTGACTTTCATATATTTAATTTTTGTGTCACATATTCTCACAGAGTTCTCCCTGATACTTTACAAGGTATATGATTGGTTAAATCTTTCTTCATCTTTCCATTCTTTAGATACTTTTTACAAACATTCTATGGTCACCTTAATTCAAGCCAACAGAGTTTTTTGCCTCCCATCAATCCCTTGGCAGGACCTCAAGCCCCCAAGAGATTAAGGTGTAGGAAGCAGAGGGGCTAGAGGGGGCGTCACCCCATTAGAGCAAAATTTGATCCTGGGTCAGGCAACAAGCTTTGGGGGTTAGAGGGGGCGTCAGCAGAGGGGTTAGAGGGGTTAGACAGCCCATTAGAGCAAAATTTGATCCTGGGTCAGGCAAAAATTTTTGTAAACAAAGGGCTTTTGTCGGGCTGCCTCACCAAATTTTTGGAGCCCCTACCCCGATGCCAAGAGCTCCGACCTATTTCAGCCATAAGACCAGATATTCATATTATGTTGCAGTGTTTCAAGTTTCCAACTCAACAATCAAAATCCATAATTTATTAATTTCCAATTAAGAACCATTCTGTTTGTGTTCCGAATTCGAAAAAGAATGAAAGAAACTTTCAGTAGCGGACTGGAAAGATTTGTTAGTTTCTTATAGCTAGGGGCGTAGGAGAGTACTAGAATGTGGGGAAGGGCATGTGGAGAAAGGGGAACTTTTTTGAGGAAGGTTGCAAAAGTTGCAACCTGTCACAGGGGTTTGAATTCTAGTGCTCTTTAGAAAAAAATTGCATAGCCCTAGTAAAACAGCTACATAGGCTCTTGTGGCCTCTTTTGGACTCAAATTAAAAGGAAAGTCATACGTTAACAGAAAGAGAAAGAAAGAACCTAGCAGGGGGTGTAAGTTAGTAAGTTAGTAACTTGATATCTTTTGAAAATTGGAGTTATTGATAAAAGTGATTACTTTATTTCAAAATTAAAATCAATGATATTGTACGTCTGTAACAAATCAAAATCGCCACTCAAAAATCCATCAGAAGTTAGAAAAACTCGGGAAGTGTCAAGAATATTTGTTTTTAAACTTTTTAATAACATTAGCTTGAGAAATATGACTTTTAATTTTGACACTGAAACTATACTTTCTGGCAAGCATTTATAGTGGGAGCTATATACCTGTTACAGACGTAGGTTACAGACATACAGAAAAATAGTACATCTGTAATGCCGTTTGCAAATAAAATTGAGACATCTTTTGGGAACCATAGATGCTGCCTTGTTAATTGGCATGAAATTACAAAGTCTAGAAAAAATCAATAACATCTAGTAGCTTATTCAACAAATATTTGAAAAAAATGATAATTTTCTTTACAGACGTACAATGGTTTTTTAGACCAAATTTATGATTTGAATGTGAAGAGGGAAAAATAAAAGTTTTTTTGAATTTGGTAAGAATCCATCAATCTTTTCAATTGATATTGATAGAGCAACATAATGTTTATTGCTGAACAATAATTGCTTCAAAAGTTTTTATTTCTTGTCTGCTATTTTTCCATGTTAGAATTTCACATGAAAATAACTTCTTGAAAAAACATGAAAATGTCAATGAAAAATAGTGTTAAAGAATTTGGAATTTATGTTTTTGATTTATTTAATGCCTTGGTGATATGTTTTTTCTATTTTTATTCTTGAATTAAGAACTGTAAAACGAGTGGTTTTAGAAATTTTGGTTGACATAATTCTGAAATAGCCCACATAGATGGCTCGATAGCTTGCCCAAAGTTTTTTCCATGTGTCCATCAGCTTAGAATTTTTTAAATATTCCTCCACTGTATTGATTGTATTTAGAATATTGCATTTCTTAGTAGTTAGCATAGAACTATTATGTTGAAAACTTTAAAATTATTGCATATTAACCAGTATATTGTAATTAACTAATTTTATATTGAAAAAAATATTTTGAGTCTGAGTTCGGCTCATGAAATGCTCGATCTACGCTGGAAAAAGGTTTTATAGTCACCGGCAGGCCCACTGTCGAGAATTCTCAGATCATATGCCCCAGAGCATCGGTAGTTTGCAGCAGTGCCATTGTCCCAAACCACAACAACCTCCTCAGAGCTTTCGAAGTTCCTGACGCTACCTAGGAAGCCCTCGCCTCCGTCCTGTTTGCCCCACTTCCAGGCAGGGCCTCTGACGACATGAGCGCCCACGAACAGCTGGAGGAACTGCTCAGACCCCATTAGTGCGTTGGAATATTCCTACATAACCAAAACGAGTTGAGATGTTCGGAAATCGATGAATCATTTCGTCTTCGTCGCAAAATGTAATTTTTGAAGAGTAAATGACATGAAGCGTCCGGTCAAGTCAAAGCATAATGGTTGGTTGTTGTTGTTGTTCTGTTGTTGTTATTCCGTTTCTTCACAGGGTTACAATGAACGATGACAAAATATGACGTAAAAAACAGTGGGGGGGCGTGACTGTGGTTGAGAGGGTCACTAGGGAGACAGACGCATTGGCATGAATTATTTTTCTACCTTAGAAAATTTCATATTTTTCTTCAAACTGCCAGAATTTTCGATGGATCGCGATATATAGCGCTTTTCAACGAAATGGCTGCACGCTGCACCTGGGGGCCCCGAAACTCTTTGAAATCTGATTTTGAACTCTTTTAAAACACAGCCAAAGGAGTCACAAGGGATCTAGAAACATGTACTGACTTCTCCACGCATCTTCAAGCCTGTCCTATGATACTATGTTATCTTACCAACGTAAAAGAGATTGGTGCATGGGTCACAGAGCCTAATATCGATGGCGAAGGGGGGCTTGCATTGCAACAAAAAATGTTCCTCACATATCATTACCACGCTGATTGCAATGTCTTTTGGGTAATTTTAGGGGAGTCCCCCCCTCATTCTTTGTGGCTCCACAGCCTCTGGATTAGTCTGGGGTTTACTAGTTTTCATTGTTTACCCTTCCATCTCCGTCCTTGTCTCCATCTCTAAGTATCCGCTTCATTCGCTGTTATCGGAAAAAATCATTACATCAAATAATTAGACATGCAGGAGGCCCCCCCAATATTTGGACGTGAAGCGTTATTTGGCATATTTTCGCGCGTGATTTCGTGATTTAGATATTTTAGGTACGTGAATCCGTGATCAAAGAATCCTTTGTTCAGCTTCAGCGTGATTTGTTGAAAATGTGGTCGTTATTCCGTGAAAAGGAGTTTTCAAGTGCGTGATTGCGTGACGCGTTCTGGTCGTTAAAGAAAATTTTCTTGCATAATTAGATGGGAAAGATCGTGAAAATTCTGTTTTAAGGTCCGTGATGGCGTGATAAACGAAAAATTGACGCGTGAATCCGTTATCCAGGGGTACTATGGGGGGGCCTCATGCAGTATTGTCATGGTCACAAGAGAGGTAGTTTAGAAACCCAAACTTAGGCATCGTCATAAGAGAGGTAGTTTAGAAACCCACACATTAGGCATCTTCATAAGAGAGGTAGTCTAGAAACCCAAACAATAGGCATCGTCATAAGAGAGGTAGTCTAGAAACCCAAACTTAGGCATCGTCATAAGAGAGGTAGATTAGAAACCCAAACATTATGCATGGTCACAAGAGAGGTAGTCTAGAAACCCAAACTTAGGCATCGTCATGAGAGAGGTAGATTAGAAACCCAAACTTTAGGCATGGTCACAAGAGAGGTAGTCTAGAAACCCAAACTTTAGGCATGGTCACAAGAGAGGTAGTCTAGAAACCCAAACTTTAGGGATGGTCACAAGAGAGGTAGTCTAGAAACCCAAGCTTTAGGCATGGTCATGAGAGAGGTAGATTAGAAACCCAAACTTTAGGCATGGTCATAAGAGAGGTAGTCTAGAAACCCAAACTTTAGGCATGGTCATAAGAGAGGTAGTTTAGAAACCCAAACATTAGGCATGGTCATAAGAGAGGTAGTCTAGAAACCCAAACTTAGGCATCGTCATAAGAGAGGTAGATTAGAAACCCAAACATTAGGCATGGTCATAAGAGAGGTAGTCTAGAAACCCAAACTTTAGGCATGGTCACAAGAGAGGTAGTCTAGAAACCCAAACTTTAGGCATGGTCACAAGAGAGGTAGTCTAGAAACCCAAACTTTAGGGATGGTCACAAGAGAGGTAGTCTAGAAACCCAAGCTTTAGGCATGGTCATGAGAGAGGTAGATTAGAAACCCAAACTTTAGGCATGGTCATAAGAGAGGTAGTTTAGAAACCCAAACATTAGGCATGGTCATAAGAGAGGTAGTCTAGAAACCCAAACTTTAGGCATGGTCATAAGAGAGGTAGTTTAGAAACCCAAACATTAGGCATGGTCATAAGAGAGGTAGTCTAGAAACCCAAACTTTAGGCATGGTCATAAGAGAGGTAGTTTAGAAACCCAAACAATAGGCATGGTCATAAGAAAGGTAGTCTAGAAACCCAAATTCAGGCATCGTCATAAGAGAGGTAGTTTAGAAACCCAAACATTATGCATAGTCATAAGAGAGGTAGTTTAGAAGCCCACACATTAAGCATGGTCATAAGAGAAGTAGTCTAGAAACCCAAACATTAGGCATGGTCATAAGAGAGGTAGTCTAGAAACCCAAACATTAGGCATGGTCATAAGAGAGGTAGTCTAGAAACCCAAACATTAGGCATGGTCATAAGAGAGGTAGTCTAGAAACCCAAACATTAGGCATGGTCATAAGAGAGGTAGTCTAGAAACCCAAACATTAGGCATGGTCATAAGAGAGGTAGTCTAGAAACCCAAACATTAGGCATGGTCATAAGAGAGGTAGTCTAGAAACCCAAACATTAGGCATGGTCATAAGAGAGGTAGTCTAGAAACCCAAACTTAGGCATCGTCATAAGAGAGGTTGTCTAGAAACCCAAACTTAGGCATCGTCATAAGAGAGGTAGTTTAGAAACCCAAACATTATGCATAGTCATAAGAGAGGTAGTTTAGAAACCCAAACATTAGGCATGGTCATAAGAGAGGTAGTCTAGAAACCCAAACTTAGGCATCGTCATAAGAGAGGTTGTCTAGAAACCCAAACTTAGGCATCGTCATAAGAGAGGTAGTTTAGAAACCCAAACATTATGCATAGTCATAAGAGAGGTAGTTTAGAAACCCAAACAATAGGCATGGTCATAAGAGAGGTAGTTTAGAAACCCAAACTTAGGCATCGTCATAAGAGAGGTAGTTTAGAAACCCAAACATTATGCATGGTCATATGAGAGGTAGTCTAGAAACCCAAACATTAGGCATGGTCATAAGAGAGGTAGTCTAGAAACCCAAACATTAGGCATGGTCATAAGAGAGGTAGTTTAGAAACCCAAACATTAGGCATGGTCATATGAGAGGTAGTTTAGAAACCCAAACATTAGGCATGGTCATAAGAGAGGTAGTTTAGAAACCCAAACATTAGGCATGGTCATATGAGAGGTAGTTTAGAAACCCAAACATTAGGCATGGTCATATGAGAGGTAGTTTAGAAACCCAAACATTAGGCATGGTCATATGAGAGGTAGTTTAGAAACCCAAACATTAGGCATGGTCATATGAGAGGTAGTCTAGAAACCCAAACATTAAGCATTGTGTTTTCATTACATCAGTCATTGATTTTGTAGAGCATGACGAGAAAAAAAAACTGACAAAAGTAAACAATGCAAAACTATGTAAAACCAATTGACTAATTTACTAGTAGAGCAGAACGAGAGTGGACACTAACAAAAGGACAAAAATGAAAATTAATAGGATTTTCGGAACAAAAAGATAGCAGAAATACTGTCTTAGTTTCTTGACTATACCCTCTTTTGTTGCTATCTTTAGCCATGTAAAAGATTTCAATTTTGGGTGGATTGACTATCTTTTAAAACAGCCTTCCTACTTGTACTATACATTTCTCAAACTCAATCCACGCAATGGCTTGCATCAATTCTTTTTTGCCACCGTAAATATCATGTAATCCTAGTGATGTACTTAAGTCCAGCAGTTCAGTTCATATAAAATAGACATCAGAACTAGTAAAGGCTAGGCAAGATGGTGCAAATATTTTCAAGATCTTCAACACACATTAACATCAGCAAGCCAAGAAGTGGACTTACAAAAAGACTTCACACGAAAAAAGATACAAGACTAGGAAGTTGAAACATTTTTATGTTGGGCTGGGCCCTGAATAAATAACATGCGTCGGGTAATATTCCGTATTAGAACATATGAACTTAATTTAAGGATAAATTACAATGAATCAAGTCAATGTACAAGAATGCAATTGTTAATATACAACATTCTGATAAAAATGAATGGGTAGGCCAGTTGGACACCAATTACCCACTCAAAGGTCCAGCTACAGTTTAAAATTAACAGCACAGAGAATCCTAGGAATTACTCTTACCTATAAACCTACAATTAATCTACTAGAACTATGTAATTATGTCTTGTATTATGATAAAGTCTATCCTGATCACAACACGATTTTTAACGATGTATCAGATCGCTGATGCCAGCTTTATCAGGTAGCAAGATCTGAGACCGGTCATTGGGAGAATCGACTTTTCCTGTGATCATCGGCGATCCCCAATACGCTACACTGTAATATTACGCTATACCATACAAGCTCTATTTAATTTTGGACGTTTTAGAGGGTGTTTATTGGCGGGAACTTTTTAAATTGGGTTTAGAGAGGAAATGATTCTCTCTCAAGCATGTTAAATTAGAGAGTTGCCATATTACGGTGGAATACATCCACTAACTATACCTAAAACATCACATTCTAATCAGTGCCCTTTCTTGTATGAAAGGGGGGAGGGGCTTATAAGAGAGGGGCTGAATAGAGCTTTTATGGTAATTTCTCTCTATCAAAATGAATGGACATTACTTCCAGCTGCGCTGCAATGATATAATCATAATCCAAAGAGTTCTTCAGATAGAAAGTCTCAATCTAGTGTTGACCTGGAAATCCAACACGCAATGCATGAACCTCGCCAGAGCAATGCACATTTTCTACACATGGTGTGGAAAATGGAAAACACGACGAGTAATAACAAGTACAACAGCTTTGCGTCTGACACTCCTCAGAAATGTACGTTAGAACAACCTTTGATCGGTACAGATCACGAGGTTGGCGAGAGAAATGGGGAAAAAAGCAAAACATAACGGAACATGATAACTACAAAAACTTTGCGTCTGAAATAACCAGAGAAGCACGCCTGTAACAGAATGGAAAGGAAATCTAACAAACGATTATTGTATTTCTATGTAAAAGATTTAGGATATTCAGGTCAGCAGAACTCTGAAGGCAGTCAGGCACAAAGCTTGAGTAGCTGTTAAATTATGATATTATTCTGATTTTCCTCGTCATCCTGAAGCTCTGTACCAACCATAGACAGTTCTAAACACTGATCTCAAAATAAAGACTGGGTCGAGCATCTATCGTTCTGAGATGAAGTCAAATGGCAGTCATATTGGGAGGTCCGATTCAATACATTGAGATTACAAAAGGATATGATTTTTTCTTTCATGATTGTTGGAATGTTATGAATGATCAGCAAGAGACTGAATAATCGTGCAGCTTTTGTTTACAAAGAATCGAGTAAATATAATGTTTTTGGCAGCCATATTGGGAGGCCAAGTGCAAGCCGAAGCAATTGGCTTCAAATATTTGGCTCCAGGAAGAAAAGAATGATAGACAAGGTCTTTATTTCTAGATCAGTGATCGTACTGGGTTTGCTTCTGATTAGTCCAGCACTTCCTCGACACTCAGGTTCATAACCATCAGCCATCAATGCGAACAAATATTTAAATAGCAAATACATTTTGTAAATATAAAATAGCTTAATATATTTCCAGCATGCTTCGTTTCGAATTAATGATTTTGAATGGTCATAAATGATTCGTGTCTCTTCACAATCATTCTGTATCTTTCTTACTTAACACACTATGGAGACGATTTTTGTACAAATGTGTTGAGTTTTTATTTAAAATTTTATACATAGTTCTTGTTTTCCTTCATTGGGTCCAAAATTGTCACTACTATGAACTTTACAAATATTCACTGTTCTGCAAGAGATGGCTGATGTTTATGAAATTGTCCGATTTTGAATCTCTTTCGAAATAAAATCAAGTTGAATATTAATCGAGCCTGCCATTAATTTAAAAAGGTTGTAACTGCAGGACTCTGGCTTTTCCTTTTCTATGCCAACCTGTATCTTGGGGACAGCTTAAAGAGAAGACACTTTATTGAATTACACTGAAATCTTAGGGACCATTAGGGTGAGGATACATCAACTAAAAACAAGCAAAGTGTAGATGAATAGTAACACATTAATACAAAAAGTAACAGGTTAAAGTATCTTGGTGTAATTTCAAAGTTTTGTGTGTATACTTAAAACAGTGAATACCTATGCATTAAAAGCTAGATTTTGCCACTCCGTCCAAACAGCTTCATATTCAATGGAGCTTGTCAATTTTAACTGCAAAACATTCTAGTATTGCAAAATCATCAAATAACCTGTTTAGAAGCCACAACAAATCTTTAGAAATTCAAGACTTCTGATAGGAGCCTTGATTCCAAGAGTCTGTGTAGTACTTTTCGCATCATTATTGCACTATTCATCTTACATTTGTTTCTTTTGTCTATGATCTTGTTTCTGGCCTAGCTTTGGAAAGAAAGGTTAATAACCGATTTAAAATTGTCACCCTTTCTAAAGACGATTGAGATTTGAAAATCATAACTTTCACCTTGTCATTTAGAGGAAGAGCAGCTGTCGCCCACCAAATCCACGACTGCCCATTGCGCAGCTGCCAAGGGTTCAGCTCCACTGGTGGAATAGAGCCCAATGCACCAAAAATACATTCTCTCTCTGAAGGATGAAGCTTGCCAATGTAGTCGGATAATAAGTTATACACAGCCATTGATTTGTTAGCGAGTTGTTCCTTTTGATTATCTGTCTGAAACAGCTCTAAATTGTCCTCAAAATATTCCACTTTTCCATTTGATATTCCATTATCCATTTCGCTTTCTAAAATTTTGAAACGCCTTTCACCTACTATGTCAATGATTGAGCGACCATCGGGCAAAAATTTAGCATATTTCACCTCAGCAATTGTACCATAATTGAAATGTCCGCCTTCTTTGTTGCTTAATGAAATGCCAAATCGTCTTGACCCTGATTCCAGACATTCTCTAAGCATCAAACGATATCGAGGTTCGAATATATGGAATTGACTTTGAATAGTTGGAAAGACAAGAACACAGGGGAATATTGGTACTTTTTCACATTCGTCAATTCCAACACTACAAAAGATTAACAAGGTAATTAGAATGGCAGTTCACTACTTGTAGTTCAAAGCATAGTCATCAAAACATGAAACTATTGAAGACCAGTAGATAGGGGTAGGAATAAATAAGGACGTCAGGCAATGCTCTTCCTGAAAGTCCAAAATACTCTCATCATCTTCTTTCCACATGATGCCATCTAGATAGGGACCTGTTTGCATGATTCCGCTTTGCCCATAAATCCTGCCTTGCGGGGATACCCTGCCTGCCTGTAGAAACCAGAATATAATTTTCATTTTGCGCTTACATGGGTGATTTCATCCTGTCCCGGTTAGATGAAATATCCTGTCTAGTCAGGATGATTTTCTTAATGTAGGCAGAAACAGGCGATAGAGCCTACTTTGTGGGGATGAAATCAGCGTTAATGCGCATGATATGATGATGAGTCGTTTTATTCAGCTTTTGAAATGGTAATCAAGAAACCAAGTAAGCGTGACTACCTGCCTTTGTTTCTCATGTAAACGCAAATTGAAAAGGCTTTCTGGCTAGGCAAGTTATCCCGGCAAAACGAGGTCATGTAAACAGGCCCTAAGTAGAGGTTGACATTAAAAGTGCTACTAATATAGCAACTGAAGTGATTCTTGAACAGATAACCATTAAAGAACTAATAGGCTGAGAAGTAAGGGAGTTTAAGATAAAACAAAGTTTGGAAAATAGATTCTTTTCAAGACAGATATCTAATGCATGCTTACCGTGACTTTGCCTTCATATACTGTTCACGTTTCTCTGCTCTTGCACAAAATTCTTCTGGAAAATAATGCTGGGCAGCATCTTCGATAACTACAGTTACTTTCCCTGTACCTGTCTCGCTATATTCAAGTTTTTGCCTACAAACTGGACAAGAAGGATTGCGATCAATGCAGCGAGCTAAGCACAGTTTGCAGAATATGTGGCCACAAGGTGTAGTCGTTGGTTGATAGTAAATGTCAAAACACAATTTGCATTCGAAATCATCGAGTGTTGGTGCTGTAGTTGATACCTTTTTTGAAGCTTTTTCACAGATGTTAGCTTTTTGATCAGCAGAATTAAAACAGTTCTTTTTGCAAGGTGATTTGAAACAGTCGGTTTTATTAGTTGATTCTGGTGCAAGATCAAATGTATTAGATGAACAAGGAAGACTATATGGCACCATGGCATTTTCGGAAGTGCTGCACTCAGTTGGCGATTGAACCATATTGTAATTTCGCTTTCTGGTAAAAGTAAGTTGACTTGGTGTGCAAGCTAAATGATCATTGGCAGCCGTTGTCTCATTTAAAAAATTTTTGTCATTCTGATCCGGTACATCTTCAACCGAAGATAAATCACAATTTCTTTTTGACACGTTTCCAGAATTATTTTCTTGTTTCTTCTCTACATTATCAATATTACTAGCATTAGAAGCTTGTGAATCCAATTTAATTTCTGAGTCACATTTGTTTGGTATATCTTCTACATTAGAGAACGATTTGTTGTTATTTGTCACATTTCCATGATGAATTTCATTAGAATTGGATCCATTGGTTAATGCGTTATCTTTTTTATCATCTATTTCAAACGTTTCTCCGATATCTTCTTCCTCCTCACTGACATCTACCTCGTCACCGAGTGGCATTGAAAGCAGCTCATCCAGATTGCTACAGACTTTGCCATACAGATTAGAATCGTCAGGACTGCATTCTAGACATTGCTGGTATGCCTCAACAGCATTATCGAGCTTGTTCAAGGAAGCACAAACTGATCCAAGAACAAACAATGCTTCCCCGATATTTGGGCTGATTTTCAGGCTCTTTGATACATCTTTGTATGCTTGTTTGTTGTTTGAAAGCTTGAGATTAGCCTCAGCTCGTATATATAGTGCAGTACTATCCTCTTTGTCCTTTTTTAGACACTCTGTGGCTAACTCAACTGCTTTATTGTGGTTGTCCTCGTCTATGCACTTTCTAGCCCGCCATTTAAGATCTGATAGCATCCATTGTTTTGGAAACCATTGCTCTAAAAGGCCAGCTAATGTGATGTTGAGCCGAAATTTTGGCAATGTAGGACCTCCACAAGTTGTACATACCTAGATGGAAAACATAGAGTTATATAACAGGATAGAAAAAGAACAAATGAATAGCAAGATGTATTTGATGGCAATCACAAAATCCTATTTCCTCCAGAGAATGATGTGGCATTAGTTTCTCTTTTCTATGTAGGTGGGGTTTAGTACTGTTAGATGAAGAAGTAAAATCAGACTGTGCCTTCCTTTTCAAAAAAGCTTGTTATGAAAAACTAGAAACAATATATACTTCAAAGTTTGAAATTGTCTTCCAGTATAATGGAGAAATGTTTTTTGAAAGGTAAAACTGACTGCTATCAGATCTTAAAGTTAGTATTAATCATTTCTATTTTTATTAGAGGGGAACATCTTTAGAGGGAACATGGTATCTCTCTCAGTGCAACAGTTGGGGTTCTTAATAAGTTCATGTACATTATTTGCAATTTATCAAATGCATGAAGCTTAAAATACAACACCCAGTATCAATATTTTGAACAAAAGACCTGAATTCGTCATAATCAAGTTTTACTTCAAATAATGTTCCTGACTTAAAATGACATCTTAAAATTGAATAGTCCACTTAGCAGCATCATATTTCTCTTTCTCAATCAGCCCCTCTTACTACTTTGTTTGAACTGTCTTGGGCACACAAGGAATTCAATAAAAGTTGCTTGAATTGATGTAAGATTTTGAGATAGATCTTTCAGTGATTTTATAGTTTTCCTCAGCCCAAAACAAGTCTTCTAGTAGGCAGAAATATCATCATTGTACTGCATTCAATCAGGATGGTTTGAGAGAATGAAAATGACCAGAGAAGGACACAGACCCACGACCTCTAGATTATTACTATAGTGCACCAAACCACTGCTCGATCAGTTCCTACTTTGGTCATTTTCATTCTCACAAATTATCTGGATGGATTTTCCAAATCCTGCTTCTTCTCAACAGTATCATATTTATCCAAACTAATGTTTCTTTTTCTCATTGATTTGAACATGTTTTTGTTCCATCTGTTTGGTTCATGTTTTACTGGCTGATCTGAGTCTATATAGTATATATTCATCACTAATCATAGGAACACTTTTATAGCATGTACCCATTCTTTTTTAAGAAATATTTTGTTGGAACATAAGCCTAAAATTTCACCAAAAGTTAGGCATAAGCTAAGAAGAAGCTACAGCTTACCATTTTAGCTTGAAATGGGAATCTTAAGAAGTGGCATAGCCTTAGGCCATGTACCCACAGTGTAAGGCAGAACTAGCCTACCACTAAGAAACTGAATGTGGCAAAACCAAGCCGCCTAGTTTCTTATCAATAGAGAAGAAATGGATGATTTATTTGAAATACATTCATCAGGATGGCTACCGAATTCGCATGAAATAAAAAGCTTTGCAATCAAAGATGTCTTCTGAAGCAATATGAATGTTCAAGCTGAAAAGTTTTATCTTTAAGTGCAGATGCACTACTATCTAGCAGACTGAAGTTTCTCATAAATCAGAGTTAGTAGAGAAGGCTTGTTGGTATTCTTATCTTGAGGTTTAATTTGGTTTACCTCTTTGTAGTAGAATCATTCTTTTTCATGTTTATTTATAGACCACTTTCAATGTTTACATTTTTGGACAGGCAAATGAGATTCTTTTAAAATTCAAATTAGAACTACAATAAGATGTTACATCTTTTGACAATGAATACGATGCCAATTGTGCAGTAAACAAAGAAACCAACAGGCGTAAAATGTAAACATTGAAACTGGTCTATAAATTTTGCAGCCATACCTTGTAAATAGGTAGCGCATTTGCACATGAAAAAAAGTGTATCAATCCTTTTTTTTAAATACTGTGACCCCATTTTTCATAAGTCAGAAGGGACAATCACTCCCAGAAAGGTATAGCAGATTTGTAGAAATTTCTTAAGATTTAAAATATTTTCAGATAATTCTATAGAAGTTTTAGTGATTTCTGAGATTCTAAGCAGATTTAAAGTGATTCACAGGCCAAACTTTCAAAGATAAAAGGAGTTATGGGGAATTTGAAAAGATTTTTGATCAAAAATGTAGGAAAGGTCTATGCGCAGTTTGCCCCTCATCTTGAGTCATTCTGAAATAATAAACAAAAAACAATAATAAGAACAGGCCTATGATTTTATACCTCTGCACTTTCAAAGCATTTTCGGCAAGACGTATGTCCACAAGATAACGTACAAGGCTGGTGGAGAAAAAGGCCGCATTTACACTTGAAAATTTCCATCCAATCAAAGATTATTTCCACAACGTCGTTCCTCGCGAAGAGAGAAGTAGGCAGCCTAAGAAACGAAGATCCTAACGGATCGACAGAACTTCCATCCACGACTACACCACGGCAGATTTTCTCAGGCTTTTGCGGTCTTCGACAACTGAAATAGGAACAAACTGTCTTTTTAAATCCGAATTCAGAATGGCGTCTTTTATTCACCATTTGTACAAGCGAGATTCGTCTAGTTCGACTAACTTCTTGGTAGACTCAATAAATTTTGTCAATAGTAGAAAAACATTTCCAAATGTGAATCTAGGCTGGAGAAAATTACTGACGAATCCACTGTAACACCACTTGGAAAATAACATACACTGGTACAACGATTCTCTGAGTTTCTCAAGTATCGAGTATCTTCAATGATGGTTCGACTCTGTCCCTTGTTCGTTCAAATCTTCCAGTTCTTCGCCATTCTCTTCTTCGTGCATTTCTAACAAGTCGACGGACCAAAACCGTGCATCCTGCTGGCAAGAATTAAACATATGTTGCTGCCACCCATACTGAAATCTGTTGTTACCATCTTCACCTACCTTTAAACGCACACATACTTCTTGGGCTGTTTACTTTATAGTTGGGGATCTTCACTTTTAAAATAGCCTCTCTGAGGAACTTACCATACTTTGATTTTGGATAGTTAGTTATCCTACTAGCTAGAATAATAATTTATTATAATTATATAAAGTGTATTCTGCCATTAAGTTAACGGAGTCCAGTAAGAGTCCTGTACGAGGGCAGAGAACCCTACGCGTGGCAGCGTGATGTAAATTGAAGGTCTTATGCAACTTATGTAATAGCAACAAGCAAGTTATGATAAAGGAGATTCCCTGCTTTATAAGAAATATGGCAGGTCGGTTGACGAATACCTTGGAATAATGCATTTAGAAAACCCTCTGAAGACCGGATTTTATCATTTTATGGAAACATTGGCGATACTTCTGAATTCTGAATTCACTTTCTTTTGAACATTTAAATTATAAAAATGATCAGTTGAATATCTTCGTAATATTATGAAACTTTAAAGTATTGGCATAGACGCTTTTTTTTATAAAGAACCTGTCTCAGGACCTAGTTCTTTAAGTTCCTTATTTTGAGAACTCTTTTGCCCTCTTTGTAGTTCTAAAAGTTCCTTAGTAGTTCCTTAATTTCAAGTGTTTACCTAATATATAGGAAAAAGTATGGACGCAAGAAAGGCATAAAAAATTCAATATTTTGCAACAATCTCTTGATAAGGAAAATGGAACATATTATAACATAGTCATAAGAAAAGTTGCATAACTACACCAGATGAATATATGCAAAATTTTAAAGTTCCTTTGTGATTTGACCTTAAGTAGTAATAGTTTCTTAAGTTTTTCGACCTTCGACATGTAGGTTCCTTATAAAAGGTTCTTTATAAAAAAGCGTGTATTTTGTGTGATTTTCTTCTTCAACTTCTATCTAATAATAAACATATCGAGACATATGATAAATAAAGCATGTTATAAGAAATGGAATGCACTCAATTCATATATAAAAAAAGAGTTAACTGTAATTTATCTTGTTATTCAGATTCTATATATCATATATTTTATTCAGATCATAATTCAGATTCTTCATGTTGTATTTCTTTTCTCTTACACTCTTTTTTTTCTATAAGAACAATTCTATGAATTCTATAAGTACACGAGTCTAAAATTTGGCCAAAACTTAAGAACAAACGGAGGCTGATCATTTTTGGCTCAGTATGAAAATTTTACGAAATAACCATGAGACTGAAAAATAATTACAAAACAAGCAGATTGGCAGCACACAGATCGATGGGCATCTCACTCCCTTTTAAAGCGTACGAGATTTTTTTAAAAACAAAAGGATTTCCAGTAATTTTCAAGGGATTTTCATAAGAACAATAAGATTTTCAGAAAAAGTGTTCGAGATTTCCATGGAGTGATTTGCCCCTCGACAAAGATTATGTCAGATGGTCAAGAAAGTCAAACAATTAACTCTACTGATAGCAAAAAAGGCTCCCAAATCATTGTAAAAGTAAGAACAATTTATAAACATTTCAGGCTAAAAATAGAGGAATATTTAAGAACAGCCAGCTTCAAATCAATTTTCCTGGTCCTTTTAAAAAAAGAGTGTATCGTAATCAAGTTGGTTTAAATAGGCAAATTTTTCAACAGCTATTGTTCCAGTTTCAATCAAAGTTAATGAATATAGTGGGGCCAGATTTAAAAAATTTGAGTACAAGCATTTTTTCATAAACAATTTCAGCTCGAGCTCAGTACAAAAAATTGCTTTGTTAGAGGGTAAATTTGAGTACTTAGAATTGCTTACCATTTGCTTAGCTTTCTATACTTGAAGATTTGTTTCTTAGAATACTATCTCGCAAGTAATTGTACAATAAATGTCGATAGTATCTTGAATAAAAAAGTGTACAGGGGTTACTAATATCCACCATTACCTACTTCTCTATAGCTGCTGCACGATTTTCATTGCCAATTGCTTAAAATTACTTAGCATTACCCTATGCAGTACACGCATTTTTTTATAAGTAATTGCTTTATTAGCAAGTCAGTACTCGACAAGACAAAAACTTAGGCAATTCCAGTTGTGGATCGAGGAATGCTAAGCAATTTGAAAAGGCCAGGTCGAAAACTCGGACTCTCGGACTTCTCGGATTTCTCGGACTCAGAAGTCCGAGAAGTCTCGGACTCAGAAGTCCGAGAAGTCCGAGTTTTCGTCTTCACAACCTTGCGATGTTAGGCGTCATAAAAGTTTTAAAAGTCCGAGAAGTCCGGGTTTTCGCATTGTAGCTCAATTTGTAAAGCAACGCATGGTTTTGTTTTGTTTTTATTTCAGAATCTACTACGGCTCAGACAGTACTTGCTGCTTCGCACTGTAGTGTAGTGGGGCTTCTACCTGTCTTCAGCGGCAGAAGACTTTTCTATATTTTTGTAGTTGTATAACTACAGAGACATAACTACAATTATATTTTTCTATAATTGACGTAACTATTTCACAAGAATACGACCCTCAGATTTCTCCTAAATTTAAGAACAAGCTATGGGCTAATAAACAATCTCCAACAGAAATTTTTCGAGAATGACATGCGACTTGAAAAAAGTTTAACGATAAGATAAACTTGAGTAATAGTTTTCACGACTTTGGAAACTGTTTCTCTCCTGCCAAGCTTCCAGACAAGACATCTTATACAAAGCGACATCTTATAGAGAGTGACAAATCTTATAGGGAGCGTCTGATGGCACTTGAGCTTCCAACATTAGAATACAGGCGCAAACGCGGAGATATGATTCTAGTATACAAAATTCTAAATGATTACATAGACTGCGACTCATCGATATTCTTCTTGTTAAATACTTCGAAGACAAGAGTCCATCGATTTAAAATCTTCAAAAAGCGAAGCAGGCTACAAGTCCGCAAAAACCTTTTTTACTCAAAGAATCGTCAATCATTGGAATAAGTTACCTCGTGAAGTTGTAAACTCATCAAGTATCGTACAATTCGAAAAATCGTATGACGATTTCCACAAAGGACTGAAATATGACTTTATGTAAATAGGTATTTTTAAGTAGGGATAAATAGGCCTCGTGTCCTCCAGGTCCCTTTTCATCTATA
Organism: Pelagia noctiluca; assembly: GCA_963924455.1. Classification (NCBI taxonomy): domain Eukaryota; kingdom Metazoa; phylum Cnidaria; class Scyphozoa; order Semaeostomeae; family Pelagiidae; genus Pelagia; species Pelagia noctiluca. Next base: position 2,420,025 of record OZ004335.1, read on the forward strand.
TTATTGTTATTATCGAGTTATTATTATGAAATTTGGAATCAGCCGGGGAAAGTTTTGATTGTGTGCAAACAATGTCGAAATGGAAGAATTATCTCTCTGTGTTAGGTTTAAATTTCATGATTATTTCATTTAATAGACAACTGGTTAGATAGAAATTCATTGTCATATAGATGTCATCACTTTGATTGACATTTGATCCGCCATGTTACAGTCGTAACCGTTTACATTCATACACTAGCCTATCAAAAATATAGCACAGGTAAGTCCAAAACGGTAGCAGAAATTACAAAGCTTTGGGAGCTGGCCTAGACTAAATTTCCCTTCACTTGTGTCATACAGCTCATTACAAGTAATTACAACATTTTTTAGCGAAAATTTATAAAAACATCAGAAACAATTTGCTGAGGCAATTTTCGATGTTCACGGCGAGTGGTAGATTAATCGAAATGATTTGTAGCAAGACAAATCAGTTATAGTCAAAGTATGAGAACTGTATTTTTGAAGAATTGATAAAGGACCGCATCAAAATTTCCCAAATCACCCTGCTGGGCTTATGTTTTTGTGAACTGTTTGGTCATAGAATAACAGATGTATAGAATTTTTGCACTGTAATTTTTTATATATTTTTGCTATGAGCAAAATTGCTTCCGACTTAGCCAATGGTGACCAAAATTACACGAATGCCAGAACGTATCAAATATTTTGATTTCTGGTAGAAAAGCAAAATTACTTACAGCTTAACTGTCGCATACTGAATGAGATTACTTAACAGATCTTATAGTTCCTTAATGATACGCGTGAAATGATAATACGCGATAATACGCATGCACAGAAACCTCAGTGGATCGCAAACCTATTTCAAAACCAACACTCTATAATGACAATTTCAGATTCGATTTTCTTATATAACTTGTCCTCAAAAAAGAACAAGAGAGTTTTAAATGATTGATATCTTATCAAGATTTACAGGTTGCTGTGTAATCAAAACAGTCGCTTTGAATCGGGCCTTTTGTTAACGATAAATACGCATATGCTCTATCTTTGCAATGACGGTTATGTAACGTCCACTACAAAGAGTTTAATTCTCCTCTTAAAGGCAAAATGAACGACTAATAACAAAATTTTCACGGCAATACACAAGTAAAAATGGCGTTCGTACCGTGTGATACATGTGTTTTGCGGTTGGCAGGGCAGTCTCTTTCTAAAGGGGTATTCTTCGAAATCTTTTGCAGGGAGTATGAAATTTTAGGATCAGAACAAAGGCCTGCATTATTATGCAATTAAGTCCTAGATTCTTATGCAACAACGGGTAAAACGATGTGGTTCTTTTATCTCCGTCTGTTAAAGAACACGAAATTATGTAATTTCCAGGAAGGACTCCCCGGACATACCTACATCAAGGGCGGGGAGAGTAAGGGTACATGAAGTATACGTATACACGCATTTGTTTTATAAGCAATTGCTTTATAAGCAACTCAGTACTCGATATGACAAAAACTTAAGCGATTCCAGTACTGGATCAAGGAATGCTAAGCAATTTGAAAAATGTTGTTAAGATCCTATTGGTCATGGAAATCGTGCAGCAGCTATAGAGAAGTAGGTTACCGTGGATATTAGTACCCCGGCACACTTTTGTATGCAAGAAACCATTTACCTTTGTTGTACAAAAACTTTAGAGATAGTATTCTAAGAAACAAATCTTCAAGTATAAAAAGCTAAGCAATTGCTAAGCAATTTTGAGTATGAGTACTCAAATTAGCCCTCTAGCTAAGCAATTTTCAGTACTGAGCTCGAGCTGAAATTTATTATAAAAAAGAATGCGTGTACATGTAAATATACTGATTGGCTGAAAAGAAACAAGAAACTACTTATTCAACTCGACAAACCTGTTTTGTGATTGCTCAGTCGTCAGGAGATGTACTGATATTTACGCTCCACTATTATGCATTGAGCACTATTCTTTGAAATCGAAAACAGGCTTAATACATACTGTTTACACATACACATGTACACTACATACACACCTACCCTACATAAATACATACAAACCTGGGTTTTTAGTCAAACATCTCTTAATAGGTGTACGATTCTTATCGATTCCCCAAGGAAGCTGTGTGAAATCACTCAACTAAGTCGTTACAAAGATATAGGTCCATAATGTACACATATGAATTTGAATATCATTTAATCGCACTAGCGAATAAATTTTTACGGCTGCCATTATTCATAATGTTGGATGTAATTTTAACTAAAGTTATCAGTGGGCATATTTATGAAATTAAGTATTGTACCCCCATCCGATGTTGAAGTATGTAACCACCCCCAGGATCAAAGACGTCATCCATATTTGGATTAGCTATAGCACGAGCAACGTGGTTAAGTCGGGTTATGTAACAGATAGAACTAGCAACTGGCTGAAAGCAATCTTGAAAAATAACCAAAAACTTTAAAATATAAATCGAAGAAATTGGATAGGAGTCAAAACTTTGCGGCAATCAACAAATAATCAATAAAAACAGTCATCCAAAGCATTGTAGAGCAAACACAACTGAATAAAACAAAAAAAGCGAAATCATTGTCATCATTTTCCTGTTATATATGTGAACTACATTTCGTCCAAATCTTTCCATCGGTATTACATTATCTATGCGTGATGTAGGTGACGTACCCATCAGTTGAAATATTACTAGGAACTATTCGAAATAATAGCTACGAATGAAAGAGAAGTTCTACTTACCGCAGCCGTCAGGTTCCACTTGAACCGTATTTGAATTCAATAACAGTGGAGCTACTGCTTTTGAGACAGTGGGTGTTGAAATTCCCGGGGGTACATGCAAAACTTGTAGGGGTGTGCCACTCATATAGGTGGGTCTTTCGCAGAAAAATATCTTTTTAAAATAGGTACGATTTCTCTGTCAAAGCCAATAGTAATGGGTATAAAATTTAGCTTTTTCATAAGTTGGGTCTAAAATGTTATCATTATTGGAAAATATCAAGGTTAATTCGGGTATCTTTGCACTGTTTTCTTGATGTTACATAATGTTTGGAGTGGTTGCTGAAATATTAGCATCACAAGTGCGTATACTTACAAATTCTCAGCGGCACATTCCGATCCCACGAAAGATAAAACTGGAAGACTGGATGCCCACAGTGATTAAACAATTGAATGTTATTATATCCAGATCTAAAAGGAAGGTTTATACATATGAAACTTTTTTTCTCTACGAATATCCAATTAATCATTATTCATAGAATAGCAAAGTTGTTTCGAAAACAATACAAAAATAGCAGATATTGACAATGATTGCATAAACAATATTGATTTGAGTAGACGAAGCAATTGACAATATTCAAGTCCTCTCATTTTTGAGACTTTTAGATTGAAAGATTTTCAACCGTTTGTCAAAAGACAAAGATAAACAAATAACCCTTAATGGATAAATCAGTAACTTCAACTACCTAATACCACTTGTAGAATAATGTCCCATCTCTGCAGAATTGTGAATACCCGATCTCCAGCGTTGTAATCCACCACTTATAGCATAATGTCCCATCTCCAGTGCTGGCATCGACCTCCGCAGCGTAATGTCCCACCTGCAGCAATGGCATCAAACTATCATAGCATAATGTCCCATCTCCAGTGCTGGCATCAACCTCCGCAGTATAATGAATAGTTCATCTCAAGTGTGGCATCAAACACTTATAGCATTATGTCCCTCCTCAAGTGCTGGCGTCCTCCTCCGCAGCATAATGTCCCACCTGCAGCGATGGTATCAAACTATCATAGCATAATGTCCCATCTCCAGTGCTGGCATCAACCTCCACAGTACAATGAATAGTTCACCTCAAGTGTGGCGTCAAGCACTTATAGCATTATGTCCCTCCTCAAGTGCTGGCATCCTCCTCCGCAGCATAATTTCCTATCCACAGCGTAGGCATCAACCACTTGTAGCATGATGTCCCACCTCAAGTGCTGGTATCAATCTCCACATCAAAATGATACACCTCTAGCGTTTGCATCCGGGAAAATAGGCACAAAGGTTACCCGGCGTGTCACCTACAAAAGCATTAGCAATTGACAGTAATTGCATCAGCAGCATTACTTAGCTACGAGAAAGGGATTGGTTAGGATTCCTGTTCGTGATTTAAGTAAGTTTATAGAGATAGATGGAACCCATTATTAAATCTCTTTGTGCAAATTTTTCAAAATTGAGAGTGTGCTGTTTTTTGTTTTGCTATTGTTTTGGCCAACAAGGTCATCGTTGAGTGAATAGACCAAAATGTTCCTTTTAGGTTCCCTATCCAGAAATATTCGTTATTTACCAAATATTACATGATATTCAGGATCATATATATATGTAGGCAGTATTTACATGTAAAAGTTTAACAATAAAGAGATAAAATAAGACATACATTGTGCACTTTCAAGTACTGCTCAAAATAAACTGTGAAACAAAGACGTACAACAATTGGTTTCCTAACCATATATTTCTATTATACATTATTCCATATACTTCTAACTATGATTTAAGTAAACCATCGCAGACCTCACGCAAAAAGAAATCAACTCCTTTCATCATCCATAACTAACATACTCATCCGCAACTCTTCATCGGTCTATAGCTACGATTCACATTAATTTCCTAATCATTTTAGATAATAAAGTTGTTTGAAAACCATTGCAAAAAGATTAAGATCGCAGATTGACAGATAGCATCAAAAATATTGCTTAGCTTTGTGAAAGAGAATCTACTATGACAACTATCAAAATTTGTAAGGACTTTTTGCAAAAATAGTTGTATAAAGACTTTCATCAATAAGGTAAAAAACTGTTGGCCTTATCAAATGGTAAACTATCGATTAGAAATAGGTTGGAGGTGTTAAGAAATGTTTTTACTCGTTTTGAGCAAAACTTCACTGGTTGTCATCTGAGTCTCCTGCACCAGATTGAAATAGCCCCAGTTACGTGAGACTATTTGCCTCTCATATAAACAGAAGCTGGAGATAACCTTACCAAGAAATAGCCTCAGGTAGCCGAGGCTATTTTCTCCACATAAAAAGAGCCTTTGTCAAGTTTTACGGTCTGTTTGGCCAGGGCTCTTGTCGTTAACGATTTTTGTTTCTTTTTTTAGCGACCATTTATAAGGAGTTGCTGTCCATGAGTTAAACATTATTTAGGAATGAGCTACGGTAACAAAAGTTGCCAAGGGGCCGAAACAACCTGTTTTCATCAATTCTGCAAGATTTTTCAAAAGCTGAATACGTCTGTTAGTTCAGGGTTTCGAGTATCGGGGTCATGGGTGTAACGATACTAGCCTCGTTTCTGTTAATTGTGTTTTGTTGGGCATGCGCCCTAATGGTTTTGTTGTAAAATGTGAGAGTTGTAAAATGGCTGACTTGAAACTCGTGTGTTCATCTGCCTTCATTTCCTGCGAACTTTACATGGTGTCAGGGTGAAAAACCCATGTCTCAAGTGTGCAAACAAGTAAAGACTTACTTGCCGAGCTTTTGTTGCCGTGTCAACTGCATACGTCTCCATTGAAGTAATGACTACCAATCCAGATACAAATACGCCTGGGCCTAGTGCTCCCCCAGAAGAAAGTGGAGCTCCATCATCGTTTATTTCTAACGTACCTTTACCACCAAGACTACATTTAGGAGGAAACTTATCGGAAAACTGGAAACAGTGGAAACAGATATATGATGCATATGAAACTGTCACAAACTTGAAGTCTAAACCCAACAATTTTCGAGTGGCTGCATTTATCACCTGCATAGGGCCCGAAGCCCTCAACATTCACAATTCACTTCCGTATCAGGATGAGTGTGAACGTCAAAACATTGAGAGAATTTTTGAATTATGGAATGCTTACTGCATTGGTGAAACAAACGTTATTTATGAGCGTTATAAATTCAATAACCGCACTCAAGAGCCTTCAGAATCAATTGAAACTTATGCTGCTTCTTTGCGTGCCCTTGCCGCAACTTGTGCCTTTGGAACTCTTCACGACGAGCTTATACGTGACCGAATTGTCTGTGGAATTCATAATAATGCTGTGCGACGTAAGCTGCTGCAGGAACCAAAGCTCTCATTATCTAGATCCATTGACTTATGCAGGGCAACAGAAACAACTACTGCTCAAGTAAAAGCAATGGCAGGCCATTCTGATGATCCTGATCTTATGGCGAATTATGTCGGAAAACAACGTAACCCAAGGAGACCCACTGGCGATACACGAGGTATTATTTCAGAATGCAAATTCTGTGGACGTAGTCATAAAAGAAACAAGGAGTCTTGCCCAGCATATGGTAGATTTTGTTCTGGTTGTGGTTAGAGAAACCATTTCATTGAGAAATGTAACATGCAGAAAATACCAGGTAAGAGAGATACCTTTTCTTCTAAACCCAAGATACATGCAGTGAAAGATGAAAGCACCTCAAGTGATGAAGAAATTCTCATTGTTGAAGTTTCACCCCAAAACAATTTGGAAATCAACGCTGTGACCCAGTCCCCTGTCAAGAATAAAATATTTGCCCCTATGATAATAAAAGGCCGGCAAATTTCGTTTCAACTTGATTCCGGTGCTACCTGCAATGTTCTCCCAGAACACTTTGTACCCCATGGCACTACCATAGAAAATTCTGATCACTCTTTGCGCCTATACAGCAAAGCGTTGTTACCAATAAAAGGGATCTGTAGGCTTAAGGTGACAAACCCCAAGACAAAAACTGAGCACACTGTGAGATTTATTATTGTGGAAGGGGATTACGTGCCACTATTGGGTGCTAATGCTGCACAGAAAATGAGCTTATTGACTGTAAATTACGCTAATATTCTTGATGCAAATTTTGATAACGCTCGCGCTAGTGCTTCAAGCAGCCCATCTCTAAAAGATGCCGTTCCAGAAACAGTCATGACAGCCACCACAGAGGCCCCACTCAGTGCAGCAGATATAGAGAACAATTTTGGATCTGTCTTTCAAGGACTTGGTCACATGCCTGGCAGGTTGCACTTAGAAGTTGATGAGTCCCAAACCCCTGTTGTCATGCCACCTCGCAGAGTCCCCATCGCTCTCAAAGTCAAGCTCAAGGCTGAGCTGGATAGGTTAGAAGAACTTGGTGTCATTAAGAAAGTTACAGGCCCCACAGACTGGGTATCAAATTTAGTTATTGCTGAAAAGCCCAACGGAAAACTGAGGGTGTGCATCGACCCCCAACACCTCAACAAAGCATTGAAACGTAGCCACTACCCTTTGCCACTAATTGACGATGTGCTACCAGAGCTAGAGAATGTTAAGGTATTCAGCAAAATTGACTTGAAGGAAGGGTATCTTCAAATTAAGCTCGATGAGGAATCAAGTATGCTTACAACGTTCCATACACCATGGGGGCGTTGGAGGTACCTCAGAATGCCTTTTGGAATAAAACCAGCTGCTGAGCACTTCCAGCACAGATTTGACCAATGCATTGAAGGCCTCTCGGGTGTATATGCAGTTGCTGATGATGCACTCATCACCGGAAAGGGGGCTACATATGAGGAAGCTGTCAAGAATCATGACAAGAACCTGCTAGCACTCTTGAAACGATGCCAAGAGAAAAATATCAAACTCAACAAAGACAAATTCAAGTTCAAGTGCAAGGAAGTCTCCTTCATTGGCCACACCTTAACGCAGGAGGGTTTGAAGATAGACCCTGCAAAAGTAGAGGCCATAACAAACATGGAAAAACCTCAAGATGTTGCAGGCATACAAAGGTTCATTGGCATGGTTAAATATCTGGCCAAATTTCTTCCCAGACTATCAGAAGTATGCGAACCTCTTCGAACTTTAACCCACAAAGATGCACCATGGATATGGGGAGAAATTCACGACAAGGCGTTCCAGGACATTCAACGAGCAATATGTGAGGCACCAGTCCTGAAATATTTTGACCCTATGGCAGCGACAGAAGGCCAAGGTGATGCATCATCGAAAGGACTTGGCTTTGTGCTCATGCAAGATGGACGTCCAGTCTCCTATGCCAGCAGAGCACTAACTCCTGCAGAGCAAAATTACAGCCAAATAGAGAAAGAGCTGCTTGCCCAAGTTTTTGGAGTAGAACATCATCACACCTACCTATATGGCAGAGAGATCACGCTCTGGACAGATCACAAACCACTCGTCTCAATACTCAGCAAACCACTTGCCTCTGCCCCGAAGAGACTTCAGAGACTTTTATTGAGGTTGCAGTCCTACGATGTAAAGATCTGCTACAAACCAGGAAAAGAAATGGTTTTAGCAGATACACTCTCTCGAGCATACCTACCAACAAATGGAAGAAAAACGACAGAAACCGCAGAAGAAGTCGAAATCGTCAACATGCTAAATCACCTTCCGATCTCGGAGCCACAGCTGAAAGAAATCCAAAGAGAAACAACACGTGACGCCACTCTTCAATCTTTAAAAGAAACCATTTTGAAGGGATGGCCAGAAAGCAAAGCGAAAACGCCTCAGTGCATTCATCCCTACTTTTCCATCAGAGATGAACTCGCAACGCAAGATGACGTGATCTTCAAGGGTCAGCGAGCCATCATCCCAGAGTCACTCCGCCCAAAGATCCGAGAAAAACTGCATGTTGCACACACGGGAATACAGAGTTGTCTCAGGAGAGCCAGAGAAGCGGTTTATTGGTCTGGTATGAACAAAGATCTGACTGACTTCATATCTAAGTGTGGTACTTGCAACACATTTCAAAGCAACCAGGCCAAAGAACCCCTCATTCCCCGCGAAATTCCAAGCCGTCCCTGGCAAGTCATAGCTGCCGACATTTTCACAGTCAACAATAAAGATTTTCTCTGTACAGTGGATTGCTACTCAAACTACTTTGAGATAGATCGTCTGTTTCGCAAAACTGCTGGAGAAGTCACAAAGAAGCTCAAGAGACACTTCTCCACGCATGGCATACCAGACAAGTTCATGAGTGACAATGTACCCTTTTCTTCGAAAGAATTTCAGGATTTCGCAAAGGACTATGAATTTACAACGGAGCCTAGCTCGCCAGAATATGCCCAAAGTAATGGCAAAGCAGAAAATGCAGTCAAAACTGCCAAGATGCTAATGAAAAAAGCTGCTGAATCTGGCAACGACTTCTATCTTGTACTGCTTGAATGGCGAAATACGCCTTCTGAGGGAATGGACAGCTCTCCTTCCCAGCGTATGTTCAGCAGAAGAGCCAAAACCCTGCTTCCCATGTGCAAGAGGCTTCTTCAACCGAAGGTCGTGACAGGTGTTCACGAGAAACTTTGTGAGAGAAAACAGATTCAATCCAAGTATTATAACAGAGGCACAAAGGAGCTAAACACATTGAGGAAGGGTGATGTGGTGCGCATCAAGCCAGGGAACAACGATAGAACATGTCGCTGGACCAAAGGTTGCGTCATAGAGCAAGTCGGTATAAGATCTTATAATGTAAAAAACAGAAGATGGAAGGATCTTCAGACGAAATCGAAAGTTTCTACGCCATACCGAAGAACCATTTAATGCTGATGAAGATGATTCAATTGTCCTTCCCACAAAAGAACAAGAAGCAGTGACCGAAAACACTGAAGACCGCCAACCCGAAGACCGCCAGCCGTTAGATCTCCAAGAGCCATATCAAATACGACCTGATAATGTCGATGCAGAGACAGCCGCCGCCAGACCTGATGAAATTAGATTTGATCACAGGCAATTAGACTTTTACCGACCAGTGACAACAAGAAGTGGCAGAAGAGTAATACGCCCAGATTACCTTGCGGGACACTAACTAATTGACAAACTTTGAAGACTATTAATTTATTTTTAGTTTATTTTTTTTGTTTTTTTTTATTTCTTTTTATTGGAGGAAAGATGTAACGATACTAGCCTCGTTTCTGTTAATTGTGTTTTGTTGGGCATGCGCCCTAATGGTTTTGTTGTAAAATGTGAGAGTTGTAAAATGGCTGACTTGAAACTCGTGTGTTCATCTGCCTTCATTTCCTGCGAACTTTACAATGGGATCGTAAAATGGGTTTAAACATGGATTGCTTATCTCGTCTATTGGCCTTTATTTGCTCAATATTCGTTGCCTTGCATGACATTTTCATAACGGTGCAAGACACGCCTAAAAATATCTCGATTCCTTGGTCTTTGTGTTTATCTATGGCTCTTAAATCCCCTTCTTGTACTTTTTGTTTCGTTAAATGCGTGCCTTTTCTTCGTTCAGCATTGTTCATTATTTCTATTTACCCTTTGTTTGATGTGCTCTATTTTTAACCGAAATCTGAATGATTAATTTTTTTCTTTACGTTGTCCCAGAGGCATTCGCTTTATCGTTATCATACTTGGTTGTTGTTGAGCACTCTTTTGTAAGGCCTGAAATTGTTATTGCGATTATTGAAGCAGAATGCAAATCAATGTTTTGCGAAATCCAATTTTTGGAACACGCATGTGTTCTTGGGAGGGCGAAATAGTAGCCATAAGGAGAAGGTCTGTTGTTCCAGTTTTTAGACCAAGCATTTGAAGGCTGCTGCATTTGCTTAGCGGGTTCAGAGCGAAGAAGCAATAACAAAAATATCGATAAGCTTTCTGCATGTTAAACTGCCCTACCTTCCCCGTTATTTTGCTTATAGTTTGTTCTAAAATCACTTCACAAAAATAGAGCCTTAGTCAATAGCATAGAAACCGGAACAGCAGAGGCAGATCTACGCTTTGCTAATTGACGTGATTTTCTTTACAAGAATGAGGTTTTTATCAATGTGCAGATCCAAGTTGAGTGAAGATACCATCAGAAGTACCAAATAATCGTACAAGCCAAGACTGCAGGATACTCCATGATGAATCAAACGTCGGTTATCAAAAGATGTCTAGAAACAAAGCAGGTCGTCTTCGGATGCACATTCCTGTCTCTCTCTGCAGCAATGAACATATTTTACGGCTTCGTTATCTACAAAACTAGAGCAACAGCAAGCCAATCTGTACGATTCCAAAGCTACATTCTCGCAAACATAACTCTGTGCAACGTCTTCTATTGTGTGTGTACACTACCAATGATAGCCTACGGGGCGTTTTTGGACAGTGGCACTTTTGTTTGCTCCGCAATGAGAGAAGCTGCTGGGTTTCTGGGATACGTAGGTTTGTGTTGTGCTTTCATCAATTATTTTTGCCTGAACTTGAACAGATACGTTTCCTGCAGATATCCCCTGCGCTACTCGACTATTGTGACGGAACGAAGAGTTGGAGCTGCCATCATTGGTTCATGGCTCACAGCTATCGCCACCAACTCGTTGCGCTTCTTTGAGGGTGAAATCGAGCAGGAGGAAAGTGTGCTTGCATTGCGTAAGTCAAGCTCTCACACGTTCACTGTCATTTACGTCATGTGCATATTCACTGTTCTCTTCTTCAACATCAAACTGTGGCTGTTGGGACAGGGATTGTACAAACGCGAGCGAAATGTTATTGCCTCCATTGCAAGACCGGGTGACTCTCAAAACTGTTCTTTGAAGACACTAAGAAACAATCGCTTGAAAGCAACCTTCATTGCATTTGTCTTGACTGTGAAGAACGTGATTTTATTTTTTCCATATGTAGTGAGCATCCAATTGCGTTCTTGTGGCTGCAAAGAAAATATCGTTGCTTCGCTCCAGTCCTCCGCCATGGCCATCCCTACTCTCAGTGGGTTCTTCGACGCTCTTATCTGCATATTCATCATCAAGGAGGCAAGAATCTATCTGAGAAGAAAGTTTTCCAGGAGAAACTCAATCAGTACATCGTTTCAAGTTTGGCATCGAACTAACGATTCAGGACCATCAGAGCCTTCTAAAGACGTGGTAGCATTAAGTATCATCAGAACCAATAGCGTCTCGTATTAAAGGCTACGAAAACTTTTCCCTAAAGGACCCTTAAATTTACCGACTATTGTGGGAGGCATTGCAACTGATCTCCGGGAATTCCCCACTAATGGAGAAAACTATTTTGTTAGACGGTTTAAAGCCAGGGGCTTCAGAGCAGAGCAATAAGAAAAGTGGGGAGCGCTAAATGCTTTTTGGGGGCTTTCGTTGGACTATGGAGCCCAGAATCTGAAAAGGGCATATTGAATGGCTGAGTGACTGTTTTCAAGCGGACTGTAATATTCACCAAAAGTTTTGTTTGTGCAAAAATTTTACTAACATCACGAAACTGGTCAATCATGGTATGAAATAAATGCAAACTCATACAACTTGAGTTTTAGTTGCGATTCAAAGTCTCCATTAATTTTCTTATGATATCTTGAAAATTTCAATTAAAGACTGATGATGATTGGTGTATTTCTCATCCTACCAAACTGACGTTTAATTAACTTGAATCCCACCTTACTAAAGTCGAGCAAAATCACACTCAAACGGCCATTTTAATAAAAGAGGTTTGCTCAACATGATTTATGTGTTTCTTCTAGTAAAGGGACAAAGAATCACATCAGTTTTTAAAGCAAATATGAAGACTCAATTCTAAGAGAGGTTGGAAAAAGGAAGACTATTTTTCTCAGCTCTATCAATAGTTAATTGCTGTGTTTTTCTTAAAACACAACCGGTGATCTTTGTTTTATTTAGCGGGCCTAGGTCTAGCTACCTGTTATTGGCCTTTTAAAAAAAACCAAAACAAACAAACACTCTTTGTCATCAAGTTAATATTTTATCGTGCTGTCTTGTGAGCTTTGAACAATTTATTTGTTTGCATGACAGTAGCAACTTATTATTTCCTAAATGAATTGACATATTATTGGGTATTTTGCCTGTTTTGCTAAAGACCATTATATTACTCTTTTTCAAATTTGCAATAAGATTCCATTTTGAAAAATACGACTCTATTCTATCAAGACTCTCCTTTACTTCTGTAGGCTAGACAGCATAGCAGAATAATCTTTTGATTGGTTGAAGCGCCGCCATCATGAATCCCTCGTGCATAGGAATCGCAACAGTAAATCAGGCCTGCGGTCTAGCCCCCTAAGACCAACCACGCAAACTGGCGATTGAAACATTAAGAGGTCAGCTTTGTTAACAAATTTGTCATTTGGGTTGTTGATTTGTCGCCTACTCTCTGGCCTCTAATAGACGTCCTCCCCCCCCCCCGCTTATTAATTATTATAAAATTTTCCACCAAGGTCATTCTTATTCCGACCCCCCGCTAACTAGTTCTGGCAACGAGTTCCAAACAAGACAAAAGCAACACAACAAAATTCTGTCAGCCCAAAACTTTTCAAAGCAAAAATAGAATTTCCAATGTGCACAATAGTATGGAGTGTCCAATAGTATGGAGTGTCCAAGGTTATTAACAATCACGTGTACGAATACAAAGATCTATCATGTACATAAACTTGATGTTGTTAATAATCACGTTTGTTATGTTATGTTATTGTTAAAGCTTCCATTGCCAAAACGAAAGTTTAGATAATCAATTTTTTCCAACCCCCCAGCAATTGATTTTTTGGATTTTTCGACCCCCCCTACTATTCCAACCCCCCGTCTATTAGAGACCAGAGAGTAAATCCAAAAATATCGCGGTTTGTTCAGTGAAGTAGAAGTTTTGTCCAGTGAAGTAAAAGTTTCGTCCAGTGAAGTAAAAGTTTCGAGAAAAACTTTTTACGCACAAAATCTCCAACCAAAGTTTCTTAAGGTTTGAAAATCTTGCCGACGGTTTCTTTTAAAAGGCTTTTTACAAAAACAATGTGTCGAAATGTATCGAAGCAAATTTCTAAATTCCACAGTCAAGTGGTGAAACTTGTCCCGCCCAGCCATGAACCAGCATCATCGTTATTTGATGTTTTGGTTTTCTATTGGCTGTGGACGTCAAGAGAAATTTACACATGTCTCGCTCGATGACCACACCAAACATATGTTAATCAATTTGAAGAAAGTGATCCACCCTACACGCGTTATTTTCTATAAGCAATTGCCTTATGAACAAGGCAGTACTCGACAAGACAAAGAACTTAAGCAATTCCAGTACTGGAATGAAGCTTGTTAGGCAATGTAAGTTTTAATTCTGATCCAATTAGCAATGAAAATCTTGCAGTAGCTATACATAGGAAAGTAGGTTACAGTGGATATTAGTACCCTGGGTGCCCTTTGATATGCACCATACCATTGAAATTTGTTGTACACCAACTTGTGATACAGAACTCTATGGGACAAACTCTGAGGTAAAAAAAGCAAAAACAATTGCTAAGCAATTTGAGTACCCAAATGGACTGCACGAGAAATCCACGTTCTGATGAAACTTTGATTAGGGCTATTTTGTAGACTAAGGGAACCTAAGACCTTAGTGTGGGAATTGTAGAAGAGCAGCCCCTTCCATTGGTGTAAACGCCATTGCAATAGGAAGTGCCATTGCGATGTTCCTTTTTTTAGAGATTATACGTTCCCCGGCTTCCTGATTTCCTGGTTTCTGTTCCAATATTCCCCGTTCCCGATTATATAACAAGCCCAAAAGTAATTACATGCACCTGTGAGATACGTTTCTCCTGTCGCTTTCCAGGCTTCACGAATAGGACTTTACAAGTTTTTATCTTCATAGTAAATGAGAGGGGCTTGCTAAAAAGGAAAAATTAGATTGGTGACATATTGGTGACAGAAATTGATCATTTTCTATAAAAATTTTGTCATATTCTAAAAAAGGCGAACAAGGAAGACTAACACAAATTCTGAAGTTGGTTTAAAACTGACACAGATACAGTGGAAGGGAGGGCGGAGATTTTACGTTCCCTTGTTCCTTGATTCCCTGGTTCCTGTTCCAATATTTCCCGTCCCCGTTTTTATAACTAGCCTTCAGCAGCCCCAAGAATTCAGGAAGCCAATACATTATCATGCTGAATTGTTTGAAAAGATAGTTTGAGAAATAGCAATGAATATTGATTGATAATAACTGCATCAACAACACTGATTAGATTTAGGAAAAAAATTTGAAAATATTCTAGTCCCAGCATCATGATGGTAGGCGCAAAAAGGGGTAGCCCCCTTTACATCAAAAAGCAATAGCCCCTTGGCTCGGAAAATAAAACAGAATTTTTTGTAGAACTTCCAAGCCTCGAGTTATCGTCGGTTTTTGCAGGGTTATCGAAGCGAATGAGATACCTCCAATAACTAATTAAGGTTTAACCCGGCTGTGTAGAGAAGAAAGACCTGTTGTTGAAAAACAAGATTTAGCGTACTACAGTTATGTAAGGCAAAATCCAGCCACGTCTTCTCAACCTTTGTGGCATGATGGTAACCAAAGAATTAATTTTAAATTTTCGCAATAAAAGCAAGTGAGACTCGCAGCATTTTCTATTTGGTGGGCTGAATGAGTAATGATTAAGCGGTTTCTACCGCTTTTCCGGGTAGGATATTTGTAGAGAGGCAGGTTAAGTTGAGAGAATCAATTTTTTATTATATAACACAGTTTATTATATAACACAGTGGATTCCCCAGTTAAAGATTAATCAAAGAACGCTCTTTTTGGAATTGTTATTGAAATATAAACACAGTGGCCGCAGTAACACATTCAGCCTTGTTATGGCCTAGGCAAAAGACACTGTAGGGAGTTGAAAGTATGGAAACGATAGGCCTAAATTTACGACAGCAAGGAACGCAAAAAGAGGCCTAATAATCTTCAGGAAAAGCACGTTGGTTTACATTTTCTTTATTAATTAATTAATTTGGTCACGTCAGATATTATTTTTTCCTGCAAAAATGTTTTAAAAAATTGAATAGCCTCCTTTTGCGCGTCTACTGTCGTAAGTTTAGGCCCAACACTTGCGTACTTCGTCCCTCTACTGTACAAGCAAGAGAGCTACTGGGATGAGTCCATGGAAATGAGATCCCCTTCGGGTGAGCTCATTTCATAACGGGCAAGATCCCATTCGGGTGAATTCACAGCTGTTGTAGATTCAAATATACTCCGATTCTTTTATACTAAACTTCAAGAAGCACTACGAAGAAATACACTCAAAACTCCGTTTCGCACTCCATGATCTTATATTCTCACAACTTTCTTACATGATTACCGTTTCTATCAAGTCGACAATTACAACTTATTCACAATCTTAAATCTATCCTATTCAAGCTTACACAGTTTACGTCAATTCTAGTTCTAGCAAATAGCAATACAGAATATACCCTGGATCAGAGTATTTTTAGTGAATTTTTTTAAGAAAAAAAAGAAAAGAAAAGAGAAGAAAGGAAAAATACTCTGGAGACATGCGACGGTAACCTCGTTCTGGTGTTTAGTAAGAAAATGGCCGGAGATTTGAAATTTGATATCAAACAGAACATGCCCACGTGAAATGGCCTAAAAATGGACGATGGAAGAACTACTGGGGCCACACCGGTGAAAGTATATTTACTAAATCAAAATTCTTTCAGAATCAAAATACGAGTTTCTTCCCTTTCCATTTGCTGTATCCCTTCTTTTCAAGCTCTTTGGACTTGGGTGATCGAGGGAATGAGCTGATAGATCAGCGACTTCCCACCAGCTCCCGTTGGCAGTATCGCAAATACATCCTTTCCCCTAAACAACCCTTTTCACGCCTCTATCTGCTGCTCCGTAGTATTCTCAATTTCTGGGAAGAATTTTGCCAAGGAAATATTCACGCAGCTTTCAAGGTCAACATCAAATTGATCGGTCGCCATTTCGGAAACAGTTTTGTTTGTTGGCCTCGTTCACCTCGTTCACAAGATCACGGCCATTCTCAGGGCCGTTGGCTCTGATTGGTCGAGAAGACACAAAGGAGGTCGCATGTCTCCAGAGTATTTTTCCTTTCTCCTCTTTTCTTTTCCATTTTTTTTTAAGTTATTTATTTTTTTTCAAAAATATCACTAAAAATACTCTGATCCAGGGTATACAGAATACCGGAAACGGATTATTTTTAAGCATAAACTCTGAGTTGTAGTAAAATAACAAGTTACAATAGTAAGAGAACTGAGTGATTCATAAAGAACACAATTTCCTAAAGTTAAACAAATATGAGAACAACACGTGGCAATGAAATAACGAGTACTGTCTCATGATGCTTCGCGCGCTGTGCTAAGGATTCCCATCAAAAGTCAACAGCAATGGGATCAGGTCTTCACTTTTCATCTTATTTCCCTTTTATCATTATATATATATTCATACAAGATTCCTCTCAGCTAAGTTCCAAACTCACATATTCTAATTACAGCTGTAAAAAAAAATATACAAATTGCTGCTATACCAAGGGGTCATGTTTGGCTTGTTTTTGTATTGGTCCAAGAGGTACTCCCTAGATCCTGTTTTGAAAAAACCTCATAAGGATATCATTTTAGTTTTCACACAAGAGACATAGAAGCTTCACTTTGCATATCCTGACTTTACTTTGAATATTAGTCATCCTTTTGGTTTCTTGTCCTATAGCCGTTTTTTAATGGAAGAACTTAATTGATCTCAGGGCTGGAACTTTCATAAAGGATCTTTATTAACTTTATTTAATAAAACGATAGAACAAATGATGCAATTGTTTTCTACGAGACATTGCAATAATATGTTCTTATGAGCACTTTCTTATCAAAAAACGCGTAATTTCAAAAATCTGACATTTTAGTGAGCTTGAGGTACAAAATTGGCGAGAGCCGATCGTAGGAAAACAAAGATTTTGCATGAATCCAGTTACCAATCTTTCCTTATACTTGACTCAATTGCCTTTGTTTGTAATCTATGTATGTGGGTCAATTTTGTTTGGAGGCAGTTTTGCAAGTAGGCCCGTAGGAAGCAAAGTGCGGGTTGCATTTGCCCCAAATTATTTCCAAAATCCATTTTTTTCAGAATGATGCTTAATGTTCGTGTTTCTTCTCCTATTGAACAAAGCCAGAAAAATCGGAAGTGAAGCAGAAACATGGATTACTTAAGCTTTTCGTCTTAAACTCAACACTTTACTTAGATATGGAGGGTGCAAGGTGAGTGGGCCCATTGCTGAGTGAGGAACAGTGGACACTTTTCATTCATTAAATGTAAGTCATAAAAAATGAATTGGATAGTTCAATTGACTTTGCTTCAATAGCCTCTAATCTTTGATGCCGAGCAAAATCATACTTGATAGTTGGTAGAGTGATCTTTTATGGTTGGTTATAGAATCTTTGATGGTTGGTAGTATCATCTTTGATTGTTGATAGTATCATCTTTGATAGTTGATAGCAGCATCTTTGATGGTTGGTATAATCATCTTTGATAGTTGATAGAATCACCTTTGATGGCTGGTAGAATCATCTTTAATAGTGGATAGAATCATCTTTGATAGTTGATAGCAGCATCTTTGATGGTTGGTATAATCATCTTTGAGAGTTGATAGAATCATCTTTGATAACTGATATAATCATCTTTGATAGTTGATAGAATCATCTTTGATAGTTGGTAGCAGCATCTTTGATGGTTGGTAGAATCGACTTTGATGGTTGGTAGTATCATCTTTGATAGTTGATAGAATCATCTTTGATGGCTGGTAGAATCATCTTTAATAGTGGATAGAATCATCTTTAGAAGTGGATAGAATCATCTTTGTTGGTTGATAGAATCATCTTTGATTGTTGGTAGCAGCATCTTTGATGGTTGGTAGCAGCATCTTTGATGGTTGGTAGCAGCATCTTTGATAGTTGATAGAATCATCTTTGATAGTTGATAGCAGCATCTTTGATGGTTGGTATAATCATCTTTGATAGTTGATAGAATCATCTTTGATGGTTGATAGAATCATCTTTGATAGTTGATAGAATCATCTTTGATAGTTGGTATAATGATCTTTGATAGTTGATAGAATCATCTTTGATAGTTGATAGAATCATCTTTAATAGTGGATAGAATCATCTTTGTTGGTTGGTAGAATCATCTTTGATGGTTGGTAGCAGCATCTTTGATGGTTGATAAAATCATCTTTGATGGTTGATAAAATCATCTTTGATGGTTGATAGAATCATCTTTGATAGTTGATAGAATTATTTTTGATGGTTGGTAGAATCATCTTTGATGGATGGTAGCAGCATCTTTGATGGTTGGTAATATATTCTTTGATGGTTGATAGAATCATCTTTGATAGTTGATAGAATTATTTTTGATGGTTGGTAGAATCATCTTTGATGGATGGTAGCAGCATCTTTGATGGTTGGTAATATATTCTTTGATAGTTGATAGAATCATCTTTGATAGTTGATATAATCATCTTTGATGGTTGATATAATCATCTTTGATAGTTGATAGAATCATCTTTAATAGTGGATAGAATCAACTTTGTTGGTTGGTAGAATCATCTTTGATGGTTGGTGTTAATAGAATCATCTTTGATGGTTAATAGAATCATCTTTATTAGATGATAGAATCATCTTTGATAGTTGGTATAATCATCTTTCATAGTTGAAAGAATAATCTTTGATAGTTGATAGAATCATCTTTGATAGTTGATAGAATCATCTTTGATGGTTGATAGAATCATCTTTGATGGTGGATAGAATCATCTTTGATGGTTGATAGAATCATTATTGATGGTTGATAGAATCATCTTTGATAGTTGATAGAATCATCTTTGATGGTTGGTGGAATCATCTTTGATGGTTGATAAAATCATCTTTGATGGTTGATATAATCATGTTTGAAGGTTGATCAAAGCATATTTGATGGTGGTAGCAGCAAATTTCATGGTTGATAGCAACATCTTCGATGGTCGAATATTGATCTATCCTTTGTTTCTTATTCTTATCAAGAAAATTGGTTACGTTGGTAACCTTGTCCAGCTATCACGTTTGGCATACCTGTTTTTGATTAGATGCCAAAATATGATTGGATGCTCTTTGGTAGTTCTTGAAGTTGCAACACTCCCTGAAATCTAGGCCGGTTGCCTGATCGTGTAGAAAACGCGGCGAAATAGTGGCAGAAAATCAAGTTAACAGATATTGAAATGTATCGAATTTCTCCGAGTAATTGCGAAAACAATGCTAGCCGACTAATGATTTAACACGAATCAAAAAGCATATTTAAATGAAAGATCGAGCTTAACAAGACATGATTATTATCGCAGATTCCAATCAAAAGACAAAGTTACGGTCTGTCCGTTGCCATAGCGTCGTCAGGAATGAATTGAGTTAACCAATCAGAGGCGACTTTGGTTGAAAGGCATATACAAAGCTAGTCTTGCAAACCAAATCCAATTGATGTCTGAGTTTTAAAAGTTCTTCCGCTTTCAAACTGTAAGAAAGATAATATTGAATCTGCAGAGGAGAGTTGTGACTGGTAATAGTAACAAGCAGAATTCATCTTATTTTGTGGATTCAAACAACATGGCGTCGAATCCAGACCCTCCTACTGCAGTATATCAAAACAACCAACTGCCTGTTCAGTTTCAAAAACAACCCGGCGTCCGCGTGGTTGATCAACAGCCATTGCCCAGCCCAAGATTTCCAATCCGCTACAAGACAAATTCAGTGTTTGTGATTTCGATTTTGAAGACCATTATTGGTTCTTCGCAGTTCTTGTTCGGGGTTTTCGACATACTTTATTTGAGCCTTGGTTTTGAAAAATCCAACTCGGGTCTGCTGTGGGCGTTCCCAGTTTGGTGCGGATTGCTGGTGAGTGGAACATTGCGTAAATTCTGTGCAAACTCAACGTCATATCAGTAAAAAGGAAACAACCCAAAAATACAGTAACTTTGAAATACAGTTCTGCAGGTCCAACAAAACACAGGTCTACAGTTTACATCGTGTAGTGGTTGATTGGCTTTCAGGTCATACTTAATAAACTGCAGAACTACTCAATACGATCTAAAACCAGCCAAAATCAGCCAAAAGTAGCCAAATCATGCCTGAACGACCCCAAACCCGCTCAAACTCACTTAACAAAATTTGTGATGCTTGCCTGTAGAGCTCCAACCTTCTCACTGGTTTTATGACGATGGGACTAGATAGTAAGTGCAATGATCTCCATCAGTGTAATACGTTATTGGTTTTACTCTAATTAACATGGATGTTGCCTAAAAACGTTTGGCACCTCTGCTTACAATAACGTTTGCCTGCTGAGAAATGAAGTTTGGCTATAGCACGATAACGTTTGCCTGTTGCAAAATAAAGTTTGGTTGTAACACAATAACGTTTGTCTGCTGCAAAATAAAGTTTGGTTGTAACACAATAACATTTGCCTGCTAAAAATTCAGGTTTTTCATGCTTGCCAAACATTTTTTTCTCCTTTTTAACCATTTAGTATATTTTTGGGTATACCTTTGGGACCTTTAATGGTACTTACGTCTCTATCATAATAAACTCTAGTACCAACCCTGGATCTAACCTGGGTACGATACATTCATTTCTAAAGAAGAGGATGTTTTCTTTATAGCAGGTTACCCAATGTCTCGTTCACATTTGGCACTTTGGCGGCAGCAAATACGCAGATAAAACTAGGCAACCGAATAGACAAAGCTCTGTATCATCTTGTTTATCAGAGAAATGAAGAAATCGTTTTCTTCCAAGGTTCAGAATTAACGAGGTGCTCCTAAAAAATGGCAGCATTTTAATGCACTGCAAAAAAATTGATAATCGCAATTTTCTCTTTAGTTTGTTGTAAATTGAATTTTTGGCATCCTCTCGACCAGAAAACCGTCAATACGTTTGGTAAGAAAGACAAAATAAACAGGTTTTCTTTACAATCTTCAGTGCTAGAATTTATGGACTCATCTCGTGTTAACTAAGATATACTGTAGGAGGACGAAAGTATGGCAACGATAGGCCTAAATTTACGACATTAAAAATGCAAAAAGAAGGCCTATAAGTTTTTAGAAAAAGCTGTCTTATTCAAACTTTCTTGTATTGGTCAGGCAGCTTACATTTTTAGACCCCGTTTACACTAGCACGGATTCAAATTTGATCCTTACCCAAACTAGCACAGATAGGCCTCCCGTTTACACAAGACCAGTGGATCCGTACCCATTTGGGTCTGCTATCTGGACACATTTGGGATCGCTTTCCAAGGTTTACTCATTTGGATCCGTGCTCGTTTTGTAATTAGATTCGGGTCAAAGTGCTGAAAACGGGGCTGGACCTGGCTGTGGATCCGTTCCAGTGTAAACGCGATCTGAAATGGATTTGTTCCAGTGTAAACGCTGGCAAATATGGGACCGGTTCCAAATTGGATCCGTACCCATCTGGACTCGTTCTAGTGTAAACGGGGTCTTAGTGTCGTAAATCTAGGCGCATCGTTCCCATACTTTCACCCCCGCCCCTAAAGTAGATACTTTGGCCACAAAATCGGCTGTGAGAAAGAAAAAATGTGGTCCTATAAAGGCTTATTTTTGGCGAAACGGAGAACCAAACCAAATGAGGAACTGCCATAATGCTGGTAGAGTTTCCAAGTAGAAAGTTCTAAAACGGGCTTTCCTAAGCCTCACCACACAGCAATTGTTTTATTTCGGCTCAAAGCCTATCGAGTGCGAAGCCTACATCTCTCAAAAATTATCCAAAAAGACATTTATTGGTTATTTTACATACCTGCAAGTTTTATTTTCAACAAGTAATCTCTTTTCAGCAATAAATTGAAGCTATATCCAAACCTCTTCATTGAATTTCTAGTTTTACAATTGTGGATTTTACATCGCTGTACATTGAAAAGAAGCCGTCACTTTCCCTAGAAATTAAGACAAGTAGATAATGTTTAGAATGCCTCCTTCGTTCGATTGCTCAGCAGACTCGGGCATTACTTTCTAAATGAAAAACCATAAAATTCAAGAAGCGATTCTGAATGGGATGAAAATCTCCATCCCCCTCCCTAAAAAAATGACTTTGGAAGAGCGTTTTATGCCATTGTTGCCAGATTCTAACATCTTACATGTGTCCTTCCAAATCATTTTAAAACTGATCCAACGCACTATCTGTACCATCCTTCATTCAAGCTAAAAAAATGTTATGTTTCACTTTTAGATCGGTACATTCCTTGGTCTTAGTATCTTCTCCCTATTTTCTTCGGCTTTGATGTTGGGATTGAACAGTGATGTCTTGGCATACTTCATCAACAAGCATAGTTTCATCGTTTATTGCCTAGCTAACAAGTGCCTTCCATATGACAGATCAAGGCAATCCCTTCTTTTTTACCTCAACATACACTATGGACTCGCGATGGCAGGTTTCTTGGAATTCCTGATCATTTTTGAGCTTCTCCTCTCAATATCTGCAGTGATATATTCCAGCCAAACATTCAGCAAATGCTGCAACACTTTTAACTGTTCTGATGTAGGAACTTCTGTTGGCTGCCAAGAAAGCGATCATGCACCAAACTATCAGGTAGGAATCTCAGGAATGCAATTTCAATGTTCAGATGGTTCTCGTTTTTTTTCGATTTAATCAGCTTAGCTAATTTTAGCTGCAAATTTGGAGATGGTGAGGAAAATCAGAAATATATGGAAACAAATATTTACTGAAGCTTTCCATCTGACACTCATCAGAATACTTCAGAACATTCTTGTCTTTGGTTAGTACAAATGATTATTATAATTATTATCAAATTATTTACAGTAGGTACTAATAAATAATATCTAATAAATAACATAGCTAATTAAAACCTACTAGTTAACTAAGAATAAAATACAGATCAAAATGAATAATGAAAATAGCATGGTTATAAAAAAAAAGAAAAGAAAACATAGATGCAGTTGAAAGTTAATTGATAAATATACAGAATGTTTCAATATGACTAAGTCAATATCAAATGACTTTGGAAGTGCATTTTATGCCATTGTTGCCAGATTCTAACATCTTACATGTGTCCTTCCAAATCGTTTTAAAACTGATCCAACGCACTATCTGTACCATCCTTCATTCAAGCTAAAAAAATGTTATGTTTCACTTTTAGATCGGTACATTCCTTGGTCTTAGCATCTTCTCCCTATTTTCTTCGGTTTTGATGTCGTGATTGAACAGAGATGTCTTGGCATACTTCATCAAAAAGCAGAGTTTCATGGTTTATTGCCTAGCTAACAAGTGCCTTCCATATGACGGATCAAGGCAATGCAAATTATACAAATTATTATTAGTATTATTATCAAATTATTTACAGTAGGTACTAAGAAGTAATAGCTAATAAATAACATAGCTAATTAAAACCTACTAGTCAACTAAGAATGAAATACAGATAAAAATGAATAATGAAAATAGCATGGTTATAAAAAGAAAGAAAAGAAAACATAGATGCAGTTGAAAGTTAATTGATAAATATACCGAATGTTTCAATATGACTAAGTCAAGAAACCAACTTGAGATATGTATGGTGTACAATGTTTACAACTGCATGTTTCACATTTCCAGTTTTTGATAAGTGTTTTGAATCTGCAAATAGTTTCAAAAACTTTGAAATCATCTGCAATCGTGTTCAACAAAAGGCTCCCAATATAAGCTGCACTTTGTTTTCCATAGGCAACAGCAACAGTTTTATACTTCGGCACTTAAAGCCGGTTGTTAATTTTTAAATCATATTATGAATGTTTCTTCTTAAAAATCTCTTTCATAAAAATTGGATTGAGGTCATTATTTATATTAAAATTTGCCATTATAAAATAATTCAAAATCATACATACAACATATTAAGATTAGCAAAAGCTTTTCGGTTTAAAAACCATCCTTAGTGGTAGATGTTTAAATAATGTTATATAAATTAAGATAATTATTTTAAAATCTAGCACTGAGGATGGTTTTTAAACCGAAAAGCTTTTGCTAATTTTAATATGCTGTATGTATGATTTTGAGTTATAAGTCATTATTTGCTTTGAAGATCTCAGTGATCAGTAGCTGTAAATTTTTCTGGTTAACGATCACTAGATTGTCTTTTTGCAAAAGGGTGAAATAGTCTGATTCTCTGTTGCAGTAAGCTATTCTAAGAGCTTTTTTTATTCATACGTCTTTCGTAAAATATCCAAATAACGGAACAGTTATTGAATTTTGATGGTACAAACGTCTGCATAATTTGTTTTAATTTGCCATCGCTGATATAACAGGCTATTCTAGATAATACATTTAATTCTTGATTAGTCTTTTTACATAATTTATCAACATGAACGTTAATTTCTTGTCTTTCTATAATGAATGTTGGAAGTCCTCCTTCGTTTCAGATATTATGACAATGTCATCCGCCATAAAAAGCAACCCTATTGATCTTTCATTTAGTTTCGCTGGTTTACTGTCCTCGTCCTGAAATTTTGCTGGTAAGTCACTTAAGAAAATGTGGAACAGATTTGGGCTTAATATACACCCTTGTTTTACCTCACAGTTCACGTCAAAGAAAGACGTACGTGTAATACCTATTCGGACGCAAGTTTGATCGTTTCTATACTTGGTCTCTATAACTTAAGATTTTTTGCCTCTAATTTCAAATCTATGCAATGTTTTAGGCAGTATATTTTGTGATACTTTATCATTACCCTGTTCAAAATCAATAAATAGTGTGTACAACTTTTTCCGTTTTTATTGTAATAAGGATCAAGCAACAAAAATGCAAAATAAATAGGTTGTCAGATGTACGATTTCCTTCAACGAATCCAAAATGCTCTGGTTTGATAATCTTATTTGATATCACAAATTCGGATATTCTCTCGTTTATTATCACGTTGAAAAACTTCCCAAGACAAGATAATACAGCTATAACTCTATAATTTATTTCTAAGGTTTTGTCCCCTTTTTTATGCAGTGGCACGATCACACTTTTCGTCCAACTCGATGGAAAAATCCAGTTATTCAATAAGTTATTAAAAAGGTAAACGAAAGCTAATGGATATCTATCTACACTACAAATAATCATTTCATTTAATATCTGATCAAGACCGGAAGCTTTTCAAGTTTTTGATTTTTTTACTGCAGCAATTAACTCCTTCTGAGTTATTTCACGGGAAAAGTACTCATCATGAGAAAGATCGTTGTCAAATTTTTGTAGTACTTTGTATTTTAAATAGTTGGCTTAAACTAGCAAAAATTAAGAAACTAATTAAGCTACAGTACTTGTATGCAAGCCAATTTAAAGAAATTGATTATTATTACTATTATTGTTAAATCATCAGTTAGATCACCGCAACTGACACAATTGCTATCATACCATAACGTCCTTTGATTCATTTTCATGTTTTAGTGATTCCAATAGTTTCCAAAAACTTTTAGAATCGTTGTTTGAGGCTGAGTGCATCTTTTCAACCACCTCAGACCTATGCATGAATTTTTCGCGTTCACTGCGTCCATAGCAGCGTACTGTTATATCGTCTTGGTAAAGCATAAAAACCAACAAGCAGAATACAGACGTGCTATCCAAAATGAGCATGACCAAGGGAAAAAACAATAGGTTCTTTATCCTGTTCTGACCAATCAAATTACTTTATTCTTTCTTAATTGATGCTGATTTATAGCTGGGTCGTGCTCGAATCTCATGAGCACTACCGTTATTGTTTCAATTCCGTTGTTTAGCTTGATCGACCACAAGGACAAGAAAAGGACGAATTTTGAAGAAAGAAGAAATTAGAAAAAATCATTTTGTTGAAAATTGGTAATCGTGCTGAGCACGACCAGCACTACTGGTAGCTTTGCCACTTGCACCTAAAAACCTTTTTAACCTTAGATTTAATTTACGCTTTTTCTTCATAAAGAACCTAGCTCCAGGGCCTAGTTCTTTAAGTTCTTTATTTAGAGACCTCTCTTGATCACTTTGTAGTTCTAAAAGTTCCTTAATAGTTCCTTAATCTAAAATACTTATTTAGCGGATAGGAATTTGTACCGACGCAAAAGATCATTAAAATTCAACATTTTGCAATAAACTCATATCATAAATCATGTTACAACATAAAGAGGCTTATGCCAGGCCTTTGTAACGTTAAAGTTAATGGGAGTTATGGGAGTCATTAAGGAAGCTGCATATCTACACACCATTCATTATGATATTGTAGATATAAAGTTCCATAACTAGCTATTGGACCTTTAGTAGTAGAAGTTCCTCAATTTTTCGACCCTCTACATGTAGGTACTTTATGAAAGGTTCCTTATAAGAAACCTCTAGAACGCTTACTCGAGCATTGAGGAATGAAGAAATCCTTACGTTTTCCGCCAACCTGCAACCTTAAGAAACTGCTAGCCAATAAACTTGTCATACCACTAACTGCATGAGACTTGTAGCCAATGGCATAAAAAATTGGTGACTCCTATTTTGATGGTCAAGGGGAGGGAGGAAGGCTGGGAAAAGTAATTCTCCATTCTCAGGTCCTTCAAGAGTCTGGTCAGACCTTCTCATCGAACAAATCGACCTCGTGTTATGCGGAACAACAAGGAACAAAGAGCCCTACCAAAAACAAAAGCATTCCCCTTTAAATACATCCCCAGGGTCAGCAAATTCCAACAGCGAGTTGCCCATTGTTTCAATAAGAAAGCACTAATTGATATTTCATGCCGAATTTAATTCCAATTGGGTCATTACAAACCTGTGGTTGTTGTTGCTGCTGTCTTGAATAGCATAAAGAAAAGCACAATTTACCGCAATCTGCAAATCCAAAGGGCAGACAGTATGAAGCAAAACCTGACCCAACTATTGCATGAATTACACTATCACAGGCAAGGTCTTAGATTGACGAACAACAAAAACAGATATGGAGAAAGTAAGTGACAAACAGACACAGGAAAAAGAGTTCGGTCCCATCTCTGAGAATGAGCCAGACTCCAATCCCGAGGAGGATGAAAGCAAGGAGAGTAAGTTTGGTACAAGGCAAAAGAAATTAGTGCTAATATCATTATCGCTGGTTTGGTTTACTGTCAACTGTGCTGACTCCATGATTTCACCCTTCTTTCCAGGAGAAGTACGTATTAAACAGGTTTCCACCAAACACTATTTCGATTTTGTTCTATAAATGCTCAACTCTGTTTTAATTAGCAGCAAACTGATGGCTTCAAGTCTCTAGTAGTTGGTGCGGGAGTTTTCACACACTTTTGCAACGGTAAAATAATTAACTCAAATATCAAAATCTTCATTTTTATTTCCTGACTAAATATATTCCTATTCTATCATTTTTGACTAAAGTCTGCATTTAAAACCTATCTGTTTTATTATTAACAAGTTTTTTATCGATTGCATAGAATTTGTTCGACACGCGAACAGCACACACTCATTTTGCGTCGATCATGGATAGACGTCAGTTTAATGTTTATTACTCGATGAGGAAAAGCTCTACAGCCAAGAAAATCTAAGGCAGCAGAATGCATGAAGTCTTTTACCTAATTGGTAGCAAATTATTTCATTGAAGTTACTTCTTGAAATTAAAATTAAAAAGCTGAACTGTACGGAAACTCCCACTGTACGGTTTCTCCCTCCTAGACCCTTGTCTTGTTTTTGTTATCTAACATAAGCGAGTCTTGATATAGGCTATGGAATTCTGCATGGAAAAGGGGGGTTCGATACTATAAAAGATCACTAGTCTTGTCTGCCTTATCTAAACTAAACCAGCCAGATAGACTAAAGGTACATATAATACAACTTGTTTTACATGCTGTATAAGATAACTTATGGGTCATTTATTGTTAAAGAGGCCCTTTACATGACAAATTTCCACCGGGGTTGAGTTAGAAACGAGTTGAGTTTCAACTCGGCTGACGGTGTAAGCTTTCATCGCGTTCGCGTTTACATGAAGGAAGCCGAGTTGAAACTCAACATGGGTTCAAGTGAACTCGGCAACTCAACCCGTGTTGAAATTTCTCATGTAAAGGGCTTCTAAGTTGTTGCTTTAATTAGTTTTGACTATACCTTTGATATGTTGTGCAGCATTTGTTGAGAAAAATAACAAATCAATTATAGTCGATCGGCATCAGATAAAGATCACTTTCATTGTTCATTTCGGTTGATTCACTAGTTGAACAAGAGGCATTGAAATCATCGGTCGGTTTAATTCGTTTCCCTTTGAATCAGCAGTGGCAGATCCAGCCACCCATAGAAAGTGGGGGGCGCAACACACATATCAACGAATAATGTCTGAGAGACAGGGTATTATCAAGACAATTGTATTGTTTTTCGACCAAAATAGGGAGGGGGGCGTACACCCCTTACGCCCTCCGTTGGATCCGGCCCTGATCATTGGCCTCGCCAGATCTAATAAATTGGGGTGGACAGAGAGCTAGGGGGGGGACGGGTAGCTCCACGCCTCGGAGAATATTTTCAACCGCGCCCTTCAGAAGCTCGGACAATGTAGGCAACACCCTTTCTGCAAAAAAATTACTAGCAAACTATTGCTAAAAATGACTTGTGAACTAATGCTAAAAAAGGCTTTTGAACTAGGTCTGCATGTATATCTCTTACAACTTGAATTTACAATGGAAGTTTTCTGTTACCACTTGTTTTGGAAATGTCAACTAAAGAAAAAAGTTTGAGCCAAAGCATCGACAGAAAACCAAAATGCAGCATCTTTTTAGAGGAATATTCGAGCCAGTTAAACTGATCGTACTAACGTGAATGAAACTTGGCTTGATTCTACCAGCGTTAACAACAGTTGTGCTAGTGGATTTTTTGATAACTTCAGTAGACCGGTCTCACAAATAAATATTCTACACATTCAAGAAAAACTCGTGCAAAAAAACACTTGTAGTCTGGTTGATGGCAACATTTTCCTTCCTATTTTCAGAATCTTGCTGTGAGTCACATTTGTGAAAACATATGTTTCAATGCTAACAATCGAAAACTGATAATGACGTCAATATGACTGTGAATACGACTGCCATAATGGTGTCATAATGACAGCCACCATTCTACATGACATCACACAATGTTTCGCAGTGATTATTCTAAGGAGAATTTACAACTCCACAAATATAGGTTTCAGAGTAGTAGTTTGAGGCTCTGTTTAAAAGCAAAATATCTAGGATAAGTGCCCCGAAATGTCAGTGTTTGGACTTCGGCTGATGATTTGCATCATTGGTGAAAAGGCCATATATTTACTTTATTAATCCTATCAACATGCTATCCAAGAATCAATTTCACTATATGAACACTAATATATTCTCAAAAATTAACACTATACCAAATAAAATCATAAACACTATGGAGGGGGAGAAAACTATACAAAGGTTAGGGTTGGGATTACCCTCTTTCTTTTGAATTCAATTTTTCATTTCTCAAAACTTTTTTGTGTTTAATGTTTCTTTCACAATTTTTCTTATATACCCACACTCAAGCCACAAAAAAGCACTACACCCTTTTTTAATAAAAACAATTTCATAAGAACATGAGCCTCTGATTTCGCCAAAACTTAAAAACAAGCCAAGAACTAACGGAGGCTGACCATTTCAAGGTCAATATAAGTTTATACGAAATAGCAACAAGACTCACAAATAATTTTCCACATTTGAACCAATTAACAAAACTGATAGCAAAAAAGGCTTCCCAACCATTGTAAAAGTAAGAACAATTCAAGAACATTTCAGGCTGAAAAAAGAAGAATATTTAAGAACAGCTAGCTTCAAATCAAGTCTACTGGTTCTTATAAAAAAAAGAGTGCAGTTGCCTTAGACAAATTGCAGCATTTCTAAAGTAAAAAAGCTACCTTTTGGAATTTTATATTATGAACAACACATGCTCCATAATTGATTTGCGATTTTGTGCAAGTATCTATTTGAATTTTCAAAATTTTAGTTCCTCACTCTGTTTCCTTTTCCTGGCCAAAACAATTTTTTAAACTGTTCAACAAATCTACAAAGTGTCGATTTCTAATTATGGCTTGGACAAATATTTTCAATTTGGTGCCAAAACCTTGCTTACGCATTACAGGAAGAGATCGCAAATTGCAAGTGAAAATTTGGGCCTAAGTGGATTGTCAAGGAAGAAACGCCATTTTGTTGCAATACATATAGGTGTCCCAACACATATTGAGCCTTTGTGTAGTTTTAGTATATTGGCATTGTATTTTCTCTTACTGAAAAATACTATACATTTTTAATAGTAGTTATTAAGAATATTGATGCCCTGCCCTGGATGTGGTTCTCGAAATCTTAAGGGCATGATAGGGGATAGAAAAATAAAGTTTGCATTTCACCAAATGTGAAGAAACAGGTTCGTAACTTGTCTAAATAGTCTGCTTTTAAAATTCAAATCACCCCTATAATATGTAGACCCAAATTCAGGTCCTAGCTCTGTTGGCCAAAAGCTCCTATTATATGCTCTTCTCCTAAATTCAAACTTTAAAGGATGGCCGTGTGCGTTACTCAATCTGTAAAAATGTTACACTGAAATGCTATGGTTGCAACAGAATTCCCTGCAATGTATCTGAAAATCCTCTTGAGGGCCTCCTAAGCTTCCTTCCTTAGTTCAGCTAGCCTCCTTCCTCTAGTGTTCTAGGTCAGTGCTTTGCGTGTTCGCATGGCTGGACGTTGCCTTTGCTGATTTGTTTGTCATATCAAAATAGAAAACGAAATCTTTTCTCAAAGAAATGTTGATTAGAGAGAATTCTTTCAATTTTATTGAATATAATTATATCATCATTTCCTCTTTCGCACACGGATTTTTCTTTTGAGAACCTTGTGGTGAAGTCGAGAATTTTATCAGCAAAAACATTTCATGAATTTTGAAGTTCATTGAGTTTAGCGTTTTTCCTTTGTACAGGCCCTATTACACCTAAGAATATTCATAAGTATAGTATTTCAAAGAAAGTAATATTCTTGTATTCGAGGGGCATATCCCTCACAAAAAAGTGAACGAGATTTTTGTGATTTTTATGTGATTGTGTGATTTTCCAAACAGTTTATGAGATTTCTTCGAGTGATATGCACCTCGCTTGTATTATCCGAAGAAGAATTTGTGACCGGATTTACCTTATTACTACCGGACTCTTAAGACCCTTGTACTACCGGGAGGAGGGGGGTACATTGTGCCTGCCCCCTACATTTCTTGTTAGGAACGCTATAAAGGCTTGAAACTTGGTAGAACTATAAAACTTTACTTGCTCTATTGATTGATGGTATTTTCAAAACCACAATGGCTACTAATGACGTCATAAATCTGAAAAACTATCATAATAACCGATAGGCATTTAACTTGTAATTGATGCTATTTTTATCGTTTTTTGCCTCTCAAATGATTTACTTTAGAATAAAAAACATTTCCGAATCATAATTAACTAATTTCATTGACATTTGTCTATATCCTAACATAGTTTTACATTTTTTTCATAAATGTTCAAGGGCATAGAGTTTACAATGAAGAAAAATAGGATAAAATCACGATTTAGATTGAAAGATGAAACTTTTTCTGGTTTATATCTATTCAGAAAAGCCAGAAAAGGATTTTTCAAAGAAAAAAGTAATTATTTCTAAGAATATGACGTCATAAACATTGATGACGTCATAGATTTTAAATTTTGCTTACGTCAGCAAATACTGATAAATAATATATCATTCAAAACCCCTCATCAAAACAAAGCCAAGGTGCTTTAAACAAGGCTTCAGGTGGTATAGTTGCAGAGATATGGGTCCTAAAACATTTTTATACCTGACCGCTTGTTGACAAAAGATGTGTCATGTAATTGACGGATGTGTGATAGTAACGAAAATGATTTTTAGGTGCTCTGATAATATTGAGGAAAAACCACACAAGTCCCAGTAAAATATTGCGTGCTTTTTGGGAGATAACGCATTTTTTTATATATGCCGCGGGCACTATGTGCCCATCGGTCGTAATAGGGTTAACCTAAGAACTCATGTTGCTATTGTTTCAATACTCTGTACTGGAATGTTAATGGGAAAATCATGAAATTCAACCCTGGTTTGCGCAGAAAAAAGAGAAGGGCATTTGGAGCGCACCTTTCCTGAAATGGAGAATCAAACAACGAGTGATCTCTTAAGCCCGTACTGTTTTTGCGAATGCTAAACAATTTGAAAATTTTAGTTCTGATCCAATTGGTCATGGAAATCGTGCAGCAGCTATAAGAGAAGTAGATTACAGTGGATATTAGTATCCGGGCACACTTTAGTAAGCAAGGTACTATTGACATTTTTGTACAACAACTTCTGAGATAGTATTCTACAAAACAAATCTTCAAGTATATAAAGCTAAGCAATTGCTAAGCAATTTTGAGTACTCAAATTTGCCCTCTAGCTAAGCAATTTTGAGTACTGAGCTCGAGCTAAAATTGCTTATAAAAAAATGCGTGTAACATGGTTAGTCATTGAGCCTGTTAGTCAATGTGGCATCCAAGGCTAAAATACACGATCAGTTTTTTTTGTCAGTTTTTTCCCGTCCGTTTTTTTCTTCAGTTTATTCGAAAAAAAACTGAAGAGGCGCGCGTATACACGATCAGTCAAAAATCGTCAGTTTTTTTCAGTTGAGCAGTGGAGAGTGACACGGAATTTGCTGCTGCAGCTTTGATTATTACTGTGATATTGAAGCGAAAACGTAAAAAGAGATCAACCTGGGTAAAGCCATGGCTTCAAAAACGCCAAAACCTTGGGATGTACGACACACTCCAAAGAGAATTTCGTTAAGAAGAGGAGGACGAACATAAGAAACTCTTGAGAATGAGCCCAGTAACATTCGATTACCTTTTGTCCTTAATAAGCGACCTTTCGTCCCATAAACTAGGGTCTGCTTACAGGGACTTATAAAGAACTCTGTTAGCTCAAAGCGCTCTGCCTTTTATGGTTTTGATGAAATTTTGAAGAAGACGACGATGCTCCTTAAAAACTTGCTCAAATATTCCAATATTTTCTCTATATCCCGCAAGATATGCTAATGTTTTCCTGAATGCGTCATATAAATCCTTTAATTGCACTATGTTTACAAAAAAACCCACAGCGACCACCTCCTTTTCCGCTTGAGAGTCATTCTGACTGATCCATTTAACTGAAGGTTTAAGCACGTCCATCTTTTGAAAAAACTGATCAGTCTCGATTAATCAGTCAGAAAACGTCACGAAACGTCTCAAATTTCGACTGAAGAGGAAAAACTGACGAAAAAAACTGATCGTGTATTTTAGCCTTCAAAAAGAAGTGCAGATATAATCTTATTTGTAATTGTTTTTTTTTGTTTTAGGCCTTAAAGAAAGGCTGCAGCACAACTACTACTGGTTTGATATTTTCTGTCTTCCCGTTGGTCATTTTCATCTTTTCTCCAGTGGTTGGCATTGTGGTAAGATGGCCATTTTCAACTAAAACTCATTTCTTGTGGTAGTAACTATTTCTGCAGCGTAAGAATAATCTTTAACTCATGAGATACCAAGTGGGAGCCACTTCCCTAAAAGTGGAACCCACTCTCTTTCTCCTACCCCTCTTTGGAATCTGGATTTCTTATAACAAGCTTCATTACATTGTCTCTTTATTATTGTGAAGTAAGTGAGGGCATTGATGTCTGTAGATCCTGGTTCTATTCAACTCAGTGATTGTTTTATTATTCAAGCAATGGTAATGATTCAATATTGCTTCGTTCGTAAAACACTCAGTATATATCTTACACGGAATTTCATGAAGTAGAGAATTGAATTGTGAAAAATAAATAGCCCAGGTAGAAATCAGACCCACAGCTTCAGATTCTACAGCTCTCAACCACTCTACCAACAGAGCTACCAATCGAAATTCATCAAATCAACCCAAGACATATCAAGTTCACATATTGCACCACCCCTCACCGAATGCGAACCAATCTATCACCTTCTAGACCTCTCCACAACAATTTTGAATCAATGATATGCAGTGTTTCTGCCTTGCATACCGAGATACAAGTTGACCCCTCTGGTTTCTGTGTATGCCTTTCAAATGAATCTTCTATGTTTATTTCAGCTGCCTGTGGTTGGTCCGAAATTTACTTTGATGTGCGGTTTATTTGTTGAGGGTGCTTATCAAATAATGTTCGGGTAAGTAGCAGTATTTAGAATCAATTACCATGAAAATCTGATTTTGCACTTCTCAAATAATGTTTGAACAGACATCCTTATTAGCAGCATATACTTTTTCCATTAAGTAACTTTTGCAAATAAACTGGTTTTAGGGAGTGACGTGGCCTCAGAGAGACAGAAAAAATGCTGCAGTTTCTCTTCCAACGCTGTTTCCAGCAATGAAGTGGTAACATTGATTGCATCACTACAAATTTACATATACATTATATGATTTTTTTATACTCGTGTTTATTCTTTCTTTAGTTTCGTGGACATGATGCCTGTTGGGAATACGTTTATCATATCTTGCTTCCTCATTCGCATTTTCAGTGCTCTAGGCAGTGCGGCAACTACAACCGCATCACTAACACTTATAGTCCAGTATTTTCATGACAACCTATCTCCAGCTGTTGTGAGTAGAGATATCAATACTTTGAAGTTAATAAATATAAAACTTTACACCATTTAAACCTTTTTCAAGTTTCTAAAATTCTAATATCAATATAACCATCGTCGTAGAATCAAAATATTTTGTTTCCCTGAATTTGAAGATCTCTTTTTGAGTCTGGTTCGAAACATTTTATATGAGCAAATATTCCTAAAAAGTAAAAAAGGATTTATATTTCAAAGATGTATTTAAGTGACAGCTGTATCCTTACATTTTCAGGGAGTTTTAGAGACCTTTGGTGGATTTGGAATGATGGCTGGACCTGCTATTGGCGGATTTCTCTATGGCGTAAGTTGTTATATATT
Source organism: Pelagia noctiluca (assembly GCA_963924455.1). NCBI lineage: Eukaryota > Metazoa > Cnidaria > Scyphozoa > Semaeostomeae > Pelagiidae > Pelagia > Pelagia noctiluca. Next base: position 2,455,632 of record OZ004335.1, read on the forward strand.
TAAACCCAGCGTTAAGCCAAGCAGAAAAACTCTATCCACTGCACAGTCTCAAGCCTCAAAAAATGAGAAAAGGATCTGCGAAGTAATGCTCTCTTGATCTTGCAAAACTTTTCCTTGATTTTAAGAAAGTGATTTTTTCAAGCTTTTTAGATCAAAGCAGTCGCTTGTGGTTCCGATATAAGTGGGAAACTGCCCCTGAGCCGCTTCGATGTTTGTAGGGGGCACCAAGTCTGTCCTCGGGCACTGACCCTGCTTACTATGGTAGAAACCCAGTGAAAGGCAATTTGATGCAGTACCTTACTACTACAACTACTACAATCAATTTGATGCAGTACCTTACTACTACAACTACTACTATCAATTGATGTAGTAACTTAATACTACAACTACTACAATCAATTGATGAAGAAACTTACTACTACAACTACTACAATCAATTTGATGCAGTACCTTACTACTACAATCAATTTGATGCAGTACCTTACTACTACAACTACTACTATCAATTGATGTAGTAACTTACTACTACAACTACTGCGATCAATTTGATGTAGTAACTTACTACTACAACTACTACAATCAATTTGATATAGTAATTTATATCTCCGCTTAAAGCATAGTGTGTAGAGCGAATGGCCTGAAGCCGTTTGTTTGATTTCTTTGTTCTAGGCTTCATGGTTAACTGGTCTTAACCGTGAACAAATTGTATTTCAATTCATTAGAATATTGCAATGATTGATTTTAAATCTAATCACATCGAACAATGACTGGAAAAGAAAAACTCGGGAAAAATGAGAAGAAAAATTCTGTGCAGGGTGACTGTTGGAAAAAGTTAACTTAACAAAAACCTGCAACAAAGGATATCCAGACTCCTCTTATGACTGTGGTCAAGGACTATGCTTTTTGCGGCATCTAGTTTGCTCAGTTTTCTTGCTCGTATTTGCATATCACTAAATTATGACTATTCTAACTTTCTTAGGCTGGCGGTTTTAGATTGCCGTTCATTGTTCTTGGCTCTGTTGTATTAGCTGGTGTACTGCTGATTTTATGGATGCTTCCTCCTGATAAAGGTACGTGAAAAAAGTCTTCGAAAGTTCATCTGAGCCTGGATTAGGTGTTGATCTGGGTTAACAAGTTCCCTCGGCCTCGCTTTTAAATAGTGTTATTCAAACAGATATTGTTGTTCTCGTGAAATTTGGATTATACAGGGTCGGCCAAAATAGCCGTGTATCTACATAGTCTTCAGAGCTGGGTGACAGGCTAACTGTAAAAATATATCATCGTATAAACCAAGAAGTTTTCCCAGGAATTATGTGAATTATTGGAATTATTTTCCTGTCTTGTGCCTGGCAATCTTGTTCAAGAAAGTACCATAGCATCTCTTTAATCTTACTTTTGCAAGAAGTCTATGAATCGAATTAGTCTAGAAATCATTTTTTGGATCAGAAACGTTTTTTGGATCAGAATATTCTGGGTCTAAACCACGAAAAAAATAGTCTCTTGCTAATGTGCAACGGGTTAAATCATCAAAATCTAAGTATGCTAGCTTAACCAATTCCATGAGTTTGCAATCAAGTGTGTGAGCAGACTCGCCTTTATTACGTGTGCGATTTGAAAACGTAAACAAAGCTTCTTCTCGGTTGAGTTGTCCTCGTTCAAACTCTTTTAAAAGTTTTCCTTGATTTTACTTACTTTCTTCCCGTCTTCTTCGTACAGTCGCAAATAAATATCAAATGTTGGGCCTTCTAATCTGCTTGCCAGTATCCCTTCAAGGCGGAATATAATTCAGCTCTCGTGATAAACTCTTTTACATCTCCAATACTTTTGAAACTTTTACTTTGCTATCCATATCGTATTTGAATTCTGAGATAGAAATGTAACGGAAGGCAAAACTCCAGAGAGAGAATATTTCTTTTGGTAAGTAGATCTATCTCAGAATGAATAAAACAATTAGAACAAAGCTTTAGTCCCAAGGGTAAACACAAATAGTCCATATAAAGTCACGGGGGTTAACACATCAAACATTTGAGGCAGCTTACTCCCTGGTTGACTTTATTAATTTAAGCAGGTAGGGAAAGTTATCCCGGCCCAGTCATTTCCTCACGTCAACGTTTTGCACCGGATTCATATGAACAGGCTCCAACTTCATTTACAGTTAATACCATGGATCAGTTAGAATGCCTTTCAATAGTTATTTTCTTTGACAGGCACAAATCTTTTCTTTTTCATTACTGTTTACCTAAATAATCATGGTTGGGCAATTGAAAGCAAATAAATTTTTCACTGCTTGTTCAATATTTTCCAGTTGGAAATCGAACAATATTTCGACAAACAATCATATTGATTGCTTTTCTGTTCATTTGTACTGCGATTTTTAATCGATTTAAATATTTGTGCCCAAATAATACCAGTCAAAAATTTATTATCTCAATATCTAGTCTAGAACAAAAATATTTATTTCATATCATTGAATCTGGTGTTATGAGCTCGAAGCAGAACTCAAAGGTTTACAACGTCTTCCTATCAGGTCTCTCAACACTTGCTGCAGGGATGATCAAGATGGCGGATTGCACTTTTTTGCAGGCAACATGTATTTGTTAATGAAAACATTAGGAAGCTTTATCCAGTCTTTTTTAAGAGATCAGTCAGGCGCAGAGCGCAGAAGAGATGTTTTAAAGTAATCACTGATAACCAATTTTTCAGAGAACTAGATTAAACAGCAATGAAAAATACATGAAAAGTTTCCGTCCATCAATTATCTCGACATTGAGAGCAAGGTGGAAAAATGTTTTGGCCAATCAGGGCATTTGTTTACTAATCAATCATCCAATCAAATCACTGAAAAGACAATAGATTTCGAGGATTCAACAGCTCAAGTGCTAAGAAAATGGCGGAAAAAGGCGAAAGCTGTGGTGAAAATAGCGTTCAGGGTTCTGTTTTTCTGCCGTAAACACGTAAACTATTTGGTAACATTCTTATATTTCTCAAATCTATGATAGTTTATCTAAATTTTTACCGCTTACGAGTTTGATATTTTACGTAATTGCTGTGAAAATCGATGCGACAACTCGCACAAAAAACACTAGCTGAAACGGGGGCGGCCTCAGAATATAGGTGAATATGTCTATCTTTCTAGCACGATAGATTTTATCTTTATGTAGGTAATTAGAAATCTATTTATGCATCAAATATGATTTTTCTAATTTATCAATCAATTCTAAATTATTATAAGAAAGAAAATGAGCAAAATACATGTCAATTTCAATTTTCAAATAATAATTTCGCAAATTTGCGCGACCCCTTGTTTTTTGCTGTTGCTCAATTTCATTCATCGACGTGTCCGAGCTTTTCCATGACTTTTGACGTCGAATTTTGTACGGCGGGAAACTCAAACTGAAATTTTCAAACAGCTGCAAGTAATAACTAATGGTTTGTTAAGATGGTGGAGTTGTTTTAAAACAAAACTAAGGGCTCTAGCAAGGTAAGTGTTTGTTTATTAGAAATATTAGTTATAGTTTATTAGTTAAAATACTAGTTTACTCTGCCATACTCGCAATTCTAAGCTAAGATTGTTTTTGAGCGAGTTGTCGAGTGGATTTTTACAGCAATTAGGTGAAATATTAACCTCGTAAGCGGTAAAAATTTAGATAAACTATAATAGATTTGAGAAATATACGAATGGTGCCAAATAGTGTGCGAGTTTACGGCAGAAAAACAAAGCCCTGAACGCTATTTTTTCCACAGCTTTCGCGTTGTTCCGCCATTTTCATGGCACTTGAGGTGTTGAATCTTCGAAATCTATTGTCTTTTCAGCGATCTGATTGGATGAATTCTTAGTCAAAGAATGCCCTGGTTGGTCAAAAACATTTTTCCACCTTGTTGACATTGAGTACAATCTCTTCAATCCCCGCCCTACCCCTGAAATGAATAGTACTATAGTGTCGGTTATCATGAGTAAGTCGACATTTACCAGACATCATCTTTATCAGTACGGCAGTATGGTATTTGTAGGTAATAATTTTCATCTTCCCAGCAATCAATGAATATTGTTTCCACTGCAGAAGTTTCAGAAGATAACAAAAATAAAGGAGCATTATGGCAGACATTAAAGATCCCTTCTATTATCATTTTATGTAAGTCGCATTAAAGTCTATTCTATTGGGCTTGAAAATTATGTTCTGTTTTCATCCTAAATATTAATAGTTAAGACAAAATGAGCAAGGCTTTCAAACGTTTCGATACTTAGATTAAATCTTCAGCAACGTTTTTGAAAAATTACTTCTTGAAAATAAATTTTTGAAAAAAGTTACTAAAGAGGATATAGGTATCGAAATGTTTGAATGCAATTCTTTTTAGTCTTATCTTTAAAATGTTTTATAAACCTGAGAAAATTTGCTCTCACATTAGTAAAAATTAAGAACTCAATAAAGTAAAGAGTTTTGTATCGTAGGTAAATAAACTCTTTTATAACTGATTTAAAGTGGGGGTGTTGTGATTTTTTAAATTTGATATTTGAAATAAAAAGTAATTCTAAGACCACTGGAAAAAACCCGAAAAGGATATTTCATTTCGTTCTCGAGATATTTGGAAAACAGTGTGCCAATTTGGAGGCTAAAAAACCACGTGACATGAAACGCTTCGTTTTTCTCCATTTTGTCCTTGTGACGTCAGGTGTTGTACCTACAGTTTGACAACATGGACGAACAATATAGAGGAGAGAGCACGTCCGTCATTTCAGACGATTTAAACACCACTTGTTGGTCGTAATTATTCCAACAAAGTAATTTAGAAGAAAGATGAGTACCCCCTGAAGCTATAAAATATCAGTTTGAGCCTTATCTAAGCCATGCAAAGAGAGAAAACGATTTTCTGGACCGAGAAAGAAGCGAAATTGAAGATGGGCTAAAATTTTCAAATGCAAATGCGAGCGAAGAAGAAGCTAATCGTTTATTATCTTGTGACTGTAAGGTTAAGGGCTCGAAAAAGGCAATTATGAGCATAAAATTAATTTTTGAATATTCTATTGATTTAAGATTTTCGTGGAAAGGTATACAAATGTTTTATTTCTCATTCTATTAAAAATGCACTCCCGCCTTCGTATATACGTCATATACGCGCGGCCTAAGCAAAACAAACTCTAGTCCTCAAACTCAGTTGGTCATGTTGGGCTGTCATACCATTAAGGCAGTATGAAGCCTCAAGGATGCTTATTTGAAGTTAACATTTCTGAAAATCAATTTTTCTTATGTCATGAAAAATCTCTCAGACATTCTTGTACTTAATTGGTACAGCTAATGCAATAGGGATATTATCAGCTGTGTTTACTTGAATTTAGTTGACTTCAAAACCCAATTTTTTTTGGGTATCACCCAAGTTTAGAGGGAAGGCAAGACTTATAAGATATTTTTTTATTACGCCTTGCCTCCCCTCTGATTAAGTGATTATTAATTAATTTAAGGTATATCGATTTTATTCCAGTTTGCATTATTCTGACATTGATGTGTGGGGGGTTGATAGTTTCAAAGAATCTCAAAGATGATAGGGTCAGGAAAATATAAATAATTTTGAAGAGAAGTGTGTAACCCCAGGCTTTCGAAACGGAAACAATTCTAAGAAACTTTTCTAATTCTTTTGAGATGTGAGAGCTTAGGGAAAGGAGCATAGCATAAAATTGTATATATATGCCACTCATATATCAAAAGTCTTCCAAACAAAGGTACGATTCTTCTCTCAAAATACATATTAATGGGTATGAAACTATGAAATAGCTTTTTATAAAGGTTGGTCAAAATTATTTTCATAAATGATGAACATTCACAAGAAATGAGGTACCTTTTCACTGTCTCATTCATAATTTTCATATACCATAAAATGGCTATCATAAGTTGGTAAAAAGTTGTGTATTTATGTGAATTTTAATTTCCTATTTTCTATCAGTGCCAAACATGAATTGGCTATTGAGAAGCAAAAATTAAATGAAAATTTCATTGCAAAACAGCTAAAATATCTTATCAAATGTAACTAAGCTGAACTAGGAATAAAACTCTGCTGGGCAGAAGTGTGGAAGTTGTTTTTCTTGATAAGAAAAATATAAAAAGTTTCCTAATTTATCTTATCTTATATCTTATTTAAGTTTCTTAAGTTTTTGAAATCTGGTGCTACGGTTTTTTATAAGCAGATTCTTATAAAAATGATTGTATTTAGATTTTATTGTTTGCATTTTTGTGTTATTTAAAGGTAACTAAGGCTGGTAATTGACTCTTGAGTTTATAAAAAATCAATGGGTGTAACTGCATTTTCTAGAATTACATATTGTGAAACAACCAGAAAAGCTTTTCGAATTCCCCTCAACATTACGTTAAGAATTTGGAAACTCAAGGCCAAAGGCTAAGGTTCCTTATAAAAAACCTGTAAAAAAGATTATTAGGATCTATATTTGTTCAAGCATAAGAAATTTAAAAATCTTTCAAAGGAATTTCTAAGATGCCAAAACATGTGTACACAAGCCACTTTTTCGAGGAAGAACAACATTACCTTATAGTGTGTATGAAAAGAGCCAAAAAAGCACGAATCGTGCAAATTGTGATAAAAGCATGAAAATTGGTGAATCTACCAAGTTTGATGTCTATTTCCATGGAAAAATCTCTTTTTCTTCCTACCTGTACTTATTCTCATAGCGTGGAAGTCATTTGCGAATTAGAGTCCCCAAATATCACGGTAAAACTAGATAGGAACATATTTTTGGAAAAATTTGACAGCGACATGAACGAAGAGAAGAAATATTAAGCTTTGCTTCACGCTTGATTGGTTTCTTGCTTCCATGCCAACTGTTGACCTCGTAATGGTATATTAAAGGGAGATTGGTGCTCATGCTTTGGGGGAATAGGGGGCTTTTTAAAGCAAAATTTAGGGACATTTTCCCAGATAAATTGGTTGCTAGGTGGTTGCTAAGCTAAATATTTCGATACCTCTTCCTCTAAATTCCTGTTTTTCACAAAATATGCGAAGAGTTACCCTCCAAAACCAAAATTAAAATATTTTCTATGCTTTTATCTAACAGATTTCGGGCACAACAAAAAACACCTATAATATTGATCTAATAGGAGTTTACTACCTTAACAAGATAGGATATAGACCCCTTCTGAAATATGGTCCCTTGTGCTATTTTTAGCTCTGAGTACTTGTACCTAGACCTCTATTGACGTTACCGAGAAAACTCGCCCCATTTCATCATGAAAAGCTATAAAACGTGGTAAACTAACATAATTTGACATTCTAAATAGGGTAGAAGTAGTTTCTCAAACATAGGAATAACCCTTGTGCTATTTTTAGACTGGGGTAGTCGTGCCCAGTCCCCCAAGAGTTTCTTTTACGGTATCTTATGAAAACGCAGTTATACAGTCATGAAACTTGGTAAACCTATATATTTTGATATTCTAAACAAGATAGAAGTAGTTCCTCCAAAGTAGGAATAACCTTTATGCTATTTTTAGACAGGGGTAGTCGTGCCCAGTCCCCCGAAAGTTTCTGTTCCGGTATCTTATGAAAACGCAGTTATACAGTCATGAAACTTGGTGAACCTATATAATTTGACATGCTCAACAAGATAGAAGTAGTTCCTTAAAAGTAGGAATAACCCTTGTGCTATTTTTAGACTGGGGTAGTCGTGCCTAGTCCCCCAAAGAAACACAAAATGAAAAATTTGAAACACATTAATGAAAATCGGTAAAATTGGTAAAATTACCTAATTTAACATGCCAAACAAGATAGAAGTAGCTCTTCCAATTTTGAAATAACACTTGTGCTATGTTTTTATTGGCTTGGGTAGTCGTACCTAGACCTCTACGAGCTGCTGTTAGTGTAACTTATCAAAACCCAGCAGTATTCAGCCAGCAAACTTTGTAAAATTTCATCCAAAATATGCATGGTATGTTATTTAAAATCAGCCATGTTCCCATAGCGATGAAACTGGTAAATTACGCATATACGCCATTTGTCATGCTAAGAGTCTACCCACCGGCACTCTCAACGTATGGAAAATTGAGGCAAACTACAAAATCACACAGTTTAAAAATCTTTGACAAGCATATTACTGCACAAGCAGAGAGGCCATCAAATATTTCAGCAGTTTTGCTAGATGGTGCAGCCATAGGCCATATGGTATTGCCTTTTCGCTCAAGAAATTTCCAAGATTACGCGGATACCGAAATGGCGTCATTTTTTAAATCGTTTCTTGCTAGTAGAGATCTTAGACGCCTAGATTTGGTTTTTGACGTCTACAGTGAAAGTAGGATAAAAGCTCGAGAGAAGCGGGGAACTGGCTCCCGTATTAAGATGACATCAAAAACACCAATACGAAAGAATTGGAAGAATTTAAGAGTTGATGTGAATAAATCTGAACTTTTCAAAATACTCGCTATGTTCGTGGTGAAATTAGACGTGCCTGAGAAAATCATTGTCAGCACAGTCATGGACGGGGTTCTTACCAATGGTTTTGATAGAATAATTGATGATCTCAGTCCGTACAACCATGAGGAAGTTGACACCAGGCTTTTTCTAAATGCGAAACACTGCTCTCAAGATGGAAATTCGAAAGTCTTAATAAAGACCGTCGACACTGATGCCGTTATCATTGCAATTGCAAAGTTTTCTTCTCTTGCATTGGATGAGCTTTGGATAGAGGTAGGGCAGGAAAAAATAAAAGATGGACTCCTATTCATAGAATAGTCGAAGCACTGGGAGAAGAAAAATGCTCTGCATTACTTTATTGGTATGCGTTTAATGGTTGGGACACGGTGTCATCCTTTGCAAGGAAAGGAAAAGCAACAGCATGGCAGTGTTGGAAAGCATACCCTGGTGTCACGGAAACTCTACAGAGACTCTCCGATAGCTCAGAAACCATCAGCGAAGATGATCTTGCACAACTACACCGCTTTGTGATCCTAATGTATGACCGATCAAGTTCATTGACAGACGTGAACGATTGCCGAAGATATCTCTTTACGAAAAAGTCCAGACCAATTGACGTCATACCGCCGACAAAGGATGCTTTGCATCAGAACTCGTTGAGGGCTGCATATCAAGCCGGGTAAACAAATCTTTTTATCGTTTTCGCTTTATAATGCCTCGATATTTAATTGCTACGGTGGCCCATACAGGTCAAACACATTAAAATTTCCGAAAACACAATTCAATTTCTGAAAACACATTACAATTTCTGAAAACACATTACCATTTCAGAAAACACAATACAATTTCTGAAAACACATTACTATTGCGCATCGAGGCTTGGTGCTCCTTTTTTAGACGAAATTTTAATGTGTTTGACCTGTATGGAACACCGTACAGTTTTCAGTTACAGTAGCAGGGTTGTTGTTGCTCCTTGTGAGCTCCAGCCATAAGATTTTACGACTGTATCCATCGATACAGCCATGAATTGGAAAGCAAAAATCCTTAAGCTTGTCATAACCGTCAGCTGAAGAGAGTACTCCTCACTTGGTCCTTATTATGCCTGGCATGCTGACCGTCAGCATGCCAGGCATAATTAGGACCAAGTGAGGAGTACTCTCTTCTACGCAGTCTTCTTCTTTTTTGCAATTCCACACCAACTGGATCGATCTCCTTCATCAAGTTGGCAACTCTATTCCTAGAAACTGATATGCTATGAACCAATCGTAAGGAATGCCAAACACTTCTATAGCCAACCAAGCATCCGGCACCGTCAAGTTGTCCTCTTATCAGCTCCTCTAATCTGCCTTGACTCGCGTCATTCCTGCCCCTTCCTAACCCATAGCCTTTTAGGCGACGTTTCAAGGTGGACATTGAAATGTCAATATGATGATATTTGCTCAAAAGTGCTAAGATGTGTTCATATTTATACCCGCAGTCGAAGTAAAGCCGTATTATTTCCTCCTCTTCCTGACGTGGGTCGACATTGCTTGAAACATTCTCGAGGCGGGCAGGTTCTTCTATCATTTGCACAGCAACAGCAAATCCACAGACAGTACAAAAATTGCATGTTTCTGGCAACACATTTCCACAATTGGCACAAAAGAACAAAACTCCATTATTATTGTTCCTCTGCTCCGCCACCATGCATCATGCCACGAGACAGGCCTAAAGTCATCGAACCCAACAAATTGAGAACATTAAACTGAAGTTGTTTTTGGATTTTGAAATGTGTTTTTAGAAATTTATTTGTATTTTCGGAAATTGTAATGTGTTTTCAGAAATTGTAATGTGTTTTCAGAAATGTATTTGTGTTTTCCAAATTGTAATGTGTTTTCAGAAATTGAATTGTGTTTTCGGAAATCGTAATGTGTTTTCATAAATTGTAATGTGTTTTCAGAAATTTTAATGCGTTTTCTAAAATTGTAATGTGTTTTCAGAAATTGTAATGTGTTTTCAGAAATTGAATTGTGTTTTCGAAAATTTTAATGTGTTTGACCTGTATGGGCCACCGTAAATTGCAGGAAAAGTCAGAAACATTATAGCTCATCTTAGTAAATGCGTGTCAGTACAGCACTCCCACAGCAGAAAACGTCGTCAAGATTTTGATGGATCAAAGTTGCAACAACTGACAAACATTTGTTATGATTTAAACCCAGTTTACAAACGGCAAGATATGGGGTCGTGATCCTGATCACAATCTTGATCCTTAAAAGGTGTTCCATGTTTTCAACAGCTTGACAATGATCGCTACAATCCAACCTTATAGTCGGATGCCTTATGTAAATCCGTTGGCAACTCATGTTACAAGCATAAGTCATATACCATTCGAAAGATAATTGTTCACTGAATTCATTTTTGCTTGTTGCCAACCTGGCAAATTGGTTGTAAGAAAATGTGAGATCTTTTGAAAAAACCAGTTTTTGGCAAAATGTAGTTGTAAATTTTTCTGTCATATTTTTACTTTTCTATGCTGTCAATGAAGTCGATTTGCAAAAGCTCTACAGAGATTCTTAGCATGCTAATACTGACCGTTTTGTGATCTTGGTGGGTGCCAAAACGCAAAAAGGTAGAAAATTTTTCTTTTAACAAATAATTTTGTCATCGTTTGATATACTATTTTGAACATATCATTAGCTAAATCTGTTACAAGAGTAATCTGTTACAATCAGTTGAAATAATCCAGTTACAAGAGATCACCATAGTCATCATCATCTTCTTCGTCAAAGCCATCAACATCATCTTGGTCTGTGTTCTCACAGGTCACGGCACAGCTGCACATCTCTGTGCACTCCATTGATGGTGTAGAACCTTTACACGGGCATCTTCTTGTATTGCACTTGCCTTTGCATTTGCATTTTGTTAGCTGCAGAAGGTCTGGTGATATAGCTGGCTGGTCGGAAGCAATAGGCAACCATTTTTCATTATCTTGAATCCAGCCATACTGGAGAGGATCACAGCGTACCATTGTAGCTAGTGAACAACTCTTCCATTCAAAAGCCTGCAGTAGAGCTCTCTTAAGATGCTGCGTAAATGCTGAAGGTGTAGGTGGAAGTTTCTCTCCCTCGGCCATTTTCTTTGTGAAAAGATACCACCTTGCATCTGGTAGTGACATTGATTTATTTGTGTAAACAAAACTTACAAACTGTGCAATGTTTTCTGCATCTGTTGAGTCAAGATTTGGTGTGATGCCGAAATTTTGAAGAGCTGCAATAAAGGTTTCATCTTCGGTATGCTGTAACCCTCTGAACCATGTTAACTTTCCTTTGCCAGCAAAGCGCCCAACAGTATCACATCCGGAAATTGCATGAAGTGCCAATAATGCCTTTGATCGATCTGGCCCAAGGGCTGCATGCAGTTTGCCTATATGGAAGATCTTTGTTACTGTTTTCATTCTTGTCTCGTAGCAAAGTTCCTCAGCATAGTACATGCATAATACAAGAACGTCTGTGTCTGGAGAGACAATGACAATTTCTGCATTTACTTCTGCTGATTCTGCAAAATCAATTCCATGCCATATCAACATTGTATCTGCTTCATCGTGATTGAAAACAATGGAAGATTCATGTTGGACATCGTCACGACCGTTAACATGTCTTAAAATGTTATCTGCAACTGTATATAATTTGATGTTGCGTCTTGAGAAATGGGCAAGAAACTTTGCAGCCAAGTATGTTGTTAGCTCTCTCTTGGTTGCTTCGTTAGATAGAAACTCCTTGAACGAAATATCGCTGATGTTTGTACTGTCTTCTACACGGTAGTACAAAGATCTGCATGTCTGATTTCTTCTCAAACGTGTCGCTTTCTTCAAAGAATTCGGGGCATAAGAATCGAATACAAGTCGTGCTTCAGTGAATGGGTGTTCTTTTATGTAATGCTCGACTTTCTGATTGAATAAGACCGCGAAGTCGCTACACGTTTTCACCCAACTCACTTTGACGAGAGACTGTACAACTGCCATTCCATCGAGTATTAGACATCTTTCTGTAGCTTGTGTTTCAATATTTCCAGGGGCATCATTTCTCTGAGAAACCTCTTCATCCGATTCGCATAATTCAAGTAAGGCAGTTGCAAGCTTATACTTATCATTGCAAGGAATGAGCTCATTGCTTATCATTAAGCTTTGCGGATACTCGCATAACTCGTAGTTACCAATTACCTGCTTTTCATCAATTTGTCGTGATGATCTTGAAACAATGAGAAACTTTGCAAAAAGGTTTCTTTCCAACTTGACATTTTTTTCAGGTGTGTTTTTCGTACCTTTCTTTGCAAAGGCAGATGTGAATGTAGAGATCTTGTTTTTTGAAACAGTTGCCCACAAAGGCGTTTCAGGATCTTTCACCAATCTCTCATTCTCAAATTTTTCCAAACTGGCTTTCCCTTTTGCAGTAACATTTACAATATCTTGGACAAATTTCTCTTCAACAACCGCATTTGTCACCATATTTCTAAGAATGCCACAATCATCACTTGAGAAAGGATTCATGTGTTCTTCCATTGTGCTCTTGATTCTCTTTATGCGTTCTGCTTGTTTCGATATTTGGGAAGGGATGAGATTGTGGTGCTGTTTGGGAACATGGTGTCTTTCTTGAAGTTCACTGCAAAGCCGGTTGATAATTGGTGCAGCAACGAAGAAACGATTTCTTGCATTTTCATTGTTTGCAATTCCTCTTAAACCTCCATGAACCTTTAGAACCTTGTTTTCTTGCTCGCCAGCATGATCAACGCCAATTGCTGTGAAGGGCAGATCATTCTTTGCGACTGAAAATTCTCCATCTGACAGTGCTTCCCAAACAGTAGGGTCAGATTCCTGCAACGCATATTGGGACGCGACGTAGTATGGCATCATCCTCATGTACTTTGTCCTGTTAGTGGAGTGGTAGTCGACAGCTAATTTTTCACAGGACTCTAAATGCAATTGCCAATCTTGTGATCGTGAAGCAAAAACGAATTCTTGGCCTCTTTCGACCATCTGGATGTAATTCATCAGAAATTTCACCATGTCACTTTTCAAGCGCCCAGCAGTGAATGACTGAAGCTTTTTAGAAAGACCAAGGTGGAAGTTTGTCAGGGGCTCCATTCTATCTTTATTAGTAGGGTGCTCATCAATAATGCTTCGCAATTTTTGTTCTTCTTCGGGGTGCTCTTTGTAGAACTCTTGCATGAATAGCTGGTACAAGGCGCAAATTGTATCTTCATGTGCTTGAAATGCCCTTTTAAGATGTGTGCATGCTAAAATTGACCGAGTTGTTGTTGGCCCGTATACTCCAGATTCCGTCCAGATGCTATCAATTCCTGAGCTGTTTATGTAGGTACCTATTCCTCTGAGATGAGCCATCAAGATGTGCAACTCCCCAAGCCTTAGGTTGAATTTCTCGTTCAAAGCTGGATTGCAGTAAACCAACTGAACAGCTTTCTCATACAGGGCCAAATCCAGAGTTATGGTTGTCTTTCTTTCTGGACCGCATACCTCTGTACTTATGCCTTGCATGATTTTCAGTGCTGTGTAAACTGTGCTCCATTCAGTAACAGGATTCGGGATGATGGGAAGAACTCCAATGTTGGTTCGAAAATGTGGCTTCTCACCAACTGATGAATGGAAGCCTGACCAAGGTGGAGTTGCAGCAACAGTGCTCTCGTGTGACTTTAGCAATTGCCAAGGTACCATCTTCTTTGTTGTCGACAAGCTGGACTCCAACCTCTGTTCATCACGTTTGATAATCGTGGGATCATGTGCAAAGTTCTTTAGTTTTGGCTTTGAATATTCTTGTATCTTGGTGAATTCAATTGGCTGCACCTGCATGGTTTTTGACTTCAAATCAATACTGACATTGTATGGAGAAGCATGACTTGAAGCTTTCTGGAATACGGCAATCAAACCTCCATGCAACTGATTCTTGCCATCAGGTGTATCAATCGTGAAATCACTGTTGTCGAAATGGAAGCACACAAATTGTCCTCTTTGCAGGAACGGAAGCAAATTCACACCACTTGGATGAACTTTGAGTTGGTTAATTACTTCATTGGCTAACGCAGTTTCGATCTGAAGTGCCCGATAACTTGGAACAGATAGGCCATCATCATTTAGTAGTTTAATGAAGCTACTACTGCGACTGTACTCACGGACCTGAAGAGCAGTACCGATGACTTGCTTGTTCTCATTCTTTTTGGGAATTCTGAAGCCACTGTCCCTTTTGGATGGATCATATGCTATTTGACGGTTAGATTTGGTAACGTACATTATATTTTGGGCATTCACTAGTGCATGTTTCTCTAAAGAGGTTCTGCGAACGTTTGATAATGATGAAAACTCTCTACTGTAGCCTCCTATTATCCACTTCAACATGGCAAACAATTCTGATGGCACATCTTCTTCTTTGGAAATGAGACCAACTTCATGTGTTGAAACTCTCTCTTCCCTAAACCTTAATATTGAATTTCGAATTATCTTAGCAGCCTGAAAGACTAATTTCAGTTCATTCTCCTTTAATGCATTCAGCTCCAAAGCATCAGTTAAAATTTCTTTATCAATCACATTTGATTTTATCAGGTGTGGCTTGCTTGGGTTTTCCTGAGGTAAGCTTGCAGCATGATGCAGCTTTGATAATACCATATCCTTTAGATACCTTCTGCTGAATCTGCGACCTGTCTTTTCCTGAATGCCATACTCTTCAAGCAATGCATGGTATGCATTTTCTATATCTTCTGTAGTCAGAATTGCTCCACTGCGAATCTGTACATCAACGGCAGCCAATAACTCTAGCTCAGCTGACTTAATTAGAGTTTCCTTGTTTGCGCCATCACCAGGTTCCCTGTTAGAGCTTGGTTTTGCACGCTGCACATGTTTCACATAACAAGCCAGGTGATATTTAACATCAACTGCACGGGCATCGGTTGTATTTATCGCCGAGTTTAAACGCACTTTAAATTCTGCATTCGCTCCTTTTTGCACTGCCTCTTGGATCTTTAAACCTGTTTCCATACACAAGACTTCTCTCAGTGGGACATCAAATATATCAATTTGGCAAAAGAAACACAAGTTCTTGTTGAATGGTTGTGTTTTACATCTTGTGTAAGGTTTTGCATGCTCTGCTGTACCAGGGGAATGATCCGTTCCATCTGAAAATGTGACTGCTGATTCCATTTTCTTTTTTTCTCGGCTGATGTGACCTGCATGGGTCGCATTTGCGTAGCATTTTCTGTGAAAAACGACTTTCTGTTCATCTTCTTTATCAACAAGTAATATTCTCTTTTTTAAAGAAACGTATGCAGAAACATGATAGGATGCTCTCTCTGAAATCTTGTCAAAAAGATTTTGAATTTTACTCGACTTCTCCACCAAGCTATCTGACCGGTTGTCTTCTTGGCAAACAATGCATTTCGATAAGTCGACATCGTTCCTTTGACGTTTTGTCTTTATGGTGGCGTGTTCTTGTATTTCCAAACTCTTTCTTTTCTCTGTTTCCTCCATATCCTCATCTCTCAAATTTGGGCTTAGGCCCAATTCGAGTTAGGCCCACGCACATGGCAGCCTCGTATTCATGCTCAAAATGGTAGCCGCATGCTAGAATGAAACCGTTTCTTGCCGTTTTTCACGCTTCTGTCTTCTGTCAGCAAAATTTTCAAAAATATTGAATAGACTGTTTTACTAATTTCTTATTTTTATGTCGTTGCTAAGTAAAAAGTGCTGACCATCAGCAATATTTCAATTTATGGCTACTAGCTCGAACATTATCATTGGCCATTGATAACCCTAACACCGATAAAATTGCACCTTACAGAAGTAAATATAGTCATAGTATAGATCGAGAAATGAATATGGAAAAAAGTTTTTATCCAAAATTCTCTAGTTTTGCTGACGTCAGCAATTTTTGGCTACCATTTTTAAAAGCTGGCAACAAGTCAAAATGAATTCTCCAGAAAAAGAGCTTTCAGATGCTGTATAATTTATGCTTGTAACATGAGTTGCCAACGGATTTATATTTCTGAACACAACAGATACTACTATTACCTTGTTATTGTGTGGCCTCCTCATGTTTGGTTCTTCTTTGTTCTCTGTACCTATACTTCTGCTGTAGTGCTATGCCAATTCACCTCGCTGGATAACGATAGAGGAAGTTTCAAAAGTACTCCGCGAATTAAAACATTGCAAATGCAAAAAAGGGTGTTCGTCTGGAAGATGCCAATGCAAACGAGCTGATCTGGCAAGAACAGAGCTTTGTAGCTGTATTGGAGAATGCGAGATAGAGTCAAATGAATAGAGATACAACGCAGCAGCAGATCAGACGACAGGTACAACTTTCATCATCCTTAGCATGCCTTCAATAAATTCCATAGCAGCTGGATTCGAGAAGTTGGTACAACTTACCCCAGCTTAAAAATTGTACAAAAGTCCCCTCTACGTTGTGATACACTTTCCTTTTGTTAGCATGTTTACCGAGTTTCATGACTGTGTATTAAGTTTTCTAATTCATTACCGTAATTTAGTGTTTCGTCGGAGGACTGGGTATGACTACCTCAATCTAAAAATATAACGATGGTCGTTTCTGCGTCAGGGTATCTATCTTGTTGAATTTGTCGAATTATGTAGGTTCGCCAGGTTTCATGGTTGTATAGCTGCGTCTTACTAAGATATCATAACATGTTTTGGGGGACTGGGCACGACTACCCCAGTCTAAAAATAGCACAAGGGTTATTCCTACTTTGAAGGAACTACTTCTATCTTGTTGAGCATGTCAAATTATATAGGTTCACCAAGTTTCATGACTGTATAACTGCGTTTTCATAAGATACCGGAACAGAAACTTTCGGGGGACTGGGCACGACTACCCCTGTCTAAAAATAGCACAAGGGTTATTCCTATGTTTGAGAAACTACTTCTACCCTATTTAGAATGTCAAACTATGTTGGTTTACCACGTTTTATAGCTTTTCATGATGAAATGGGGCGGGTTTTCTCGGTAACGTCAATGGAGGTCTGGGTACAAGTACTCAGAGCTAAAAATAGCACAAGGAGCGATATTTCAGAAGGGGTCTATATCCTATCTTGTTAAGCATATCAAACTTGGTAGATTCACCAATTTTCATGCTTTTATCACAATCTGCACGATTTCTCGGCTTATCAACCTCACTATTATGGTACTGTATATCTTGACAATTTGCTTCCTCTTTTGCTTTCGGCATATATGGGCCCATTCTAATCTGCACATTTTCCTCTGAATAAGGCAATACAACGACTTTTCTAGTATTTGAGGACGTGGAATGAAAATTATATGTTATAAAACTCCATATTTCTATAAATCGTCGAAACAATACACCATATATAAATAGTTTTCCTCTTTACAGATCGAACTCAAAGCACTTCCTACTTTGATGGTCTAGGCAACCTAACTACACTTGTAGTTTGTTCCATCGCTTTGAGATGATAATTCGATTTGAATAGTTTGTGAAATCAAATATTCCTATTCAAGAATATTCAAAATTATCATAATCCTTTTATTTACACTAAAATACCTGTAGAAGAAGTTTAATGACCGCTCGAAGTAAGTTGTTCTGAAGCCAATTCATAGGAATTTCAATGTGTTTTGAGAATCAGCTGAGTTTTGGTACAACAAATGACGTCACGCGGCGCGTGGGACAAAAACAAACTATTTTGCGCTGGGAGTGTTTGGGCTAAT
This sequence comes from Pelagia noctiluca, assembly GCA_963924455.1. Classification (NCBI taxonomy): domain Eukaryota; kingdom Metazoa; phylum Cnidaria; class Scyphozoa; order Semaeostomeae; family Pelagiidae; genus Pelagia; species Pelagia noctiluca. Next base: position 2,473,756 of record OZ004335.1, read on the forward strand.
CACTTTTTCATCCATAACTCAGAAACGAAAACTCAGATTTGACTCGAGTTTTTTGTTTCCTTAGTTAAATTGCCGTAGAAAACTACTGTGAAATTTAAAAAAGACACGACAGCCCCACTTTAAGAATAAATAATCAAAAATAGGTGTAGGCCAAAAATGGCAAAAAGTTTATTCCCACGAAAGTTTTTATCCTTAATGTATTTGCCTAAAAATCCTTTTCTATTTGTAGCTATTGTTATTGCTGATGCTACGATGGCACTGAGTTTTCTTGACCCAACTCTACAAGGCCATATTCAGAAACCTGTAAGTACTTTAACCCTACCGGGCTTTTTGGACCCTTGTACTATCGGGGGGGGGGGGGGCGCATTGTGCCCGCCCCCTATAATTCTAGTTAGGAACGCGATAAAGGCTTGAAACTTTGTAGAACTATAGAACTATACTTGCTCTATCGATTGATGGTGTTTTCAAAACCATAATGGCTACCACTGACGTCACAGTGACGTCATAAGTCTGGAAAACCATAATAACTACTTATAGGCATTTAGCTTGTAATTGAAGCTAATCTTATGGTTTTTTTGCCTCTCAAATGGTCTATTGATAAACAAAAAGCATTTTCAAACAATAGTTTATCAATTTAATTGACATTTCTCTATATTTTAACATATTTTTACCATTTTTTTCATAAATGTTCAAGTCGATAAAGTTTACAATAAAGAAAAATAAGATAAAATCACCATTCAAATTGAAAAATAGAATTTTTTCTAGTTCATCTCTATTCAGGAAAGCCAAAAAAGGAATTTTTAATGAAAAAAATAATTGTATTTTATAATTATGACGTCAGAAACACTGATGACGTCATAGATTTTAAATTTTGCTAACGTCAGCAAATACAAATAAATTATATATCATTCAAAAGCCCTCTTCCAAACAAAGCCAAGTCTCTATGTGGTATAGTTGCAGAAATATGGGTCCTAAAATATTGTACTGCTTGTTGACAAAAGAAGTGTCACTTAATCAACAAAGGTGTGATAGTAACAAAAATTAATTTTTTAGGTGCTCTGATAATATTGATGAAAAGTCGAACAGGTTCCAGTAGAATATTACGTACTTTCTGGGAGATACAGCATTTTTAATTTTCCGCGGGGACTTTGTGCCCCCCCCCCCCCGTCGTAATAGGGTTAAGGAGCCATCCATGGGCACGCCGTTAATTTGTTATAGATTTTGATAGATAAATACACTTACTATCTTCGCAAGGCCCAAAGCACAAAGAGCCCAGTGTATAGGTAGACTAATCGGGTAGTGCAACCCTAGTCCTTCCTCTCGATGTTACCACACCATTGCATTTTTACGTTTTATTACATAGAGCTGGCAAGTTCTCTCCCTCTCTCATCAATGAAAGAAGATATCAAACCGGAAGCTTGCTTATACTTACGAATGGGTAGACAATGCTAAATCAAACGTCTGTATGTGCAAAGAAAGGGGGAGGGATGCCAGACAAATTGAAAATTTGTGCATACATAGGTGGTTGCTTAAACAAAGACTAGCCATAAATTTTCCGCTTATCATTTTCCCATCAAAATTTCCATTTATCATGGTTCATGTAACTTTGAAGAATAGTACTGTGGTAATGTACGATCTTTTATGTGATTTTACATAAGCTCCTAATGGTAAAATGGGAAAGTATATTTTACGAAAGTAGGCTACCGAAACTCTAGAATGCCTCCACTAGTCTCGAACCAATGACCTTACCTACCAAAAACAAACACGCTAACCACTGCCTCAAATCAGGACAAGTAAGAGTGCAGTGGCTCTGAGATGTATCTAGCCCCAGGCCTATCCACAGTTGAGGCATTATTCGTATTTCGGATTAAACCCTTCTTAGATTTTGTTTGGCATAATTCTGAGATAATGTTTGTTAACTGCTTTGAATTTCTTTGAAGTTTCTAGTTATATGTAACCTTATATCTTTGTAATTGTTTTTGACCTACTGGTTGGACTTGGAATTAAAGCTAAAAATTCAAGTCAAACATTCCTCTACATGATAAAACATCGAATTATCAAAAATTATGTTCTGCTGGCTCACAGTTCCTCGTCAAATTGTTCTTTGTTTTCCTTACTCACCAAGTAATGACTGGAAAAAAGATATAATTTAATTTTCTTCTCAAGACAAAAGACTGTAATAAAGAATAAGAGTCAGCTTAAAGCGAGGCATCTATATCTTCTTACTTTTACGTAATATCACCTCCAAAGTATTCATTTTTAGTTTCATCTGAGTAGCTCTCAAGTTGGCTTGATGTTCCTGATCTCTCCTGGAATCTATGGATTCATGGCACCACTTGTTGGTTGTATTGCAGATACAATGGTTAGTGTTGTTATCTAGTTAAAACCATCAAGCCAAGGGAAATGGCATCTATCTGTTCTATTAAGATGCCAAAGATGCCATCACCTTTTTCACTCATTTCTGAAATTGTTGAAAATCCAGTTTTCCTTTATGTTTATCATACCTTTGAGGGAACCGTTATGGAAATAAGATCCTTTTCACTTTTTTAATGCAATCGCTGCCACCTTAGTTATGGGTGTTATTGTTACTTTTCACTCCCGTTTAAAATTTTTAATATTTTCAACAAGTTGATTTCATATTTCTAACATTGTGAATAGATTTTAGTGGCAAATATATGCAAACATAGGTAGGAAACTTCTGCCATTGGATCTCGACTTGTAACTGTGAGGAGTTTGGTAATAGAAGAAGTATTCGATACCTCCTTTTCTAAGTGCCTGTGTTAAAAAATCTCCAGACATTAATTTTCAATCAATCAGCTGTTCCGAAGTCAACGCTGACTGGACTCTGTGGTATGGCATGAAACCATTTTTCTCTCTCTGCGACCGAAACTGAAAATCGAGTCGCTCGATCAAGAACATTCTGTATTACACTGAAACAAAACTCGATGAAAGATTTTGTGCAATTGCCTTTAGGTCTGGGGTTGATAAAATTGTAAGTGATATATTGAGTTTCTTGTTGTTTGGTCATAGGAGTGTTTCAATCTCTGTAAGATGCGCACAATGGCATTGCATTTGGGTGCTCTAATGTCAATTAATTTAATATTCAAATGAGGCAGCTGTTGTGCCGAGTGGTTCATGAAAACATGCGTTAACTTTTTCCCTAAATATAGGACAGTAGTTAGCGTTCTCGCTTTTGGTGGTAAGGTCCTGAGTTCAAGCCCAGGTGGGACAAAGCAGCATTTTGGGGGAGTCGACTCTGGTAATTTTCCATGTTATACCATTGCTAATGGATTAGTGTTTTGATAGTTATTTTTCCCCTAGGATGCTAGAATGCTGATGGTACTTGGTGGAACAATTTGTGGTCTATCTTTTGTGCTGCTTGGCCCAGCACCAATTCTTCCTGAGGCAGCTTTTCCAAGGTAAATACTCTTTGGACACTTTGGTTCTTATCCTCATTTGATGGTGCTTATTTCTAGAAAGATGAACTACTATTTTGGGGGTCTGAGTAGAGCGCCCTGTAATAGACCTTTCTTCCAATACAGTACCATCCCGCCACTAAGAAACTGAATATTGCAAAACCAGGCTGCCTAGTTTCTCATATATGAGAAGAAATAGGTGAAGAATTAATCACTGAATTTGCATGAGATGCCAAATCTTTTAAATCAAAATAATTTTCTAGAGCAATATGAAATCTCAAAAGTAAATCTTAAGAGGAGAGTGCTACTAGCTAGCAGACTGAAATATTTAAGTCAGTTTCTAAGTGGCGTGTTAGTGGTGTTGATAAAAGGTTTCTGTGAAGTTTAAAAATCCAAGTAAGTCTAATAATGTTGATGATATCGATCACTAACGCATATCATTTTAGATACGGTTTACACTAGGAACAATTAGACGAGTTTCATGAGCTGCAATGAATTGTCTATTGTCTAATCGCACTAGAAATACTTTGAGTTGACGCCAATTTATTTATGATTTTCTAATTCTTTTTTAATTCTTAATTAGACCAACTTATGTATGGGGATTTTGAAATTTGTAAGGTAGACTGTTGAAGAGTTTTTTAAACACAAGTTACTCACTGCTCGAAACTCTCAAAGCTACTGAAAACAGAACAAAGAATTGTCACCCTTGTGCTTAGCACTGTGTTGTATTAGTATTTTGCGGGGATATCATCAGTACTGTGTGGAGGATATATGGTTTCCCTCACCAATACTGAATATGCTCCACAGTCCTAATGGTATCCATCAACAGCACTCAATATCCTCCACAGTCCTGATGGTATCCATCAACAGTACTCAATATCCTCCACAGTACTGATGGTATCTATCTACCGTACTCAATATCTTCCACAGTACTGATGTTATCCATCAATAGTACTCAATATCCTCCACAGCACTGATGGTATCTATTTACAGTACTCAATATCCTCCACAGTACTGATGGTTTCCATCAACAATACTCAATATCCTCCACAGTCCTGATGGTATCCATCAACAGTACTCAATATCCTCCACAGTACTGATGGTATCCATCAACAGTACTCAATATCCTCCACAGTACTGATGGTATCCATCAACAGTACTCAATATCCTCCACAGTACTGATGGTATCCATCAACAATACTCAATATCCTCCACATTACTGATGGTATCCATCAAAATTACTCAATATCCTCCACAGTACTGATGGTATTCATCTACAGTACTCAATATACAGTAGGACCAGTGGCCAAGGTATATGTGATTGAGTATCGAAATGATATCTCAGTGAAAGGCCCTATTTAGCTCAATTTGATGATTCACTTGTTATTTTGCAGAGAAAAGTAAAGAGAAGCGAGAATTTGTTTTCTCTGTTCTCTCCACTTCCGTCGTTTTCCAGAAACGGCAAGGTAGATTTGTCTGAAAGTCTGAAATCACCAACTCTGAGGTCTGATGCAAATGTTATAGAAATACCCATCCCTAAGTTGGTCTAGTTGTCATGGACATGAGCTAGCTTTTAGTGTGTTCATGTTAATTAATATACGATTCATAGTGGCTTATCAAACGTGTCTATTTTTCCTGAGATATCTATGCAAATATTGTACAGGTTTCTGGGTAAACAAATATTGTGATGATGTTACAGATTAGTAATTTAGTAGACTTGCCTTTCAGAACTTTGTGGATGAATGGAATCGCATTAGCTGTACTTGGCATTGGAATTGGTCTCTTTCTGGTCCCAACTCTTACAGATATGACACAGGCAGCAGTGTAAGCTCGTTTTTGTTGTTTCTAGTCTAAGCTTACTTTATTGTAGATTGAATACCAATCAACAAAAATAATTTCTACCCTTGTGCTCAGTACTGTTTATCATCAGTACTGTGTGGGGGATATCTGGTTTCCCTCAACAATACTGAATATCCTCCACAGTAGTGAATATCCTCCAAATTACTGAATATCCTCCACAGTACTGAATATCCATCACAGTACTGAATATCCTCCACAGTACTGATGGTATCCCTTCAAAGCTATGAATATCTTGCACAATGATGGTACCTCTCCATAGTAATTCTGGTTTCCCTCTACAGTACTGATAGTATGCACCACAGTACTGCGCACCCTCCAATCTACTGATGGTATCCCCTAGCAGTACTGATGGTTTCTCTCCACAGTACTTACAGTATCCCCAAATAATCCTGAATACCCTCCAATATACTACTTGTTTCCCCTAAATTCAAGTTCTTGAAAAAGTTTTTATCACATCATTTTTATGCAATGTTGTTTTTTTATGTTCTGTATCCTCCAACTACTTCTTTTGTGGCAAATGCTAACTATTAGTGTTTATCCAAAAGGCTCCGGCTTGGGTACTCGTTGAGGTAGTTGAAATGAATAGAAATTGTATTAAAACAATAAGTGATAATGATTCTGTTTTGCTTCTGTAGGAAACATGGAATGGCTGAGGATTTATCAACTCACAGTGCTATTTCATCAATATTCAATGCGTTTTTCAACATCGGGTAACTAGCTCTTAATTTTCTTTTCTCTGGTATTTATTAGCCAGGAGGGTCTGGCTGGCATAACCTGGTCCTGGTGTGCCGACAAAAGATTGTTTTCTCACTAATTGGGCTACTACAGTGCAATATGCAAAGTCTCGAGCCTAGGGCCATGTCCACCAAAGACCAGCACAGCGCTAACCAACGTCCTAAATCTTGACTTGATTTTCTTGATATGCTTAATAAGTGGGCAACCAGTGAAAAAAATTCGACATATGTTTATTTATAGAACATGTTTAAACTTACCCAGAATATTTTGGAGGCTTAGTTTGTTCGTGATTTTCAAGTAGAGCTATATTAATATTATATGGACTTCTCAAAACGGGCATGCATCCATGAAGGTAACTATTATTTGACGAATTTTCCTACTTTGATTTCAGATTAATCGCTGGACCTACTGCTGGGAGTGCTTTGGCACAAAATATTGGTTTTCCCTGGGCTTGTGCGGTATGATTCTAATTTTTTCTGATAAAGTAGTAACAAATTCAGAGTTTTTAATTATTCATTATTGTTTGAATGACAAAGTATTGTATTAGGTTTTTAATTTTTTGCATCTTAATTATTCTATTGAATAGTTTTATCATGTATAAGTTTTTGATAAATAGAATAACAATAATGATAATAATTCAGTCATGAAAGTACTACCCACTTAATGAATCAAACATACAGGCTAAGATGGCCCTAAATGCATACATAATTGAAAGTATCATTTCATTACAGTATTCACATTTTGATAAAAAGAAGTCAAATAGAATAATTTCAATCTTAACATTTTCGCACAATTCTTTTACAAAAAATAGTAATAGCATGGTGCTCAAAACACATTAGAAGACAGTTTGAATCAAACTCAGATCTGTGCAGTTTATTTACTTTACTCTGATTGATAAACTTTATATTTTTAGATCTTTGGCTTTTTCTTGTGGTACTGGGTACGTATTCAAATATTTGCCTTGCAATTTGGCTTTTTTCAAAATCTTTACCCTACTCAGAATTGAAGGGAGCTTTCTAGACCTGCGACATTTAATGCCGGGCTTGAAAAGAATTTTTGAAACTTTCAACTTTTCCTGTAATTTATTAGTGTGCAAATGTAAACCAAAAATATTTCAGCAAGTAAGTGCTCATCGTTATACCTTGAAAAATGAAAATCTATCCAGAGCCAAATCCTTGTAATACACAATAAAAATTATCTTCCACAAAGATGGATAATGGCAAAATTCCACCTTATACTTCGGTCACTTTTTCGTCCATAATTTGTCCCTAAATTATCCATAAATTGTACATAGTTTGTTCTTAATTTTACATAAAGTGTTTCAATAGTCATTTTGTCCCTAAATCGTTCACAAATTAGCCATAAATGGTCCCTAATTTCACACTAGGATTTCTTGTAGCTATTTTAGTGATTCAAATTACTTCATTGGCTCATCCGAGCAAATCTTAGTCAGAGCAGTTTTAGGCCTATTTTAGGCCAAGATCGCCATTTTGTTTAATGTTAAATGTCGATATTTCTGATGATAAAGCGTTTAAAATAGTGCAAAAGACATCATCAGCTTTTTTTTGATAAGAGCTTTCAAATGATATATAATTTATCCACATTTACTGACGTTAGCAAAATCTTATATTTATGACGTCATCAATATTGATGAAAAATCAATTTATTTGTTGGTCAAAAGGGCTTTTCCAACACTCCATGGGTAGATAAGCAGTAAAAAAGTCTATTTTTATCTGAAATATAATTTACCCCCATAGATTCGTTTATAGAGGGGGCACATACCCCCTAATACTATCTGCACTGCTGTGCTTGCAAATATCCTGTTTGGAAATTGGAAAATGGGATGGGAGAGAAATTAAAAGCATATACCACAGGCGCAAGGGCTTGATAGGTAATAGTTTTTTTAGGGAATTTTTGGATGAGAGGTTGACTTTATGAGATTTTTTCAGAATTGGAATTGCACTTAATCTCTTTGGAAAAAACTCAACGTCCCTTAGAAAGCCCAATGAAAACAAAACAACAAAGTATATGCGTGTATGTGTGTATATCTAAGCACTGCAGTGCATGTCAGCACTTCAGAAACGCTATGTTTCCATCACTGTTTCTTACGAACCGAAAGCACAAACTAAACATTCTCCTTAAGATTTCTTTATCATTCCCCCAAATCTCCATCTTCCACGGCTGCTTCTTCGTGTCTGTCTTCATCAAAATGTTCACTACATCTAAGTCCGTGGGAAACCCAAACACAGTTCTCGGTGCGGCGCTTATCCTTTATGCAGTTACAAGCAACAGAATCTCGAAAGGAATCTGGTGCTGGCTTTGCGTCATCCATACTACTTTCAATCCACCATCAGCGGTGATTTCCCAACCATAACCTTGTGGCCGCGGAATTCCAGGGTTCTCTTTTGATGCGAGCTTGACGGTGCAGGTGACGAAGAAGATACATCTGCAATGCTGCTGGAGCTCAGCACTTGTTGATGGAAGCTCTTGGGGTTCTGGTATCTTTCCTTTAGAGGGGCAAAATGTTTTGTATCTGGCCTCGTTTACATCTGAAAGTAATTTCATACTATATAGGTTGCAGACCAACTCCTGGATTATCTCAATAGCTCAACGTCAAATTCAAAATCAATTTCTAATGTTCGGAAAAATATGCTGAAATCTTTCGTCTTCCTTCAGAGCTTCCGAGGGCCCCACTTTTCCCTCACCATCAAAAGCGCTTGTGTAATCGTTACTAGTAAAGAAGTGCAGTCCTGGCAGCGCATCTGTAGTTGATTCATCGAGGTTATCGTGTATCGCCTTGGTATCCAAAACTCGAGTTGGATCCTTAAAATCACTTGTTACTAAAAATTAATTTGAAGCTAGCTTTAGCTTGCAAAATGTATTGCGTATGCCAACGTCGCTGTCACTGTCACAATGCAGACATGTTGGGGTCCTATCATTTCTGCACGTTTGCCGTCGAGAAAAACCTTTCCGTATACTTCCTCTTGGTTTGAAGAAAGCTCTGCAAATTTTGATGATTGCACCTCACAATATTCAACACGAAATACATGGCAACTTTTTTCAACCATTACAAAAATTTTGCGATTTTTTATCTTGTCTTAAAAGCGTGTAGAATGGGCCCTAATCACCCGTTGAAAACAAATTTGGTACCTTAAAAACATTCCTTCTGGTTTCAGGAATTAAGGCCCTATACAGAGCTCAGCTTCGAGGCCCATCCCACGTCTCTCAACGGTCATGGGCTTTGGTATTTGATGATACTTCGTATTTACATATATTTCAGTTAGGTTCATTTTAGGCCATTTTCACTAAAAATTGAGATTTTTCGACAGGGGGACTTGCCCCACCTCAACTTATCTCTGAAATGGAAGAAGCTAGGAAATTGAACTAGGACATTAAAAATTTCAGCACAGATAACATGGTCTTCCACGATACTGACGATGATATCGTTGGTTAGGTATTAGTCATGTGACAAACATGGTTTCAGCAGGGCTCAAACGGATTTGCTATCACTGCCATGCTATATACACACTATATACTTTGCTGAGGGGGTATTTGCCCCGTTTATAAATGAATTTATAGGGGTGAACTATATTTTAGATGAAAAAATTACTTTTGAGCAAACAATTGAATTGATTTTTTAGATATGACGTCATCAATATTAGTAGCTGTGCACCTATGTCTCCCATGCCTCTATTTCTTGCTAGCCTTTTATCCTTTTCCTCTTTCAACAGGCCATTTATCATTTCTCTTCTGTTATTGGTTATCATTTTCCTTTTCTTCATTGGCTTTATCTTTTGGTAACCTCACTGTATCTGGCATTTTATTTTCAAAATCTGACTCTAGCTCAACATCTATATCCAAAGCACCATTGAATGAAGAGTTTGGTGTTACATTTTCATCATGCAAATTGCATATGTCCTTTAAAGCACTTGGACTATTTGCTTCTTTCTGCCTGGGAGCATCAACATCAATAGCAGATGAGTCAATACCTTCTTCGAGGCTATTTATAGATGGACATCTACCCCGAATGTCACTGCAAATACCGTAGAAAGTCATTACTACTCTGCCACCACCACTCTTTCTCTTTGCATTAACGACCTTCTTGTACGCTGCCTGTATCTTTTTTAGCTTTGAAGCCACCCTCTCCTTTGTCATTTCCTCCCTCACGTGTGGCTAATCTGAAGAAGCCACCGGATATTCCTCCCTCCACTTTGCAGCAATTTGATCGTATCTGCTTCGTATTTTCATCCAGTCCAAGTTCTTTTAGGATTGGATGGACTGATAGTCTTTCACCACTTCGAGAAGCAGCTGTATCTCGTCGTCAGTCCATTTGAAAGACTCCACATCGACTCCACATCGCTCTGCAAATTTTGGCGCTCCTTCATTTTGGGTTTGGCATTTGTTTTGCCTTGACCTTGCTCTTTTTAACGTGCTGTCGTAGTATCCATTTGAAAATTCGGATCCATTTTGTATTTACTAGGGTACAAGAACTCAGCTCAGAAATAACAATCAGAAATCAATGCTCATTGTGTATGGCCATTATGGTCATGCGCATTACAAATCCCTTTGTTCATTTTGGCGCGCAAATTGCAGAACGGAACGATTGCATTCCCGTGTGAACCACAAATAAGAATCGATACGCAATCGTTCGGTTCTCGTGTGAACAGTCTACTTTTCTGTTCCAGAAACTGGAACGATAGTGGAACGGAACGATTGCATTCCCGTGTGAACGGAGCTTAAAGTTGCGCTTTTTTCGATTTTCCAAACCACGAAGTTTGATTAAAATATATCAAATACTTAAAAGATGACATATAAAATAATCAGTTTATCAAACTCGTAACAGCTATAAAGAACACAATAAATACAAATAGGAAGCATCGAAAAACAAACCTGTTTCCATAAGAGCGTATATATAGTTCTTCATTGCAGGAATTCCTTGATAAAACGATAACGAAATAGATCAGTTTGTGACCACATAAACTTTATAATTTTCGAAGGGGTGCTAAAGTAAATCTTAAAAGTAAAAAATAATGTAGTAAATATTTCAAACATAAAATGGTAAAAAGTATTTTCATGATTGAGAGCTGAACGTCCACCTCTTGCCTTTCATAAACAGTGCCGTCAGTCTTTACCCAACCAGTTGCGAGTAGTCTAATTTGAGGAGTTACTTAGTTCTTGGACCCGACTTCAAAATTTGAGTTTAGGTATCCGACAGTTGATACTGAGGACCAATCACAGCTCAAAATAAGGAATTCCGTAACGATTCATCATCAAAGGGATCATTATGTAAGTCCCCGGATGCGTGTGGAATACATCCACACCTAAGATTAATCACAAAACAAGGCAAAGTAGATTTTCAAATAGAGTTTTGATAAAAGTCCGTCCCTAGAATTCAAGGACATCTAAATCAAGCTGAGATAAAAATTGGGGACGATTTATGGTCAAAGCTTTATAGCACCCTAATTTCTCAGTTTTTAGTTTCATCACTATATTATATGGACAATATATGGATAAAATAGGGACAATAAGTATTTAAGGTTAAGAAACTGCTCGTCCCAAAAATATGGGAACAATAATTTTTAATGTGTAGTTGAGATCGAGTTGCTTTTTTTTAATTTCATTTTCTCAAACCAAAGTGACATAATCTCTGTAAACTCAGAGCAAAACATTTTGTCCACAACTAAAAACTCATCACTAAAAGAAAATTTGCTGCAAAATGTTAAATTTTTTCTGAATTTATTGGTTATCTTTCAGACTTTTATCTTGGTGATATTTACAATAATTGAACGAGGATTCAAATCAACAAGGTATCATATTTTTCTAAATGATGATTGTATTGCAGTTGTCTAAGTAGGAAGTACACGCTTTTTTTCTTATAAGGAACTGTTTATAAGGAACCTAGAACTAGAATTTCTTGTGAAATACAATGGATTATTTTGTTCTATTGTTTCCTGAAACAATAGAGAACAATATAGCATTTAAGGGACTTTTAGTACTAGGCCTTCAGGTAGGTTTCTTAAAGAATAAAAAGCGTGTAAGTTGGTTTAGCGCTGTTTGAGGTAGCCCTAAGGCTTCGTTTGAGACAAGCCTCACTTTTTTACGCTGTTGTCTTTTTAGTTAATAAGGATGGTTTCAGACATTAGAATCTGAGGAGTAGCTTCCACAGGACTGATGGCTTCTACACACTACTAAACACCTTTCAATGTACTGATGGTATCCCCCAAAGTACTGAACACACTCCAATGTACTGATGATACCTGCCCCCCACAATACTTGTAAGAGGGGTCAGTCGTGAGCTATGCCTCTATTTTACATGTGTAAGTTTATGGGTTCAGAGACAAACATGTTCATGTGAAATTTACATGTTTAAGACTAGCAAATAAACTGATTACATGGGATAAAATACGTGGTTTAGAACAATTGGAAAGAAAATAAGAAAATCCTCAAATTGGGTTAAGCGTGATAAAAAGAGCCGGGTAAATAAACCTTCTTACAGTGGCTAATTTAAAATGTTTTCTTTTTCTCAGTGACCTTGAAAGTTCTGAAGATACCAAACCTCTTATGGCAAAATCATGAAAATGCTGTATGTAGCCGGTGAGTAAAGTAGATCACTTCCGTCAAGTCAATTTGATACCTCTGTATTGGTTGGTATTGCTGATGATTGAATCTTATGAATAAAAGAAAAACCTTAGCCCTTCATTTATCAACAATAATTTGAAGAAACATTATCACAAAACTACTCATTGAGAACAGATAATCACCTGAAAGAGTCATGAGTTTGCACATGTGGGTATGGAACAGAAGATATCAAATACAGAGGTTGCATTCTATGGTCATCGCTATCCAATGACCTAAAAAACTGTCCATCCCTTAAACAATTCAAACAAAGCATCAAGAAAACGGAGAGCCAACAATTACCTTTGCGAATTATGTCGTTTATTTTTACAAAATTTAAGGTACATTAACTAAATTATAAACTTTTAATTAGTGGCACTGTATGTATTTTAGTTTTTATCTTTCCTGTAACAGAACAGTCTTTGGCAAGGCCGTACGCCGAAAATTTTTAGCGGGGGGGGGGGCAAAACCCCTTTTCAAGAACTCTTTGAGGATATCCTCTATAGGAAAGCATATACTTTTGGCATTTTTTTTGGGGGGCAGCAGCCCCCCTTGCCCCCCCCCCCGCTGTGTACGGCCATGGCTATTTGGATGGTACAAAACTTCAAAATAGCTAGAAATACCGGAAACATAGCAAAACGAACACGTAGATTACTTTAGCTTTTCGTCTGACACTCAACAAAGTAATACGTCAGAAACAGAACGAAACAGAAACCTAACTGATTGATGTACCCAGATGTGGGTCGAAATAGCCCAGTCAGAAAAGATGTGAATGATTGGTATGAGTGAAAATAAACGATAAATTTAGCTGTGGAATGACATAGAGAAAAGGACGCGCCCCAGGGATCTGTCCGCGGTCCTCACTTATGATCTGTTCCGAACCAAAACTCAATTTAGAATTGGCAAAAATCAAATCTACTCTCATCAACAATGAATATCCAAAAGATCTCATTTCGGCTTGCTTTTGTAATAAAATCGCAGGTTTCTTGACAGACAAAAAGATTGGTCCACAAAAATGCCCTTTTTATCTAAAACTGCCTTACATTGGCAACGTCTCCTTGCAATTTGAAAAAAAAATTAAGACAGCCATAACTAAGTGCTTTAATGCGGTCAGCCCCTGTCTGGTCTTCTCCTCTAAGAAAATTATTCCATCCATCCGCAAAGATAGTGTGCCTACTACACAAAACAGCCTCGCCGTTTATGAATACTCGAGCCGGTATGATGCCTGGTAGGTAGGTAGGTCGTCATCTCGCTCCTCAAAAACCAAAAGATCACTCAAACATGACTCTGCTATAGGTCAACATTTGATTGACAACCCAGAATGTGCTGGAGCCTACAATGAGAATTGTTTCGAATAATTGGCTACATTTCAATAAGGTATTTCGGATTCAGTCTACATAAAAACCAGGGATTCTCTATTGTGTAGACAGAAAGAGTTCGTTTTTGCCTTAGGACTCTTAAAGTAATCTTGTTGGTCAGCTCACAGTATCGTGGGTGTTGATTGGTTTTCCCAAACCATACCAATCATTCAACTCTTTTCTGATTGGCCTATTTCGATCCACATCTGGGTATCTGAGTCAGTTAGGTTTCTGTTTCGTTCTCTTTCTGATGTTTCCGGTATTTCTGGCCATTATTCCTGTAACGTAGTTTGCTTTAATTAGTATATAGCTAATGCTGTAGTAGCCAACTCTAAACAAATTGATTTTTATTATCATTATCATATTGTGCGACCACTGGTGTAATGATGATATCCCTCCATGTACTGCATGGGGTGAGTCTCTTTACGAAAGTAAAAACCCTTGGTGATTTCTAAGGGAGTTGGCTGCATACGGCCATGCATTTAAGATATTTCTGATAAGGAACTTTTGCTGTGGGCGGAGTCTCGATTATTCCTTATTTCCAACGCAATTTTGGAAGAAATCGTTTCCCCAGTCACGAGGGTCATATAGAGTTCCAGAAAACAGGGGAACATGCCCAAATTTAAAAAGGGAACAAAGTAATGTGAGACAAATTAAACAGGGAACAAGGGAATATTGACAGCAAGCAGGGACCAGGGAATAAGAAAAAATCAACATTTCTTTTTAGAAAAGTTCCATATCCCAAAACTGACCTGGATGATAATTTCTGTTCTAAATAGCCTAACTGAGGAAAATACTAAAAATTTACTTACTAAAGGGCATAAAAAATGCTAGAAAAGGAAAATGTCGGAAAAGTGCAAAATGTTTGAGACCTTTGCGAAAGTCAGACTGCAAGAGAAATCCACGTTCTGATGTAACTCTGATTAGGGCTATTTTGCAGACTCGGGGAACCTTGGTGTGGGGGTTGGGGTTGTAAAAGGGCAGCCCTTTTCATTGGTGTAAATGCCATTGCAATAGGAAGTGCCATTTCGACGTTCCCAATTTTAGAAATTCATCCTTCCCTTGTTCACTTATTCCCTAGTTTCCGTTCCAATATTCTCAGTTCCCCTGTATATGACTAGCCAATGTAAAATGTTTTAAACTAACTACAGCGTTAGAACTTGAAGCTGGAAATAATATTTTTTCTATGCATGGAACTGTGCAATGGTCCTTTTTTTCTTCATTGGAGAATTCAACACAACATTCTTCCAAGGTCATCATTTGTATCCGTAGATCTCCAGTCTCAGTAAAACATAAACATTTATCTTTTAGAGATTGAATAAAGAATTAACCTTGCTGTTTGATTTGCTCAACCCTTATTTGAAGTAAATAAACATTCATTCTGCTAAATTTTTTGTACTTTACTTTTATTTATTATTCATCTAAAGGATCAATTTCTTGCAAGCCTTAAGTATCTTGCTTTTCCGTACATGGCTAAATTCCTACCGACCGAGACATGGCCTAAATCATTATGCCCTCCTACCTAGGCCTGCGATACCTCGAATTGTTCGTACGAGTAAACGCGGCTGTTAGGTAAAACCCAAAGAACTCAGGAACTCTGGAATATCAATTGCATTCCTCAATCTTTAGATTAAAATGACCAATCAATCATAAGTTGCAAGAAGCTTCAAAATATTTTATCGAAATATTTTCAATAGCTTATTTAGGCCTATTTCTGCACGCATTATGATTTTTAGGCCCATCCGTATTAGATGCATACTGTAACTGCTTCAATGTAAGTATTTCTCACTTGACCTCAATTTTTCTAAAAAAAAATTTTTGTAAGAGCAACTTTAATTGGTTTTAAGCTAGCAGTACGTGACCGAATTTAGAATGGGGACGTGGCGCCAATAAAGCAAACTGTACATCCCATAAACCGAATTTTTCAAAATGTCTTCCTCTATTAACACCAAAATCACGAAAAAGTATACCCATTTGTGCGGCACGTCCTCGGTACTCCAATTATACTAAGTACTCCCACGGACCTGTTTTTGCTATCTGCATTATTGATTGTTTCAAATTTTGAGACTCTTTGCCATCTGACATACTAATGTCCGAATTATATCATTACGACACCTCTCACTCTGTGGGTCAAGAAAGA
Source organism: Pelagia noctiluca (assembly GCA_963924455.1). Lineage (NCBI taxonomy): Eukaryota > Metazoa > Cnidaria > Scyphozoa > Semaeostomeae > Pelagiidae > Pelagia > Pelagia noctiluca. Next base: position 2,489,880 of record OZ004335.1, read on the forward strand.
AAGAGAAATCCAATGAACTTCGAGGGCTGGAAAACTTGTAATGTACCCTGCACTCCATAGAGCGATTTTTAAGTATAAGCGCAAAAGTCCTAAATTTTAAAGTAATTTCAAGGGTTGGCCCGAATCATTTGTCTTAGAATAAAAACTCTGGCAGGGCTTTCAATTTTCTCATTGAGCACACTCAATTTTTATAAGTAAACTTATTTTATAAGTCTTTAGTATTAGATAGTCTTAACAGGCAAATGGTTTACTTTTTTGACATACTTTTTGCCTTCGATGGTCAGCCAACGAACCTACTGAAAATGGCAACTGGACCGACATGAAAGGAAAAGGGCAGAATTTCTAAATTCTTAAATAACTGCAATAAAAGAGCTAACCTTAAACTTTGTTAGCAAAGATTACTTAAGAAGCTCATCGAGTTCATTTTTGAGCATACTGATACAAAGACAATATTTTGGAAATTGCAGCAAATTCGAAAAGTGGAGATTATGAAAAATTATGTTTTTTCCTCCCCAAGTCCTCAATTTAGAAAGATAGTCAAAAAGCGGTATTATGATTCAATGACAAGATTATATATAAATGTATAAACATATTTCAGCATAGATTATTCAAGTTTCTAATGCAGTATATTTTATAGCTATATTTAAGCAAAAACTTGCTTAACAAAAACAATATTTTGAGAATGGAGAAGCTAACCGAAAAGTGGGAGTTATGAAATCTTTGTTTTTCCTCTTCCTTTAGACCTCTGTTTAGTAAGATAGTTCAAAAAGAGGTATTATTATTAAGAATAACAAGATCCATATGTAAGATAAATCTTAACTCAACCCACTAATCATTTACTTTGCATTAGCTTTTGTTTCTGTTTGATGCTCAACCAAGGGACTTGCGTAAAAATGGCGGCTATCACCCACCTTGCAAACCCGTTTGCATTTTATCTCAGACCAGCAAAGTAACACGGTTTTGCCGTGGGATCCACGGTTCTTAAATAAATCTCACGATCTCACAGTTGGTCAGGATATTCTCACAGTAAATTCATAAATCAAAAAATCAAAAAGTTCTTCCAAATGGCAATTTACCTTCTTTGAAGAACAAATGCTACTGTATCGGCATATTTTTGCTCACGGAACTGTTCTTTCGCAGAACAAAAGAACCACATTAGAAACTTTTTTTTACAAAAATTTAGCTCAGGGCCTAGTTCTTTAAGGTTTTTATTTTGTATGGGGTGCCAACACTGCTAAAATTCGGCAGTGTTTTTCTTCTGAAAATGCTGCCAGTTTTCAGCAAGTATTGTGTTCTTTTTTTTAAATATTCAGCCTAGCTGCATAAAAAACATTCAGCCTAGCTGCATAAAAAACATTCAGCATGGCTGCATAAAAAACATTCAGCATGGCTGCATAAAAAACATTCAGCATGGCTGCATGAAAAATATTCAGCATGGCTGCATGAAAAATATTCAGCCAAGCTGCATAAAAAACATTCAGCATGGCTGCATGAAAAATATTCAGCCTAGCTGCATGAAAAATATTCAGCCTAGCTGCAAAAAAAACAATCAGCATGGCTGCATAAAAAACATTCAGTATGGCTGAATAAAAATATTCAGTATGGCTGCATAAAAAACATTCAGCATGGCTGCATAAAAAACATTCAGTATGGCTGCATGAAAAATATTCAGTATGGCTGCATGAAAAATATTCAGCCAAGCTGCATAAAAAACATTCAGTATGGCTGCATGAAAAATATTCAGTATGGCTGCATGAAAATATTCAGCCAAGCTGCATAAAAAACATTCAGTATGGCTGCATGAAAAACATTCAGCATGGCTGCATAAAAAACATTCAGCATGGCTGAATAAAAATATTCAGTATGGCTGCATAAAAAACATTCAGCATGGCTGCATAAAAAACATTCAGCATGGCTGCATGAAAAATATTCAGCATGGCTGCATAAAAAACATTCAGCATGGCTGCATAAAAAACATTCAGCATGGCTGCATAAAAAACATTCAGCATGGCTGCATAAAAAACATTCAGCATGGCTGCAAGAAAAATATTCAGCCAAGCTGCATGAAAAATATTCAGCCAAGCTGAATGAAAAATATTCAGCCAAGCTGCATGAAAAACATTTAGCCAAGCTGCATAAAAAATATTCAGCCAAGCTGCATGAAAAACATTTAGCATGGCTGCATAAAAAATATTCAGCCAAGCTGCATGAAAAACATTTAGCCAAGCTGAATGAAAAATATTCAGCCAAGCTGCATGAAAAACATTTAGCCAAGCTGCATAAAAAATATTCAGCCAAGCTGCATGAAAAACATTTAGCATGGCTGCATAAAAAATATTCAGCCAAGCTGCATGAAAAACATTTAGCATGGCTGCATAAAAAACAATCAGCATGGCTGCATAAAAAACATTCAGCATGGCTGCATAAAGAACATTCAGCATGGCTGCATAAAGAACATTCAGCATGGCTGCATGAAAAATATTCAGCCAAGCTGCATAAAAAACATTCAGTATGGCTGAATAAAAATATTCAGTATGGCTGCATAAAAAACATTCAGTATGGCTGAATAAAAATATTCAGTATGGCTGCATAAAAAACATTCAGCATGGCTGAATAAAAATATTCAGTATGGCTGCATGAAAAATATTCAGCCAAGCTGCATAAAAAACATTCAGCATGGCTGCATGAAAAATATTCAGCATGGCTGCATGAAACATATTCAGCATGGCTGAATAAAAAATATTCAGTATAGCTGAATAAAAATATTCAGCCTAGCTGCGTAAAAAATATTCAGCATGGTTGAATAAAAATATTGAGCAAGGTTACAAAAAAATATTCAGCTTGGCTCAAACTTCTTCAGCAGTTTGGGAACCAATTTTCAACTCAATTCAAAGTGACCATCTGATAAATTTTAATACAAAAAATGGCTGACAATGCATCAAGAGCAAATCAACTTGACAGCTTCAGGCAAGAGTTGACGAGCAGCATCAGGAGAATAAGCCTGGAATTGGCATCCAGTCCTTCTCAAGAAAATATACGAGACCTTATCATCGAAATAGATTGCGTAATTCAAGCAACGACCGACTTAGACTCTGTTAGTAATGTGTCTGACGTAGTATTCCAAGAACTCCTCGGAGCAAGGCAGATTGCTGAAAATGCGTGCAGCTCATCTTTGAGGTTGGAACAAAGACGAGATGGTTACAGGGAAAGACCTCCTTATGTCATAACAAAAGAACAGTCCAAAGAAGGTAAATTTGGAAAACTTTTTGATTTTTTTGATTTATGAATTTTCCGTGAGAGTCTCCTGACCAACCGTGAGATCGTGAGATTTATTTAAAAACCGTGGATCCCACGGCAAAACCGTGGTACTTTGCTGGTCTGAGATAAAATGCAAACGGGTTTGCGAGGTGGGTGATAGCCGCCATTTTTAAGCAAGCCCCTTGGTTGAGCATCAAACAGAAACAAAAGCTAATGCTAGATGATTGGATTTTCAAAAGGATATGTAAAAATGTAATCGAGATGTACTCTAAATGACATTGCACTAGAAATACTAATGACTTTAAAAATTGATGTTTTATTGTACGTTATCCTCTTTGACAAATCACAACTTGTTCACTCAAGATATTCTTAGTCCGAATTCCAAGTCCGCTTCGACGGCTTACAGGATTATACTTGTCGCTCTCCATCCTTTCATTTCTACACTTACATTTTAACAATGTTTGGTTCTTGAACACCAACAATGTGTAACCGCACATTGTATGCCCAACTTTACGGGTTGCTGCAGAGCGATGGTGGTGATAATCGGAAGGGCGCATTTGGTATCTTGATCGTACACTTGTATTTCAATCACTGTTCTTGTAACAGCCTTCGTGTAAATTGAGCCATCTTGTATCATTTTACTTCTCGCTCATTGCTCTTGCAGTAAACACCAACAATGTGTAATCGCACATCGTATTCGCAATCTAACAAATTACTGCAGAGCCAGTGTGGTGATAATCGGAAGGGCATATTTGATATTTTGATCGCACACTTGTATTTCAATCGCTGTTCTTGTAACAGGCTTTGTGTATATTGAGCCAACTTGTATCATTTTACTTCTCGCTCATTGCTCTTGCAGTAAACACCAACAATGTGTAATCGCACATCGTATTTACAATCTAACAAGTTACTGCAGAGCCAGTGTGGTGATAATCGGAAGGGCATATTTGATATCTTGATCATAAACTTATATTTCAATCGCTGTTCTTGTAACAGGCTTCGTGTATATTGAGCCAACTTGTATCATTTTACTTCTCGCTCATTGCTCTTGCAGTAAACACCAACAATGTGTAATCGCACATCGTATTCACAATCTAACAAGTTACTGCAGAGCAAGTGTGGTGATAATCGGAAGGGCGCATTTGGTATCTTGATCGCACACTTGTATTTCAATCGCTGTTCTTGTGACAGGCTTCGTGTATATTGAGCCAACTTGTATCATTTTACTTCTCGCTCATTGCTCTTGCAGTAAACACCAACAATGTGTAATCGCACATCGTATTCACAATCTAACAAGTTACTGCAGAGCCAGTGTGGTGATAATCGGAAGGGCGCATTTGGTATCTTGATCGCACACTTGTATTTCAATCGCTGTTCTTGTAACAGGCTTCGTGTATATTGAGCCAACTTGTATCATTTTACTTCTCGCTCATTGCTCTTGCAGTAAACACCAACAATGTGTAATCGCACATCGTATTCACAATCTAACAAGTTACTGCAGAGCCAGTGTGGTGATAATCGGAAGGGCGCATTTGGTATCTTGATCGCACACTTGTATTTCAATCGCTGTTCTTGTAACAGGCTTCGTGTATATTGAGCCAACTTGTATCATTTTACTTCTCGCTCATTGCTCTTGCAGTAAACACCAACAATGTGTAATCGCACATCGTATTCACAATCTAACAAGTTACTGCAGAGCCAGTGTGGTGATAATCGGAAGGGCATATTTGATATCTTGATCGCACACTTGTATTTCAATCGCTGTTCTTGTAACAGGCTTCGTGTATATTGAGCCATCTAGTATCATTTTACTTCTCGCTCATTGCTCTTGCAGTAAACACCAACAATGTGTAATCGCACATCGTATTCACAATCTAACAAGTTACTGCAGAGCCAGTGTGGTGATAATCGGAAGGGCATATTTGATATCTTGATCGCACACTTGTATTTCAATCGCTGTTCTTGTAACAGGCTTCGTGTATATTGAGCCATCTAGTATCATTTTACTTCTCGCTCATTGCTCTTGCAGTAAACACCAACAATGTGTAATCGCACATCGTATTCACAATCTAACAAGTTACTGCAGAGCCAGTGTGGTGATAATCGGAAGGGCATATTTGATATCTTGATCATAAACTTATATTTCAATCGCTGTTCTTGTAACAGGCTTCGTGTATATTGAGCCATCTTGTATCATTTTACTTCTCGCTCATTGCTCTTGCAGTAAACACCAACAATGTGTAATCGCACATCGTATTCACAATCTAACAAGTTACTGCAGAGCCAGTGTGGTGATAATCGGAAGGGCATATTTGATATCTTGATCGCACACTTGTATTTCAATCGCTGTTCTTGTAACAGGCTTCGTGTATATTGAGCCAACTTGTATCATTTTACTTCTCGCTCATTGCTCTTGCAGTAAACACCAACAATGTGTAATCGCACATCGTATTCACAATGTAACAAGTTACTGCAGAGCAAGTGTGGTGATAATCGGAAGGGCATATTTGATATTTTGATCGCACACTTGTATTTCAATCGCTGTTCTTGTAACAGGCTCTGTGTATATTGAGCCATCTTGTATCATTTTACTTCTCGCTCATTGCTCTTGCAGTAAACACCAACAATGTGTAATCGCACATCGTATTCACAATCTAACAAGTTACTGCAGAGCCAGTGTGGTGATAATCGGAAGGGCATATTTGATATCTTGATCATAAACTTATATTTCAATCGCTGTTCTTGTAACAGGCTTCGTGTATATTGAGCCAACTTGTATCATTTTACTTCTCGCTCATTGCTCTTGCAGTAAACACCAACAATGTGTAATCGCACATCGTATTCACAATCTAACAAGTTACTGCAAAGCCAGTGCGGTGATAATCGGAAGGGCATATTTGATATCTTGATCAAATACTTATATTTCAATCGCTGTTCTTGTAACAGGCTTCGTGTATATTGAGCCAACTTGTATCATTTTACTTCTCGCTGTTTGCTATTGCAGTAAACACCAACAATGTGTAATCGCACATCGTATTCACAATCTAACAAGTTACTGCAGAGCCAGTGTGGTGATAACCGGGAGGGCATATTTGAATGACATTGCTTGCACCTTGCAGCAACTCTGCTTCTATAATAACTAAACACATCTTCCACAGTGGGCACTAACAATAAACTTTTTGTTGGAAAGACTTTTGTGGAATTCAAATCTTAGGTGGGCAGTTTAATTGCTAAAGGGGATCTGATTGGTTCTTCTTTTCTAAAGAATACAAGAAATGATGCCTTTTGTTCATTAAATCATAACAGATATTCGAAATGAACTGCTTCAAGGAATACAAAATGACGAAAGCGCATAAGAAGAAGCTGCTAAACACTTAAAATTTCGCTAATTTCGACAAAGGGACCAAGGCATGTAAACTGGTGCGTATATGTTCAGACAATGATATTTGTGAGAAAAGTCAAGGGTATTCTTAGTTACAGCAGCACAAGACACAAACTAGAAACAGCAAATATTTGATAAGGCTTCCATGTATCAAAACAGAGTATGCTAGGAAGTCGGTGCAAAATTGTACAGCGAACTACCAATCGATCTTAGAAAAACTGAATCCTTTAAGCAATATGAAGAACTATTAAAGAAACAGTTCAGTTACAAATTTTGATATTTTACGTTTAAATGATCTATGTAATAACTACTAGGTTTTATCACAGTTGTTAAAGGTTTTACTTTATTTTCATTACATTACAGGACACATATTGATAACAGCATTTTTATGTTGAAATGTACATCCTGTATAAAGATTCGATATATTAATTATATATATTGTTATTATAGGAAATTTCGCAAATCGAACTTTTGCAGTTTTAGGCCAAAAAGGCGAAAAACCCCTAAAGTCTCTTCCCAACGAGAATTCATTCCTGCAAACTATTTCGAGCCAAAAATCATGAACGAACTTGAATGCACTCACCTTCACCTTCCGTTTTCCCTCTCAACATCATGTCATACTTTTATCTTGGAAAACTCTCGGACATAGACGGGTTGAGCAAGGGCCTAAAAAAATAAAATTACATTTTTAGGAATTTGGTATGAATATGAGTTTACATTTTGCTTCTTAGGTACGTCTCTGCCCAAAACTTGGTCAACTATCCCCTAATCCGGGTCTAGCACTCATACTCGAGTGAAGCATTTGAAAGGATGATAATTCTATGTTTTTCAATATCATCGTCCTGACAGGAAAAGGAATGATTAAAATGTTCTTGATACCAAAAATAAGGCTCTTAATTTCTGAATCATTTTCTTAGAGGATATATTAGATAAGAGGTTATTTTCTAGTTTGTTATTTTCTTAGATGAATAGGTTAACGTTCTTAAAACTTTGTTTTAGTAAAACCTGCTTTCCTTCAAACTGGAGATTTCCGACGAAAACGAAAGCCTACCGAGCTCGGCGGCACATCCCTGTCCTGATTCAATACTATGAGCCCCCCCTCGACCGAGTGAGGACGGTTTTACTGTGGTTGAACAGAGGAAAATTAACAATTCAGGAAAGCTCTCCGGTTTTCAAAAAAAACTGTTATCGAGCCAAAAGATGAAATTTAAAAGCAGAATTTAAGCCTTTTGATCCGGCTCTCGCAGACATTGACATTGTTTGTATTGTGATAGTAACTATGAGGAAAGTTTAGTTTTCGAACTTTGAGCCGGAGGAAGGTTTGGTAATTTTTTGACCTTTCAGCAGCTCGCAATTTTCATATTAGCTGAGTTGATCGCAGGATATTGGTAGCTTGTTGCTTTCAAGCTGACGAACTGAAGGGTAGGTTTTTCAAATCATCCTTTATCACCCGGGATAATGACTGTGCATTACTGTATGGAGGTTGTTCAGTAGAGTTGAAGGATAACATTACCACAGTGGAGGGATAATAACTTGATGATGTGGGTGGAGGATAACCTCAGTGCAGTGGAGAGGCTGTCCAGTGCTGTGGGGAATAGGATGATGCTTTTGGGAGGATAACAATGAGTACAGTGGAGGCTGTTCAATACAGTTGAGGGGTGTTCAGTACAGCAGAAGGCTGAGATCAGTACAGTGAAGGGATAACTTAAAGTGTGTAGGGATAACATCAGTATAAGTGGAGGCTGTTCAGTACTGTGGGGGATGGCATCAGTACAGCGGAAAGATACTAATATATCAAACAGGTTGTTATATGTAATGTGTATATGCAATGTATGTAATATGTGTAATGTGTATATGTAATGTATGTAATATGTGTAATGTGTATATGTAATGTATGTAATATGTGTAATGTGTATATGTAATGTATGTAATATTGTAATGTGTATATGCAATGTATGTAATATTGTAATGTGTATATGCAATGTATGTAATATTGTAATGTGTATATGCAATGTATGTAATATTGTAATGTGTATATGTAATGTATGTAATATTGTAATGTGTATATGCAATGTATGTAATATTGTAATGTGTATATGCAATGTATGTAATATTGTAATGCGTATATGCAATGTATGTAATATTGTAATGTGTATATGTAATGTATGTAATATTGTAATGTGTATATGCAATGTATGTAATATTGTAATGTGTATATGCAATGTATGTAATATTGTAATGTGTATATGCAATGTATGTAATATTGTAATGTGTATATGCAATGTATGTAATATCGTAAAGATAACAAGATTGCCTTTCCCTTTCATAGTGCTCAACTTGCAGAGCTTTTAGTATCAGAACTTAGAAGAAAGAAATACTATTTTGTGAATATAAAGTGCATACACCTGATGATTGTGAAAACATGAAACTCAGACTTGTGTGAAATAGTCTTTCTTTCTTCCTAGTTCTGATAATGTATGTAATATGTGTAACGCATATTTAAGTAGCAATTGTGATGCAAAACAAGACAAAGGTTTTTGGGGTACAACTTCGGCATATTTGCATATGTGGTCCATAACAGAAGCAAACTAAACGTAGAATAACCAGAATCAGACTCTGAGTTTTAACGTCTATTTCCCAACAGAGAATGATGAAATTAGAAATTACTTTTGCAAATCGTTTCTTGCTGTTTTTGCACAAAAGAAACTAGTTGACGGTTGATATTCATTTCCGCATATTTTCAATGGCAAGCACCCAATAGCCATTTAATAACTTTGTAAAGTGCAAAGTTTACCTTTTTGATATTGGATAATAATTGGTTTAATGAACTAAATACAAACGCTTTGTATATTAAAGATTTACGCGTGGGACTGTTTTGTACATTGTGTAAAGCTTTTTAGTTCTCCCTTTGGGACTTTTACCTCAACATAAATAGCAGCAATTTTGTTGAGGCAAAGGGAGAAAGTTTGGTAGGCGTAGCACTGCTGCTGTTTGTTACGAAGTTTTGGTTCAGGATAAACAGTCTGTTAGTTTATTTATTGATTTCTTTGTATTGATTTATTTAAATGCTTAACTATTAACTACGTGTTCCCTTTACATTTCTTGTTGTTATTTAGGCCTACATTGTTGTTATTTACATCGAAGAGTTTCTTAAATTTGTATTCTGTAGTTATTTGTTAATAATTTGTGTAATTTATTTTATAGCAAACCACATTCGTGATACTAAAACCTTTTGTTTATTTGCTGTGGTTTTCTTGGTTTGGTTCGCGGTGCGTTTGGGCAGTTTTCCCCGATGCTTTGAAATTCGTAAATTACAGTTTGAGACTGTTCCTTCGGTGGTGTGATGATTCGATTGAAACGTGAAAGAGCAAATGCGAAGCGAACGTTGACAAACACCGTGAAAGAAATATCAGCAGCTTTGGCCTGTCGCGATTCAGAAGATGAAGAGTCATTTCGTAGATACGAAGAGAAACTCCAGACAGCGTTTGCCACCTTTCAGAAAGCCTGTGAGTCCTTCAAAGCTTTGCTAACTGAAGAAGAAGATATCGAAGAATGCTGTGTTTACTTCAGAGATGGACAGGAAAGGTTCTTAAGTGCAATGCAGCAAGTGCATGATGTTGGTAATTTGGAAATTCCCCTGATTCAAACGATTCAGCCAAACGACTCAGCAAGTCAAGTATCCCAGTCGAGAGAATCAGATATATCCAAATATTCGAAATCGTCGAGTTCATCAGGTGTGAAATCAGCCTTAGAAAAGAAGATGCTGCAGAATGCAACGAGGAAGGCAACTTTGGTAATAAAAGAGAGGATGTTGGCAAGAAGACAGAGTCTCGCGTATCAAGAGATGAAAAAGGGCCTGATTATATGAGGCGAGCTGGCTCGGTAAATGGGCTTGCTCGACAAACGGGCCAGCTCACATCCACAGTCAATTCCTCATAAAAAGTCAGTTGCTTTATATGCAAGTGAGCCAGCCTGGTAAGCGAGCTGGCCCACTTTGATGCAACCGGGCTGGCTCGCTAAACGGGCTGGCTCGACTCCATGCAACTCCATGTAATCGCATTAAACCGAGCCAGCCCGGCAAGTGGGCTGAAAATACACAATGGAGCATGCGCAGTTTCTTTTCATCAACGTGTCACAAATATCAAAATGGCTAACAAAGTTAGTAAATCTGCTGCAGCTGCTACTAAACATTAAGCTAAAGCCTTCGAATAGAAGTCTGTGTCAACAGCAGCAAAATTTAAATGGAATAATGAAATGGTTGGGGCATTGCTCGATAGCTTGAAAGAATTCAAATCAACGTTGGAATTCAACAATTTCGACTTTAACGCTGACAAAACCAGGCAGTACGATTCACAGTTCCCGCCTATTCACATGCGATGCGCAGAACTGCGATGCGCAGGCAAATACAGCTGGTTTGGCCCGCCTGCTGAGACAGCTCTTTCACATATAATACCAACCTGAATTCCATCTCGGCAAACGGACCAGCCCGTCTACCGAGCCAGCCTGCTTCCATATAATCAGGCCAAAGAGAAGAATTCCATTTGTAAGATGAACTGACGAAATTGGATGCTGGAAAAGAAGTTTTCGAGGAATTGTTAAAATCAGATGGCAAAATTACCTCTTCGGGTTTCAACCCAGAGAAAAGCCTCAGTTCGTTAGGAAGATCTGCAAAAAATTGGAGGTTAGTTCCTCAGTCCAGCCCCCCTAGCATATGAAACTCTTTTCTGATAATCACTGTCACGCAAAAAAAGACCAAGTGTGGATCCTCGGGCATTGCGCGTGCGCAGCATACTGACAGTATAGACAAATTTGTTTTGTATGCGAGGAGGAAACAACATGACGGTTGCAAAATCACAGCGAAGCAGAAAGCACGTGAACGTAAACGAATAATATTTCACTTTCTTGCAAAAAGACCTTGTAGAAAAACACGATCCTAAAGTTTTAAAATTCGATAGGAAATTCTATGACGCCGAACTCGAGGAGATTGATGTCCCAAATTACAAAATTTTAGTCCACTTGAAAGGTTTACTCGTCAAAATTTGGCAAATGTTCGCGATGCTGCTCTCCTCTGTTCAATCCCCAAACAAAATCAATTTTGCAAGTTAGCAGGACTATCGAGACTATCTAACGTAAACTGGTTAAATTCAAAAATAAACTATGCTTGTGTTAAACTTTTCGATATAAATCTTCATCAGTAAGGGAGCTGTCATAAAGTATGGAACAGACCGGGGCGGAAGGGATTTAAAATTTGATTGTAAAATTTTTGTAGCCCAATACTAAACACGAAAAAAAATTACATGGCCCATATAAATTTTCTAAAAGAATTTGATGGCCCCTGAAAAGTTTCGCATTAAGAATCATACAAAACAACGCTGAGTTTGTTTAAACAACCAAGATACAACATTACAGAATACCTCACTCTCTGAAGGCCCAGAACTGAGCTAGCTTTTAATCCTAGAAAAGATAACAGCGAAATCAGTTGAGCTTTTCATAAACCATTATTTCTTTGTATATTTGCTTTCATTCATATTCAGTGTCTACACATCAGCAAACCATTTGATTCCCTATTTCATTCCTCTTGAAAGAAAACCTATAGTCATGTCACCTTTAATACTGCATGTCAAAATAGAAACTACCGTAAGTTAAATCAGATTGCATTGGAAACTATGAAAATTACATCTGTATCTTGAACAGGCCCAATGTTGAGTTAATCTTCCACTCCTTGTTACACAAAAGGGATGTGTTTTGAATTTCCTCGCCTCCACTAGAAGTGTTGCTGCTGTCTTCCTTCCCAGCAATATCTATTATAACATCCTCTTCTTCATCATCTTCAGATTCACTTTGCATATCCGGCATCACCATGTAGCATTATTCTTGACTGCAAGTGTTATTCCTTCGTTTGAAAAAATCCTTTATTCTTTTTCTTGGCTGAACATCATCAACTTCCCTTTTTACACCAACCATTTTTCTGAATATTTTGAATCAACAATTTCATGGCCCATGTTTCATGTTTCAAATAATTTGTTAGCCCAACATTTTGCCCTGAAAAGTTTTGGTGACCCTGTTGAATCTCTTCTGCCCCGGTCTGTTCCATACTTTATGACAGCTCCCTAACTGTTCTTACAATTATTTGGGGACTTACTTAAAAACCTATTCACAAAGCACAGGGTTACAATGAGTTAAACCTAAACAAGGACCTACTTAATACAATATCGGTTAAACTAAAAAACAAAAAAAAAAGGTTGGGCTGAGAAAACAAAGAGAAGTTAACAAGTGCAGAAAAAGTGAGAAAAGGTTAAGAAGTTGGATATTAGATTGGGAAATGCCGCTGTAACACCTCAGAAATGAAAATAAAGCTTAACACAAATGAAAAAAACAATCAGAACGCTACACAATGGAAAAGCGGGGTGATAAAGAAATATACAACCAAATAATAGATAGCAGCGCGTCCATTAAATAGCCGCGGTGAATACACAAAGAGAATAGGAGCAGAAGACAGAGAAACCAAAGAACAAAACGAGCAACACATGCTAGCAAAAAGAAAATGCAAGAGACGGAAAGCTTAAGAATTTACCAGTCTGACATTAAGCCCCTTAGGTGCAATACTATCAAACTTGAATTGCAAAAAACTTTCTCTAACCCCAGATTCACCTAATAATCTATCAATTACCTGGACCCAAACATCCTCCATAAACCCATGGTGACCTGCCAATCAAAATGTTTATAAAAATCTGCCTGTCTAACCATTTCCCTCTTCTCAAATTTCCTACAAGATGACTTATAATTATTTCACCTATTACGAAAATGGGGAAATTTGCTTATTTTTGAATTAATCTATTGGAATTTTATAAACTTAGATATTTAGGCTCTGGTATCATTAAAGTACCATGGTGATTTTGGTGTTAAAAGAGAGGCTAGCCATGCAACTGAGATTTTCCGAGTCCATGTTTCACAACGAACTAATATCCATTCAATTTTTATTAAAAAACCGGCATTTAGAAAAGATCGAAATTACGGGGCTTTTTTACGGACTTTTATAGAAAACAATACACAATTCAAACTTAGAGAAATTGCTCTATTCAATGAAAGTGGTGCTTTTGGGACCAATTATCTCAAGTTGGAGACTTTAAGGATATAATTTCTTTGCTCTTCCAGTTTGCGGTCTGAGCCTTTTGCCTCTGATGTCAGCCGCATTTTTTTGACCGTAGCTATGTTGTTATTGACAGGGATAAGTTTCTTATAATAAGGTTAAATACAGATGGGGGGGGGGGGGGGTATTGTTGAATAATGCACAGGTTGGCAAGAGTGAAACCTCGACACGCAGCATTTTGTGATGGTTGCTGGTTCGTGCAAGTTCTGGGTGCAGGCAGTATTTCCTGCCATATCATAAAGGCATTGTTTTGTTGCCATTTTAAACAAGGATTTGGAGGTCGAGGGTGGTGGTGAAAGGTAAATGCAAAAGATTGCACAATATCAACCCAAATGGGTTAGTGGCAGGGTGGAGGGTAGTGATGAAAGGAATAGTTACACAAATGTTTCGAGATACACAATTTTTAACAAACTGCATACAGTATGTGGGGTTCGGGAAGTGTCGTTAGTGGTAGGGTGTTTTTCTGAGGGTTGCTGGTTCGTGCACGTGCTGGGTGAACCAGTAAACGAAAGAGGCAAGTATGTGCTTTCTCTTCCGCCTACAGCCCCCAGCAACCCTTCAGGCAGGATATGCTGCCATACCAAATTATTGTACGAGATGATTTTGGGGAGAGTGTAAAGAGTTTGCACTTCCTGTACCCTACTAAAGAAAATTTTAATAGCAAATGATTGTCTATAGTTGGGACCCCATTAATATACGCTGGTCTTTTCCATTGTGCAGGAGCGCTATTAAAATACGCTGGTCTTTCTCTGAAAACTACCAAAATACGTTAAACGCTTTGCACTATTAAAATACGCTGGTCTTTTTCTGAGAACTGCCAAAATACATCAAAAATTTTCTATTGTACGCATTTTAACATACTTTTGAAAGAAACAAGTGTTGCAAATAAGCAAGGGGAATTGGGTGAGAGGGACTTTTCTTTTCTTGCGTCCGGGCACTTATTTTTAGCAGCTGGTTGACTACTTTCAGGCTTTGAACTTATTAAAAAAAAGTTGGAAAGGGGAATCTTGGTTATGTTGATTATTCGTAGGAAGCTGGGACTAGTCTAACTCTACACACGAGGTTAAACATTCCTAAGAAGTTGAAAATCCTAAGGGGACAGATACATCGACGTCTTTTGTTCGTGCGAATGCAGCACTCAATGGTATTTAAACTTTTAACAATGAGCAACAGAATGCTGCTTTTCGTCATCATCAGAGGATTTTATTTTCATAGAAAAAATTGGGGGGTATGGCTTGAACAACTTATATCGATTAACAACAGTTCACGCTTTGCCAGAACTTTGAAACTTGAGAGTGAGTGATACTTGAGCAACATACTTGCTAGATTCAAGGGGTCTTTGAAATGCGGATAAAAGTGTTAAAGATGATTCTGCTGCTATCAGTAATAACTTTTATCATAACGATCGCTAAAAACTTGACAATCTTCAGGAGCCGAGACTTGCCTTTTTACACATTCAAAAAGGAACGTTATGATCAGAGAGCGAATGTTATGATAAACGATATGAAAGTAAAGTACAACAGTTGTGAACCTACCGGCGAAGCGAGAATCAAGAAGAGTAATGCATCTTCGCTGCGATTAGCTGTGGTAACGAATTTTTTCTACGTGAACCCAGCCAGCTACAACCTGACGAGTCTTGAAATCGGAAACGGTCTGGAAGTCGACAGCAAGACAACGCATTTGAGAAATATGGAGATCATCAACACACTAGCGTCAAATCTCAAGCATCCTTACATAGACGAAATTCATATACTGGTGCATGACATGGAGGCCAGCGACTACCTCCGACGCATGCCGTTGGGAAATAGCCGTAAAATTGTTATTCAAGTCATGAATCACACTGTAGAAATGAAAATGCAGCTTGAATATGCTGGTAGATGTCTGAAAGACAGAATCGTTGCAATCGCCCATCAAGATAACTTCTTTGGTGACGGTTGGGGGAATATCACATCGAGTGTTTTGACGAAGAGGCGGCTGATGTACGCCCTAACAAGGCATTCGTCACACAGACCTTGTAAAGCATCAAAACATTCTTTTAACTGTGATCCTGGAAGCACGTACGTTGGCAGCCATGACGTGTTTGTGTTTCATGTGAAAGACCCGTTTACTCCTAATATGCTGAAACCTTTGGATAACGTCACCCCGAACTTAAACGGCATGGAAAACGTATTGATTTGGATGTTTGAGAAGAAGTTCAAGTATACTGTGCTGAACCCCTGTCCGATTCTCATTGTACACCACCAACACTGTATTGCGATTAGGGGGAAAGGCCGGAAGAGAATCAACACAAGAGAGACAACTGGAATGGTGCCCTTCACTAACAAGCTGGAGTAAAACGCCGGAAACTTAACCCAAAAGGACTAATTACTCCCTAAATAACTCTTGCACCATTTCAGAAAATCCAATTGTTTTCAGAAAAATCCTTCAGAAATCTTGTACGCTTCCAGACAGGGTGAGATGCCCGAGCATGCTAATAAACATTGGTATACTATTAGTTACAAACCGGTACATTATCACGTGTAAAATATCACGTGAACATGTTGATGTTACATAAAACGAAAAAGAGAATGAAACAATTAAAAAAATTTAACAAATACGAACAGTATCAAAATGAATTTCTCTTAAACGGTTGGTGTATAAAGGAGCCTGTTGAGTAGACCGTCAGGCCGTAAGGAAAATGTAGCTTGTGCATATTTGGCAACTTCTCTGATCAGTGACTAATTTCAATAGAGAGCGAGTAAATAGATTTTTATTCATGGCTAGTTCTATAAACAGGTACGGGGAACATTGGAATATTGAAACTGGGGAATATTGGAACCGGGGAACGTAATGTCTCTATAAACGGGAACATCGCAATGGCACTTTCTATTGAAATGGCGTTTACACCAATGGAAGGGGCTGCCCTTCTACAACCCCCACACCAAGGTTTTAGGTTCCCTGAGTGTGCAAAATAGCCCTAATCAAAGTTTTATCAGAACGTGGATTTCTCCTACAGTCTGACTTTCGCAAAGACCTCAAACATTTTGCAGTGGGATTTTTTAGGCCTTTAAGTAAGTTAAATTGTAGTATTTTCCTTAGTTAGGCTATTTAGAACAGAATGGTCATTCAGGTCGGTTATGGGAACATCGGCTTGAGCTCAGTACTAAAATTGCTTAGCTGGAGGGCAAATTTGAGTACCAAAATTGCTTAGCAATTGCATAGCTCTTTTTACCTCAGAGTTTGTCCCTTAAAGTTCTGTATCATAAGATGGTGTACAACAATTGTCTTCGCTGCAAACTCAGGGTACTAATATCCACTGTAACCTACTTTCCAATAGCTAAAACTTACATTGCCTAACAATCTGCTATCCAGTACTGGAATTGCTTAAGTTCTTTGTCTTGTCGAGTACTGCCTTGCACATAAAGCAATTGCTTATAGAAAATGACGAGTGTGGGGCAGGTCACTTTCTTAAAATCGATTAACAAATGGGTGGTGTGGTTATCGAGACATAGTATGTAAAATCCTCTTGACGTTTAAAGCCAACGGAAACCCAGACATCAAATTACCATCACTCTGTATCATGGCTGGGCGGGGCCAGTTTCACCACTTGACTGTCGAATTTAGAAATTCGCTTCGATACATTTCGAAACATTGTTTTTGTAAAAAGCCATTTATAAGAAACCGTAGGGCCAGATTTTCAAAACTTAAGAAACTTTGGTTGGACAGCTCGTGTGAACCAAACAAGTAGAGAGACTTTTCAGATTTCTTTTAACGAGACGTTATATGCTTTTTTACAAGCAATTTCAGCTCAAGCTCAGTATTAAAACTTGCCTAGCTGGAGTGCAAATTTGAATACTCAAACTGGCTTGGCAATTGCTTAGCTTTTTTTCCTCTAAGTTTATTCTTTAGAGTACTGTATCACAAGTTGGTGTACAACAAATGTCAATGGTATCTTGCATATCAAAGTATACCCAGGGTACTAATATCCACTGTAACCTACTTTCCTAAAGCTACTGCAATATTTTCACTGCTAATTGGATCTGAGCTAAAACTTACATTGCCTAAAACTGAGATTTTCCGAGTCCATGTTTCACAACGAACTAATATCCATTCAATTTTTATTAAAACACCGGCATTTAGAAAAGATCGAAAGTACGGGGCTTTTTTACGGACTTTTATAGAAAACAATACACAATTCAAATTTAAAGAAATTGCTCTATTCAATGAAAGTGGTGCTTTTGGGACCAATTATCTCAAGTTGGAGACTTTAAGGATATAATTTCTTTGCTCTTCCAGTTTGCGGTCTGAGCCTATTGCCTCTGATGTCAGCCGCATTTGTTTTCACGCGCAGCTATGTTGTTATTAACAGGGATAAGTTTCATATGATCAGGAGACCACAGACAGATTTCAGTGACGTCATGGATCAAGATCAGCCAATGAAATCATTTCCTCACCCAAGTCCCCCAAGATCAGCAGCCCGTTTCCTACAGCCAGTTTCCGATGATATCTCGGGTCAGTGGATGAAGTCACTGCCTCACCCCATGCCCCCAAGATCAGAAACCCGGTTCCTGCAGCCAGTTTCCGGTGATGTCTCGAGTCAGTGGGTGAAGTCAGTTCCTCACCCCAGTCCCCCAAGATCAGAAGCCCGGTTGCTGCAGTCGGTATCTTGTGATGTCATGAATCAGCCAGTGATGTCAGTGACCCAGCATAACCCTCTGTGATCATTGCATACTGTTTCATTTGATGTCCTACCCCACCATTCGGTAATTTCAGAAATGCAGGAAATCAAAACAAGCCAGGCTGCAAGATTCTATAGTGATTATGATAATGATTCCTTGCAAGAGCAACCTCGTGCAACAGTGAGACTGGAAGATCCTTGTAGCAATATGATGAAAGCTCATGAAAGCGCAAAGCAGATGTATTCTCATGGAGGTAGCATTATAAACGCAGTAAAAGGCACCTCGTCATTCCCTGACCCAACTGACTCTAATTTCAACCCCTCATTCCTTCCCCACAATCCCTATGCTCCTGATCCCTTCCATGTACTCTCTACCCTAGTTCCCTACATCCCTGCCCCCCTCCAGCAACCCATTTCCTCTATTCAGCAGAATTTTGCAATGCCTCAAGCACTGATGGATGAGCAGCAGAGCAGTGAAATCAACACGCAGCCCTCAAGCAGAGCAGTAAGGCAGCGTAGTCCATCTGTTTCATCTGAATATGGAAACGCATACTTGACAACAATGAAGAAATTAGCCGATGCCAGTATGCTATCTAAGTCTGAGCTCATTCAATTCGATGGTAATCCGTTGCGATATTACATATCTATGAAGTCCTTTGAGAATCAGGTCGAGAAAGATACCGATGACAACAACAGGCGGTTACAGCTACTGGTACAGTATTGCACTGGCAAAGCAAAGAAGGTCATCGAGAGCTGTATTCTCCTAAGCGAAGAAGAGGGATACAAAGAAGCTAAACAAAGAAGCTAAACGACTCCTAGAAGAGAGATTCGGTAACAAGTAGAAGGTTTCGAATTCTTGGATGAATAAGGTTTCTAATGGTCCACCAATCAGACCCACTGATAGGGAAGCATTGCTGGAGCTAGCAGACGATCTTCAAAACTGTGAAATAGCTCTGAGAGCAACTGGCAGACTTAATCAAGTAAACAACGAGGACAAGCTGGTGAGAATATTGGAAAGATGCCCAGGGTACATCAGAGCGAGATGGCAATCGAAGGTGCAAGAAATTCGAGACGATTGTAGAGAGCCAAACACTGAAGATGTGCGCAGACTGGTTAGAAAAGTGGCCGTAGAGAAGAATGACCCTGTGTTTGGCGGGATAATGGACGAAGGAAGTGGAACCAGGAATAAGAAATCGTTGCCATCAACAGGAAATCGAAATATGTTCAAACAAAAACGATCTTGCATCCAATGGTAATATGATCTGTTTACAAACGTTGCATCTAATAAGATCTTCTTGAAAAGTTTCGCTTCCAAAAAAGGTTCCACGAAACATAATTCCTCTCTAGATAATATGCGACTAAATCTTTTCTAGTTAATTCGCGTTGCTTTTTTATAGTTTCAATAGCATTGCATACGTAAAAAGCTGCCGAAATCATTTTTGCTTCCGTCGAATGATATGTATCTAGACAATAATTTATAGTTAACTGAAATCTATTTGGTTAACTTTTTATATAAACCTAAAAAGCTCTGAGGGTATTTCCCAAAAACGGACTTTCCCAGAGGACTTTCCCTGAGAGGTAGAGGGGGTTTCCCTACCAAGGACTTGGAGGGTATTCCCCTCGGTCGCTAGTGACGTCATAGTGGGCCAGGACGCCTGTTTCACATTCTACTAAGAGCCAACACAATCTTGGACAGAATATATTGAAACTGAGGTAGATTTTAAACTTACTCATAATTTCCCCCCCCTCCCCAAGACAATGTTGTTAGCAGTTGTTAAATGTGCAGTGATGTAGCCTTTGCACCCGAACAACATTGTTCAGGGGGGAGGGGGTTGAAAATATTGACCAAATGAGGAAAAATTGAGAGATATATGATTTTTTTGATAAGTTCCAATATTTATGTCCAAGATTAAAGGTCTGCGAAGTCCGCGCTTTAGTAATTGCCTTATGGCCGATTACTAAAACGTGGACCTGACTTCGCGGACTTGACCTAAATGCTGTAAAATCAATATGTATACACTAGGCTATTAAAATTATTGCACAGGTCGATTCAAAATTGCAGTAAAATTACAAAGCTGTTAGGGCTGCGCCTAAATTGAAATTCCCATTTCTTGTGTCAGACAATTAAACAAATACAGGATTTTGGTGGCAAAATTTAGGAAATTTTACTGACACCATAGCTCATCTATCAACAAGCAATAATAAATTTAGGGAGAAATTATGTATGACTTAGGATTTCATTTGAGTGATGGTCAAAATAACAGCAAGAAGATTTTGGAGAAGGAGTTGTCATCTAAAATCAGTACAAAAGTGTTGTAAAAAGTCATTAATATGGTAAAGTGATTTTTTATTTTGTTGCTACTGCTCCGAGGAATTCCATGAGTCTTATCCTAGCTGTCCCTGTGGTCAGGAAAGAAATTGGTGGGGAGTTTGAAGTACATTTTTATGAATAAAGAAATTTATCTGATACACACGATTGTAACTAATGTTCCTGTGTTTGAGGTCAATTAAGTAAAATACTTCATAAATGTAAATTAAAGGGCCATAGGAGAAGAACAAACAACACGTTTACCCGAAGAATGACAAAATTGCAACTGATGTGTGGGATGCAGGATGAAAAATTACTCTCCCCCTCCCTTGAAATATTTTTAGCCTCCTTCATTTTCCCTTCAAGTCACCATACAGAGCAGAAACAAAACCCATGGGATTCCTCAAAGCAGTAGCAACAAAGTAACAAATCACTTAACCATATTAATGACTTTTTACAACACTTTTGCACTGATTTTAGATGACAACCCCTTCTTCAAAATCTTCTTGCTGATATTTTGACCATCACTCAAATCCCAAGTCATACATCATTTCTCCCTCAATTTATTATTACTTAACTGGGTAACCGAATTTTTTGAAGTGGTTCCTATCTCTATGATGTCTGAGGGTCATTTTAAGCGTTTGGCACATTCTGAAAAAACAATGGTTGTCACGTGACCGACCACGTGGTAACATCACGGTCATAAAATTTTTTTTTCGCCATTTGCAAAAGATTAATACGTCATTCGAAAGAGCGCGAAGAGCTGAGTAAATAATTATAAAGCACTTGAGCTCTCAGACTTACCTATTCGCAGTTAGAGCCACTTTAATGTCGCAAAGTGGGCCAAAAATTATTGTCAGGACAAAGGTCGCAGTTGTTTCTCTCGAAAATATTACATGACTAAAGTTGCTCTGTAAGCTGCTGCCACAAGCACTTTTGAAAGTTAAAGCATTAAAATCATCTATTTACCAGGAAAAATAATCAAAAGTCTATAGTCACGATAGTTTTATCAATGATTAAGGCAGCCATTCATCCATCGATTCGTCGCTCGAAGAAAAATCGGACACTTCCCACTCACTATTGGTATAAAGATCTGAAACATCGGTAGTCTCTATTGCTTCCCTCGTGCTCATTTCTGTATCTCCATCGTATATGGTCTCTGGCTGAGGCAAACGGTTCTTACTTTGCAATTTAGTCTTCGATTTTCGCTTTGGCATAGGCATATCTGTCTCAGTGTCAGTCATCTCGACATCGCCATCTTCATCTTCCTCTTCAACGGTCTTCTTTTTGCGTTTCTTTGCCTTATTCAGTGATGGAGGCAACTGGTCTCCAGTAAACCAGACAGGTGTCACACAGCACAGTTCATCGTCCCATTTCCATCCGTTGTTTTCAAAACTTATATCTTCAATGTTGATTTCATGACATCTCACCCAGTGAAAAACTTGATAGTTGGCACGCCTGATCGCCTGTTCAGCGGAATCAGGGTCAGGTGAAACGGGCAGGGAAGACTTTGACTTCATTTCCTTATAAAGGCGAATTCTTGTTTCAACGTATGTTTCATTATCTTTACCATTATAGATAACAGTCCTGATGAATTCTTTCAAGTTGTTGATGTCATCTGACTTTAAATCTGAATCCAGTCCCAAGTATCGCAAAAGTTTGCATTTTGCTGGATCGTTTAAAAGTTTCTTAAAGACTTTTACCTTCCCAGTCTTGAAAAAGTAAGATGTGGTGTCACATCCAGTCATTGCGTGCATTGCAGGTAGCGCTTGACAAATATCAGGCCCCAAGAATTCGCAAATAACACCTATGTCTGCGTATTTATCTTGGTCGTATTTAAAAAGCCATTTCTTTCCTGGAGAGCACATCGAGTAAGTCCACACAAGCAGAACTAGGACATCCGTGTCTTTGGAGACAATAACTACATCGCTTTCTTCAAGAGATGCATGCAAAGCCAAGCGAGTGTCGGCTTCTTCGTGGTTACACCTGTACATGAGTTCAAATCCATTGTGTTGCACTTTGAGAGTTTCGCAGCCATTTGTAACGATGAATGGTTGCGTTAGTTTCGATCTTGCCTCCTCTGTGATGATGTATTCTGTAATTAACTTAATAAGTTCTGTCTTGTTGCCTTGGTTCTTCAAAAATTCGTTCCACTTCAATCCTTTCGGCATATGTTGCTCAAAGCCTTCCAGCTTAGATGCCAGGCCGGCTTCCCCGCGATCTCTTCTCGTGCCAGCTTTGACACTTTTCTGCTGATATGTGTCATTTATCATTCCAACCAAACATGGCTTCAATTCATCTGGTGGCTGCAAAAATTTCAAAAGTCCTTTGATCCATTCTCTGTATGTTGCCTTTGATTTTAAGGACCTAACAGCGGCCATACCATCAATGAACCAAGCTGCATGTAGTGGAACGTTGTTTGTGGAGCTCTTCGACTGCACTATCAGGAAATTCCTGAATGAAGCTTTATCTGATTGACGTAGATTCCCTTCTGGAGTTGCAATAGACAACGGGAAGGTTGTGATCGGGAAGCGGAAGGCTTCTTCCAAGCTCAAAGATTTCGATACAATGAGTCCAAATGCTTGGCAGTCTTCTTTCAGAACAGATATTGCCTTGATGGTTTTCTTCTTTGCGACAATTCCCGTGTTCAATTTTAATCTCTTTATTGGTGCAAAAAAACTCTTTGAGCCAGCAACCAACCTCTCTGAAACAAATGTGAGAAAGGCCTCGTTGCCAGTTTCTGATGCCTTGAGCATATCCGTCACGACCAAATGATCAATTTCTATACCCGTGGAAAAGCACTTTGGTGGGTCACACGAGAATGGATCTACACCATAACCTTTTAAGGTCTTCTTCAAGTTTGAGACATGTTCTTCGTGTAGTTTTTTTCCACTTTTTGTAGCTTCTTTATGTTTTCCGGATGTTTTGATGCTCAGCTGGTTTCTTAAAGCAATTCTTAGCATACTGTGTATATGGATTGTTTGCACCCAAGTATTTGTAGCCTCGATATCAGTACTGAAGCCAGCTCGAAACGGACCGGCAGTTCCTTTGGTTTCTTTATTGAAAAGCTCGGTTATAAGATCCCCGTGTATTGTAGAAAACGAGCCACCGCTGATGCTTCCGCCATGACCTCGACTTTTCAGATCGTGATAGGCTGGATCAAGCTTTCCCTTGAGGTCTTGAAGATACACATGTTGGTAACTGCAATAACGGGCATAATTTTGATGGTCGAATGCAAACGCGAGTGAAACCATTTCACGCTCCGCTTCAAGATGCCTATCAATATCACATTCCCGAACTGCAGATACTAATGCCAGCAATGCTGAGACATCTCTTAAATACGAAACCGTCAATTCTCCGTCGCTCCCTTTCTCGTGGTCCAGAACATGTTGCTTGAGTGTGCAGAACTGTGGCGAAATCATCAGCTTGTTTAGAGATTCTGCAGACGGGTTCTTTCTGAGGTCTTTTAATCCTGACAAACACAGATCCAAGTCAGTGCCAGAATGGTCAACTGGAAAAAATAAAAAACAAATGAATCGATATGCCTAATTCAGACGTATTAACTTACCATATTCAGATCAGGCATACAGTGATAGTATGCTAAAGCGTCAGCAAGGGTACAAATTGTTCCAAGTCCCACTAAACAGAAAAATAAACAGGCATTGAAGAGAAAAACTCGAATGTTAAACTTGTTCCAGGTCAGTGTTTTGGTGAAAAGGACTAAGCTATTTTTTAAAGAACAAACACAAGGTAAGTTACTTTTGGAAGACTTTCATCCTAAGAGATAAAGTTAGATTCAATTTTCCCAGTTTAGTGGGACTTTAAAACAATAGATATGAACAAAAATGTTACACTACCTGTGAGACATTCGAATCTGAACTGTACAAGTGCATCGAAGCATTCTTTGTGAAGGCGCATAGAACGATAGTAATGTCTTCCCTCCAACGCTTGGTCAATTGATCCAGATGCAATGATTCCCGCGTCTATAAACCAATCTTTCAATCCTCTACAGCTGTATCGCTTGTACAGTAGACGCTGCATCACCCGGAGTTGGTGGAAACCTCCCATTAGCAAAATTACGGCTTTGTAGATCTGAGGATTTTTCCATAGGATGTCGCATAGCTTCGAGTAAACCATTTCGTCTGAATGCACAAAGATATGAGGAATTTCCAGCTCTTGCACAACTTCGAGAAGAAAATCTAAATAATCTTTGCACACTGGATACTCTGGTGGGTGCGGGGTTACTGGAAGAAATTCTTGAATGCACGCAGTTGTCACATGATCCGTAGTCATCTTATTGAACGGAGTCCACGAGCCAAGAAGTGGAAGCTCTTCATCGTCACTCTTGATGGCCCCAGCCATTGACCAAGCTATATCTCTGTCAAGGCACGAATCTAGAATTTCTCTACTCTTCTGATCGACGTGGGAAGGAAACAAGGGCGGTTCTACACGCTTTCCAGGATGGTAGTTTGAAGGCACAAGGGGCTGGCTTTGTGGCTCTGCAAGGTCAAGTGGACGCTCCAACGTACCGATTACAGGTATGCATTTCTGCTCTTCTGGGGTCGCAACTTGAAATATAGTCTTGTTGGTGTCATGTGTTGTTCCCAACCCTGTCCAGGTCTCTTGTCTCCCGTCATTATTATCAATCGTACTGTGGGTAACAATACCTTTTCGGAGTGTTGGCATAGATGTTTTCTGAGCTGATATCATGCGTGCCCATGCTTGGTTTTGCATTCTGATGTTGTGATAGGACATCACATGGTTGCATTTATGAAGGGCGTTTACAGCTTCTTTATTTCCTGTTTAAAGAAGAAAAGGCTTGTTTAGTATATTATGGTAGTATTGTTTAAACAATCAAGCTTTAGCAACGTTTAGCATGCAATGGACTCTCATTCTTTGGGCCAAGTAGCGGTGACATCAGCACCCTCCTATTGGAGTCTAAAGAAAGACCAGCCAAATGCGCTACTAAACTTCAGTAGATCGATTTCTATTTGACTAATGGTTCAGGGAAAGGGCAGGATTTCTAGGCTGATGACAAATCTGTTGTAATGTTATAGGATGCCATGTAATAATATGTAAAATATGACGTATTCTTACCTGTTATCCGATGGAGTACTAGACCCATTATTGCTTGTTTTGGAGATGGAGAGCCTGTCATCAATGTCTCCCAGTCGCTCGCCAATGACCAAATTTTTGTAGCTTTTACTCGTGATGTAATAACATACCCATACTCATTCTTTTTTCCATTGTCGTGCATCGAATAATATATCGCGTTATAGATTTCTGGGAGTGGTCCTTCGTCGAGCATCGAGAGAAACTCCTCTGGTGAAAGAGGCAACTCCATTTCTGTCTTCTTTTTTGCATTAAGTTTCCTTCTAATCATTCTCCCAAACGATTTCGATAGATCTTCATCACGTAACCCACTACCTCGCAGCGTAGCCAATGAATATTCACAGGGGTTTATCTCTGGTGAGTGTACAATAAGAAACTTCCCAGAAGGGTAAAAAACGACATCATCTTTTAATTTTGCGGTCAAAAAACGTTTTAATGATCGTGTGTCACTGAGTGCAGGAGTTTCAAGGCCATGTTCTTCACTAAATATTTTAACATCCAACAAAAGTTCATTCAAGAGAAATGCGTTTTTGTCTCGGATTATTTGTGTCTTCACTTTATATAGAAATGCATCTAATACTTCTTCTTCGACTTTCTTGTTGTTTTGAGTGATCTCCTCTTGTGTTGCCGGCTTTAATGCGTATTTGATATAGCAAGACTGGTGGTAGTAAATATCCACTGCAAAGATATCATGAGACTGCCCACTAAGCAAAATGTTAAGACGTTTGGCTGCAGAATAAAAACGAGAAGACTTCGTTTTTAAAAACAATTCCATCCTATTCATCAGTTTGTCAGCTGTAAGCTGTGTGGCGCACCTTGTCAGCCCCCCTTCATTATACGAGTTATTGTCAATGTCACGCTTTAAATTACATATAAAACAAATATACTTTGAAGACAGCGAGTCAGTTTGAGACCTCAATGCTTTCTTTTTCGGAGATTCTGCTGAGTCTGCTGTAGCTTCAGTTTCATGTTCATGACTCTCATCCACTGTTTTGTCCTTGAGGCCATAGTTTTTCTTATATCTTTCCACGTTGTTTCGAAAATGCACTCTACAATTCGCATGTACGTTTATTTCTCTGTTGTCACTTTCAAGACATTCAAGCCTTCCATAAACCTCTGTGAAACGATGCTTTATATCATGAACAGGAACGTCAATCTGTGACCATTCTTCAGCAGATATTTTAAAGCTTTCATACCCTTTCTCTCCGATTCGTTGGGGCTTTTCGCTTCGTTTAATCTCGTTGCAGCAAATAAAACAGTGCTTGTCCTTTTCAGCAGTGTAAGGACTTAAAAATGCTTTAGACTGAGCCATGCCAGAGGTTACCCGTAAACTTTGAACATCTTGTTGCCTTTTCTTTAATCAAGTAAAACCTCGTGCGTGTTTGCTGTGAGAGAGAGTGGGCCTATCTTCAATATTTCACATTCACGACTTCACAAAACGTCTTGTGTGGTATTGTTTTAACTGAAATAATCTCGCACCTCGTTCATTGAAACATATGACAAAGCACAGGAAACTTGGTGTTTTCACCCATTATCATTTTTCAATAATCTGGATTAATAACACTTCTGGACCTCTTGAAAGCCCAAAGCCCTTCATGAAAGCAAACGCGTTGAATTCACAGAATATACGCAATTTTAAGACATCGAGAAACTAAAAACTTGTTTCTAAAATTTTTTGCCTGATCTACCTCTGCGACATTAAAATGGCTCTAACTGCGAATAGGTAAGTCTGAGAGCTCAAGTGCTTTATAATTATTTACTCAGCTCTTCGCGCTCTTTCGAATGACGTATTAATCTTTTGAAAATGGCGAAAAAAATTTTTTATGACCGTGATGTGACCACGTGGTCGGTCACGTGACAACCATTGTTTTTTCAGAATGTGCCAAACGCTTAAAATGGCCCTCAGACATCATAGAGATAGGAACCACTTCAAAAAATTCGGTTACCCAGTTTGCTAGATTGCTCAGATAAATTCCCTGTCTAAAGGGTTTGGCTAGGGGTTCTTCGGTGTAACATGACGCTTATTTTATTCAGCCAAAGGCTTGGCTAAGGGTTCCTCTGGGGAGCATGAAGATTATTTTATTCTGCTAAGGGCTTGGTTAGGGGTTGCTCGTAGAAATTCGGATTTCCTTGTCGGACCATGTAGCTTATTTCATTCAGCTGAGAGCTTAGTAACAAAGCACTTTGCCTGATTAATCCATCAAAAACACAAAAGGAGCATAAAACGTCATAGGGACCTCGATAGGGACAATGAAGTATTTCAGTATTCCAGTGATTCCTGTAATCTCTGTTTTGTGCTTTGTGAAAAAATTCTATATTGCTTACAAAAATCGTGAATAATGTATTTTGTCATTCATTGCCACAAATTTGTTAAATTTATTTCCAAAATATCGCTTGTTATTAAGAACAAGACTCCTGCAGAGTCCCCTCTACTAACCTCATAGAAATGTCAAATACACGTTTTTTTTTATAAGAAACCTAGCTTGGGTCCTAGTACTAAAAGTTTCTTAATTTTTTACCAGTTTCTAGTACTAAAAGTTTCTTAAAAGTTTCTTATTTTTAGATACGCACTTAACATCAAATTTTGCACTTTCCATCGCATATTTTTTGAATTTAAGTTTTTAATACGACAATTAATGCAAGTAGACTCGACATCCTATGTTCCTCTAAATAAACACGTGTAGCAAACTTAAATCAAGCAAAAATGTACTATTGGCATATTACTTTCCGGCTCAGAAAATCCTCTTATTTTTTTCGGAGTTTCTTAAAGATATTGATCTAGTTCTAAAAGTTTCTTAAATTTTTGGGGCTCTAGTACTAGGTTTCTTATAAACCGGTTTCTTATGAAAAAAAAACGTGTATCTCTTCAGTAAATTTGGCATTAGTATGTTTTTAACCTATTGTGCTCAGGTGGATTTCAGAAGAGGAAAAGTACCTCCTAAGATGATGACTGCTTTCTCAGACGAGCATTGGTTAACCTTTTATAACAAGACTAACTCAACTCTGATGAAGAGGTCATGATCTGAACAGCATCATCGCCCATTGCAGCTTCCAAACGCTTTTCTTTCATTGCATGAATATGATATGACATGGAACGCAGAAAAAGGACATCGACAATTCCACCTTGGACCCATTGTATCATAAATAGGATAAAATAACATTATAAAATAAGCTTGGTTGAAAATGAGAACTTAAGCCGGATATTTCCTTCTAATTGACATCAGAGTACCCTTTTTAACGTCACTAGTTTATTGGAGCAATGCGTAAAAAGCAAAGCTGTGCGTTGGTAGTTCATTAATTTTTAAGTTTGAATGCAGTTCAACGCAATAGTCAATGTTATTATCTAAAAGTTCATGCATTTCTGACGTCCTAAGCTAAGGAAATTCAAGACTGTCAAGAAACACGTAGTTTGCGGAATAACTGATCCATAATCTAAGCAAACATTTGTGCAAACGAATTGAATGTTAGATCCGGCAGATTATTGAGTAGGTGACTGTTTAATTAAATATACGTTTTCCATTCATTCTTTACAGCTTCAGTTACACATTTGCAAATGTAACCATTGTTAAGTTTCTAAGAGTAATAAGCAGTTCCTAAGAGTGATTGATTAAGCTGAGATGATTGACGTCACAGTCTGCATCTGTGTTTAACATGTTTATGAAAGCCTTGCGTAGTAATGTAAAGCCGTGCGTCGTAATGTAAAGCCGTGCGTGCGTAGTAAACCAAAATTTAAATGTAGTTCGACATAATAGTCAATTTCATTATCTGAATGCTTATCCCCTCTCTGACAGCCTGAGCTTTAAAAGATCTAATATATCAAGAAGCCTGTACTGTGCGGTATGACTAATCTATTAAAGTTTAGATTTAGCCGCTAGGTTTGTAGTGAATGTCAAAACGGAAATAAGTTTATCATACAATTCAAGTTTGCAATTCCAGTTTAAAATCCCAAAGCCATGAAATTTCAATTTTTAAAGAGCATTCTCTTTAAATAATTGATTCACACATAAAACATGGAATAGATATTTTCGAGTTGGGGACTTCCTTTCACAAACTTTGAAACTTTTGTTATAGTTTGAGGCGTTAATCTAGCAAAAATTCTTCCATTCTTCCAGACTTGATTTCGTGTACTAAAGAAAGGCAAATTGTATATCATTATCAAAGATCGGATAAAGATTTATTAGTCAGTTTTTGCAAAGCTAAGTTAAGTAATTCTTTCCAGGATAGAACTTAGAATATTTCAATCATATTAACAAGCAGTTTAAGTGAAATCAAAATTTCCTTTTGTGGTAAATAATGTAGTTTAGGAAGGTTGTGTGCCACCGGGACCTGCAAGCCAACCGTGTAATACTAGCATTGTTTATGAAGTGATAAATGATACATTATGGATGATAGAGTAAACTATTCCCCATATTGTGTTGATATTTTGCACAAACTTATACCGGAGTTGGCAAAAAGTAGTATCATGTTTAAATATTTTTCCACTACACTTGGGATGTAGAATTCCTTTCTTGATTATTGCTGTTTCCTTCATTAAGTGTGTAGCATTTGTATGTGTCCTGAAAGAATTTCTATAAAGTTTTCCAGTACTAATTTTGCTTCTAACTTTTTCAGATTTTAGATTGGCATTGTCAACAAGTACCAAAGGTCCCGGTTTTCCAATATCCACTTTTCCAGTAAAGCTTTATCTTGTAATTTTGCTTCTGTCTGCTTGATCCCGCTTTTTGAATATCATGTTCCTGTTGACCTCAAGTAAAATTCTGTTGACATCATATACAATGCTTTTGTCTCCTGTCACAATCGTCTGATAAGAGTAAAGTATAAAAAGAGGAGAGTGGTATCTAGTTATTAATTGGTGATTTATTTTCGAGAAAGAAGAGCTCAGAAGTTAACATGGCACTTAAAACATCATTTGCTTTTTTGTTTGCTTTTCTGCTCCCTTTTGTAATTTCAAAAAATTGCAAAACCTTGGACGGCATCTGGTACAATGATGTGGGATCACAGATATACTTAAAACACTCAAGTGATGGGAAACTAGTTGGCGAATACAAAACAGCTGAAGAACGCTCCAAGGGAGCGGCAGGAACAGGAGAAGTGATATTTGGTAAGTTGCTAATTATTGTATTAAACTTTTGTATTAACATTTGAAACCAATAGAATGGGATCTAAGTCTTGGACTTTCAGTTGACATCGATGAGTCTTGGCTTCAACTGCAAGCTACTATGTTGCAAAAACACCTCCTGGTACCATACACTCTTTTTTTTTATAAGAATATCTAATTTTTTTCTGAGCCTCAATATTCTTAATTTTTTGCTATTTTGAGCCTCGAAATATTCTTAAATTATTCTTAAGGCAGAAAACACAAATATAAATTGTTATTATGTCATAAATGCCAAAAACGCACACCTACAGTATTACAAATATGGTGGCTAACAGAACAATATCCTTATGTATTTCCTGTAAAACAGAGCTCATCGATACTTGCATCAAGACTTAGGTGAGTGTATTTAAACCATTCCCGGTTAAAAGCACACCAATTCAGAAGTAAAGAAACACTTGCTAAAATTTTTTCCCATAAGATCTGAGCCTCGCAATATTCTTAAAATATTCTTAAATTTCACCGATTTTAAGGCTCATTATTCTTATAAAATTTATTCTTATAAAAAAAAAGATTGTATTGGCAAAACGATCCGTGAAGCTTGCGAACATGTAGAACAGCTTTTTTTGAGTTGATGACAACGATTTAGGTTCATATTATATTACAAGAGCTTAGTACTTCATAAACTTTTTCAGAATCTTCCAGACGTAGTATTCCTTGGAGAATGATCTCACAACAATTTTTATAACTCTTGGTATGAAAACATATAAAGAAATTTTTGAAATAAGACATCATAGGCATGGTGTGCCATACCCGTTCAGATTCCCTTTGAGACTCTATGGCGTATCAGTTAACTTTTGCTTTGAATTTGCACGAAGTTTGAGTTTTTGTGGCCTTTTAACTCCCAGGTTATTCCTGGTTCTTTACTTTTCTGTATCTTTGAGCTCATTTATGACTTATCAGCTTTTATGACCGTAAGTCTTTCATAATAGAACTAAATGATTAATTGTTATCTAAGAAAACTTCCAGTCCTGAGTTTAACACATATAAAGTTATAGAGGTATGTAGGATAGTCTTTGATCGGTGCAGAATTTGAGGATAGAGAGTACAATCAGAAACATAGGGAAACATTAGATTCAATATTGTTTTGTGTGAGGCACTCACCAGAGAGGTGCATAAGGGAGAAAATAAAAATGAAACAAAACAAGTTAATGTACGTAGATGTGAATGAAACTTTTATGCAGTATTTTACACGAGATCTTAAAACTATATTTCTTTTCCTAAGGTGCTGCCCCTTACCAGAACAAAGGCTTGACCTTTGCATTTGCTGCTCTCTGTAAACAGGGCCGCACACAGGTTTGGACGGCCCAATGTGTCGTATGCGCTAATGGAAAGGAGCAAATTGAGTCCACATGGCTGAAAAGGAACACAATGACAAAATGCGGTGCCAAAATGTGGAACACTGTCATATATGGAAATAGCATCTTCACGCGAACAGAGCAGAAAGCAGACCCTCGTGATGTCGAAGCCTCGATTTTCGAAGTGAATCCCTAAACATGGTTGTTATTTTGACTATTAGTGACTTACAGAAACATTTAAATGTTTACCCAGAGAAAGTTAGATTCGCTGTATTTTTACAACCTCTTCTAATTGGTTATAGCGATATATAGTGACTCATTACAGTTCTCTTTATATTTGCTTAATATCTGCTAATACAATATGGGGTAGTACATTAATCCATACATATGGCATCAGTGAACCAGAGTTTGTGCAGAACACAGAAGATGCTACAATTAGCACCAAATGTTTTACTGATCTTATCCCTTTAAGGCCCTGGAACTCTGGGGAGTGGACTGTGGAGGAGCATCGGCCCTGAACTACCAAAAAAATACAATCTTTAAGTCGGTGACGTAAACAGGGAGAACATTTTCAGCCCCTGTTCCGGCAACAAGCCGATGCACACCAGTCCATCTGAAAGAGGCCAGATGAAACGCCTTTGGAACAGAAGAGCACAAGGAAAAAGAGCCAGATGGCAGACAGAAGGAAGCCTTAAATCAACCACCTAGATAAAACCTATTACAGTAGAAGGGAAGTGGGAGGGAAAAATATAGAAATTGTCTCCTCAGTGAGCGAGCGACCCAAGTAACGAAGAGAAATATTCAGGGCCCAACACGAGGGATAACCTTGCTAGACCCCCCCCCGCTAAGCAATGCTTAGTGACAGGAAACGAAATGAAAACCCAGGCCCTTGTCATAACTCCAATTATAGTCATCTATAATTGACATTTATCCCTTTAACCCTCTTATGGCCGGGGGGGGCACAAAGTGCCCGCGGCAAATTAAAAATGCTGTATCTCCCAGAAAACACGTAATATTCTACTGGAACCTGGTCGACTTTTCCTCAAATTTATCAGAGAACCTGAAAAAATTATTTTTGTTACTATCACACCTTTGCTGATCACATGACACCTCTTTTGTCAACCAGTGGTCAGGTGTTAAAATGTTTTAGGGCCTATATTTTTGCAACTATAACACATAGAGACTTGCTTGAAGCACCATTGGCTTTGTTTTGACAAGGGCTTTTGAATGATATATAATTTATTAGTATTTGCTGACGTAAGCAAAATTACGGGCACAATGTGCCCCCCCCCCCCCGGTAGTACAAGGGTCCAAAAAGCCCGGTAGTAATAGGGTTAAGGCCCTGGAACTCTGTGGAGTGGGCTGTGGAGGAGCACCAGCCCTGAACTACCCAGAAAATACAATCTTTATGTCGGTGACATAAACAGGGAAAACATATCCAGCCCAAAGTACACACGAGTATGTGCACCCAAACACCGACAGCTAAACACCTTGCTTGAAAACCTACGCACTAGTCGCCCCGGGTATATTCTAAAAAACCTAGAACCCAAACTAAAGTAAAGGCAGAAAGCCACATTAAGGCGGAACGAGTGACAGCGAGAATAGAAGGAATCAATCATCTAGCCGAACACAGGGCATTATAACACGATAAACATGTGCACCCATGGCACAACACTTGCTCAACACAGGGCATTATAACAAGATACACATGTGTTCCCATGGCACAGCACTAGCCCAACACAGTGCATTATAACACGATAAACATGTGCACCCATGGCACTAGCCCAACGAAGGGCATTATAACATGATTAAAATTCATCCCGGACCAAACCAAGCACCTATTCATAGACCAAATGAGATCCTGGTAATTAGGCTTGCAAACACCTAAGAATAAGGGTTTTCCTCATCTTGATAATAAACTGCTTGAATACATTAAATACATTAAATACATTACATACCTAATCAAGACCGCCGAGAGGGGAGGGGGGGGGGGTAGCCGGGGCAGCTTTTCATTAAATGTCGTTTTGATATCAAAGAGCTGGGCCCTTTAAAGGGCCGGAGAAAATGAAGTTTTCTTGTTGTCTGTTACACATCTCTAGTGATATCCCATTTCATTCTTTTAGCCAATCGTTAAGTACATTTGCTTCTTGCATAAAATCATTAAATTCAAGCTTGGCGACATATTCCTAACGTATAAACTACCCTGTACATATTTCACAGATTGCAAGTTACAGTCTCTAGTAGAACGTTCAAGCTCAAGCTCTAGCTTATCAAAAACTGTCGATTGAACGACTTAGCTATTCTAAGCATCAAGTGTGAACTCACAACTCACCCGAGAAAATATAATTCAGTGGTATAATAGATACCTTCGTACTAAAGAGTGCATCTATTGAGACAATTGTCGCAAAAGTATATTCATCCATATCAATAAAGAAATTATCTTGTGTTGAGAATTATTTGTCATTTCATTGCAAAATTGCAGTCATTTGGTTTGAGAGTATTACATCACAAATAAGTCCTTAGGAACCATTAAAACCTGACCCTCCTAGAAAGTGTCCTTTAAGGGTTTTAAAAGTTTGTTGGATTTTCATGAGACATTACAGTCCGGTTATTGTACGATATTGTCATTCATATATATATATATTGCCATTGAAATCGTTTGTATTATGCTTTGATAATCCACCAAACCAGACTCAAACTTTATTAGTTTGTTAGATTTTCAATAACACTTAGCGATTTGGCATATTTAACCTCCTTGATCCAAAAAAAATACGAAATATAAGTCTCTTGAAGACATCAAAAGAAGAACTTAAAGCTTTCCATGAAACTTACCAGAAAAATATTGAGAGGGACTTTGTGAAGCTCTTTCGCGTGGTTGTCATTTCTCGTTCATGCATCGAACAAGCAAGGTCCTGCTATGTTTTGCGAAGGGCTTACGTGTCCCGCTAAAGTACAAAATTACGAAGGTGTCTTATTGTATACCTAGAGAGACGGCTGCTTAGCAGGACTTATTGAAGCATTTGTATGTTAATGGTAAGAAAATTGGTCTCAACACTAACGCTTAGCAAATTAAAGCATTTCCTATGTGGTGGCACAAAATTTCAAATTAAAGTCTTCTATAGACACCCTAAAAAAGGACTTACCAGGATTTCCATGAAATTCAACAGACAAATATTTAATTGGACATAATGAAAAACCTTTCACACTGTTATATTTCAAGAAAGAGGGCAAACATCCGTTTTGTTTCCTCCAGTTCATTAATCGAACAATCAAGGTCCCGCTATCTTATGCGAAGGGCTTATGTGTCCCGCTAAAGTACAAAATTACGAAAGTGCCTTTATGTACCTAGAGAGACAACTGATTAGCGGGACTTGATAAAAGCATTTGTCAGCTTATTTTGTTAACACTACCACGAAAACTTTTTGAAGGTAAGGTCAAAGCTTCCCTGGAGGAGTGTCATTACAGCAAAAACAATGCAATTTGGCTTTGTCCCACTAATACACCAAACCACCATTATCCCACTAAGTTACCCGATTGATGTATGGAAGTGCGCCCTTTCTGCTTTGCACATAAGCCAATACATTTAAGTAATGGATCCATCACGGAACACTCTCAACAAAATCTTTATCCAAAATAAGGCTCATATTCAATAAGGTATACAACTTATCTTACCTGTTTACATGTAGTAGCCTTGTACTGACACCATCTCATACTTTCTTCATCATTCTCAGTTCAACTGGATCTTATATCAATTAGAATATTTATGTTGCTGTTACTGCCATAACAGACATCAGTCTATGCCATCAGTCACTTTCGGTTCTCCAAAACTTGTAGCCAATCAGCATCTTTAACAACGTATTAGGTATCTGTAACTGTAACTATTACAGGAACCATCATCAGTCTACCCCATATATCACATCATCATTCGCTGCTGTTGCATGATGGACGATCTTCCACCATGTATCAAATATCTGTTACTGTAACAGAAGCCATCAGTCTACGCCATCAGTCACTTTCTCTTCTCCACCACTTGTAGCCAATCCAGCATCTTTAATAACGTATTATTTATCTGTAACTGTAACTATTACAGCAACCATCATCAGTCTACCCCATATATCACATCATCATTCGCTGCTGTTGCAAGATGGACGATCTTCCACCATGTATCAAATATCTGTTACTGTAACAGAAGCCATCAGTCTACGCCAACCTCACTTTCTCCATCATTAGCTGCTATCATAAGATCCACTTCAACTGCGTATAGACACAACAGATGTTTCATATCTGGAACTGTGTTTTCTACCACGTACAGATTTCCGATGTCTCATATCTGCAACTAGTACTGTTACAGCAGCGATAAGTATGCAGCGAATCTCAAGTTCCCATTCGCTCCTGTTGCAAGATGGTTCTTCTTCCACTGCGTAGATATCTGTAAGTGTTATTGTTACAGCAGCCATCCATTAAGATTCGATCGTCAGTTGATGGAGTACTGGAAATCATTTCACATTTGCCATCATCTTGTTGTTGGGTTTTCTTTCACGAAGTTTGTATCTCAAACATTCACTGCCTAAAAATTTGATAAAATGAATCATGAGACACTTATAAGAAAAACAGATTAACACAGTGAGACGAAAGAAACTCAGATACCTATTCAAGTTTTTACTTCAATATGGCATTATCTTTATGATATCGAGCACTTTGCCGTCTAGAATAGATGATATCGCATATAAGAAATAGATTCAACAGGAAACATTTTCAAGAAAATCTTCTTATAAAATACTGTTCTTATTCAATAAGGTATATACTCATCCTACCTGTTTAGCTGCAGTTAGTAGCCTTGTACTGACAACTTTTTGTTTATTTTTCTGTATTAAAATTGATTTTATTTGAATCACTTTCTCCATCATTTACTGCTGTTGTCAGATCTTGTTTTGTATCACTTATAAGATATCCAAGACTATAACTGCTACAGCTGCCATCAATTCATCGGTATTCGACTGAACAGACAATTATTAGACAGTTCATCCAGATATTTTTGAGAAGAAGCACCATATTAGTAACTGTAAATATTGGCTGCACTCGCTACTTCTAACATAGCCAGTAAGGACAGTACCCTTCCAACACATGGCTTCAAGACGCATCTGCCAATTTCTCGCAAGAAACTGCAACAGCCACACCATGTTTTCACCATATTTGAAGTAGAAGTATTAAGACCAGTTGAATTTCTTCCGACAGTTGCATGTACTAGCAGCCACTCACTAATACAATTAAGGGTTGTTTTCTTCTACGAGGGGCAGCTATCTTCCAGAGCTTGTCTTCCAGACGTAACTGCCATTTTACTGAAGCCATGGTTCTTCGTTGGGCTCCACCCATTGGCCAGAAGACAAGGCTCTCAGATCTCAACAGCATATTCCTCTACATCATCAGCATCGGAAAATATGCAAGCCAAACCAGTAAAACAAAGTTTTGTACTCGGAGCAGTATGTCCAGCCTAACTGCCATTTTCCCACAAGATAGTGCAACAGTGCTGCGATGAGTTGGTTCTCCGTCTGGCTCTACCAATTGACACGAAGACAAGGCTCCTACCAGCATATCGCTCTGCATGCTCTCCATCAAAATAACATTCAAGCCAATCCAGTAAAACAAAGTTTAGTTCTCGGAGCAGTATATCCAAAGTAAGCTCAAAATGACGTCAGTAGGTGAAATACCAGGTAATAAATAGCTGACGCGATAGAAATGCACAGATCATACCGTCCTTACCCACATTTGAAAACATGCTTGAAATTTAATAGCAACAGGGAACAAATTATAAACAAAACTTGTTCATGTCTTCCAATTGACATTTTTCTCTTCAGACTATACCAAATAATAAAAATACGGGGATAAACTTGCGATACTACCACTAAATTCGAAAACACTGACATCGAACAAGCAGATAGGTCGTCCAGGGGTACTGGAGTCATGAGCTAGTCATGCCAGTGAGATCAAACTTACATGATAACCAATGGATCCATCAAAACTATTTACCTCTCTATTAAAAACATATTAAAGACTCCGGTGATGTTGCCTAGGATGGCTGAACAAGCTGGAGTTGTAAGCTTTAGTATAATGAAAGATAGTCTAATCAAAGCAGTGCTTCATCATTTGTTGTTGGTTTGTGATTTGATGTGATAGACAAACTATCCCCGAGGGTATGGTGCGTACTTATGAAGGGTTCTTTTAAAGCAAATCAAGATTTAACACCTCAGCCTCTCTCTTTAACCATTCTGTCACGAATTCGGCCCTTTGGCCTGGAATCACAAAGAACTAGGATTACACATGTGGATTAATAGATGCAGAGCCCGAACATGATAACCAAGGGTTATAATCAACAACGAAAGCTAAGGTTTATAGCCACACACCCTGTTTAGCACCCAGGCATCACCACCGTTGAATGACATCAAGGACTGTGATAGATAAAGTTAATAGGCTGGTATTATGATATTGCACGTTAAGCTGACAAAGACAACAAATTCGAATTGAGACATGACGGCTATCTTACAGTGAATTTCTTAGAGATCGATTCACACTGGACAAACCGTAAGGCATTGCTTTTATAGACATTTGGAATTGTGCACGAAATGTCTAAAGCAATTTCTGTCTAATAAAGATCACAACCCAATCTTTTAGCGATGTAGACTAGTTCTTGGAGAACCTTCTACGCAAATTTAGAATTTCAAGGGACCGTACGAAAGTTTGTGTTTATAACAACTTGGACATTGTGCACAAATATCTGCAGTAATTTTTATCTTATAAAGAAAATAAGCCAATTTTTTAGCAATGTAGACTTGATCTTAGAGAACCTTCTATAAAAATTCGAAATTTCAAGGGATTTCACAAACGTTTCAGTTCATAAACACTTCGAAATTCGGCAAAAAATTCTTCGCAACAGTTTTAGTCTAATAAAGAAAACAGCCCAAGTTTTTAGCCAAGTAGCCTAGTTCTTAGAGAGCCTTTTACAGCAATTTGAAATTTCACGGAATTTAACAAACGTTTCAGTTCATAAACACTTGGAAATTGGGCAAAACATTCTTCGCAGCAGTTTTAGTCTAATAAAGAATACAACCCAATCTTTTAGCGAAGTAGTCTAGTTCTTATAGAACCTTCTACATACATTCGAAACTTCAAGAGATCGTACGAACTTTTGTATATAAAAACTCGGAAATTGTGCACAAAATTCTTCCTAGCAATTTCAGTTTAATAAAGAAAACAACCCAATCTTTTAGCGATGTAGACTAGTTCTTAGAGAACCTTCTACAGAAATTTGAGATTTAAAGGGATTTCACGAAAGTTTGTTTTCATGAACAATTGGAAATTGTGCACAAAATTCTTCCCAGCAATTTTTGTCTAATAAAGAAAACAGCCCAAGTTTTTAGCCAAGTAGCCTAGTTCTTAGAGAACCTTCTACAGAAAATTGAGATTTAAAGGGATTTCACGAAAGTTTGTTTTCATGAACAATTGGAAATTGTGCACAAAATTCTTCCCAGCAATTTTTGTCTAATAAAGAAAACAGCCCAAGTTTTTAGCCAAGTAGCCTAGTTCTTAGAGAACCTTCTACAGAAAATTGAGATTTAAAGGGATTTCACGAAAGTTTGTTTTCATGAACAATTGGAAATTGTGCACAAAATTCTTCCCAGCAATTTTTGTCTAATAAAGAAAACAGCCCAAGTTTTCAGCCAGGTAGCCTAGTTCTTAGAGAACCTTCTACATAAATTTGAGATTTAAAGGGATTTAACAAAAGTTTGTTTTCATGAACACTTGGACATTGTGCACAAAATTCTTCGCGGCAATTTTTGTCTAATAAAGAAAACAGCCCAAATTTTTAGCCAAGTAGCCTAGTTCTTAGAGAACTTTCTACATACATTCGAAATTTCAAGGGATCGCACAAACGCTTGTGTTTAAAAAACTTTAAACCCAAGAGAACGCTTTCTGCATTTCAGCTACAAGTGCAACACCATAAGACCCTAACTAACAACAAAACAACAAAACAACAACAACAACGTTCAAAGTCTTGATTAACACATCTTAAGACCATCCACTCCTCTCCGGTCGTCGTAGATGTAACATTCGCTCA
The DNA here is from genome assembly GCA_963924455.1 of Pelagia noctiluca. Classification (NCBI taxonomy): domain Eukaryota; kingdom Metazoa; phylum Cnidaria; class Scyphozoa; order Semaeostomeae; family Pelagiidae; genus Pelagia; species Pelagia noctiluca. Next base: position 2,530,313 of record OZ004335.1, read on the forward strand.
TGGTGTGCTTTCTCTCCATGAGAGGCTGGTAGTGATGACGGATGAAATGAAACTGAGACTCGGCAATGAAGTAATGGATGCGAGGCTTCATAAAGCCGTTAAATGTAGAGGCTGCAGCCATTGTGTAGGCACCCATATTCTCAAAGTATATCCAGTCTCCAATTTCCATCTGAAGAAGATAACCGAGTTAGGCCCATAGTTTGATTAAGAAGTAACACTTGGCCTAACCATAAAGAATACAATCATACACACAGGATTAGTATTCCGGCCGTTCTTCCCGCAAGCGGGCGTTGAACGGTGCGGTCCATGGATTCGTCAAAGTTTTCCTTTCGCTTGCGAATCCCCTTCTCTAACCCCATCACTCTCGTATCATTCTCAACAATCTCCTTTCATCGCCTTGCTGGTCGTCCCCTCCCTTGCTTCCATGCCACTTCTATTGGTAATACCCTACCCACTTCTGTATCCTCAAATTTTCTCAACACAGGCCCAAACCAACTCTAACGCGCTCTCGTTAATCATTCAATCAACTAAAGAATACAGCGATCTAAATCGATTTTTATAAGATAAACGTAAAAGGATTTAAAATACCTCTGGTAGCATGGTCTTCTTGGAAATGCAATCCATTGAATCGCAAGTTGGTCCCCAAACACTTGAAGGATAAAGTTTACTTCCCTCAAAAGGCTAAAAGAAGGAGAAAAGACGCAACATGAGTTATCCTCCTCACAGATAACAACTTGAGGAGAAGCAGGTTATTTTCATTCTAACAAATTATCTCGATAGATACCAACTTATTTTGAATACACTTCAAGGTTGAAGTTCACCTCCCCCAAAAGGCTGAAACAAGAGAAAGGACAGAACATGAAAATGTTATCAGGTATTGTGGAGAAATTCCGAAAAGCCCATCATCTCCCTTCAAAGATATCAACTTATTGCCCATAGACTTGAAGGCTAAAGTTTACTTCCCCATAGGCAAGCAAGAGAGGCGAAGAGACATATATGTAGTTAGGTCTTGTAGAGGCATTGCCTAGTCCACATTATCTCACCCCTTGCCGCTCCCCATTTGCTCACCAAACACTTGAAGCATAAAGTTAAGTTTCCCGAAAAGCTTAATATCTTAATGAAACACAAATAAGAGCTCAGGTCTTATAAACATTCACCTATTGCTCATCAACCCCCTTTATTATCCCCATCATCATCATCATCATCCCCCTTTATTATCTCCTCATCATTCCCCCGTGTATATTACAAGGTGTTCACCATACACCAAGGGCCCATTATTTCCCCTCTCATAGATTAAAAGATATTTCCAATACACCTGAAACATTAAGGTAACTTTTCCATAAGGAGACTTAACCAAAATAAGTGACGAGACAAAAATACAAGCTCAGGTCTTATAGATACACCCTTGTTGTGTATTGAACTGAATTATTAACTTACATCACTTACGTTGAATTGAATAGAATTGTATACGAGGTTATATTGCTGCATGATGTCGGTAGATGTTGCATTATGAGATTGCTAGAGTCTTAAAATGGCGTGAATTTTTGATTAAATTCTATGCTTGAATACGGGGTAATCAGTAATTAAGAGGGGCAATACATAGCAACCCCCTATTGCAAATATCCCCTCTTATTGCATAGAGTTTATCTATCATCAAGCACTAAGAAAGAAAAAACACTTACATCAAGAGGTTCTGGTTCCGGGTGGTTGTGATCGAATAAGATACAGTTGAACGATCCGTAGACTCCGTCATTTATGTAGTACATGAAACCCTGAGAAAAAATATAGAAATTAATATAGTTTTCATAATAGAAGACTAATGTTAGTAGCAGTAGACAAATATGACTGACTTGTAGTTAAGCTACAATACCGCGAAAAGGAAACCTAACATAACATTGCATTACAAGAATTTGCACAACGTACTCTATCCTCTATGCTTTCCAGGGACCAAAATTCAATTTTTAACGCAAAATATTGCAGACATTGGGAAAGAGCACAGCTGCTCGTGATCAAGGCCATGGTTCGCAATGCTTGATTGTGGTGTATACATTAGTTGTGAACTCCTTTTGAAGGGCTACTATGCCTGAAAGCACAATGTAAAGAAGGCCTAGATTACCTAAGTAGCTACAAATAACAGCCTAGTACAAAGGAATTAACAGCAACAATAACAATCAACAGCCTGCTTTAAATCAAATTACAACAACAACAACAATAAACAACAACACAACTGTATAGAAGCAACAAACTCACCTCCTTGCGGTTTTTCTTCTCGGAAGGGTCAGCAGAAACGGATCTAACAGACGTGATGTTACAGGCGATGGTGAAAGCAGATGAGACGAAGAACCTTCCTGGCTCAGCAATGATTCTGACCCCGCAGCCGACTGGGAAGTACTTGGCAAACGCACGGTTCAGTTGATCAGCAGTCTGCAATTAATTAAGGGAAGAATATCAGGGCTAAGCATTTGAAAGCAAAAAGTCTAGTGATGAATCAGTGTGAGTGTCGAAGAAAAGGAAAGAATAGTAACAAAGTTGTTATTTGATTTTGAAATTGAGCAAAGATCAGCCAAAAGAGAGAGCATAGAGATTAAGGTTGGAGACAACATTCAAATAGAGTTCCAAATTAATTTGAAAGGCAACGAAAAGGAAAGGAAGCACTGCAAAAAAACAATTAATCAATGAAAGCAAAAACCTAGCATTTCACAAGAAAAACAAGATGGACAAGTAAAGAGTTCCCTATTAATAGTAATAATAATAATGATAATATTAACTAATATAAGTAGTAACGTATTACAATAACTACTTCCAACTAACATTAAGTAACAACAATTCGAATCGAGTATGATTACTCTTATGACAGGTTATTGATGATAAAGGCGTTTTTAGTGGATAGAGAAAGAAAAAACTCTTTTTCAGCCACTGGCAGTTTCATGTCTATCTTTGTTTATCTACTAACAATAATCATTATATCAATTAATGTTAGTGCTATCATAGTACAGGAACTAATTTAAACTAACATAAATAACATGCAGCTACCTCAAGTATGATCACTGTTAAGAAAGGTTATTAATGGCAAAAAAGCAGCAGCATACGTTTTCAAGAAACCAGGTTTTTGTTAATGTTTTGAAATGGTTGGCTAAGCGCATGCAAAAACTATGAATGGTTTCTAGTGTGAAAGCAGAGAATACACACACAAGGATTGCTTCCAGTAACTTTAGTGCGCCTTTACGAATGACAAAAGGACTACTGAGTACAAGTGGTACGATGTAACTAACTAGATTTACCTCTTCAAAGGAGATTTCTGCTTTGCTATCTCCAGGAAATCCTCCGCCAATGTCAAGCAAGGTGAAGTTGAAACCAAGACCCTCCTGCAGAAGAAACAACACAAAACATTTGAATTTATCTTTTTAAAAAATCATCAACAAGTCGTTAGCATTACTGAAAACGTTGGTCTTGCGGTTGCACACTTTTACCAGCCTTTTACAGAGCTATAATGCAGACAATGAAAGAAAATAACAAATAAGGGTACTTACAGCCTCATTAAACACCTGCTTGGAAGCCTTCACTGCATAATAAAAGGCTGAAGCATCAAAGCAGCCACTGCCAACATGGAAACTAAAATAAAACACAAAATAAATCAAAATATTAATCTACTGGGGCACTGTGTGCCCGGCATGAGAATTAATTAATTTTTGAAGTATCTACTCTTTACCTAATTCTACTATTTTCTGCATCTACAGGCTTTAGAGGTCAGAATGCAAAAAACTAGAGGTTAAAATCTTAAACGGTTCTGCTTAGATGGCTCATTGAACATGGGGGTGCAACAAAAAGACAAACTTTTGACAGTCTTTGATTGGTACATAATTTGGAGACAGCTAGGAAACATAGGAAACATAGAAAAACTACAAGTTTTGGTCTGACACCCAAAAACAGTGTTTGACCAGTACAGAACTGTAGACGGCATAGAATATCAGAAAAATAGTGAAACATAATAACTACTAAAGCTTTTTGTTTGAAACTTATTTAAATAGAATGATGAGAATATCATAAGGATGCATTGATATTACCTTACACCGACGACATTCAAGCCAAGACGCTTTGCAACTTCCAAAAGGCCTTTAGTTTGTCCAAGTGGAACACCATACTTCACTCCAAGCTGAAAAGAATTCAAGAAGTCAATTTGATAAACAATCAAGTAAAGCTATCTATTTACTGCGCTTACCAAAGGTTGGAGCCAAAACAATGCGCAAATCACTACAGTATCATTTGCTATTCTAACCAATCTTTTGCATTTTCCTTTGTAGGCTGATTTTTAAGCTCATCTTTTTATTTACTGCCACTTTAATACCATTAAAGAAACCGAGCAGAAGTAGAGGGCTAGTATTAATATCAAAATAAAGACTGGATTAAGAATTTTGTTGTTTCTAAAGACAAATTTTTGAAACCATTACTTCAGCTTGCGCTTGGCCTCCAAATATGGCTGCCAAAGACTTGATTCTCTGTTAACAATAGCTCCATGGCTACTCAGTCAAGTTTTGATAATTCATACTAGCATTCCAACAATCATCAAAGAAAAAAGCATGTCCCAGTCAAATTTCAATGGATTGAATCGAAACGTTCCAATATTTCTGCCAATGACTTCATTTCAGAACGACAGCTGCTAGATCAAGTCTTTACTTTGAGATCAGTAGATAGTACCCTGGCCGCATCTACCAAAGACTTTAGAAAATGGTAGAAAGAGCAGAAAGAGATGGATTGAGGATAAATATCTCTCCGGCCAGGATTAAGATTGGTGTCCACCCTTATAGGCTTACAGTAAAAACCTGAAACTAAGAACCTATATTTTTAGGAGTTAGCCTAAACAGGTTCTTAAATAAATTGTAGTTAATTGCATTAATAATGGTTTTCAATGGTTGTTAGTAGGTCTTTGCACTATCCTTGAATACCATTATTATTGTTGGTAAAAATCAACAAACTCTAGACTTAAATTTTGTAATTTTTTACCTTAGAATCTCAAAATGTTAAAATCTTAGGCTAAAAGTTTCCTAATTTTTAGGTTCTTAGTTACTATTTTTCCTGTATCATCTTCGAAATAATTTGTAGAGCCTAGTATTAAGATAATAGGATTCAGATGGCCTCAGACTGCATACAACCAACTTGTTTACGTAAAACATGCTCACCTGGCAGAGTGACTTGGAATCATCTACACGGATTCTTATCACAAGCTTAGCATTTGGGTACAAGTCTTTGGTCTTGTGCAACTCGGCTTCATTGTCAAACGTCATCAGAGCCACGTCATTTGCAGCAGCGTATCTATTGAGGCAATTAAAAATCTGATAAAACACAAGTTCCGGGACCATCAACGAAATATGGTAAGCAGACATGAAGATTTGATGCATATGATTGCCTAGCTTGAAAGATAGGGCAACCACGTGTATGGTGAAGGGACAAACTTGTACAAACAACAGAGACGGAAGAGATGGAAGATGGAAGGCAAACAACCAGATAGAGTGGCGCACTATGGGAGAGGCTATTCTCTTGCAGTGGGTCGACAAGAGCTGATGATGATGATTGCCTAACTCCACCTAAACGCCCTCCTCAGCCATTCCAGGTGGGCAATGATTTACTACTGACAATCATCTCATTTGAACAGAATTGACTGTCATATATTCTATAGAATGGCCAGTGAGCTTATATTATAGAATAGCTAGTAAACGAAAACTATATAATTGCTCTGAGTTGATTTATACTATACAGAATAGCCAACTGAGACCATTAATGAGGGCAATTTACTAACTGTGTACTAGAATTCCTATAACCATGTCGGATTTTATATATGAGGTGCCAGAAGGGCATGTTAAGCCACCATTACATAACCCTACTTCTCAATTCTTTATACTGCTTTAAGGGCACCATGACATGGGTTACCTGGCTTGTTGAGAGAGGATAGGAATAAGTATCATACAAGAACAACAGACAACCCCTACCTCAAGTGGGAAGCTTGCTTGCAAGGGTTGGCAAATATGATGCGATCTGGTGACACACCCATGTTGAGGATTGTCTGCACTTCATGCTTACTCGCACAGTCAAATCCAAGACCAAGGTTGCTCAGTATTTCCAAAATTGCAGGCTCATTGTTGCACTTGACAGCTGTGCAGACCAAAAAGGAGAATGTTAATTTGATGTTTGTGACTGTATATCAAATTAGCAGCATTGATATTAGCAACATAATTTTACCATTACAGTAAATCGAAGAGCAGGACTGTTTATGTATCTGTTTGGTTGATATGGCCTAGGTTACTCTAGTACCCCAATAGGACAGTGGTTGCGCAGTAGAGAACTGATTTAGAGGTTGTTGCTTCCAAACATAACACAACATGATTTGGTAGGGAGGGCAAAGTGTTTAGATCACTATAAACCATTGATCATTAGGGTCTTGGGTTAGAAAATACCTGTCACGTACAGTTTGATGAGAGAATTCACCCTCCCTCTGTAACTCTAGGCAAATGGGCAAAAGGAGTCAATAGGTTTGGTAACATCAAAAGGAAGGACCAGGGTCATACTACTCGATTAATTCATTTGGCCCTTGCACATTGTACATACAAATACAAAATACAAATAAATTACTTAACATAGCGCAGTTTAGCCATATTACATTACCTACAGTACCGCATTAAGGAAGCCTAACATCGCGGATCGCGTATTTTGCGAGTCGCGCTCGATCCTCGATACCCCCCGATGCCCTCTATCGCGGACCCCGCGATACACCGATCGTGATGAAACGCGACCTTTCGCGACGGATCGCGACCATTCGCGAGCGAACGCGGGCTATTGTTTTGTATCGCGGACCCCTCGATCTAATCGCGAAGCTTGGTGGTCAATGTTTTCCAACGATTTCTTTTAAGTTCCGAAGGGAATGAATAAGTTTAAGGCCTGTTATAGATTAACCCCAAAAACTGGTTAACATTCACAAGATCATAGGAGGAAAAAGAATTTGACAGTTTATTAACAGATTCTAGTACTAAACGTTTCTTAAATGTTCCATATTTTGATATTTATAATAACAAAAGATTGCCAGAAGATGATATGCACAATGTGTATTTATAAGTCATCGAGAATAGGAAAAGATGTTGAAAATGTGTCGGCAAGTATAAATCAGGCAAAACTGGGTTTCTGATGTACTATTACTAGCTTAGTAATGCTTCTGATTTTCAAGTTTCTTAACAATACTAGTTTAATTCTTAGAGTACCAAGGCTCTTTTCTATCGGAACACGTTAATTTAACTTGACGCAAGCTATTCTTAAATATTCCTCTTTCATTAGTCAGAAATGTTCATACCCTTAATCCCTTTTAAGTCTGCTTTTGCTATTTGCTTCCAATAATTCTTATAAGAATTGATAAATAATGAGGAAAAATAGGCAGCTTTAGCTCGTTTTTAGCTTGTTCTTACCATTAGGCATAATTTTAGGCTCGTGTTCTTATAAAATTGTTCTTTAGTACTAGGTTTCTTATAAACTGGTTTCTTAGCTACAAAAAAGTGTTTGCCTCGCGGACAATTAATTGAAATGAAAGGAAAGATCTCTTGGGTTAGAGACTGATGTGTTCGAGGTCATAAGGCAATTTAAAGTAAGATTGCCGAGAACAAAAGACTATCACTCTTCCTCACAGCTCAACCGATTTCTATCAAATATTTTTTACTTCTCATTTCCCTAAATTTGCCTCTTGGGAACAAGACTAATTACAGGAACACATGTCATACTAAGACAATAACAATCAAAACCAACAACCCAAAAACTGTTCTTGGGTCTTAATCTAAACGCTGATAATTGCCACAAATATCTAATAAACCTATTGCAAATAAAAATCTGTTATGATGATAAAACGGTCAAGACTACGAAATGGCAAAAAGAGACCTCAAAATAAGGAACTGAAAGATTAAGGGTCTAATCTAGTTTTCTTGTAAAAACGTTTACTAAGCTGAGGAATATATGTTAAATATAGGTTTTTAATTTTTTTCAAATTAATTACTTTTGATGTTTTTTCTATCAGGGTGGATTTTATAGAATGTCCCTTGAACCTATTCAACTATTAGTACACTTTCATTCCAATAGGGTAAGCAACTAGACCCTTATCCTAGCCCTCAAAGTTGCCTAAATAATAAGGCTTTTTAGCCCTCAATGTTTCTAAACTTTCTTAAATTTCGGCTATGTGAGGGTTTAGATTGATGATTCATTACCTGTAGTTGACGGATAAATACGGACACATTTTTTGTTATTGCCTAAAACATGACTTGATCCCCAGCAAAACCGATAGTTATATTAATAATTTTTGCCCAGTCCACCTTTACCACGAAATTTATCAGAGCTTCGAAAGGAGTGTGCATTAAATGAATACATCGCGGACAATCGTGGATCGCGGATCGAGGACCCCGCACTCGTTCGCGCTCGATCACGCTCGTTCGCGCTCGTTCGCACTCAATCTCGATGTCCGCGATCATTCGCGATCAAAAAGTTGAATTTTTGCCCACGCGATAGCATCGAGGATCGAGCGCGTCACGCAAATTCTCGCAACGCGATGTTAGGCTTCCTTAATGCGGTACTGTATAACATATTAAAGTGTGCTTTACATACCTAAAAGTCTTTAATAACCTATCAACTATGTGTCAATTTTAAAACTTGTTGAAAAGGAAGGTCTTAAACTTTTACATAAACCAATGCCTTACAAAGATGCCTATCAACTACTAACTAAGTATTGGTCTGACAATCATTGTAGTACATTTTATAATATATATATATAAATCCTAATTCCTTACCATAATGTGGCTCCACGTTGGGCAGGCATTGTTGGAATTTCTTGTACTTCTTGACAACATCACCCAAATCACCAAGAAAGAACGCATCATCTTTGTCCTACAAGCAAATTAAGTTTATTTTGTCAAATCTAATCTCCACGAGTCTTATCTCCAAATATTAACTCACTGACCTTGCATTTGCAATCTCTACCGTCACTTAACTTTAGACTTGTTCTTTTATACTAACTAGTTTTTTGGAAGTCTTCTTTAGTCTTACATAATGGCCATAATAAGTAAGAAAAGACCGTACATTGTATGCATAAGTTGCTGTACTACCAGTTTGGTGATAGCCAGGAGGGCCACATTGGACCTCTTGATCACATACTTATATTTGGCTCCTTAATCTTGCAGCTTCTTGAGCACTCTTTGTGTATCTTGAGCCATATTCAACCATCTTGATTAAGAAAATGGACTTGCAATCAAGGCATGAAAAAGCACCCGACTGTGTGACTGCTGGTCACAGGAAATTTGTTGACTTGAAATTCCTGCAGGAAATTCTTGGAAATTGTTCACTTTTTTCAAAGCAACAAAGGAGCAAAGCTTTATATTCAGTGTTTGTATTTAGGAATGTTATGGTATATCATGAACCACTTTCAGACGATTTTTCAGTCGCAGAAAGAAAATATTTTTTTCATGCCCTTCTTGCAAGATCCTCTATTCTACATAATATTTTCTCACCTCTCTGCCAGCGGAGTTGATCTTCAAAGTGATCATATCCCTGTGCTTCATCTCATCTGCGACCATCTCTACAACTGTTTCTTTCTTCATTAGAAACTTCATTTTTATTCAGTTTCTTTCACTCTTGAAATCCTTCAAATGAATAGGAAAACGTTCATGGGATTCATAGTTAAGTGGGATAAGATCTCAGGTAGTGATAAACCTAGAGAAGAAGCAGGATAAGGAAAATCAACCAAAATTTTCTGTCAATCTTTGACAGGTCCTGTGAAACTGTTGAAGAACCCAGATAGGTTGGTCTCTACATTTGGTGAGCATTGAAGTGTTTTGTGTGGTTGATATGGTTTGGGCTGTTTCATTTAATCAATTGCCCTGGTAGAGTTATTGTAGGATATGCTCCAGAGCTGCAGGTTTCAAGGCTACTGGGTCATGTTCATTCATGCTGTTGGCGTAGCCTCATGGTTAAGGCATTGGATTTATAATCCTTGAAGGGAAACCTATGTGGTTTCGAATCCAACTCAGTTGTCCATCCTTCAGAGGTCGGGAAATGAGTACTCAGGATATTTGTTCTAGAATATTAATTCTGAGGACTCAAGCTGCAGGTCCAAATCAGCTTTAAAGTTGCCACAACCCTGACCTGTGTTAAGTATGCTTGTTTGCTTGCCAAGTATGATTCAAGAAGTTCTTGACACCTTTAGCGAATCAAGTTTAACTAAAAGGATTGGGATGCATTTGTTTCCAGTTGAAAGATTTGTAGACTTCGTCATTTATTCAGTACATAAACCCGGGGAAAAAATATCGAAATTCTTCTGATTTACGTAATACACTAATTTTAGCTATAAAGCTGCCACAACCCTGACCTGAATTAACAAAGAAATTTGCTTGCTTACTTCAAACAAATTAATTTAGTAGTGCTACTGTATGGAAGATCCAATATAAAATAACTAACAGTGAGGACAGCCAATATAAATAAATGTCACGAAAAAGAATTAAGTAGACCAACACTTACCTTAATTGAGGGAAGGCTAGTGTCAGCTACCCTCGTCTAGGCCACTCCACGGAACCTCAAAACTTCGAATGATTAGGTCTACGGCGGACAGGCCCTAGAAAGGAACAAAAACATAAAGTATTTCTCTCTTTCGCATGAAATTGATACTCTTCAGAAATAAATACCATACTCAAACACTACCCCCTTGAATCATGATCGTGCTGTATGAGCTTAATTGCTTGGGTATTCAAAACTGTCGTGCCAGCCCAGGAGGTTCTCATATTTACTTTGATTCAGGGGGTATAAATAAAATGTTGTCATTTTCAAGCTAAACTTCAGAAACAATAGCAAAGAAATTAACCTCTATCTTAGGATGGACCAAACAAACAATTTTCTGTTAAGTGAGACAGATACTTAATTCTTGCAAAAATGAGAGAGTTGCAGGAGGATTGTCAAAATTTCCAGAGAGTCCAGCAATTTTTTTAACACGGGGAGCCATGCCCTCTTGCTCCCAGGCACAGTACCTGTTGCAATACGTTAGAAAGTCCTGTTCATCTAGACTTACAACTCAATGAATTTCAGGCCAAACCTTCAGCACAATAATATTTCCCAATATTTCATATTTTTGTCGTTGATTCTGGCACAGACTATAAAGACAGCCCTGTGATCTATCCCTAGACATAAAACCAAATCTAGCAAGGGGGAAAACAAATTAATACATGAAATAGAGTGTGGGAAATGTTACAGCTGATACAAGTAAGATTAATGATGTTTAGTATCTCGTGATGATCAATTATTAATTGTATACATTAATCTCAATCTCATTTCACCTAACTTCAAGGATAAGCTTTTACTACACATACATTTTGCTGGGGCCTTATGGGAAAGGCCTACGGGGGACACAATTTGACAACTTTCCAATAGAGAAATATTTTACCAATAAATTCAAGATTTCTGAAATCTTTTATTTTTTGGGTGGGAAGCCCTAGTTTCCTCCTGCTCACAGCATTTTGGTGAAAATCGCAAGTTTTGAAGTTGATTGGCTCTTCCCTGAACCCATGAACCCTCCAACCTCCTTGCATAGTATGGTACACTCATTTTTTTTATAAGACACCTATCATAAGAAACCGTAGAGCCAGATTTTCAAAACTTAAGAAACTTTGGTAGAAGATTTCATGTGAACCAAAGGAGATAAGAAACTTCTCTTTACAAAAATGTTCTCTTTACAAAAAAAGACGGTTAAAAATGCTCAATGCCCTTTCAAGGACACAGGATTGTAACGTATCTCGTTTCATCAGGTACTTTCTCTAGAATTAATTGGCATGGGGTGAGATTTTATATGCTCAAACTCCTCTATCAACAAGGGGTCAAGGAAAATATCTCTTGTGGTCAACAAACTTACTAGGAAACTTTTCCTACCAAGCTAAGAAACCCAGGTACAAAGATTTAGCACAGTTTCTTAAAAAAAATGAGTGCACTCCTTAACCAGACCTTTTGTGTGCAAGACCCCCTTTTTATCAATACCTATTGTTATATTATCAAACTTGTAAATACACGCGTAAGATCAAGAACCACACTCATTATTATAAGAAACTGTTTATAAGACAAGGCTTAGGAAACTTTGGTAAGAGATTTATAAGGTAAAACCTCATATCTTCCTGTCAACACTGGTGCCAAGATTTAGCATGGTTTCTTATAAAAAATGAGTGCACTTCTTTAGGAAATTGGAGAGGCGTGGCATAAACCTTAGGCATACAGATATGAACTTTTCACACTGACAAAAGAAGATGTTGACGCTTGGAATAAATTGCTAGTGATGATGCAATAACTGAGAAGAATGCGAATGAAACGATTCAGTAAGTTCAGGGTACACTCTTTTTTACATGATGAACAAGTTTTTAAGGAATCAGGACTTCTAGTAGAATACAAAGGGTTTTTAGGTTCAATTGTTTCCCTTAATAATAATGAAAATAATGGAAATTTGAAGGAACTTGTGTAACTAGTGCTTTAGATAGCTGGTCCACATAGAATAAAAAGCATGTATACCCAGTGGGGAAACTATGGCAATCATTGGGAGTTGAACCTATTGTTTAAAATTAACCATGTGACATTTCCTATTGTTTTAGACAATTGACTTTTGCTTCTAAAAATATTAGGGGGGCACTGCACCCCCTGGCCCCCAAGTGTCCCTCACCGTGTATGCTTTCTTTAGTATTTGCTCCATGTTATTCCTTGCAGAATTTCAAAACCAAACGTTTTGAGGAGTTCAGATATGAAGCTGATTTAAGCAAACATGAATTCAAAGTTTCATTTTTGAATAGCTACCCGAAACCAAGCACAGTCAGTCCCCATGGGCAAATCACTCAAATCAAAGTGTATGAGATTTTTAATACTTTTAAAGATTCATAAGATTTTTAGGGATTTTTATGGATTTCTAATATTTTCAGAGATTTTTAAAGATTCTTTCAGATTTTCAGGCCATATGTGTATCAGATTTCTTAGATTTTTATGGATTTTCTAGCCAAATTTGTACGAGATTTTTTTTGAGTGATTTGTCCCTCTGTCAGTCCTACACAAAACGATGAATGAATGAAATCGTCACTGCGATTAATGTTTTATTATAAGGCGCGGCATGAGCTCGAAGCACGTCCTGTTGTAGACCGTCTGTTGTTATGTATGATATGAAATCGGAAAGCATTAAATTTATGAAAAACAAGAAACTTTAGAAACTGTCTTAGGTCGTATTTTAATCTCCAAATGACTTCCCAAAACAGCAGGTGATGACGAAAGCATACAACACGTGCGGAGCAAGTGCAAACAGACAGGTCAAAATTGGGCCTAAATCTCAGTCAGTGTGTCATGTTCGATACGACTTTTAAAGCACATCGAATCGGGGCGAATAAGCAAGCTTATACTTACGAGACCACTAGCTGTGACCCGCCTACTTTCTTCTGACGGCTTCGCCGAAATGATGATGCCTTTTAGAGCAACAAACGGGAGTTTTCAAAGCTTTTACGAAAGGAACGTGAGGGGCTGTTGTCGAATTTCAAAAAGAAGGAACGGAGTGGCTGATTGCTTCAGTCAGGGTTGCCAGAGGATCTCAGGCCAGATGCTAGCCTCACTCTAGACTTACTACGTGACTCGTTTTCGTTCAAGGTTTTTCATTTGATTATTGATTAGCATAGGCGACATTTGTCTGAGCATGCGCGCGGTTGTGAGGGGATTCCGTAATTCTTAGGGCTATGGTATTTTGTGGACTGGGAACGAGCGATAAATTAGCGGGAAATCAAAATTTACTTTCCAAAAAGCTGACGACATTATTTGCCTGGCACTATGCTCCCTAATTGATATTTACGTTAGGCCTTCATTAACTATCCGCTGTTGACAGTTGGTGTTATTTCCTCTGAAGCGTTTGAACTTCTTCCATTCGGTGAGAAATATTTTTGCTCTTCGATGTGAGTGCTAGGCCTATTCGTTTTTTTTTTGTTTCCCTGTCTCGCTCGAAGGTTTTTTTCTCGAGAGAAGCTTCCTCTTGGACTATCAGTACCTGGGTAAGTCAGGGCCTCAAGTTAAGGCAGTAAAGCTGTCTATCTAGCTCTCATTCTTGTTTCCTCGTCTCACCCAGACTTGAGTTGGCCTTAAACCTTTAAAAAACAGTTGTTTCTTTAAACTAACCACTCTCTTGTACTATGAATTATCGCATGTAGCTATGTGTTACTACTCTTTCTTCTGGCCATTCTTCTTCTCGAAATTGTCAACAGTGGAAAACCTAAGAGACGCTCCACAAGCAAAGATGGAAAAGGCTGCTGCATATGCAGGAAAAAAGCCAGCATGGAAGGAAACAGTTCTTACAGTCTACTGTCTACTGCGTACGAAGATGAGTTTTCAGAAGTATTTGGTGTTGTTCGGTCTGGGGAGATATGTATTGCCTGTTCGAATGCTGTCAGAAAATGTGGAAAAACAGGAAAAAAATACCAGCAGGTTGGTAAATCCATACCATACAATATTATTCATATTTTCAAAATGACATTTTCAAAACAATTTATAAACACCATTAAACCAACTGTCTGGTCTCTAATATATGGTGGGTTGGAAAAATGTCAAGCTTAAGGGGAGTGGCTTTAATAATTAACCAGGGGGGGCCGTCTATTAGTGACTAGAGAGTAGTACATACACATTAATGAACCCTAACTTTCGGTTGAGCCTCTGTGAACTACTGTAAATCTGAATATATACCATAAAAAGCTTTTCTCATTGTTTTCTTTCATTTGTCAAAGTAAATTTTACAATTGTCAATTTTAGATGTCAGAAATATTTTTACTGTAATTGTATCTTGGTGGTAACAGCAGACTTCTGAGTCTTTTTCACACTGAGCAGCATTCCTTGTGCAAACCATATGCCAAAACATAATTAAACATCAGAACCTTTTCTAGCTTGTCAACTACAATGCAAGAGGGATAATTGATAAAAATTTCATTCAAGCCTAGAATATATTTTAAATCTTGATATTGTACCCTGAAGATTCTTTAAAATAAATGGGCAATGATATTACAGCAATGGCTAACAAAAACAGACAATCGATTTGATTCTAGAAGAAAACTTACACTTGTCAGAAAGTTTGTATTTGATTCAATTTATATTATGATTCGAACGTAAAAAAAACTTCTCCCCAAGACAAATAAACAAACAAAAACCCCTCCCTGGACAGATAGCAACCAGAAATTTTCTTGGATGAATCCACTTTTTTTATTCAAAACTGTTTTTAAAGCTAATTTGAGTAATTAGATATAAATTACATAGTTACATTTTTAATGAATCCACATCACTGGGCGAAATAGTGTATAATATCCTAACATTAGGAAAACCTTTTGAATCATTGGGGCAGGGTGATGGTCATTAACAAGCATTTTATATTCCATTTTTAATCAGTGGCGTTAGAGGATTAACCTCTTATTTAGTTGAATATTTAGTTATTTACTCTTGAAGTTGAATATTCTTTTGGTCTTGATTCAGGAACAGACTTAAACAGTAAACTTATGAAAATCAAGGATGCCATGATTCGAGAGTTCACCCAGAAAAAAAGAGCTTCAACCTACGAATTTGAAGAGTTTTGTGTCAGCAATGGTGCATCTTCCATTTTCTCAAACCTGGCATCAGCAGTTTGCACAGGCCGATTAAGTGAGCGACGTCATAGAGCAAACAAACAAATAGTTTTTTCTGTGTTGTACCAGCTATCCTTCACTTTGAGCCAAAGATGCAATTTCATGCAGAGGAACAACACGCTGTTCATGGTAACCAATAACATGAACCATCGAGCAAATCATACTCAGCTACAATACTCAGTACTCAATACGTCAATATTCAGAGAGATAATGAAAATGAAGCCAAAAGTAGCAGCAAATGACGATAAATTTCTTAACATCAAGCCAGTCAAGCATTGTAAGAGATGTAATCAGTTGCTAGCAATCCACACGAAAGAATCTGGTTTCACTGCATGTCAAAGCTGTCCAGCAAGAAAGTGTTCAGTTAAAGGCAAATCTGTTTCATGTAGATGTGCTGATCACTTAACACAAAGCCCGCCCCAGGTTTCAACAGTCTGTTGAGGAGTCGTACAAATGCAGCTTCTGTTCTCACAAGGCAGCCTGAATTCTACCGGTATTGGAAGCAACGCATGCACTGTGATAGCTGGACTTGTTTGCTCAGCCTTTCTACATTCCGATTCGTCCATTTCAGACACTGCAAAATTAAGTTATTTCTTCATTGAAGAAATGAGAGATGGAAATGACATCTACAACGCCAACAGCGAGAACTTTCCATCTCCTCTTCTAAATGCAGAAGAAGCAGCAAATCTCCTGGGGCTTCAAATTCGTGGAGAAATTTTTGATGTCAGAAATGCAAATTCCTTAGCATCATACTTGTCTGTAAGGATGCAACCTGTGGAATTTCCACATTCCTGATAATTGTTCCATCATCTCCAGGTCTTTCTATGGCCATTTTTCAGAAAGGCAGTATCATCTATTTCTTTGATCGTCACCACCATGGCAAGTCGGGTGCTATAATCGCATTTTGTAAATCGCATCTACTTATCAATTTCGCATACTGCATAGACGCATTGGTTATGTCAACATGGGGGACATCACTAACGGGCATTAATATTACTCAAATTATTTACATAATCTTAAAATAGATTCTAACTCGAAAAGATGCATCTTATTTTGGAAATCTGAACAGTAGATTTTTAAAAGAAATTCGGTATCTTGTTCAAAATAGCTTGATTAGTTCAAATCTGAATTAACTGTTTGGTATCCACTTCTCGTTTTCAAGTTATATTGATATTTGTTGTGGGTGGTTTTTCAGATTTGTAAGGCGCCATTTTGTTCCTTCCCGAGAGGAATCTATCCTTCTCCAAAAAGATGCATCTTTTTGGGAAATCTGAACAGTAGATTTTTGAATACAGTTCGCTTTCTTCTTCCAAATAGCTTGATTTGTTTAAATGTGAAATACTTGTTTGGTATCCACTTCTCGTTTTCAAGTTATATTGACATTTGTTGTGGGTGGTTTTCCAGATTTGAAAGACGCCATTTTGTTCCTTCCCGAGAGGAATTTATCCCTCTCCAAAAAGATGCATCTTTTTTGGGAAATCTGAACAGAAGATTTTTAAAGAAATTCTTTATTGATTAGCAATGCAATTTTGCAATTTGTTGCTAGTAGCAATGCACACTTTGGGAATTAGTTACACATTATGCCTAGGCTAGGGTTGTTTGAAGCTGAAGGCGGACGTGATTGCAAATGAGATCCATTGATGCTCGACTAGCTATTATATAACACTGATCTCAAAATAAAGACTGAATGGAGCATCTGTCGTTCTAAAATGATGTCATTGGCGGCCATATAGGAAGGCTCAATGCAATACATTGAGATTCTACTGAGGCGTGCTTTTTTTCTTTGATGATTGTTGAATGTTAAGAATGAACAGAACGAGACTGAAAAAATAGTGCAGCTATTGTTGAAAAAGATTCAAGTCTATACAATTTCTTTGGCAGCCATATTGGGTTGCCATGTGTAAGCCAAAGTAGTTGGCTTTCTAACATTTGGCTCGTAAAACAACAGAATGCTTGATCTAGTGTTTATTTAGAGATCAGTGCATAATAGCAGAGTAGGAAAGTAAAGGTGAAGAGTTGAGGTAAACAACAAGAAGAAGAAGGCCAAGCGAGTGAACGAGTTGGCGTTTTTACGTTGTTGGCATTTGTTAAGCTGGTTCAGTATTTTCATCATTAACCAGTTCGTTATATTCTCATAAAATAATGAAAGTTTAACTTTTTAGGTTTTAGGGATCCTTATTACAAATTCAAGCTGGGCAACGAAAATCATCGTAGTAACGTAAGTGATGTTAGATTGTATTTTGCCTAATGGTGTGTATGTATTTGTTCTTGACATTACTGTACTAGCTACTTTATCTTGTCCCTTACCCATCCCCCAGTTTTGGAGATTATGTACTGATGCGGAATTGCTTGATTGCTACCTCAACGATTGATTATTCTCATTCGGTGTCCTACTGTTTTCTAACAAACGAGTAGAACAGAATCCGAATTTCTCATTAAGGTGCTTCTATCTTTACTGCCGTTGATTCGTGTATGTAATTACGTGCAGTAAAGAAGCTATTGGCCATACTTACAGTATCTCTTCCATCATTAGTTGTTTGTATAGCCTTGTGGACCGAATAGTCGCGTCTGTTAGCTACCAACAAGATATGAACAAATCGTGCGAAATGTGAACTCGGTGGAAATACATACGCAGTTCGATCGGCTGAAAAATATAAGTTGTAGGCCCCTTTCAAATACTGCTCTTAAGGCCTATTTTAGATTTGGAAACCCATTCCAGGCTCTCTAAAATACTAATTCCAATAACTTTGTTGCTAATTATGATTGAATTAAGTTTTGCGAATTTTCCTTTTGTTTGAAACAATAGGCTTTTGTTACAGAGTAATAGAATTCGCAAAACTAGTGAAAATCAAAATTCTTTAAGGTATAAAGCACAAGCAGAGCTTGAAGACTAGCCATTAAAATCAGCTCCAATGTCTGGCCCTGCCCCTTCACTTCAAAAGTATTTTTTTGAAAAGACTGAGAGAAGATGCCTGCCTTGACTCAGCTGAGAGGCTATTCCAGATCTTGGCTCCTATGAAAGAAAAAGATTTCTGGCCACCCGTTGTCTTTTGAGTTGGCATGTGTCTTTGCATCGGTAGTTGCATATCTTGCTCTCCTTAGTACTAGTTGTAGTGTTTGCTGCTGTGGGGGGTGTTGTTTTTGTTGTTGTTGTTTGGATTTTTTGAATTGATGATGTGCTTGTTTTGGATTTTGATGATTTGTTTAGTGTTGTTCATGCAGCTGTGAGGGGCCTAAAATGATATCATGGCTGAGCTGTGTCCTAGACTACATCGGATTTTGCACAGGGGAGGAATTCCACATTTAATTTTGTTCATTGCGCATGCGTTTTAGAAGAAAGGCCCATTTCATCATAAATGATAAAACATTAGATTAAAAGTATTTGGTTGAACCACGCATATTATATGGTGTCATAATATATGGTAATATAAGTATACAGTGTCTGAAAAATTTGCAATTCCTCCCCTTTGTCGAATTTGACTACATCTATATACGAGTGGTTGCATCCTGAATACAACTCTAAGGGTCTGTTCATATTAGGTGGGATAGCCCACTGCGGTGAGCTGGTTTTCGGCTCATCTTCATATGGACATTTCATCCCACCTTGCTGAGCCAGTCCCGATGTGAAAATGAGGATGATGGCGCCAAGAACTATTGTGGCGCAGTTTCTTGAATTTTCTTTCCATGATTTCTTGCTTGTCATATCATCTTCCAAAGAAATTATTCGAAATTATGGAGAGAAAACAGAAAACTATCCTTGCAACGTGATTACACAGCTGACGACAGCTGTAGCTCTGTCATTTCAACTTTACGGTTTAGTTTTTGTGTGGAAAAGCTATGAAATACAAGCAAGTAATTTAGTAATGGCTGTCTTTGCCATGAACAGAAGCTGCAACCTGAAGAAATTCAAAAAAGCTAAGTTGAGGAGACTTTACAGAAAGAGAAGAGGTTGTTGGTACAGACCAGTTCTTCTGCACTTGCGCAGTCTTGACGAATTCATCCCACCAACGTGGGCTGGCTCACTGAAGTGCGCTCATAGGTGAAATTTTCATCCCACCAAGGTGAGATCTCACCGACACGGCAGTGAGATCTCACCTAGGTGGGATAGCCCACCTCCCATATGAACGCAATCTTATTCTCACGTTCAAATCACTGTGTTGGCTAGATCTCACCTCGGTGGGCTATCCCACCTCATATGAACAGGCCCTAAAACGATGTTCAGAAACAATGCTGGAATCATGCTTAAATACTCTGATGATCATGGGTGAACAGAATGGGGTTAAAACAGCGTCATAATAATAATGATGATATCAGCAGTCGAGGGATAATTCACGACAATATACAAAAGATACTTTTGTTCTTTCTTATCATTTTCAACCCCGTGGTGTTTTCCAAACTTGTGGTTCTTTAATTGACTGACTGAGGGTAGGTTTTTCATATTGGCTGAGTGGGTTACTAATGAATTCGAGCTGGTCGTAAATCTGATGATTCATCATTGCGTTTCTGGTATTTCGTCAAAGATATCATCATCATTTCCCATTAAAATATAATGCGCTGAATTTTGTGGCTTGGATGTGGTGGGAGTCCAATCAATATTTCATACCAACCAGTTTCGGTGCTTTCACAACTCGGCTTTTGATATTGTATCCATTATTTCTTTTCATGAATAAATCACATTATTCATACTAAATCACGGTAATAGATGATGTTGTTAGTTTAAATCATTTTGAGTTTTGCAGTTCAAGTTTAGCAGATGTAGCTAATAAACCTGGAAGAAATACGCGAAATGTGGCGTTCAGTGTTAGCTTCAGAACTAACCAGGTATGATATATCACTTCAATGTCTTACTTTCTGAATACCTAGAACTTTCTAAAACTTCCTCATATCCTTCTTCGTCCCCAAGTCGAAAGGGTTATATAACAAACTGTTGGATCGAAACCATGGAAGCAGCAGAGCACAGAAAACATGGCTTCACGGCTGTAAGGTGGAGGAAGTTCAGCAAAATCGGCTGAATAGGGAGGAAGGTTTTTAGGAAAAGAAATGTTATTTGAGGCATGAAGTAATGAATTATATTGAAAGTTTTATGGACTTGATGGGATACCCGGTAGCTTCCATTATTTGTGTCACTGCTTCTAGTCAATGACGTTGATTGGCTGGCTGTTTGAATTCTGATCATCTAAGCCCCAGGCATCGTAAGGGTTTTGTTGGGTAACCTAGCTATCAATTATAGTGGCTCGTCCTGTGTTCTTCATGAAAAATATTCAAAATTTTGAAGAAGGTCGATTAAGAGGATGCAATTTTAACAGGAGGCAGGTTTTGCATTTTTTCTGGGCTCTGGAGAGCAGCCGTGAAAGTGTGTACTTAAATGCTCACACTGTCTTTCTTGGATCGAATCTTGGCCAAAATATATTTTACTAGATCATGATATTTTACGTACTTTTGTGATGTTGACAAAATTTCCATTCTTTTTCTGGGTCTCATAAATGTCCACCTCTTTATCTGGGTCTTATTCTTTCCAGTCTGAATGACTCAAAGTGGAAACTAAGACAACAACGTTTGGTATAGCCAGAAATATCAGAAACATAGTGAAACGAACACATAGATTACTTATGCTTTCTTTCTGACACTCAACAGAGTAATACGTCAGAAAGAAAACGAAACAGAAGACTAACTGATTTATATATCCAGATTTGGATCGAAAAAGGCCAATCAGAGAAGAGGTGAATGATAGGTATTGTGTGGGAAAACCAATCAACAACCACGATACAGTGACCTGACCAATTAGATTACTTCAAGAATCCTAAGACGAAAACGAATTCCTTCTGTCTACCCAAAAGGGGATTGAATTGTTCTGTTTCTCTTGCTTTGAATCTCGTTCGAATTAAGAAGCAGCCAAACACAAACAACATTCTGAGTTACTGAAAATTCTAAGAACGTTGCATGAACTAAGTGATTACCTAATGTTTTGAGAGGATGAGAGATAATGATGCTTCATGTTGTTTTGTAAGGAAGGCAATAGAGAGCAAAGTAGATGGAAAATAAGCTAAGTAGATGACAAAAAAGATCAAATCAGGGCACGTCGTAAAACTAAACTTCGTTAACAACTTTGCTTTTGATAGTTGGTCTCGACTCTTCTGATTTTTGTCAATGACAGATCAATTATTCTAATTTTGTCTCCTAGGCTCTTGCTACTTTTGGCTTATTTGCTTCTCGCAAATGCGTCAACTGGCCTCGATTTCAAGGCTTTACTAGCCAGTTGCAATTCAACATTTTACTGCAAATCAACTGGCATCAAATTTATGAGTCTCAGTGAGCTTTCTGGGGTGTACTTGAATACCACGGCAATAACCACTGCCACGATAGACAGCGTTCCGAAATGCCAGGCCCTATGCCTCAATACAGAGGGTTGTTTCTCCATGAACATCAACATCCGCATGCGCAGTAATTATCAATGTCAACTACTAAGTGATAACATCTACGCATCAGCCTCTCGGATGGTTAAGAGCACAGATTTCATTCATCTTTATATAAAGGTAAGGGTAGACTTTATTATTTACATCCTGGCCACGAGAACAAGGCCTCGTTTTGGTTATGCTCACCTACTTAGAGAAGACACGCTTAGACAGGGCTTAAAGCCAAACCATCTTACATCTTGCTAACTTATATTTTCTCAACGGATTCTTCCAGACTAGTATGTTGGCTTTCAGAATCTACCAGGTGGCTTAATAGGAAACGCCAATAAATCACGTGATTCATGACGTCACGAAAACGCAAAAAAATCATTTAATGGCTAATAACGTACTTATTTCTCAACTAATTAACTTATATGCAATATTTTCATTCACTAGGGCCTACTCAAAACTGTTTTAGACGGGGGTTTCCGATATGGGGAAGGGGGAGAAGAAGAGGTATGATTGAATCAGACTAGTACAGCACTTGATACTAAATTGATTCAATACAGCCAAATCGATGAAATATTTCAGTAGATAAAATCCTTTTCCAAACTTGAAGCAGTCATACTGGAAGCAGTCATATATACTTAATTGTTATGTTTTCTTGGGACATGATAACTTCGGCTCTCAGGCTCGGTAAAGAGACGCCCTTATGAAATCTGCTAAGCTTCCATGATAATGCCCTCGCTAAATGTGATTTCAAAGCGTAAAGGACCTATTTGGGCTTTTGCACGTTTAAAAGTTTAAAATCAATTAAGCAACAGTACTTGTGTGAAAGTCAACTTGAAAGAAATTGATTATTATTATTATTATTATATAAAAGCAGTACAAAATAACTTTTCTCGGCCCTATTTTCCTTCAAGGCCATATGCCAGACTAAGAAAGTGGAATAATATTTTGAAAAGCTTAGCTTTGAACAAATTTGTTATCGCATAAATGCAAGATGCTGGAGTTTTTCAATTACCAGGAGTTGATAGTTAATTGTTGATAGTTGATAGGCACATACGCTTACTATCTTCGCAAGGTATGGGTTTATGTGCTAAGCACAAAGTGCAAACTGAATAGGTTAACTGAATAGGTAACTAATCGAGCAGTGCGACGATGGTACTTCCGCTCGATGTGACCACACCTCATGATTCCTTTTGCCTTTTTTCCTGGAATTACAGAGAGCTAGCTGGTTCTCTCCTCACACTTTATGACAGGTCTGAAGGTGGTTTTGAACCCGGGACCCTTCGAACAAGGGTCAAGTGATCTAACCACTGGGCTATCCCTGCCAAAGGAGAAACATACTAGCTAGCATACTAGCTGTGCATGGACGGGGTTGAAAAAAGCTAACTATGACATACGACATAGGAGTACCAGAGAATTCTCTCCATTAACAATGATCATATATCCAGTACTTAAATAAGAAAATAGTCTAGAGGATATCGTAAAGATATGGTCACCATCAGATTCTAACCAAGTGACCGTTATTATTTAGCGGTAAGGTCTAATTGCAAGCATGACAACCTTTGTTTACGCATTAAGGAAATACCTGATACATGATGTATTGCTGTACAGTACGGATTAGTGGCTTACTAGAGCTGTCATTGAATTGTTGAGTACTGATTCGTCTCAACACAATTGAAAGTTGAGGATGATGAACCTTTAGATCCAAGTCTTGGTGGCCATTAATTGAAGGTAGTCCTTTTTCAAAATACTGGCCATTTTAGCATTCCTACTTTTCTAAGTATAATGGCTCAGCCGTCCAGAGCCTGTGGTTTCGTTGTGTAGCTAAGAAGGTAGCAATATAACGATATCACAATAGAAACATGTTACATATTTTTAAACTGAAAGTTTGGTTCCCAACGCACAATGGACAGGACTTGCAATCTTTTCTTGAGGCTATTGATAGCAGTTTATCGATATAGCTGTCTCTATCACTATCGGGCTGTTTTGTAGGGGCGCAGTGGCTGCGGAACCAGCATGAAAAGTGTGGAAACTCATGTCGATAGCCATAACGGTACAGGTTCATACTGGCATGGTAGCGACATCGTGTAAACGGGCCATGCGAGCATCGTGGCGACGTAGATTAACATTGATATCCAGGAAACGTAAATTAAATGATTTTGCTCTCTGCATTCGCTTTTCGTTTTTCTATCTCACCTCATCCATATAAAAGATACTTCCTTATTAGGTGGATTCAAACTTTTCTATTCGTGAAAACATGACTATGATTTCTAAAATGTACTGCTGGCTGTTAATCATTTAAGACCCTACGGTGTTTTAGATTTTCAAAGCTCTTCTAAGCTTTTGCATAAAGAGACCAAAACTTTTCCGCTCGCAAGCATATCTTTGGCAATATCAACCATTCAGATCCGTGAGGCTGAATTGCTTATGTTATTAATTTACATGTAGCAATGTGCATTTTTCATATACCCCTAGTATAAATAATGAGTAAAACTCTGTTGGAAATTTTTTAGATTTTTTCGAAAAATTTGTATCTCTGCCCCCCTAGAAATAAGGCCCCACTACGCTCCTTGTGTTTTGAGCCATTTGAATAACTGGAAATATTTGCATAACTCAGCTCATAGCGATCATATATTTCTCAACAGCAACTTTCAAGGATGTCAGAACGGCGTTACCTACAGCATATGGGTGATGTTCACAAAAAAAGAGTGGAGCTTGTCACGTGATGGCTATATTTTCATGCACACCGGCTGGGGAAAGTATACAGGGGCAGTATTCTATGCCCAAAAAAACAGGGCTCAAGGCTTCTTCTTTTCGTTGAGTGACGGCATCCAACAATGGTCGATTACTTTCGGTGAGAATGTCTCAGCAACGGAATGGAGGCACTTTGTTATTGTTTATAACAAAGGCGTGAATATTTGTGCTTTTATCGATGGGCAGCTTGTTAAGTGTGGAGGTACTTCGACGGCTAAGAGTTTGGTTCACAGCAATTTTTGCTTTCGACTGGGCTTTCGCCTGAATACGGGACACACTTCTGAGGTGTACCTGGACGACTTTGCTGTGTGGAAGTCCTCACTCAATGCGGAGGCAGTCAGAGAGATATACGATCTCAGCAAAGTCTGAAAAGGAACGAATTTAAAATTATTAAAAAAGCGAAAATAGCCAGTTGGCAAGCACATAGATTACTTAATTTCACCTGAAAGTGGCCTTACAAGAGGGTCAGGAAGGGGAAAATTGGGAACAGGGGTACGCTTTGTATTGACTGGGAAAATTGGATTAGACTTCTTGAGACTGGGTTTTGAGAATGAAAAAGTAGATTGGGATTTTTAAACACGTCAACATTGAGAATCATTTCATTCTCCCTATTGGCGTTGGGATTTTTGATAATTAATTCCACAGCTGGAGATTGGGATTAGTACGCTTCCCCTTTAGTACCCCCTTATAAAGCAACGCTGCACTTACTCTTCTGTAAATATCAACTTTATATTCGCCTGTTGTAAGATTTTCAGATGCGTCGCGTAGCGTGTGTAGCGTAGTATCAACACCTAGGCCTTTGCCGCCGATTTTACTCCTCCGATTCTTCAAAATCATTTTCTTCATTCGAGAAAAGCGAAGATCCAAGACTACCAGAAAGGTTTAAACTATTATCTGGAATAGACTCATCATGTCTTTTTGCCAATGGTAGACTTATTTTGCTAAACGCAGCCATTTCTTCGATGAACGCTGTTGCCTAAATGTTGCCGGGTTTTTTCCACGCATGCATAGCAGCTGAGAATCACTGAGAATCATTGCAAATCACTATTGATTTGATGATTGACCATTAAAACAATTTGATTCGCTACGCTCATAGTGCGCCGTCTAAATCAAGGGCGCATAATACGCCTATAATTCGCTCGACACAGCGCATTATGGGCGAATTTAATTATTTAATTCGCTGTTGGGTTAAGTCAAGCGAATTATTAGCGAATTTAATTGACACTTAGTTTTTTTTCATACAATAATTCAATTCGCTGCGCTTATAATGCGCCGTCTAAACTATGCCTTAAATGGTATGATTACTTATTATTTATTGATATCTTTGTTATCATTGCTTGGTATTATTGGTATTGCTCATATAATTCTGGACGAGAAAATAAAATCATTTGTTAACTAAATAACTAGAGATATGAATCGTAAATATTACACAGATAAATCAATTTGTTCTTTAATTCAAGACCGAGACCTCATACTACCAACAATCCAATAGAACTGTAACGACCTAAATCTTTGGTAGCTGGGGTCAACACCTAACGTCATTAGTTTTGATATCAATACTAGATTGCATTGTAATAGTCTATAGAAGGAATATTCTAGAAGCTTATTACTTCAGTACTTTGTGTGGGTCTTATTGTCGAATAGTTCTACAACTTGCACAAAGTTTATTCAAATTCATTTGTAGAATTACAAGAATAAGCAGTAAGGTTGTGCAACGAATTACTTTCCCAGATATCTTCATCAATTTTGCAATAGAATACATCACCAGCAGCAGAAAAGAAAACATTTTCTCAGTTGCTCAACGTCGATGATTTAGGCTAAGCAAGGAAAGAACGAATGCACAGTAACAATCGAAAAAAGTTAACAAGGACTAGTTTGCATACTCCTTCTTTCCAAGCATTGCTGGAAATTAGATCTCCACCAATCTATTACAGAATTTTCCACCATGCATCTGATGAGGATAAGTAAGTTAGCAAACAAGTATAATCACCACATAAACCTATTTACAGGTTTAAAAAAAGCGAAAACGAAGTAGCTAATGTTGGTGAAATTTTAAATTCAGTGTAGCTTTAGATTGTCTAATTAAGTCATGAAAAACCCTGACAATTGTGGCAGGGATAGCATTAAAAAGGTCAATATGAGGTATGAACTTATTACCACAGTGGTCCCTCAGGGGCATTTAAAGAAACAAGAGTAAAATTTGAAAAGTGAAGATGATATTTAATAATGATTGGTTGTTAAAATGAGAGATTAAGAGGAAGGTTTACACATTAAGGCTCTTAATAGTACCTATATATGTCATCTTCCTCTTTCTTTATATTTTAAAAGAAAGGATCGTGTCTGTGGCTGTTATAGTTCTGTCCTTTGCTCCATTCCGTGACAAGTCTTTTTGAAGTAGTTTCTATATATTCACGACAAATTCAAGAAAATTGTGTAAGATTGCTTGTAGATTCTCAAGTCATATATTTTTAAATGATTTGCTGTCTAGCATAAGTGAAATTAGAGTTGCACCACTGAAATTCCTGAATATGGCAAGCTGATAGCAAAGTTGAAAATATTTATGGCACTATTAGGATTGCTGAATGGAAATATTAGCAATGCATGAATTGATTGACACAGTGAACAATGTAGATAAGCACCGAGCTTGTTTCTTGCCACAGTCAAACAAATCTACGGCCGCGATGGGAGGTTCTTTTGCAGCCATCAATGTATGCAGGTATTACGAACATCTAGTTTCACTGAATTTGATTTCTCACTGCGATAATAATTCATTTTTCCATGCATAGTTATTTTCTTGTAAGCAATGCCTGAGATAACGTTGACATGCCTCAGTCATTTTGACTAAGATTTCTAATAGCGTTTATCGTAAGTTGATTCGTTTTAGGACTGCGGTATTAGTCCGTGGTCTGAAAGTTTTTTGGTAAGGTGGGGTGCTCCCTACTGTGGGAGAACGTCACGGGCTCAATCTCTGGCAAAGGCAATAGTACTCAATTCCTCTCTGCCTGTAGCATTAAGACCCCATTTACACTTTACCGGTACAGTTTCGATCTGTCACACATTTATTAAGAACCAAGTGCGCCTACACTAAAACGAATCAAGACCGTTTCGTCTACCGATCCCGTTGACAGTATACTGGTTCGCCTTTATTTTTTTCAAGTGACCATGCGCATTCGAATAAAAAAGCCGTCGTTGTGAATCAGCAACTATTTCGTTACGGTTCCAGGTGTTTACACTCTGCCAGTGCGCTTGGAATCCGTAACGGATCAAAACTATTTAGTTTTCATTGCAGGATTAAAAGTGTTGTGTTAATGGGAGGCCAATTCGTAAGCGCACCAGTACAGTGTAAACGGGGTCTAACCAAAACCATTGTTTGGTGTAAGTATATAATTCAATGCCAGAAACAAAATCAATGTGCCTCCCACACATATGCAATACTAGTAGATACTACATCGATGTGCGATGACCCTTCAGAGATTGGAACCATTGCACCATGCTGGCCTCTTCAAGAACTTTTATATCGTTCGTATGGGAGTGCAAATGGAAGGGTATTCGGTGCTCGTTGCTTACGATCAGGGACTGATCCAAACTACAACTACTACTGCTCGAGCTGCTGTCAGATTTTTAGGTGTATAGTATCTTCCCTTTCTTTAATTTAGGCTCTAAGATAAAAAAATTTATATTTTTGTTACCGGAACAATTTGAGCAGTTTTCAGAATTTTTCCTGGATCCGCCTCTGACGATTATCCACAACAGAGCTGCCACTGATCACATCAAAGTTTTGTTTATATTTGATAGATTGGTGGTATTGGTAATACTCTCTTTCCTCCTGCATCAATCATCTGGACTCCGTTACGACGATTTTACTCATGAGTGCAGTTCAAGAGTCTACTGCAAATCTAATGGAATCAAATTCATGAGCCTCAGCCAGCTCTCTGGGGTGTACCTGAATACCACTGTGATCTCCACTACGAGGACGGATAGCTTCGTGAAATGCCAGACTCAGTGCCTGAACACGCAGAGATGAGTATACAGATGGGTATATCCAGGAACCTAAATAGGGTCCTTGTGTAGCAAAAATTTCTGAAAAGACAGTAAGCTCTTAAGTTAGGAACTGGGAGTCTTGCCCCTTACTTGGGCAAGATGGCCCCATGTGCTTGACTAATATTCTGGTGATATTGGTATCTTGCTGCGAAAATAACTTTTACAGAGAATTTTTCAATTAGTACAAAATGAAGTGATATTTTCAATGGAAGAAAAATATTTTGGTAACAAAGCAAGTTGTAAATAAGCATGGGCTCTCAAATTTGGCCTCCCAGTAGGCTAGTTGGCAACCCTGGTTTCAGTAATAAAAAAGCGGGATAAAATCGTGCGTACGCAACATGTGTGTTAGGTAGAGTGAGCATGAAAACTATCCTTCAGAATCATTTTCGGTTGAAAGATTGTTTTCCATCTTTTATTCTCAACAGCCGAAACCTAAATTCAGCCAGAATCAGCCAAAAACAGCCAAAATCTTGATAAATCTTCAAAACTCTTTGAAGATCTCAACTTTGAAGATCTCAAAGGCAAAGTAATCCTGCTGATGAAATGAAATGATAAGTCATTCTGAATAATGTGTGGTACTTTTTTATAGATTCACCAAAAGATTTCCCTCGAAATCAACCAGCAGTTGGAAGAAAAACTATGATCACTAAGTTTTTGGTTTTCGGTCAATGTACAACAAAAATAGATGGTTCTAAATAAGCTTTCTATCTATTATGCTTTAAAAACACCAATAAATCACCCAATATTCTCTGAGCATCAGCCAAAAATTTAAAACAGCAAGATGGTTGGTCCATGGTCTTTAGTCAAAATTAGCAAAAAAAAATGGTTCCAAATAAGCATTGGATTCAGCCAGGGAGTAATATTGGCCTTTAATAGCATTAAATCTAATTTTAAAATCTTATATTAATCAAACTTTGGCAAGAAATGTCGGTTTACTAGTGTTTTAAACTCCAAACTTTAAGATAAAAACAGTAAGGATAAAAAAGCGATTTATCAAAATGTTTGCATGTTTCAAAAGTACAATATTGACGAAAAACGTTCAATCAAATACGTTATTTACGCTAAAGTATCAAGACAAAACTTTGTTATCGAGTTCTCAAAGCGTTCCATTCCCTTCTAATACCCCACCCCTCTCTCTAATTAATAGGACTCAACACATATTATTGAAATCATTCTACATTACTTTTATCGCTAATATCGACTTATCTATAATATCATTTGCTACATACAAATATTCCATTGAAAAAGAAGCAAAGAAACAGAACTCATTTTCATTTTGTGTACCGTAATTTCTTCTTTTAAATAACCCCCACGAGGTATAAGGCCCTCTATTGTGAAAACATTTTATCACACGGTCCTCCTCTGGTACACTTACTGTTGAGTGAGCACACAGAGACCAAATGTGCCCTCCCGGTTATCACCACGATGGCTGTGCAGCAACTCGTAAACTTTGGCATACGATGTACGGTTTTAGATCTTGTACATATAAGTTATGAGATCAAGAGACCCAATGTGCCCTCCCAATTATCACCAAAGTGTGACTGTAAACTTTGGTATACGATGTACGGTTACACATTGTTGGTATTCAAGAACCAAAGAGTGTCAAATTGCTACAACTACAAGAGCAATAAGCCAAAAAAATGGTAAAAGAATGTGGCTCAAGATACATAAAGAGTGCCCAAAAGAGTTTCTTTGTATGTGATCAAGGGACCTAGTGGGCCCTACCGGTTATCATCACACGGGCTGTGCAGCAACCCTTTTTGAATACTAGTTGTCTATATTGAGTCACAATCTACCACTCAATTGAGATACTTTGTGGGAATGAAAATGACCTGAGTAGGACTCGAACCCACGACCTTTAGATTCATCCTCTAGAGCGCTAGTAATAATCTACCATTTCAAAAGTCCTACTTTAAGTTCAAAGCGGTTATATTTCTTTGCCTCTTTTTGGTGTCATTAGTGGTGATTTGATCTACCTCCTACATACAAAAAACGATGGTTATAAAAACATACTAAATTCGTATTCTTTAAACTCTCCAACGCTTCATATTGCTGAGTCGTTAATCAAGATATCATCAGAATTCTCTTCCTCCTGCAAAGGTATTGCCACCCTTTGTGAGCTTCTAAGACATCCAGAAGTGTTTCGCATGCAGAAAACTGACCTAGACAAAACAAAAACAAAATTTAAGAATATAAAACTAAATAAGAAACAAAAAAGGAGACTAGCTCTCTGTTACTCAAAGTTTCATGCTTGCGAAATCATCAGAAATGATGATTATCATTCTAGTCTGTATACTTATAGCATTACCTAGTCTATATTTAACTTCATCGTAGCGCTCGATGTACAAAATTACAGAGCGGTATAGTAGAGAAACAAGGAAGGAGACTAGCTTTCTATTACTCAAAGTTTCATAAATTCGCAATCATCAGACAGTCTTTAACAATAGTAAATATGAAGCTTAAAATAATGTTGTTTAGTAGTAATGATAGATGTTTAACCTTTTATTGAGTTCTTGAGATATTTGTTCGAGAGTTTTCTGTTTGGTTTCTGGCACGAAGTGATAAATGAAGATGATTGAAAACACGCCAAATATTGAGTAGATCAAGAACGTCCACGATGGACCAAGAGTTCCTGAAAAAAAGCAAAAGAAATGACGTCAAAACTCTTCAAATGCAGAATGGTAACATAATACTCAGGGGAGAGGGATGAATAGGGCCTGGAAGTTCCTTTATGCGAAATTTTTATATTATAATATTAAGTTGATTTAGTTGATGTTAAATGTATTTGACTGTTTATCGTAATTTGTACAAAAATTGTATTTAGGATAGATTAATAATACAATGTAAACTGAGCTGAAAAATGTAAATAAGACCCCTGGCCTTTCGCAGGCTAGCAAGCTAAATATATACTTACTTGTACCATGGTTTATAGAAATAGATGGTTAGGAAACCTATTGTTGTATCTTTTTGTACATGTTTTTCAAAATTGAGAGTGCACAGTCTTTTGTTTCACAATTGTTTCAGCCAACAAGGTCATGGTTAAGCGAATAGACCAAAACGCTTCTTTTGGTTCCCTATCCAGTAATATTGTTATTTAGAGAAGATTTTATTATATTTAGCATCATATTTATGTAGGCAATATTTACATGTAAAATTTAACAGTAAAGAGAGAGGATAAGACATTCGTTGTGCACTTTCAAGTAGTGCTCAACATCAACTGTGAAACAAAGACGTACAACATTGGGTTTCCTAACCATCTATTTCTATAAACCATGCTTGTACTTACTAAATGGCGCACACAGAACATGCCAGTCGTAAGAAAAGTTCCTACACAAACATCATTTACTCAGGATGTTATTTGTTAGTAGCAAATTAACAAAATTAGTAGCTTCTACAGTAATATCAGAATCAGGATAGATTTTGGGTTACTTACAACGAAGGTTAAGCAAATTTAGTAGCTTC
This sequence comes from Pelagia noctiluca, assembly GCA_963924455.1. Lineage (NCBI taxonomy): Eukaryota > Metazoa > Cnidaria > Scyphozoa > Semaeostomeae > Pelagiidae > Pelagia > Pelagia noctiluca. The sequence goes on from OZ004335.1 coordinate 2,562,645, forward strand.
TACAATGATAACTCACCAATAACTTCTAGAAAGGTCATTGAGATGATGATATTGGTCCCCCAGTTGAAAATTGTGGCCATGGCAACAGCTCTGCCTTTTATACCAACCGGAAATATTTCAGTCAAGAACAACCAAGACACTGAAAATGAAATATTAGTTTCATTTAAGCCAGATCCTGGATCAATAACAGTTAATGTATTTCATATGTCATTGACTCCCTACCTATTCTGTGAATTTCCTCCATTTTGCATGATTCAAAAAACACTGGCGAAAATACAACAAGAGAAGGAAAAATGGTTGTTAGTTGTACCAGTCTGGCCAAGGCAGACTTTGCGGCTTACTTCTATGTTAATTGCATCACCAATTCTTTCACCCAGGAAAAAGGAAACTCTGTATCTGCCAGAAGACCAAGCAGCAGTTTCCTATGTCCTGTTTACTCCCATATTGCGAGATTCGAAATAACCCTCGAAAAAACAGCAGAAATCCCGTGATATAACTACATACCCTTTAAAATTACAGCACAGACATTATCTAGGGTATAAATGAAGAAAAATGACTAATTTTACAGGAATCTCAACAAAAACCTCAAATAAACTTACTTGGTCCGTAACCAATAGCATATCCAGCCACAAACGCCATTAACGCCAAAAGACAAACGTACTTCACACTGCCGTGCGCATGCGTCATTTCATGCACGTTCAGACGTCTCTTATCGAACTCTGTGCAATTCAAAGCCACAGGGGTACTAGTATTCAAGAATGATGCTGAAGTAGCAACAGGGTGTTGATTCATTTGAGATGGTATAAGGGAGATGTTGTGCGAAGCATGGGACATGTTTGATTGCTTGATGCACTCCTTGGTTTGGTAGAAGTTAGGGTGGCTGAGATAGGTGTGGCCTGCCCCAATGAAGTTCTTGTCACATGGGTTCTGGGTGTGCAGCTGATGTATGGGTTGAGTGACTGCACTGAGTATTATAACACTGGTTGTCATTGTAACAGCACCGATAAGTAGAAATAATCTTCTACCTGCAGAAAAACATAGATAATTGATAATCAGTTGAAGGAAATAAAACAGTCTTTGATAGGTGCAGAGCTTTAGGATGGCCAGGAAAATCGGAAACATAGCGAAACATGATGACTCTTAGTAATTTGCATCACACACTTATCAGTAAGGTAGAAAGTCAGAATAGTTTTTGATCAGTTCAGAGCTTAAGGATGGTGGAAAAATCAGAAACATAGTGAAACATGATAATTACTTAAGCTTTGCAACTGACATTCATCAGAGTAGTACGTCAGAATAGTTTTTGATCAGTTCAGAGCTTAAGGATGGTGGAAAAATCAGAAACATAGTGAAACATGATAATTACTTAAGCTTTACGTCTGACACTCATGAGAGTAGTACGTCAGAAAGAGAACGAAAATGAAACCTAGCGAATAAATGAATGCAAGAAAAATGGCAAAATACCTTGGAAATGAAAGCTTTTTTGTCCACTTACCAAGTTTATCAACATTTAGTAACGCAACTGCAGTAAAAGCAACCTGGAAACAAAGATAAACTGTTAGCCATCAGATGAAGGCAACGAAACACCTAGGCCCCAGCCCACCGATATCGTTTTGTGCTGAACCTACGGTGATTACAAATGAGATAGAATGCCCCTCTTCTAGAAGATTGTTTTAGATTGCACATCCGGTTTGAAAACATCTTGGTCCCCTGTGTTTTAAACTTCCACTATAGTCCATTTAAAAATATGGTTGAGATAGATACGAATAACTGTGTTACCTTGACGATTCCCAGACCAACAGTAGCCAGTGTAGCAGATGTACTTGAAGTGAAACCAAATGATAGAAACACAGCAGGGGCGTAGTACAGTACAGTAGGCTGCCCGGTTATCTGCAAGAAAACAACAGTAGCATCAGAAGTTTGAAATCGGTCTGAGGATTGAAGTGTCTTTATAATACTATGTCATTCACTTTCCTGTTAATGTCCCTTGATAGGTATTTGATAGTCCCAATACCTCTACGAGCCTTTGCTATAGCTGTTTTTCTCTGGCTCTGAAAGTTTAGTTTCTCATCAAGAAAAATATCGAGGTGTTTATGTTCGCTCTTTGTTAACACTTCTTCCTGTCCTAACTGAAGCAATTTAGTTTATTTCTTTCTGTTGAAAAATTACCTCTTCGGTTTAATCTGCATTGAAATGCATTTTCCTTCGCCATGCCCATAGTCTAACTTATTTACAATAGCTTCAGTGTCTGTGGTCCACGTTTGTTCAACTGTCTCCCTAAGTCCTTACGTGACCTTATCAACTGAGATCTTTCCAAATTTAAATCGAATCTAAACAGATTTCTAAGATTGGTCCCAGACGAACCCGCTTCTCCAGGTCTTCAGACATCTGTATTACCTAACAGTTTGCTGGATCTTCAAGGACATACAAGAAACATCAACTTTGAAATAAACTAAGCAATTTTTGATGTTTATAACGGCGGATGATGTTAGTCTACCACAGTTTGATTTTAATTGTAAAACCATAGATAATAATAATAACAATGATATTAATAATAACTCTATAAAGATCTCTATTAAGGTCTTCAGCTGTTTCTATTTCACTTTTTACAACAGAGGGTAATGATGTGTCATCTGCAAATAGTTTAATATCACTGTGGATATTTTCGATAAGATCATTTATATAAACAAGAAAGGAAAGTGAGCCATGAGAGTTGTGGGAATTGTCATTCAAGCTATAGTTAGTGGCTTGTAAATTTTTACACTCTGCGGATAACTCATGCTCAAAAGGCTGAAGTGTGCCAAATTCTGCCTTTTTATACCTCCACCGATATAGAGTGAAATAATTTCGAGACGATGTTACTTCTATAGATGACCAGGTATACATATGCCTACCCGGGTTATGGTTTTTTGCAATATTTTGTGCGGTTTATCGGTCATCTTTCATGAGTTTTTAAAAGACTTGCCTTGGTTATGGGTTCGATTAACAAGGATTATTTAAACAGAGTCAAGTAAACTGAATTTTGGGCTAAATCTTTAAATTTTTGCCCTGATGATGAGAGAATGAATCTTTAAATTTTTGCCCTGGTTATGGGGTAGCTTTTTCAAAATATTGCTCTCTAATGGCAAATTTTGCCCAGGTTATATTTAGCACTGTCATAGGCACATGTATAATGAGTGACCTTTATGAATTACCCCCTCGATTTGGTATAGCAAGTTTGTTTATATTTGGTTTTGCATATAGGCCCATTCAGTTTTTTCCTTTATAAATTGTGGTTTCAATGAGATTTGCTTCAGTCTAACTTGGTATTTAGTGATTTATGTAAGGTAGGGTGTAATTTAGAGCGGAGTTTATCTTGGAGGAGAAGGAGGGGTTTTTAGGAAGATTAAAGGGTCAGGACCGTTATTGTAGGTATCTAGCCTCTTTTCCCTGAAAAGTTACCATCATCTAGCCTCACCTGTTGAAAAAATACGATGCCACTGCCGATGAACATCCGAAGCCTCATATTCTGTTTCTTTCCAACAAGATCAGACAATTTATAGCTCTGAAACAGAAAGCAATAAATCAATTCTCAGTACAATACAGGCTTCTTCAATTACAGGGGGGTGGGGATCGACCTGCACAGTCTCCAATGGTCTTCATCATCATCATCATTAATTTATCGCTAGTAGGCTTACTAATATCAAATAAAAAAAGCAAAATCACTAAGAGGAAAGAGACTCAAAAGACAAACTCAATCTCGACAAGCCTTTTTCGTGGTTACCCACTCATCAGGAGATGTACAGACAAACATATTACTATTTACAACTGGTTAAGGTTCAATAGATAATTTCGATAGGGTAGCGTAAAAGGAACCAGCGTCAAGTTTTATATTGACCAAAGAAATGAATAAGAACTACCTTTTCTCCACTCAATGACTGCTTGAACTTTTCTAGCTGTGTTTGTACATCTAGAGTAGGCCACAACAGCCTGATCACAGAGACGGCCTAAAAATCGAAATCTAACGAGTTAGTGAATACATTCGATGTACTGATGGTAACTCCTTACAGTGCCAAGGTTGCCAACCAAAGTACTGATGATATCCTTCATTGAACTGAAAATCCTCTTCAGTATTGCCCAGACGCTTCTTAGGATGAATATATCTAAATTATAAGCTAGTGACATTCATACGAAAGGAACCCCAGAGAAGCAGAGAGATAAATAAAAGAGCTGAGGTTTGGGCCAAGGGAAGCGACCCCGTAGAAATGAATACATTCGATCTTACCAAGGCTGTTTCTGACACAACATTACACAAATAGACACCATTTATCATGACAAGCTTTTGATATTTAGGAGGGCAACATTGAAAACTTCAGTTTTATTAAGGCTATTTCTGAAACAATATTTGACATACCACTTATGATGACAAGTCATTGATATTCATTCTAGGGCAACGTTGTACATCAATTCGGTCTTATCAAGGCTGTTTCTGACACAACATTTGATATGATAGTCATCGCTTATCATGACAAGCCATTGCCTTACTAAATATCGTTGCCCTACTAAATATCAAAGGCTTTTCATGATTAGTGTTGAGTGAGTTACTTAGTATCGAAGTGGTGTGCATCTGATTGAAGTGGGTTCGAAACTACCACTTGCTAAACTTAAATTCATAGACCACTAGTCTTATGGACAGGCTGTTGTGACTTTGTTCATGATAAACAAAATTCAGTGGTTCCTGGGGTATTTGAACAGAAACCTAAAGTTTTGAAAATCATAAATAGGCTTGAGGAACGCCTACAAGCTGATTTTTTCCTTCACCACACAAAGAAACTGCAGGCGTGAGTTTTGTTGAATGAAAAATATCATATTTTTGACTTGGCAAAGGCCAGCTATTATCTTTGTCATTCCCCTTTAAAATGGTAGGATATTTAGTGGGCAGAAATTTTCAATTCAAAAACTTCTGTAATGTAGTAACGAAGGAATAAACAAACTGGGGTCCTAGAGCCCTGTATATATCATTGATGCAGGGAATGCTACTGTGCCTCTGCTGGAAACAACACCCTGCCTTACCGAGGCGAACTAGTTTTAAACAGAATCTCACTCACTCACTGATAATGGCCATTACTTTGATAAATGGAAAGATCAAGGAAAGTGCCAACCTGGCCTTCTTTTTTCTGAGAAACCAGCCATCTTGGACTGGAAGGTAGGAAGATCATGACAACTCCTTGAAGAAGAGCAGGAATGGAAGACAAACCAAACATCATCCGCCTTAAAAAAAGGGAAAATCAGAGAATACTTATGAGTAACTGTACATCATATGCCCCAAGACACTTACTCAGGCTTTTTCTTTCGACGAGAGCGATCACTCTTAGCTCTTGGCAGTACACTAGTAAAGTGACGCCTTAGCTTGTGAAACATCGGACTAGAAGGATTAGCCAATCTGGTGCTAATCTCTTTCCTAAAACTACCTGCTTGCCTCTTGCCTTGGCGCTGTTGGGTATGAAGGGGCATGAAGGCACAAGATTCTGAGAAAAATTCTCTCATAAGAGGAAAACACCCCTAAAACCGACTTTGATGTCTGTAGGGGGTGCTAAGGTAGCCCCCGGGCACTGACCATACTGCTACACTACTGCCTAAATTAATCCCTTTAATTAGTAATTCACTATCAAAATATTTTGATACAATTTCACTTACCAGCCATGACGAACTTGAATGAGAAAATAGTTGACCAGATACGCGATCAAAATACCAAGAGTTATTCCCAGTTCATTCAATGAAACTAGGGATCCTCGTTTTGCCTGCAAAATAAAATGTAAACATATTATGAAGATTCATAACAATTTTCATAAGAATCTAGTGGTCTGTAGTTTTTGATATCCTATACGGATTAAGTGGGATTCAGTGAAATATAATGGAGTCTGATGGGTTAAGAAGGATACTAAAATCCTGTGTTACCCCCAGGATAAAAAGCGTTATTGTTAGCAGGATCTAAAGTTTTGCAGACCCAGTAAAGTACAGGAGGCCGATCCGTTACACTTTTTCGGCACAGTGTGAATACCTAGAACCATAACTAAATCATTGCAGAAACGCACTCAATCCATGAAAAATGTGTGACGGATAGAAACTGTACCGGTATAGTGTAAACAGGGTCTAAGATATTAAGCATTTTACCGGCGGAGCAATCTCTGAAATGTAAATGCATTCACCAATGGCAGACAGAGACACAGCAAAGCCAAGAAACAACCGACCAATTATCTGTAGAAAAAAAGAGAATAAATTAGCTTCTAACAAATGCCAAAAAACCAGAACCTGGCCATTACACAGGTTGAGTGAATCCTCTCACTGCTATCAGGTGGGATATCCTTAGTTAAAGTGCACATTGAGGTGGATGATTACTTACTTTTGGTTACTTTGGTTTGTGCTTGGG